>CM065716.1:86215165-86217665 GCA_033310375.1 Conus canariensis | reverse complement strand
CAAATGGAATGTTTAATGACCCAGTGGGCAATCATAACAATGTGCCTATGACACAAACACCACCCACTATTCCATATAATCAATTTCTGTTCAATTTGATGGCATACATGAACAGTCAACAAATGCAACCGCGCCACCTTGCTAGTTGAGTGTGTGTGTGTGTGTGTGTGTGTGTGTGTGTGTGTGTGTGTGTGTGTGTGTGCGTGTGCGTGCGTGCGTGCGTGCGTGCGTGCGTGCGTGCGTGCGTGCGTGCGTGCGTGCGTGTGTGTGTGTGTGTGTGTGTGTGTGTGTGTGCTATTACCCGAGTGTTGCACCTGCTGGCTTGGATGGAAGTCACTGCACTGTTATTACAAAATAATTAATACTTGATTCTGATTGTATGCATACGTAATTCGTGTCTCCTTGTTTATTCGCATTTTCGTCTACCATTTTCATCAATCATTGCTTTTCGTTCTTTTGGCCTTAAAGATTGATTTTGTAGCCTACAAACCTTGTTAACAATGTGTTTTTGATAAAGAGTTTCATGTTATTTTCCTTGATGTACGTTGTTAATTTGTCTCATATTTTTAGAAAGAGAGGGTGTTAGTTACCGCCGATGACATTGACAAACAAAGCACATGACAAGACACTTTTAAAAGATTAAGATTTAAAAGACTGTCACATTTAGAGAATTATGGCAT
This sequence comes from Conus canariensis, assembly GCA_033310375.1. NCBI lineage: Eukaryota > Metazoa > Mollusca > Gastropoda > Neogastropoda > Conidae > Conus > Conus canariensis. The sequence goes on along the minus strand of CM065716.1, from coordinate 86,216,985 downwards.
TGAATCTGTTTGGACAGAAATAAGTCTTAAACATTGTAAACCGATTATTATAGAATTTCTATACAGAAACCCAGCCGAAACAACTGACTGGTATGATAAGTTTAATTTGATGATGGATTCTGCTATCTTAGCATCCAAAGAATTGATTGTTTTGGGTGACTTTAATATTGATTTAACAATACCAGGAACAAAATGGAGCTTTGTTTGTCAATGTCATTGGCGGTAACTAACACCCTCTCTTTCTAAATTTTGCTTCGTTCTCCGCCGTCAGTCACTCCATTTTGAAACTTGTCTCATATTGATAAAAGTTGATAGACATAATCTGTCTTGGTTTTTCATTCAACAGTTTACCGTTTGTGGCTATATTGTGTGTATTTAACTACCCATCACTTTGTAATAAGAAGTACTTTTGTGCATAGGCCTGTGGTTTGTATAATGAATGTTAAAGTGGTAATATGATGCCTTCTACGTTAAGTGCATGGCCCTCACACGAGGGCTTCGTGTTGGATATCTAAATATTAACAGTGCCAGAAATAAGACTGATGATACTGCTACAATTTTACACAACAATGGGAATAACTTTCATGTTTTTTGTATAGCTGAATCTAGATTAACGGATATGATACCAGATTCCGATATGTACATGTCGAATTATGACACAATCCGACTTGATCCAGCTGCACCAAAATCAACAGGGTTACTTTTATATTGTGCAAATTCAGTAAGATTTAAAAGACTGTCACATTTAGAGAATTATGGCATTGAATCTGTTTGGATAGAAATAAGTCTTAAACATTGTAAACCGATTATTATAGGATTTCTATACAGAAACCCAGCCGAAACAACTGACTGGTATGATAAGTTTAATTTGATGATGGATTCTGCTATCTTAGCATCCAAAGAATTGATTGTTTTGGGTGACTTTAATATTGATTTAACAATACCAGGAACAAAATGGAGTCACAGTTATTCAATGTATGGATTAGAACAAATCATCGATCGACCAACACGCATTACTGAACACTCGGAAACTTTAATTGATCATGTTTACGTCACCTCAAGAGCAAATAATTGTGGAAGTATGTTCTGTTCAAATCGGATGCAGTCATCATTCATCTGTTTGTTTTACATGGATGAAGAAAGGTGTACAAATTCCTAAGCTGGGACATCAGGAAATCTTTTACAGATCTTTCACACATTTTGACAAAAATGCATTTCTTGATGATTTACTTTCCTCGGGCTTAGATTATGTTTACCAGATAAGAAACCCTGATGAAGCAGTCAATTACTGGGTATACATTTTCAGTTCAATATATGACAAACATGCTCCCTTTGTTAGAAAACGAGTAAAACATACTATGAAACCCCCATGGTTGACGAAGGAAATAGACAATGACATACATAAAAGAGATCATTTACTCAAGTCAAAGGACAAAGAAAAATTTAGAAAACAAAGAAACAAAGTGAATTCCATGAAACGAAAAGCGAAGAAAAAATATTGTCAAGATTTGTTATTCTCTTCTCAGAATTCAAAATCGATCTGGAAGGCAATTAATCTTTTAACTAATGGTAAATCGAACTCTAAAGTTAAGAATCCAATAAAGGATATTTCACCGGAAGATTTGAACTTTCATTTTGCAAATGTTGCTAAGGACATAATAGTAAATAATGATACAAATCAAAATGATTTACATGAACTAAAACAATATTGCTGTTCTAAAAACATCTCCTCAACTTTCACTATACTGTCAATTTCAGTAAATGAAGTGTGTTATGGGCTAATGTGTCTAAAACAATCTGGAACAAGAGGTTTAGATGGA
>CM065716.1:86202665-86205165 GCA_033310375.1 Conus canariensis | reverse complement strand
CCACTTCCACCATCCCCTCTGTCCTTTTCCATTGCGTACGTTCCCTTTTCCCGATATTACAACCTGCTCTATATTTTCCTTTGGTGAAAATGAACCATTAATTGATGAAAGATGGAGTTTTGCTTAACAACCTGCAATATTTTATTTCTTTTCGCCAAAAGGATACTTGGGGCTTGAAAGGTTCATAATGCAGACTTTCTTCCCAAAACCAGGTTTCGTTTTAAGCATAAAATTCAGAGAAAGGAAGTATATAAACATCACGCCATTATGGAATATAAATGCGTTGTGTATTTTCGCACTGACATCGTGTGGTAGAGATGGCAAGGTATCAAGTATATGCTAACGGCTGTATTTTGCCCATTCATTAATATTACCCAGTTCTTGATGATAATTAGACGCGAATTTGGATTTGATGTTCTTTAGTACGCACCGAACTAAATTTCGTGTAATGTCTCTTGATACAGGATATTGGGGAGTAGTGTTCTTTTCTTATTGTTTATTCATTTATCTATCTATCTATCTATCTATCTATCTATCTATCTTTTGCTTATTTATTCGTGTATTCGTCATCGATTCATTTCTTTATTGGTTGGTTTTTGTTTGATGTACTTCGGCTGCGTTTTACGATCAAAAGGTGTAGCCAAAACTGTATTTCAAGAAACAGTCTATGGGAAACGACACTGGAAAGGCAAAGGTCAATAGCAGGAAAGGATGGATGGTGAAGCCATTCTCTGAAACGAGAACCCTCCCACATGACCAGTACGCTTGCAAGTAATAGATGCTCTGCGCTCTGTCTGGCTTTCAAGAGACTCCTTTAATTAGTGACGGCGAGGCAAGACAAAGCACTGTTTTTACACCATAGCTAGCCATCCCTAACCTTTCCTTCCTTCGTCTCCTGCGCCTTCCCAACCCCCCTTCCCCCTTTCCCTATCCTCTTTCCTCCACTTCCTGGCAACACTGTCCCCCATGTTGCCCCTCAACCCTTCCCCTGTCCCTCCCTCCCCCTTTGGAGCCCGTGTTTGAACGATGGATCTTTAGATCTTTAAGTCTAACGCTCTTCCAGCTGAGCTATTTTGGCTGACTGCAAGCACAGCGGTTTTTTAAAATTTTTTAAAAAAATTTATATGAATTCCATCGGCAATATATTTTTGACCTACTGTGAATCACGACATCGATTCGCTTCTACATACGTTAGCATAAAAATCCAGTTTAAAATACTTTGCTCAGCAGGCCATAGTTAGGATTTGCACTAAAGACTATATAATGCATGTTGAGTGTGTTTGAGGCCCAACATATATTTGAGCCAGCATTTAATGTTAAACTGACGATTGATCAAAACAACAATTCCCACCAATTGTTTCCCTTGTCTGGGGGGGGGGGGGGGGGGGGGGGGGATTACTTTTTCATTATGAAAACTGCAACTAAGATTCTTAGGAATGAATAGTGATAAAAAGCGTTTGTTCCTATGATAATACAGTTTCACAGACGTAACTCTAAACTAATACTGTTTCATGCAGCCTGTTCGTTCTTTTAGCACGTATGCAGCTAAAACGCATACAGAACATCTCTCATGCCGCCTTCTCTCCCCACAACAACTTCACTCCCACATATATATATATATATATATATATATATATATATATATATATATATATATATTAAATTTCCCAAGCTGACACCAAACGATAGCAACAAGATTGAATACCATTACATGGATATAGATAATTTTCATTTCTAAAATTAAAACGAATTACATTATTTTCACGAATGTTTTCACCACAATATTTGCGTTAATTATTTGACAACACATCTTTAGTCAGATGATAAATTAGCAACAATTTAAATAAATGTGTTACTGAATTTTTTTTTACCTAGGGAAAAAAAACGAAAAAAACACAAAAAAACAGACGATTCACCGATTTAACACACGTACACGACCGATACAACCATTGCAGTTGATTATGTACTTTCGACACACAAATGTGAATAACAACACTGGACACCCTGCCCCCCCCCCCCCCCCCCCCCCCCCCTCCGAATCAGAGTGAACCGAACCAGACCCAATTCAAAGAAAAAGTAGTGATGATTATAATGTTACCGTTCTTGAAATGTGTTTTATTGTGTCTTGCTACACTGCGCATATACACAATAAATGTGTTTTATTGTGTCTTGCTACACTGCGCATATACACAATAATATCAATAAACTTTCAATCATCTCAAAACAATCCATCGGCAAGCTATCATAAATTTTGAAAGTGAAAAATGTCAAAGGAAATATAATAACGACAAAAAGCAAGATCAACGAAATAATAAACGAACAAGTAGGGTAACTCTTGCTGGCATGATGAGATAAATTGACACCAATAACTCGTAACGAATGCTGCTTTCGAAACCGAATGACCTAGCAGAAATGACAACATGGACCACACAGAACAGACACAGAAGCATCTGTTCTAAGTGCTCTGTGTTGTCATTTCTGCTAGGAGCATTCGTTTGGA
>CM065716.1:86182665-86200165 GCA_033310375.1 Conus canariensis | reverse complement strand
GCGTGTGTGCGTGCGTGCGTGCGTGCGCGCGCGTGCGCGCGCGCGGGCGTGTGTGTGCGTGTATGTGTGTGTGTGTGGGCGCGCTCCTCTCTCTCTCCCCCTCTCTCTCTCTCTCTCTGTCTGTGTGCGCGCGCGCGCGTGCGTCCGTGTGTGTTTGTGTGTGTGTGTGCGTGTGTGTGAGTGTGCGTGTATATATATATATATATATATATATATATGTGTGTGTGTGTGTGTGTGTGTGTGTGTGTGTGTGTGTGTGTGTGTGTGTGTGTTCGCGCGCGCCCGCGCGCATGTGCGTGCGTGTATTTAAAGGTGTGCTTGTTCCAATATTGTGATATGTATCCTCACCCCATCTCCAACAGTGTATGTTGTGTACATATTCTCTTTGACACTCTGAGCAAGCTAAGATCAGTCACACGTACGGAGACGTAAGCAGGAAAGTACACCCGCTCATTATTGTCCCCCCATCCACCCACCCCCCGTCCCTGGACCAACAAGAATCGATGAATACACTAATTACATTCTATCTCAGTGCACTGATTGCTCCCCGAACGCGGCAGTCCTGAATCTGAGAGGGGGAATAACCCAAGTGTTGCTGTGTATGGCAGAGCGGAGTAAGTCAGTAGTAATTGAAGCGACAGCGAGGCGCGCGCGCGCGCGCGTGTCTGTGTGTGTGTGTGTGTGTGTGTGTGTGTGTGTGTGTGTGTTCGTGCGTGCGTGCATGAGAGCGCGCGCGTACGAGTGTTTGTGTGTGTGTGTGTGTGTGTGGGGGGGGGGGGGGGGGGCGTGTGTTTGTGTGTGTGTGTGTGTGTGTGGTGTGTGTCTGTGTGTGTTGGGGGAGCAGGGGGGGGGGGGGGGGGGAGGGAGGCGGAGGGCATGGAAAATGAGAAAGCAATTAAAAACAAATTTTCTCGTACTGTTTTCGCGAACATGCTACTGCACTGAAACTGGCGGAAGGATAGAGGGGAAGAGGGAGGAGATGGAGCACGGAAGATAAAAGAGCGACGAAACAGATTTTTGTCTCCGATCTTAATACAACAAAACAAGCTGTTTTATCTCATAGCAGAAAAAGCTGTTTTATCCCATAGCAAAAAAAGCTGTTTTATCTCATAGCAGAAAAAGCTGTTTTATCTCATAGCAGGATGCTTGATCTTCATTGCCGAACTGCGTCTTCCACCGTGGTGGCCTTAACATAACTTCAAATCAGTTAGCTGGTTTTTTTTTTCCTTGAAAAAAAAAACAAACTATTTCTATCAGATGCAAGATCGGCACTAATGTCGTCACATGGACGGTCAACGTCATACCGGTCAGACAAACCTTTCTCTAACAAATCGAGGTTCCGCTGTTACACTGCAAGGTTCTGCTGTTACACTGTTGTGGGTTACAGGTCAGTCTGATTCTTCTAGAACTGTGATACATGGTATTTGTGTCGAGGAGGCTTCGAGACGTTCAGCTTCTGGCGGTCATTGGTATTTTTGTTCTTTGTGTATGTAGTATCAAATATGATCTGGAAATAGCTTCGATATGAAAGGCAGACGATGGGACATACTTAGAAGATACAGTTCATAAGAACAGATCGGATCTATCCGTTTCCGGAAAACGGACACTCACTCCTGTATTACATAAATTCTTGAAGCGGATTTCACAGATATTGGGTCCATGCACGATTGTGTAATTTAAACTGTCGTTCAATATGGATCTGTGGACAGAATCTCGACACACCTCACGTTTTTTTCTGCTGTGCACAAACCCAAGCTCATTTTAAATCTCTGCAGGCTACAGAACATAATGCACCTTACATGCTTCTCTGTTACGTTCATCGGAACATGAAGAACGGCTGGACACAGGCCTTGAAATCGGTTCATTCAGCCGGAGATTACCCTCTGCTCCAAGTGTTGTCAATTTGCATTCATTTTCATAAACGTCAGTACAACATAACATTAAAAATCACAGCAAAATTGTTCTGGTCTGAAGTGTGTGTGTGTGTGTGTGTGTGTGTGTGTGTGTGTGTGTGTGTGTGTGTGTGTGTGTGTGTGTGTGTGTGCTCTGAGTTTCTGCTGATTTTCAAGTAAACACACACCCACGTTCTCCCCACGTGCTAGTTCTGCGGACATCGGCGGGCATTATCTGACCAGTTTTCAGACAACAGGGGAGCTAATTCATATGACTGGGGCACTCACAATCTGTGCAAAATGTTGGCCTATCTCGTCTGGCTTCTTTACACCGAGGCAAGGGCACTCTGTTGAAGGAAATTCCGTGTCACGTGTACGTTAGTATATGCGGAACCTTCTGCACACGATGAAGAGACCATAGGGATTGCCGCACGTGAATGTAGCGGATGTTGCTGCAACGTGATTCTCTGTCTTTCATCCAGAAAATTTGTCAACATTGATTGTTTTATTCTTGCTAAGAGGATAAGCTTGATTCTCACATGACACTGAATCTAAACTTATGGGGAAAAAAAAAAGCTAGTTTCAGAACTGCGATTGATTTCAAAATGTCACCTGCTACGTCACATCTACTGAAAAGGACTAATACGAGAGAGTAAGTAGAATAAAACAAATTACGAAACAGCGTCTTGCTTTGTAACTTGTTCCATTTTGCTGTAAGGCTAACAACTGTATTACGCTCTATTTGAAAATTCGTACAGCCCGTCAATTTTTCTGATGGTTTAATCGATCTGGTGATCACGTAGATATCGGTAATTCCTCGTGCATTTAGTCCCAGGCATGGCCTGAGTGAAACACCATCTGTGTGCAATGTTTTGGCTGAATATTAGGCCCACACTTTTCGCTTTAGATTTCCCATCTGTGTGCAATGTTTTGGCTGAGTATTAGGCCCACACTTTTCGCTTTAGATTTCCCATCTGTGTGCAATGTTTTGGCTGAGTATTAGGCCCACACTTTTCGCTTTAGATTTCCCATCTGTGTGCAGTGTTTTGGCTGAGTATTAGGCCCACACTTTTCGCTTTAGATTTCCCATCTGTGTGCAGTGTTTTGGCTGAGTATTAGGCCCACACTTTTCGCTTTAGATTTCCCATCTGTGTGCAATGTTTTGGCTGAGTATTAGGCCCACACTTTTCGCTTTAGATTTCCCATATTTCAAGCGAACGAAAAAATGAATCGTATCTTCAATATTCTTGAAAGCATGTCGTCTGCTACCGACGTGCTTTTCTTAAACAGAAGCGGTTATGTAATGCTCATACCTGCCAGATGAAGTCATTGTTTAGGAGCCCCTACCCCCATGTGTTGACGTCATTGATTGACACTCTTAGGAACACAATGTTTTTGTTGTTTTTGTTCTTCTTATTCTTTTTCCTTCTTCTTCTTGTTGCTTATTTTCATACAGATTTTTTGTTGTTGTTGTGAAAAGGGTGTTAGAGGCCAAAGCTGTAAGCCGATCATTTTCATGTTCAAAACAAATAATTGTCTATACATACATGCGAATAGTGCTTTCACTCATCTTCCAGTGAGGTAAGGGACTTAGCGTCTTAATGAACGGCTGTTATGCACTATTGCATCCTATGTGAACACAACGCAGACTTCCAAGGGTGGTGCAGGATTTCTCCCAGCTGGTTGGTCCGGCAGTTGAGGACAGTGCTTGTCTTGGCACGCTCCTCTGCCCAAACCAAACACCTTGCAATTTCATACACATATTCACCGAATTCTCGGTTTTTTCTTTAAATATAAACATTGATACCAAATAATAATAATAATAATAATAATAATGACAATAATAAAAATAATAATGATGATAATAATGATGATAATAATAATGATAATAATAACAATGGTGGTGATGATGTGATAATGATGATGATGATGATGATAATAATAATAATAATATATGATAATAACGATAATGACGACGACGACGACGACGACGTACGACGACGACGATGATGATGATGATGATGATGATGATAACAAAAATCATCATCGTCATCATCATCATCATCATCATCATCATCACAACTTTATGATCATTACCAGATTCTTCTTCTCTTTTTTTCGTCTTCTTCTTCTTCTTTAACGTGTGTGTTTACCCTAGAAACTATTCTGTCTGAAGCGCCGGAAGCGTTCCTGTGCGCATGAACACAAAATATGGCAAAGCCAAACAGGTTACATTTTCTGATGATACAGGACGGCTGGAGAAAGATGGAAAAGGAACAAGGGAGGAGACGATGTATCTACTGAAGAAAATATAAATCAGATTAGACAAAAATATGAAAAACAATGAAACATTTTAGGGTTGGCATATTTGTCTCATACAACAAGCAAAAATAAAATACTCACAATACGATGAACAAAGACAAGATCAATTATGATAGAAAAAAAAGAAAAAGAAGAAGAAGAGAAGAAAAGAGAAAAGAAAGAAGGAAGGAAGGAAGAAAGAAAGAAAAAAAGAAAGAAAAAAGAAAGAAAGAAGAAGAAAGAAAGAAAGAAGAAGAAGAAAGAAAGAAAGAAGAAGAAGAAAGAAGAAGAAGAGAGAAGAAGAAGAAGAATGTGCAGACAAAAACTAGCCCGATTTTTTTTTCTTGGGAAAAAAATGTGACTTTCTTGGACAGAACACTCGAATTCTAAGCTGACCGTGTTTGTTTAACTGTTAGCGCGTTTGTTTTTCCTATAATTCTTCCACTCAGGCTGTCTCATTTCTATTTCCTGCATGTAAATCGCTTTGCTTAGCGCTCCAATCATATTCTGCACATGCCAGTGCTCAGAAGTCTGGCGACGTTAATGTATGCAGACGGCAGAGGTGACGTGTGCGGTTATGATTGCCCAAATCCCTGCCAGTAACGGGGCATAATTCACCAAGGAGGACAAGATTGTCGTTGCAATGTAATGAGCCCGTTTGGGACTGTTTCTGGTTTCCCAAGACACATAAATGGCAGTTCCATCTGCTGTGCAATGAATATATATCCTGGCGAAATTTGTCCATTCATTCGTTCATTTATTGAATGATTCATTCGATTCATTCATAGTCTTCTTCATTTATCAAAGGATAAACGTAAGAAAGAAATGCAAGAGAAAGGTAATCTTCCATGTTATTTTTATTCCCCTTTTTAACTCCAACTAAGATATCTTTTATTTAAGATATGTTACTCGTAATACATATAAAGAAGTAACATTCTGGACGTATTCCAGGAGCCTTTTCGTGCTCAGCAGCAGCAGCGTGTCACCAAAATCAGTAGCCGTGCTTGAGCGGTGATAGAAAAGAGAGCAGAGCAGAAATGCATAGCTAAAAGAATTTGGCATTACTTTGGCCAATAACTGGCGGAACAAAGAACTTATCAGCGTCAATCTAGGGAGCAAAGGACATCACTGATGACCATGAACGAGAGAGACAGAAGAAGGGAATAAAAACAAAGAGAAAGTTTTGCAGTTCCTTTAACTCTTTAGGGAAAATTGTTCTTTTTCCACCTGGTTACGCTAAATAGACGCTACTTGTCCGTCTTGCTGTGGTCATTTTCGCCTTCATGCATGCTCAAGTGCCTTGTCCCAGACACCTCAAAGCTGACAGGCATGTTGCGACACCTTGAACTGGCGAGCACGCGCGTGCGTGCGCGCGCGCGCGCGCACAGATTTATGTGGAGGTGGCGTAGGATGTGTGTGTGTGTGTGTGTGTGTGTGTGTGTGTGTGTGTGTGTGTGTGTGTGTGTGTGTCTCGTTTTTTCTCTCTCGTCTTTTTGTATCGCACAACAACTGTCCATAATGCAAGTAACTCATCTATGTAGTTCAAAGTGCCCCTTTTTCCCTTCAGGACAGCTAATCACTCGGGGAGGGGGGTCCACTCGGGGACATCTAAAAGACATCTCAAGGAGACATGAGGCAGTTTAACTTGAGGGCTTGTCCTTAAATTTCAGATCTCTACACCAGTTTATTTCCTTTAAAACTTCATTCCTAGTTTTGCCCAAAGGTAAGGACCCCCCCCCCCCCCCTCCTCTCTCTCGTCTCTCTCCATCCTGTCAGTCTGTCGGTCCTTTAGTAAGAAGGAACACCCAAATCCTGATCTGGCCCTGTTTGTTTCATTGTCGTGCTGTTTGTTTTTCTTGTATTTCTGTCACACAAGCTATTTCACTTTTATTTCCTGTATGTGCATCACCCTACTTAGTGCTCCGTTCACTTTCAGTGCGTGGCGATACTCTGAAACCGGCTAGGCTGGTGTATGCTAAAGACAGCGGTGACATCCTTAACGTCATGATTACCACAAATGTTGCCAGTGACAGTCATACTCTCTCTAAAATGTCAGCGACTGTACTTCGTTCAAATGGACGAGACTGTGGTCACAACGGAATGGGCCGATTTGAAACTGTCTGGTTTCTGAAGACACATACATGGCAGACAGTTCTGCTGTTCAGTAAATATTCACTTGGTAAATAAATTTCTTCGTTAATACGTTGTCGTAATCATTCATCCTCTCTTTACTGAAAAAAAGTTAGGGGGATGATTAGAAACCCCTTCCATTGATAATGTCCTAATCATCGTACACAGGACAGAGCCCTCCTTCTTCCACAGGTCTCTCTCCATCGCTCAGAAAACCATTCTCACTACCTGCTTTGGGAGAGTGTTTAGTGAATGCAAGATAAGACAAGAGGAAAACTTGTATTAGTTACGCACTGTGGCTACATGCACATGTTTTTTTTTTATGCTCACTATCTAATCATGGCACCAAAGTCAATCGCCATGCATGACAGCCGATAAAAGGGAAGAAATGAACCAGAAAAGGGGAGCTAAAAACTTTCACAGGATTTTAGCTTATGATGGGCAGAACAAACAACTTTTCAATGTTGGTTGGAGGGCGACAGACATCAGTGACAATCATCAAAGTGGTGTGAAAAGAAACGAGAAAATTCTCCAGCTCATTAATCTCTTCAGTGAAAACCGTTCTTTCTGCTGGACTGGACTAAATTGATGCAAATTGTCTTTCACGCTGTGTTCAGCTTTTGCTTCGAGCATGCTTAAGTGGTCTGTCCAACGACTTCCCGGATTTAAGTGGTATGTTGTGACACCCTGACCTAGAGCGCGCGCGCGCGCTCGTACGTGCGTGCGTGCCTGCGTACGTGCCTGCGTATGTGTGTTTTGTGTGTGGTGTGGGGTGTGTGGTGTGGTGTGTGTGTGTGTGTGTGTGTGTGGTGTGTGTGTGTGTGTGTGTGTGTTGTGTGGAAGCGTGCGTGCATGCGTGCGTTCATGTAGCTCTCCTTTCTCTCTCTCTCTCTCTCTCTCTCTCAGATCAACTCTATGTAGAGCTAGACATCGCCTGCCCAAAACATCTGTTTCCACAAAGAACAGTACAAAAGAACTAAGCGTGAATCATGATGATGATGATGATGATGATCATCATCATCATCATCATCATCATCATCGATCATCATCATCATCATCATCATCAAGAACAAGAAATATTGCGCAATATTCGGTTCTAATTATCTCTGCTTGGCCCTGTAAAATCACATAGGATTACAAAAGGAAAAATGAGAACTAAACACACCTCAATAAACTTTTTTTTTTCTAATGCAATCATTACAGCTACTTGTTTTGACATATGCACGCATGATTGTAATTTGCAGAGTAAATCACTACTAGGGTTTCAGTTAACAGTTATCTCTTGAAAGCATATACACATGTGCATGCACCCCAGTGTATTGGTAGGATGTCAACGTCATGAAAATCACAGCACGGTAGAAAAAAAACCGTAAAATACTGTTATAAAATGCTTTTAAAGAAGTGTATTTAAAGTGTTCCGTTTAACGTTACAGTATATTCTACATGACTGAAATGACAGAACAGTGAATTCTAGAAGTTTGGTCTCCCAGCTGAAAAGGAACAGGGGCCAAATGCACCCCCCCCCCCCACCCCCTTCCTCCTTTCTCCCGATACACAAGCAATGCGTATCTGCAGTCGATCAGAGCTGCCTGGATAGAGTGTAAACAGACCTAAAGATAGACAGGTCGGCCCAAGAGAACGCCCTGGTCATTTCGAGTGAATGATCCTATCGCTTCTCATTTCGAAAAAACATGCATTTACAGTGGTGGGTTCCAACAAGGCTTTTTCTTCTTATCTCTTTTACTTCTTTCAGTGGTGGGTTCCTCCAACAAGGCTGTTTCTTCTTATCTCTTTTACTTCTTTCTTCCTGCATTTTCGGCCCTTTACCACTATTTCTGTTTGTTGTCCCCTTTTTTTTCTAATATTTCCCGAAGTTTCCTGTGCCTCGTCCCACTCCCTTCTTTCTCTACCCCTTCAAAATTGTCATGCTTTTTATCATCCTACGTCCTCCTGCCTTTTTATATATTTTTTCCACTTTCGTATTTTTTTCTACCATTTTTGTACCTCCTCTTACCTTCTCTGATCATTCCAACTTTTCCGTTTTCTTCCTCACAGTCCCGGTGACTTTCTCCTTTTCCATCCGCTTTCCTAGCCCCTCTCTCCATTTTGTTTTTCCTGCTTCCCCGTACCTTTCCCGACCTTCTCTTTTTGTTCCTGCTCATGCTCTACATCCAGCTGCTTCTTCTGTTTATGTGTCCTCTCGGGGGCTGACTGGGTTATAAGAAACATGGTTTTATATTTGGTTTGATCTCATACTTTTATCCAACTTTCCTCTATATTTTCCGTTTCTTTTTTCAACGTTTTTTTTCGTATCTTTCCTTGCCACTTTTTTTTGTTTTCGTCGTTTTGTGCGGCTGTGCTGGTGGGATGTGTGTTTGTCCACTGACTGAATGCTGTTTTTGTGTCTGTGCGCATGGGATTTTGTGAAGTGGTAGGAAATAATGTACGCGCCTGATTCTGAAATGGTAAGAATAATATAATGATGAATTTTCACTGTATCATTTTACACTTCTCTCTCTCTCTCTCTCTCTCTCTCTCTCTCTCTCTCTCTCTCTCTCTCTCACACACACACACACACACACACACACACGCACGCACGCACGCACGCACGCACACACACACACACACACACACACACACACAATATAATATATATATATATATATTTGTGTTCCCCCACTACTTAATTGTTCAGCATTATATTGTTTGGTCAATCAGTGGGAGATTGCATCTCTTAGGAGATCCAAATAAAGGTTTTCTGTACAATTCTTAGCCACTCACAATGCTTGGGTTATTGAACAGCAGAGCTGACCACTCACACTGTTCCATATCTTTTGATCTCCCTTGCATCCTTGAATGGATCCTCAAGCATAGGCTCAAAGATTGTCCCCTATATTTTATACTGTTTGAATAATGCTTTTAGTTTTTCAGCAACTTTTTTCTTCTCCGCGCTTTCGTTTGGTTCCATTTACTACCCTTCGCTGGCTGCTTTGAGGGTGCTGTTGGATTCTTTTTTGAACCCTTGGTGGTGCGAACACCACAGAATTATGGACTGTGGTGTATCTCTATTTGACACCAAGAGCACAAACCCAACCATCCGTGTCTCCCTGATGAGTCCGATCCAGCGGACGAAAGGCCTAGGAGCAGGCAATACAAATACATGTGTCTTCGAGAGGGGTTATGATGGTTCCCTCAGGCAGCTAGTGAAGGGTTTCTCATATTTATAATATATTTCCAATTTTCTTCATTTTTTGTTTGTTTTGTTTTTCTTTCTTTCTTTTTAAAAGTTAAAATCTTTGACAAGTCATTACTATAATGACTGAAGAATTGTTAGCCTGCACTTGTTTTCCCCCACTACTTAATTGTTCAGCACTATATATAGATGGATAGATTTAGATTGTGTGTGCATGTATGTTGATAGATTTATAGATAAAGATAGAAATATATACAACTACGTTTCCTAGCATTATTTATTTTTATTCTATTTTCCGTTTTATATTTTCATTCACATACATTTGTTTAAAAAATAAAACATTCATGACTTAAAATCATACATGTCGCAACATTATGCCCGAAGTCACACATACACTCATGTGCACATTTACAAACGTCGTCATGCACAAACGTTTATATGTGTACACATACACGGACGCACTTAAACACAACCGCGCACGTACAAGCACACACACAAGACCAAAAGAATACACATTTTCGCGCGTGTTCTTGCGCAACCACGCGCACACAAACACACGCCCCATGCGCATTTACAAACGTCGTCATTCACAAACGTTTATATGTGTACACAGACGCACTTAAACACAACCGCGCACGTACACACACACACACACAAAAGACCAAAAGAATGCACGTTTTCGCGCGTATCTCGCGCGACACGCATGCACGCACACACATACAGACACGCACACACAACACAGACGCGCGCGCGCGCAAATAACGCACACACTGTTGGCAAGGTATGCCAGGCCTGACCAGGGCGTTGGGTTAATACGAAGGCCAGACATCTGTCAAGTCTTGTACATTAGATACCCAAATATTTTCAATTATGCTAACCATCTGTTCCTTCATTTGGCTGTAAGCCCTGCGCATCATGGTCTTGTGGTTTGGCAGTGCTGGTGTAGCGTGTCTGGACTAATTCGCTGTGACACTTCCGTGATGAAACGTAAACACACACAGTTCTGACATTTTCGCAATTTCTTTTTACTTGCCCATGCATTACTTATTTCCCACTACCTTTCCCGTGACTTACAAAATGATAAGTCAGTTTACAGGTCTGTAACGCCAAACTAATGCTGCATCACCACCGGCTAAGAATTAGCTTGAAGTTATGGGAAACTTCTTGTTTCTGCATTGGAGCAAAGATTTTACTTACCTTAATAGTTATTTGCTACTTGCTTCTCTCAGGCTTAGTTACAGTTTCCTTTCATTTCTTTATAAAGGGAGCAAACTCATGCCAAAGCTTCTGTCCTAGAAAAGGATAGTACATGCAGCAGTCAGTTTTTATCATGGAAACACGTCACTTGTGCTCTGCGCGTCAGAACCGGGAATAACGTTTAAAATTCATTCTCATCATCATCATCATCATCATCATTATAGAAATAACGGTAAGAGAATGAAAACAATACTGGGATGAAGGGCAAGACGAGGAAGGACAAAAGGTGTAATAATGAACGAGGAGGCAAAAGAGGCGGAGACGACGAATATTAAATGTAAAGAAACCTACTCAACACGTAGGGCAAGTATGTGGCAAATTCAGTTTGGTCCAAACTAGCTTTGTTCATTCCACAATACAATTACAAATCCTAGTGCGAATTAAATAAATGGCAGACGACGGCATCGCAACGCAAAAGTGAATTAAATACAAGTACAGATGGATGATGAAAATCAGGAATGCGATTACTGGCCTATCAGTCTTGTCGTGTACATACCAAAGTCAGTCAAAATGTTGCAGAATAAGATTTAAGAATAAGATTTAAGAAAACACAAGGTGTGCAGAGAAATCAGACTCAATGTAACGTCAGTCGATTCAACAGCGAAAATAAAAAATCACTGAAGAAACATGAACAAATATGGTGTGAGACCAGAGGCAGCATTGTGGACATCAGAGAACCAATACAGGATATGAACGCAGGAATCACAAAGCCCATTAGCACAGTGCGTGACTACTGTTAGACACAGCACAGCTATTAGCCCCAGACATCGCTGAAGACATCTGCATTAGCTCTTTTATAATTAACCCTGTTAATAGACCTGTATATTGCAATGGCAAATGGCAGAGGAGATTCCTTTCAGTTCAACTGCACAGAAATGAAGTAAGGACGACCGAAACCAAGGAAGGAAGAAAGAACTGAAGAAACAGAGGCAGAACTAAATAAAGAAGAACAAAATCAAATGAACGAAAATGGAGTTGAGGGAGGTAAGACACAATTAAAAGGAAGGGAGACAACACACACACACACACACACACACACACACACACACACACACACACACACACACACACACACACGCACGCACGCACGCACGCACGCATGCAATATAAACGAAGACAGAACCGAGATAGGGAAGACAAATATGAAAAAAGAAACTCAGAACTGAAGGAAGAAACACCGAACCGAATGAAAGAAGAACGAAACGAAGAAACAAAGAGGAAAGCGAAAGAAGGAAGACAAAAGTAATGGAAGCCAGACAAAAGTGAAGGAAGAGAGACAGAACTGAATGAAGGAATACAGAATCAATAAAAAAGAAGAAGTCAGAGCTGAAAGGAGGACGGAAGTGTAGGAATAAACACAGAACTGCAAGAAAAGAGAAAGAACTGGAGGAAAAGAGAACTCGGGGAACAACGACAGAAACTGAAGAAAATCAGATAGAACAAAGGCAGAACTGAGCGAAGAAAGACCATATTTGTGGTACAAAGGCAGTCCTGAAATATTTAAGACAAAAATAATGAAGAACAAAGACAAATCTGAAGGGAGGAAAACATAATCAAATCCACAAGGAGGAAACTCCAAGAAAGTTGACAGAACGGAAGGAAGACTATGCAGAATAGATGACAGAATTGTAAAAAGGCATGATAGAATTGAAGGACGACCAAATGGAATAAAAATGAAAAAAAAGCAAAAGAAGAAAGACAGATCTGAACGAAGTGAAATATAAGTGAATGAACAAAGAGAGATATGTAGGAAGGATGACCGAACGGAAGAAAGAGACGTATTTGACGTCCGACCAAACTGAAGAAAAAGATAGCAAACACGAAGGAAGAAAGACAGAACGGGAGGGAGGAAGACAAAACCAAAGGAACAATGACAGAATTATTAAAAAGGATGACAGAACAAAAGGAGGAAATAGAGAATAAAAGAGCTCATGATAGATATGGACGACTGAAGAAAAAAAAAGAGAAACTAAAAGAAGAAAGACCGAACCGAAGGAACAGTAGACAATTCTAGTAAGGATGCCAGAACCGAAAGAAGAAATACACAATTGGAGAATAACGTGACAAATCTTAATGGCGACCGAACTGAGGAAAGGAAGGCAAAACCAAAGGAACAAGGCAGAACAAGGAAAGACAGAAAGAAAAGAACGAAGGCAAAAGTGAAGGAAAGAAGCCACAACTGAAGCAATTATGACAGAACTCTAAGTAGAACGAGAGAATCGATGAGAGAAAACAGATTTGAGGGTGGATGACAGATTCGCTGGACGACAAAACTGAAGACAGAATGACAAAACCGAAGGAAAAAGACGGGGCTCCTGTAAGAAAGACAGAGTTAAAAGAAGAAAGACAAACCAGAAGAAAGAAAGACAGAACTCAAAGAAGAAAGACGGGCCTGAAGGATGAAAGAACTGAAGGCAGTGAAAAGAACTAAAGATATGAAAACCATGTTCTATGAAGTCCCCACCCTCCCACATCCCCACACTCATTGAGACACGCCCATCTCTAACCCCTGCTTCTTTTTCACTTTTTCACTGCGTTTTCTGTCATCATTAGAGCATGTTCAGACACACAAATAGTTTTAACGAGAATGTGAACACTGCATCTTTACAGGGTTTTTTCCCTTAAAAAAAGAAATCAATTTCCGCCCTGCTTCTTGCAGATAGGAAGTAGAGGAAATGAGTGGTGTGTGGCCTGGCCAAAGACAAGAAAGACTCTGTAGAAGGAAAAAACTGGTGACAAGTTTCTACAGCTATTTAGACTGGAGTACCTTAAGGCGTTTGGCACTGGAAAGGGAGCTGCTGTATGCATAGAGAGGAGGACGTTGGAAAAAAATGACGCGGGTCCAAGCTGCATAGGAACAGTGGAATTAAATTACGAATGCAAGCAATTCGAGCCCGCTTTATTCAAACACACTTTTTGACCGTCTATCTTCTTCTTCTTCTTAATAATATAATAATAATAATGATAATAATGAGGACAATTTCTATAGCGCCCATCCTAACAATGCTACAGGGCGCTTTACAAGTTTAACAATTCAACATCTAAAAAATATAAGCAGAAACACACACAACACACACACACACACACACACACACACACACACACACACACACACACACACACCACACACCCCATGCATGCACGCACACAGCTCACTCGCGCGTGCACAACACAACACACACACACACACACACACACACACACACACACACACACACACACACACACACACACACACACTCACACTCACTCACACATTGGAACATAATGTTGCAGACATAAACACTCTATGACCGGTGAACAATTCATTGGTACACGAGCAAAGTGTGCAAGTGACATGTAGTAATTTAGTAATACTTCAGGTGGTGTCCTGCAACTGGCGTTTGAACAGACACGTTTTAAGTGCAGACTTGAAAGTCGGGAAGGAGGGGGCATGACGTAGATGGGAAGGTAGTGAATTCCAGAGTAATGCCGCAGAAAATGAGAATGCTCTAGAACCGTGCAGCTTTCGGTTATATGAGGGAATTCGAAAAATTCGGTCATCAGAGGAAGAACGGATAGGACGTGTAGGAAAATATATTTCGAAGCGATCAGAGAGATAGGTAGGCGCTTCACCTTTGATAACCTTATAACATAGACAGGTCGACTTATACTGGATTCTGTGCTCGATTTTGAGCCAGTATAATTTCTTAAAGAGATCCGAACTATGGTGCTGTTTTGACACCTTGAAGATAAGGCGAGCGGCTGAATTTTGAACACGTTGTTGTGGCTGGAGTAAGGCTGCGGGAACACCAAGGAGAAGAGCGTTACAATAATCTAGTCTTGACAGAATGCAGGAAGACGCCAATGTCTTCGTAGCCTTTTCTGTAAGGAAAGGTCTGACAGAGCTTCTTCTTCTTCTTCTTCTTCTTCTTCTTCTTCTTCTGATATTATCATACTTTCTTGTTCTTGTTCTTCTTGTTCTTGTTCTTTCTTTCTTTCTTTCTTTCTTTCTTTCTTTCTTTTCTTCTTCTTCTTCTTCTGATATTATCATACTTTCTTGTTGTTGTTGTTGTTGTTGTTGTTGTTTCTTCTTCTTCTTCTTCTTCTTCTTTCTTCTCTCGATATTATCATACTTTCTTCTTCTTCTTCTTTTTCTTCTTATCAATATACATTAACAAAACACTTTAATTAGTATGCAGAATGATCAGGCACCATGCGAGTCACTATGAGGACCTGTTGGTCAGGAGAAGAAAGTTGAAGTGGTGAGGATAAGTGGACAGATCAAGCAGACCAGCCAAGACTGCCATTAAAACAACAAAGCATAGGGAGAGGAGACAGGGCGAGTAGCGAAAGAGTGGAACAAAAACCGAAGCACAGGACATGCAGCAAAAGGAATGAACACGCAACAAGGCTGAGTGGATCGGGAAGAGCTTTATCACAACGCGAACACTTGGCAACAACATTTAAAATGCAATTGGGCACCGTTCATTACCTGCAGTGTTCTCAATGGCCCTGGATAAGTTTCAGGATGTGAAATGACTTTTCCATTGTGCATCTGGTACAACAAAAAATTGACCGCAAGCTAGGACCATGACGTACTATTGTAAGCGACTTCAGATATTCTGTCTGTCTGTCTGTCTGTCTGTCTGTCTGTCTGTCTGTCTGTCTCTCTCTCTCTCTCTCTCTCTCTCTCTCACACACACACACACACACACACACACACACACACACACACTCATACACACACACACACTCACACACACACACACACACACACACACACACACACACACACACACACACACACACACACACACACACTCCCTGTGTGTTTATGCGTGTGTGTTTGACATATTTGTTTGTGAGTTCTCTCTCTCTCTCTCTCTCTCTCTCTCTCTCTCTCTCTCTCTCTCTTCTTTCTCTCGCTCTCTCTCATTCCTCTCTCTCTCTCTCTCTCTCTCTCTCTCTCTCTCTCTCTCTCTCTCTCTGTGAACCAAAATGACAGATGCTGCTTCTAATTTGGTCAAAGTTTCGTCCTACCACGATTGGGAAAAAAAGAATTTCATCCCTGGAAGAGTGAAAGGACCATTAACAGTACCCCCTTCTCCCTCTCTCTCTCGTTCTGTGTATGTGTGCGTGTGTGTGCGTGTGTATGTGTGTGTGTGTGGTGTGTGTGTGTGTGTGTGTGTGTGTGTGGTGAGGAGAGAGAGAGAGAGAGAGAGGAGAGAGAGAGAGAGAGAGAGAGAGTGAAAGAATGCTAAACTTGAGTCTGCTAGATGAAGGAAATTAAGATGCCGCCTCAAGGAAAAATAACATTTGACTGGAACCTCCTTAAATGTTGTCAGAGACATTGTTTCATATGACATTGAGGCGCTCCACTGAATGTATACCAAAGATATTATCACATTCAACCTTTAAAGTACGTCACTGTCTGAGGTGACCTTAAACAGTAAATGAGGAATCAGAATCTGCTGACATCTCAAACTAGACAAAAAAGCAAAACAAATGGATGGAAACCATGAACTAGGTCCAAAATGAACTCTTCAAAATAGATAACATACATGATCTTTTCTACTTTCATATCTGTTTTTGCAGATCTATGAACCACCACATCTGATCCTAAATCCATACTGTAGTGAAAGACCAACTGTGTGAACCATCTAGCACAATAGATAGGGCCCTATGCGGTCAACTCGATGATAAACAACGTGAAATGAGTAGAAGAGCTACAGTTAGCATACTAGAATATTAGCATGAAATAAGAAGTTTTGGCCCTTTTCAAAGAAGTCCATCAGAGAGACAAACGAGCCATTGAATCATGTTACACCTATTCACTATTGCCTAAAGAGTAAAGCAAAAAAAAAAAGTACAAAAACATCTGTACTTTAAGTTGCTAGATTTATGAACATGTGAACCAGATCGCTAGATCTATGAACATGTGAACCAGATCAAAATATGATGTCACGACTCTGAGAGACTACTAAATATACCGTGAACAGTTTGTGCCCTGAAGAACTGCATCAGAGCCAGAACTTACAAGGTCAGAGACCTAACAGTCAAGGTCAATTCGTGCTCCCTGCCCGCCACTATGTCTCCCCCCCCTCCCATCCCCCCCTCCCCCCTCCCCATCCCCATGCCCAGTTCAGCTCCCTGGTGCAATGCAGATTAGATGTAGCGGAGGGAAATCGAAGTGGTCCTCTATGGAAGTGGACTGGTTGAAACACGTCTAACCTATTGCTTGCCTGACAGTGATCCGAGACGTCCGTGACGGTGTCTCAACGACCTAACATCATGGACCGATAATGATCAAAACTGACCGTTTCCTGAGTCAGCACTGTCAGGATTGTTTTTACAAATTGATGTCCGACACTTAACTGGTGTTACGCTTGCTATTTGTATCAAAATAATCCAGAGAATCGTCTTCAGTTTGTCTCATGTTCATCTTGTATGGACTTTGACGTTGAGTTTTGCGTTTAGATGGAAGTTAAAGTTTGCAGTAAGCGTTTGTATTGGTGATGTTTGTGGTTGATTTTTTTCAGATCCTAGTCTTCTAAATATTTTAAGACCTGTCCAGTTGTTGTTTGTTCGGTCAAGCGGCGCCTTCGTCTTTCAAAGTAAGAGATGTTCATAGTTTGGAATTGGTAGCTTGTCATCATTCCCAACTGATATGTGAACCTTTGCATAGCGATTGTGAACTGAGCAATGCCTGGCGCCCAAGATATTCGCTAAGGTTAAGGGTATAAAT
>CM065716.1:86135165-86180165 GCA_033310375.1 Conus canariensis | reverse complement strand
AAAACATGGGGGAAGAAAGAAAATGAGAACAATGAACTGGGAAAATATGTTACAAATATCTGGCCTCTCACCAGCAGCTTATGGGAACCATTATATAATCCATCCATATTGATGACAGATCCATTCGTATTGCTTGCTCCGAGACCTTTTGTCTGCTGAATCGGGCTCATCAGGGAGCCACGGCTAACTGTGTCTGTGCTCCCTTGGCATCAAATGGAGAAATACCGCAGTCAATAATTCTGCAGTGATCTCACCACCAGCCAAAAAAATAGTAGCGAAGTAAAACGAAAAGAAAGTGTGGTAGGATGCTGATAAGATACTGAACAACTAACATTGTTATATGAACAGTATATTTGTAGGGGGAAATTTTGAGCCTACGCTTTTAAAATCCATTTAAGGATGCAAGAGAGGTCACAAGATGTCGAACAGTCAGAGTGGTCAGCTCTGCTGTTTAATACCCCAAGCATTGTCAGCTGCTAGGAATGATGCGGAACGCCCTTTACTTAGATCTCCTAAGAGGTGCAATCTAAGGTAAGGTAACTTTGCTTATACCCCAGCCGACCGCAAAGGGCCAGAACTCCTACTGATTGACCAAACAATATTATCCTGAACAACAATTTAGTAGTGGGGAAAACATGTGCAGGCTAACAGTTTTTCCGTCATTACATTGATAAATTGGCAAAGGTTTAACACACACACACAAAACAAAACAAAAAAAGGGGGGGGGGGGGGGGGGGGGTATGAGGTAGAAGGATTGGGGGGAGAAAGAAAATGAGAACAAAAAAATAGAGAAATATATTATATATACTTAGCCCTTCACTAACAACTTACGGGAGCAATGATAATAATGATAATGATAACGATGATAATAATAATAATAATAGTAATAATAACAATAATATATTAATATGCATATGTATATATCTTTCTGTATCTATATCTATCTATCTATCTGAAAATAAAACTAAACAAGATGCAAAGCATATAAACGTACTCCCAGTTTATCTTGAATACGCGTGTACATGTCAAGGGCATGTTTACTATCAAAATACCCATGATCTACCAGTCAGTTATTAGATCTTAAGCTATTTTATAATCCGTCAAATACAATACTTTCATAGATTGAGTGTGATAACTTTTCTATATACCAAATTTGATTAAAACCCACCAATATATAAAAAATAATGGCAAAATAACGGTTTTAACGGTTATTTAACCGAGGTACACTTTTGAAACTTGTATTTTAGTTCTCACAGGGCTAAAGCCTATGTACCTACCGAATTTCATCCAGATCGGACAATATGTCAAGAATAACGGTTTTTAACAGTCAAATTATGAAACACTATATGGAAGTACCATTTGTGTGTGATAACCTTTCTATACACCAAATTTCATCAAAATCCACCAATATAAAAAAATAGCAGCAAAATAACAGTTATATAACCGATGTACATTTTTGAAACTGGTATATTAGTCCTCACTGGACTAAAGCCTGTGTATATATCAAATTTCATCCAAATCGGACAATATGTCAAGAATAACGGTTTTTAACTGTCACATTTTGAAACACTATATAGAAGTGCCATTTGTGTGTGATAACCTTTCTATATACTAAATTTCATTAAAATTCATCTATATATAAGAAATAACGGTAAAATAACGGTTTTTAACGGTTGTTTAATCGATTATCAGAATTGCATCACTTACATATGGAAAGAGGCTCCGATTTGTCACAAGATCATCCAAACCGCTTATAAATCTGCCAAGTACTTTCTGAGATATTCCAAAAAGAAGAAATACCGTTCTGGGCCGTTATAGCCGTTAGTAATGGCTATTCTGGTAAAATAAAACATTGGGCATCATCCGTGACCCATAATGAACATACCTACAAATTTTCAGGAAGATCGGCCCAGACGTTTTGTCTGGAGCGAGTGGAACACATTTTGACCACGGACAGACACACAGACCGACACACATACAGACAGACACACAGACAGACGCACAGACAGACGTTCCCATTGTAAAGTACGCCCTGTTCTATAAGAACTGGGAGTACAATAAAACCAACGAATATGTGCTGGAATAACTCACAATACGCACTACCTCCTTAAAAACTTTACCAAAAGAAGTCATCCAAATTAGTTTCAATAACACGACACTGTTCAAGACCTAACAAGATAACCTCCCTTTGAAAAACGATTTCTATTAGTCAAATAGTAAGGTCGGATTTCGCATTGATATAAAACTGTCGAGTGTTTTCTGATTAAATTCGCTTTGATCGCGAATGGATTCAAATTACTACAGAGGAAATTCTTGTTTGAAGTCTAATGAACTGGGGTGTTTCCTACAAAGAGTGATTCTGGTGTTACACCTGAAGCGTTATATTAGCAGTAATGGGCATGTACTAGTTTCACCATTGGCGCCAAAGTTGCCTCCCCTGTATTTCTTTTCCATTCACATCTCTCTCATTAATTTCAGTATATTTATGTTTTTGTTACATCAGTCATACTAAAGTTAATTATCTATCTATCTATCTATCTATCTATCTATCTATCTATCTATCTATTTATCTATCTATCTATCTATCTATCTATCTATCTATCTATCTATCTATATGTATATATATATATATATATCTTCATTTTTTTTTTCTCTCTCTAAAAGTTCAAATCTTTGCGAAGTCATTATTATAATGACCGAAGAATTGTTAGCCTGCACTTGTTTTCCCCCACTACTTAATTGTTCAGCATTATATTGTTTGGTCAATCAGTGGGAGATTGCATCTCTTAGGAGATCCAAGTAAAGGTTGTCCTGCACAATTCTTAGCCACTGACATTGCTTGAGTTATTGAACAGCAGAGCTGACCACTCAGACTGTTCCATATCTTTTGATCTCCCTTGTATCCTTGAATGGATCCTCAGGCATAAGCTCAAAGATTGTCCCCTACATTTTATACTGTTTGCATAATGCTTTTATTTTTTCAGCAACCTTTTTCCTCTCCACACTTTCGTTTTATTCCATTTTACTATCCTTCGCTGGCTGCTTTGGGGTGCTGTTGGATTCTTTTTTTAACCCTTGGTGGTGAGAACACCACAGAATTATGGACTGTGGTGTGTCTCTATTTGACACCAGGAGTGCAGACACAATCAGCCGTGTCTCCCTGATGAGTCCGATCTAGCGGACGAAAGGCCTCGGAGCAGGCAATACAAATAGATCTGCCTTCAGAAGGGATCACGATGGTTCCCTCAGGCAGCTAGTGAAGGGTTTCTCATATTTATAGTATATTTCCCCCATTTTCTTCATTTTTTTTTTCTCTCTAAAAGTTCAAATCTTTGCGAAGTCATTATTATAATGACCGAAGAATTGTTAGCCTGCACTTGTTTTCCCCCACTACTTAATTGTTCAGCATTATATTGTTTGGTCAATCAGTGGGAGATTGCATCTCTTAGGAGATCCAAGTAAAGGTTGTCCTGCACAATTCTTAGCCACTGACATTGCTTGAGTTATTGAACAGCAGAGCTGACCACTCAGACTGTTCCATATCTTTTGATCTCCCTTGTATCCTTGAATGGATCCTCAGGCATAAGCTCAAAGATTGTCCCCTACATTTTATACTGTTTGCATAATGCTTTTATTTTTTCAGCAACCTTTTTCCTCTCCACACTTTCGTTTTATTCCATTTTACTATCCTTCGCTGGCTGCTTTGGGGTGCTGTTGGATTCTTTTTTTAACCCTTGGTGGTGAGAACACCACAGAATTATGGACTGTGGTGTGTCTCTATTTGACACCAGGAGTGCAGACACAATCAGCCGTGTCTCCCTGATGAGTCCGATCTAGCGGACGAAAGGCCTCGGAGCAGGCAATACAAATAGATCTGCCTTCAGAAGGGATCACGATGGTTCCCTCAGGCAGCTAGTGAAGGGTTTCTCATATTTATAGTATATTTCCCCCATTTTCTTCATTTTTTGTTTTCTCTCTAAAAGTTCAAATCTTTGCGAAGTCATTATTATAATGACCGAAGAATTGTTAGCCTGCACTTGTTTTCCCCCACTACTTAATTGTTCAGCATTATATTGTTTGGTCAATCAGTGGGAGATTGCATCTCTTAGGAGATCCAAGTAAAGGTTGTCCTGCACAATTCTTAGCCACTGACATTGCTTGAGTTATTGAACAGCAGAGCTGACCACTCAGACTGTTCCATATCTTTTGATCTCCCTTGTATCCTTGAATGGATCCTCAGGCATAAGCTCAAAGATTGTCCCCTACATTTTATACTGTTTGCATAATGCTTTTATTTTTTCAGCAACCTTTTTCCTCTCCACACTTTCGTTTTATTCCATTTTACTATCCTTCGCTGGCTGCTTTGGGGTGCTGTTGGATTCTTTTTTTAACCCTTGGTGGTGAGAACACCACAGAATTATGGACTGTGGTGTGTCTCTATTTGACACCAGGAGTGCAGACACAATCAGCCGTGTCTCCCTGATGAGTCCGATCTAGCGGACGAAAGGCCTCGGAGCAGGCAATACAAATAGATCTGCCTTCAGAAGGGATCACGATGGTTCCCTCAGGCAGCTAGTGAAGGGTTTCTCATATTTATAATATATTTCCCCCATTTTCTTCATTTTTTTTTTCTCTCTAAAAGTTCAAATCTTTGCGAAGTCATTATTATAATGACCGAAGAATTGTTAGCCTGCACTTGTTTTCCCCCACTACTTAATTGCTCAGTGGTTAAAGCGCGAGTCATTAAGTGGAAAATGAGCATGTCCAGAGGGTCATGGGTTCGAATCCCAGCCATGGCTCGTCCCAAGATGGGAAAAAAAAAAAAAAGGGGCAGCAGAGGGACATCCGGAGTCATGAACCGGGTGTGGCCCAACCCCCCTAGAGTGTCAGGAGATAAGGGCCGAAACACTTGCTTGAAGGGGGCTTCTCTTCTGAGGACTCTCTGCTGCCACGCTCTCCACGAGTTTCTTTCTACTGATGCATGGGTAAACCATTGACTTCCGGGAATAGGCCGGAGGACACTGGGAAAGACCAGAACCAAGGGCTCTGTGGGCTGGCTCCCCACTTTGCCTTAAACATGTGGCTACTAAAAATAAAAGGAAAAGATGCTCCCAGGATTCACCGAAAGGGGGAGAGAATGATGAATCCATCTGTGCTCAACCAATCATGACTGCAAATCCCAAACGGACTATGAACATGGACCAAATGGAATATCCATGTGTCTGTGGAAAGCGTTTCGCTACCACCCGTGGCATGAAGATCCACAGAACAAAGATGGGATGTGTGAAGACTCATCTGAATGAGCGGCAGCGCACTGCATCAGCAGATAAGACGTCGGAAGACCAAGGCCAGGATTTAAACCACAGTGCCAAGGACATCCACGCTGTTGGTTCGGATGAGGAATTTGCACAGGCCCTCGATGCCAGGCGCCTGAAACTCAACCTGCCACGAGCAAACGAAACTGAAGATTGGGAGAAACTGGATGCAAAAATCGTCCAAAGACTCGATGCACTGATAGGGAAAAGCACCCTGGAACACAAACTAGCCACATATGGGGACATTGTGTATGCCACATGTAGAGACGCCTATGGAGCAAAACTACCCAAAGAGAAAACACCTCCAAAGAAATCCAGACGCCAAGAAAAGATGGACAAGATCAGGGTCCAAAAGAAAAACCTCAAGATGCAAATGAAGACCGCACTGCCAGCTGAAAAACAAGGCTTGGAAAAACTGTGGAAAGACCTGAAAGAAAAACACAGTGCCCTCAGCAAAGCGGAATCTGCGAGGAAGAGGAAGAGCAAAAAGAAGAAGACACAAGAGCGCTTCTTCAGAGACCCCTTCCAGTTTGCCAGAACACTGTTTGAGCAGCCAAAATCTGGGACCCTAAGTGTGGACAAAGGAGTTCTTGAGCAGCATCTGAGGAAAACATACTCTGACCCACAGAGCAAAGCACCACTCGACATTCAAGGTCTGGTGTGGCCAACCAACCCTGAGGAACAGTTCAATGGCAAGCCTCCAACGTTGGCGGAAATCAAGAAGGTGGTCGACAAAGCCAGAGCCAAATCATCACCAGGGCCAAACGGAATACCTTACCAGCTTTACAAGAAATGTCCCAAGGTGCTGGAGTGGCTCCACAGGCTGCTGCGATCGGCTTGGAGAAACCAGAAGATCAGCGGCCAGTGGATGACGGCAGATGGTGTGTACATCCCCAAAGAGCAAAACTCAAGTGACATTAGCCAGTTCAGGCCAATATCACTACTGAACGTCGAAGGGAAAATCTTCTTTTCTGTCATGGCAGCAAGGCTGACCAAGTACCTGATGGAAAACAAGTACTTGGATGTGTCAGTCCAGAAAGGTGGCATCCCAGGCGTGGCTGGCTGTGTAGAACACGCCACAATGATCTGGGACGCAATCCAAAAAGCAAAAACAGAAAAGAGAGACCTGGACGTAGTGTGGCTTGATCTGGCAAACGCATATGGATCTGTGCCCCATGAGATGATACAGTTGGCTCTTGAGATGTACCATGTGCCAAAGAACATCCGCGACATGCTCAAGAAGTACTTCAATGGCTTCTCAATGCGGTTCTCTACCATGGAGTACACAACAGACTGGATCAACTTGGAAGTGGGTATTGCAATGGGCTGTGCGATTTCCCCAATACTGTTCGTGCTGGCAATGGAACTCATCTTGAAAGCAGCAACAAACAACGCGAGACAAACAGACCTTGGCGATGGATACAAGATGCCTCCTCTCAAGGCCTTCATGGATGACACTACAGTGATTTCATCCAGAGAAGACGAGACACGTCATGTGCTGGAGAGGCTGGACGACATAGTTGCCTCATCCAGAATGAAGTTCAAGCCAAAGAAATCACGGAGTCTCTCACTGAGGAAAGGAAAAGTGGCCGGATCTGTGGTCTTCAGTGTTGCCAACCAGGCCATTCCAACAGTCACAGAAGAACCAGTCAAGAGCCTTGGAAGATGGTATGATGATACGCTGAAAGACACACAAAGAGCAAAAGAAACCAAGCAGATGGCGGAGGAAGGCTTGGAGACCATTGACCAGTGTGGGCTCCCTGGCAAATACAAGGTCTGGTGTCTGCAGTTCATGCTGATACCAAAGCTGCTATGGCCTCTGATGATATACGACATCTGCACCAGCATAGTGGAGGCAATGGAAGCCAAAATCAACAAGTTCACAAGGAAATGGCTTGGTGTCCCACCCTGTCTGACTGACATAGCGCTGTACTGTCGCCAAGCAAAGCTGAAACTACCCCTGAAATCCATCCTGGAGGAATACAAAGCAGGGAAGATCAGACTTCAAAGCATGCTGGAGGACTCAGGGGACAAGGTGGTAGAAGCAATCAAGCCCCAGCTGAAGACAGGCAGAAAATGGAAAGTTCAAGAGGCGATGGATTCTACAAAAGAAAGTCTCAAGATCAGAGAAATAACAGGACACACACAGACCAACAGACAAGGACTGGGGGTGACCAAAACTGAATGGTGGTCAAAGGCCAAAGGAAAAGCCAAAAGAGACATGATGATTCAGGAGATGAGAAAAGAAGAAGACCAAAAAAGACTCCAAAAAGCAGTCCAGCAGAGCCAGCAAGGGCAATGGACAACGTGGGAGAATGCACTCCAAAGAAGTCTCACTTGGAATGACATTTGGCACATGGCCCCTCTCAGGATCAGCTTCATTCTCAGATCTGCATATGACCTTCTGCCCTCAAATGCAAACCTGGTGAAGTGGGGGAAAACAGACGATCCTGCATGCCCCCTCTGCCATGAAAAACAAACAGTGGAGCATGTCCTAAGCTCATGTAAAGTAGCCCTGGCTCAAGGAAGGTACACATGGAGGCACAACCAAGTGCTCAAAGAAATTGTACAAGTAGTCTGGGCTAGTACCAACACCACAAAAGGGAAAATCAGGACTCCAAAAGCACCCGCAACATTCTTCACGGCAGGAGGCAGCAAATCATGGCCAAGAACAACAGTGCCACTCGAAACATGCAGGCAGAGTCTGCTGGACGGGGCAGATGACTGGGAGTGCACTGCAGACCTCCCAGAATGGAAGAGTCACCCAGAGATCATCAGCAAGAGTGGCATGAGACCAGACATAGTAGTCCACTCTAAGTCAACCAAGCAGCTGATCATGATCGAGCTCACGGTGCCATATGAGAACAGAATGGAGGCAGCTCAAATCTACAAGACTGAAAAGTATGCTGATCTGGCAAACAGCCTGAGGAGAGAAGGCTATCAGGTCAAAGTCCTCACTGCAGAAATTGGAGCTAGGGGGTTTGTAGGAACGTCTGCATACAGCCTCATGAAACAGCTCTCAGTTGCAGGGAAGGAAAAAACCAGAGCCCTGAAAGCAATGGCAGAAGCGGCAGAGAGGTGTTCAAGCTGGATCTGGTCAAGGAGGAACAAAAGTGAACTTCATAAGGCTTAATTTCCCTACAAATATCAGGTGTCCCTGTGGCTCAGTGGTTAAAGCGCGAGTCATTAAGTGGAAAATGAGCATGTCCAGAGGGTCATGGGTTCGAATCCCAGCCATGGCTCGTCCCAAGATAGGAAAAAAAAAAAAGGGGCAGCAGAGGGACATCCGGAGTCATGAACCGGGTGTGGCCCAACCCCCCTAGAGTGTCAGGAGATAAGGGCCGAAACACTTGCTTGAAGGGGGCTTCTCTTCTGAGGACTCTCTGCTGCCACGCTCTCCACGAGTTTCTTTCTACTATATACTAGCCGGTGTACCCGGCTTCGCTCGGGTATATCTGTACAATACTTTTCTGGCCACCCCTTTCTCTCACCACTTAAAAGACAATACAATAAAATTCAGCTTGGGTTTGTTTCGTTTTTCCCATGCTGATCCAATTGCCCCAGCCTCCTCCTATCTACTTCACCCAATTTCTTCGGACGCCCACTCCCTTCTTGCCTCTCAATCTGTTTTCCCTCACGAATATTTTTCGTAATACGATACACAGTCCATAGAGGGATGCCTGTACTTTGTGAACTTACTGATGCATTCTCAATTCCTTGATTGAAGTGCTCCAAAATGACAACTCTGTAGGGGCCACCATAACCTAGTGGATAAGGCGCTGGACTCATGATCCAAAGGTCGTGGTTTCGAATCCCGGCTTGGTCTTGGAAAGTTTAACGTGGAATGTTTCCAGCTAAAATGACCGTAGTTCACCCCGATGTCCACCCTGGCCCCGCAGGTGTCAGGCTAATGTGACGGACCAGCCACCTGCATATCCTTGATTTGGGCATGGACGTTAAATCCAACTCAAACATGACAACTCTGTGAAAAGATTGCATTTTCACGATGTATCATGTCTATTGGAGGGCCTCTGGGTAGACAACATTTCTGGTCTCCCTGTTTGGCGCAGCTATAGTCAGTGTTTCTGCGTTTCCAGTTCGTGATGCTGCAACGTAGAACATTCCATGTGTAAAACACGGAACGGTCAGGTCTGCCCCAAGGGATGAAAATGTCGGACCCTGGCTCTTGATGATTGTGAGAGCGAAAGCTGGTTTCATGGGAAACTGAAGCCATCAGAACTGGAATGGCAGGGGTGAGTCCATGGGTTCCAGATGAATTCTGGGAGCAGCACCGGTTAACCTTTGTGGGGCCACATGATATTTTCGCTTCTACAACGTTCCTGTGCAGTCTGGTGAAGACACATCGGGTGCCATTGATCACCTTTGGCGGGTCCAGTGAGCGGAGAATGATAATAGGGACTCCAGATTTCAGCAACAGTTCATGTGGTGGAAGTCCAGAAATCTCAATGGAGTTCAGGAGTTCTTGTGGATAAAGGACTGCTTCATCATCATTCTTGGCCGTGTCAACAGATCTGTACAGAGTTTCCTCTCCAGGGAAGTCAACTACGATTTTTTAACGGTCAATTTTAAGTTTCGGTGCGTGTAAGTTGTATATCATTGTTCAGCATTGAAAACTACACCTGTATACCAGATTTCATCAAAGAAAGGTCTAAATTTAGAAAATAACGCTTTTTAACGGTGATACCATCTCTAAATTTAGAAATTAACGGTTTTTAACGGTCAATTTTAAGTTTCTGTTCATATTAGTTGTCTATCATTGATCAGCGTGTAAAACTGCACCTGTATACCAAATTTCATCAAGAAAGGTCTAAATTTAGAAAATAACGGATCTTAACGGTTTTTAACGCTCAATTTTAAGTTTCCGTTCGTGTAAGTTGTATATCATTGTTCAGCGTGTAAAACTGCATCTGTATACCGAATTTCATCAAGAACGGTCTAAATGTATATAATAACGGTTTTTAACGGTCAATTTTAAGTTTCGGTTCGTGTAAGTTGTATATCATTGTTCAGCATTGAAAACTACTCCTGTATACCAAATTTCATCAAAGAAAGGTCTAAATTTAGAAAATAACGCTTTTTAACGGTGATACCATCTCTAAATTTAGAAATTAACGGTTTTTAACGGTCAATTTTAAGTTTCTGTTCATATTAGTTGTCTATCATTGATCAGCGTGTAAAACTGCACCTGTATGCCAAATTTCATCAAGAAAGGTCTAAATTTAGAAAATAACGGATCTTAACGGTTTTTAACGCTCAATTTTAAGTTTCCGTTCGTGTAAGTTGTATATCATTGTTCAGCGTGTAAAACTGCATCTGTATACCGAATTTCATCAGGAACGCTCTAAATTTATATAATAACGGTTTTTAACGGTCAATTTTTAAGTTTCCGTTCGTGTAAGTTGTATATCATTGTTCAGCGTGTAAAACTGCATCTGTATACCGAATTTCATCAAGAACGGTCTAAATTTATATAATAACGGTTTTTAGCGGTCAATTTTAAGTTTCGGTTCGTGTAAGTTGTATATCATTGTTCAGCATTGAAAACTACACCTGTATACCAAATTTCATCAAGAAAGGTCTAAATTTAGAAAATAACGCTTTTTAACGGTGATAAATAACGGTCATAAAAACTATCGAATGACCCAATGTTATTCACAGTATGTCCTTCTAGACTCATGCCAAGTTTGGTGGCGATCCGAGGACTCCCTTTGCCGCCAACATCAGAAAAGATTGTATTTTTGATCGTTTTTAGGGGTGTACGTGTTGTTAACGGTTTTTAACGGTCATAAATAACTGTCGTAGAAACTGTCCAATGACCCTATGTTACTCGGGAGATGTCCCTCTAGGTTCGATGTACCTGTGCAATGTCACAACGGCCATTTGATGAAAAGCAGAGGAAAAAGATGTCTTTGAAACCGTTATAACAGTTTTTTTTAACGGTTTTTAACGGTTTTATTTCTTTAAAGATTAGCCCTAAACCATCCTTGGGTCACAACAGACATACCTGCTAAATTTCAAGAAGATCGGGTTTTAAACAGTTTCTTTTATAGGGTTTGGTGTTTTTAACGGTTTTTAACTGTTATAAATAACGCTTTTTAACTGCCAAATAACGGTTCTAATTTTAGAGAAGTAGTCCTGTACCTGTGCAATGTCACAACGGCTATTTGAAGAAAAGCAGAGGAAAAAGATGTCTTTGAAACTGTTATAACAGTTTTTTTAACGGTTTTTAACGGTTTTATTTTTTTAGAGATTAGCTCAAAACCATCCTCGGGTCACAACAGACGTACCTGCCAAATTTCATGACAATCGGTTGAGCCGTTTTTGAGTCTATAGCGTACACACACACACACAGACAGAATTTGCCCTTTATATATTAGATATATATATATATATATATATATATATTTTTTTTTTTTTTTTTTCACAGGTAAAATAAAATGACGTCAACAGGATGATTTGAATGAAATGAATACAAAAACAAGTTGAACGTCTTTTCCCAGAGGGACAACTTTAATACCCAAGCTTTCGCCACAAAGGCTCCTTCAGGCAAAAAGACGTTCAACTTGTTTTAGTATTCATTTTATTCAAATTATCCTGGCTTGTTGATGTCGTTTTGTTGAGGCGCGGTGTGAGTTTTAGTGAGAATTTTACCTGTGAAAATATTTAGCTTATCAAAATGATGAGTGACATTCTCCAGCTTACCCCCTCAACGAATTTCCGCAAAACCAGGGATATTGGAACACTTCAGGGACAGGATTCCTGAAGAAGCTTTGTAGCCAAAGCTTGGGTATTAAAGTTGTCCCTGTGGGAAAAGACGTTCAACTTGTTTTAGTATTCATTATATATCTATCTATCTATCTATCTATCTATCTATCTATCTATATATATGTATAGATAGATAGATATAATTATATAGATGTCAACCACAAGGATTAGGTCTGTTTCAAAGAAGCGTTCATTTGTATTTGTTCATCTCTTCAATGTCAACTCGGGATGCATGATCAAGGTAACGTTTACTTGTTTGTTCTATATTCCTTGCATTTTGCATGTGTGCTAGGCGAAAACAACATTAGTTTGGTGTTGTAGGCAAGTTGCGGGTTTACCAAACAAGTCTTAAATCCCTCGTTTATTTGTAACGTATCTGAAATAGTCATTTAACAACAACAATGATAATGACAATGATGATGATGATGATGATAACGATAATAATAATAATTGTGGATACTTCTAGAGCGCTTTCCTCTTTACCAGGGAGGTCAAAGCGCTTTGAAATAAAAGTAGTGTATGTCAATAAACATCTCGCATTAACACATTAATACACATCAGACAACTATAAATATGGAAGTAAGCCCAAGTATGGAAAAGAAAAAAAGGACATCCTTACATTTCACAATACTTATCATTCATGTGCTCTCTCTCTCTCTCTCTCTCTCTCTCTCTCTCTCTCTCTCTCTCTCCACACACACACACACACACACACACACACACACACACACACACACACACACACACACACACAGAGTCATAAGTTCGATTACTGAAAGTCTTCATGTAGTGTCTTATTTTGATGGCTACCTTCGAAATTATACATTTGACACCAGATTCAAACAACGTAAGCGACACGGACTGGCAAAGATTGATGTACACCTTTCCAGACAAAGAGAACCGAAATTAAGAAGGAAGATTCACCAAAAGATTTCGATTTTGCACGAGAGGGGTAAGTGGCCATTGTGGATCGGTACGTGATCAGCGTTGGCTTGGGGTAATGTAAATTTGAACAACTTTTGTCACATTGTGACTGCCAGCGCCTGTAAAGAAATTAAAAGCGAGGGTAACGACTTTTCCCCCCGAAAGCGTGCATGGAACGGTAATCAATGAAGAAGGCGCAAGGGCGAGATGATGTGGATGGTCTTTTTTCTTTTATAGTTCACTAGTTTGTGTTAAGTCTTTTCATTCAAGACAATGGATTTCCTCCTACATTTATCAAATTTCTGAGAGAGAGAAAAGTTGCTGCTAAATACGTTTCCTTCGTGCTGAGTGAGGTTGGCATTTATTAATTCCTTTCTCCTAGTAGATACCCACACGAATCTTGTATTATAGGACACAGATATAAGGCATAATACTTCATTATTAGATGTTTTAGCCGTAGATCAGTCTCCATGTGCAATCATTCAGGTGTATGACCATACCAATTAAAACAAAATACTTTTGTGCAGATCGCTCTAGACAGAAGCCAACTACCTCATTCTTGGGGTTTATGAACGGTCATATATGCAATATATCCGCAATGTTGAAACTCAAAGTTTTAGCTTAGAAAAGAAACAGAAGACCAAGGCTATTATGAACTGAACAGTCACAAAGAAACATTGTTAATTCCATTCATAGGCTGGCAACGGTGACATATCCTAGTCAGAGAAAACATGAATTTAAAAACGGAAGCAATGTGGCTGTACACTCATGCTGAGGAAAAATATCCACCCTTTTTTGTTCTGATTGGATTGATTAATAATAGCTATGCTAACTGTCGGGTCTTCTCTGTCATGATATGCACCTATTTTTGAATGTTGAATTGTGTTCCACGATATTTTTATTCCTGTCGGACTTGCACATGATAATGAATGGACTGACTCAATACGAGTAAGGTGTGCAGACTTATAATGGGGATTTAACTGGCCGGGACCATTTCTAAAAATTCCGGAAGAGGGACGCCATGCATTAATTTCTACACGTTAACGGGGGCCTGTACCACAGGGATTTTGTTTTTGTAAAAGTATTGTCTTATGATCTTCTTTTTTATTTTTTTTTGGAGGGGGGGTGGGGTGTGTGTGTGGGGGGGGGGGGGGGGTGAGGGGGGGGGGGGTGAAAGCATATTGCAGAGAAATACAGGGACCTTATACATTCACGAATCTTTACCACTCTCTGTAAAAAAGAATGTCTCTCCCTCGCTGTATCTCTTTCCGTCCATCTGTCGGTCTGTCTCTGTCTTTCTGTCTCTGTCTGTTTCTGTCTATCTGTCTATCTGTCTTTCTGTCGATCTGTTTGTCTGTCTGTCTGTCTGTCTGTCTCTTTCCCTCGCTCGTCCTCTGTCTGTCTGTCCGTCTTTCTCTCTCTCTCTCTCTCTCTCTCTCTCTCTCTCTCTCTCTCTCTCTCTCTGCTGTGTTTAACTAACCGAAGTAGAAAAACAAGAAAAAGGAAAACTGCAGAAAACAAAGACAAAAACGAACAAGTACAAGAAGACACAAAACAACTAGAACAAGAATACGAATATGAATAAAAACCAAAGCACCACCAAATCAAAAACAAGAAAGTAGAAAACACACACACACACACACACACCACACACACACACACACACACACACACACACACCACCACACACACACACACGCACGCACGCACGCACCCCCCCCCCCCCCCCCACACACACACACACAACTCCACGAAAACACACACACTCCACCCTCGCCCCCTACACCCCAAGAATATGAAAATGGAGCCGAAGAAATCAACAAGGAAAGAAAAGAAATAGTAAGAAAAGGCGCAAACAGTCTGCAGCAAACGGGATTAAATGGGAGCAAATGCTAAAAGGGAATTCAAAATGAAGCCACTTTATTCATGTCACAAAAAACAATTACAAGAATGGGTTTTATGGATTTTATTTAAGCAGAAAGGGTAGCTTCATGGCCATGCAACTGTATCAAATACGATTACTGACGGGGTTATAAGATGGAAGAAAAATTATTATTGTTCTTTTACCCTCTTCATTCAGAAACCGAAGTCCCAAAGGGTATCATGGAATAAGGGTTACGCATAAAACGTCTACAGAAACCTAAAGGCAACGTCAGTGCACTGAGCACTGTAAGTTCTTGAAGGTGTTTATCAAACGTGGAGGAAAGCCACCTAAGTCTTATGCAGCATCGTGGACATGGAGTACCGACGTAACAGCTCAGGATCTGCTGTGATAGTGCAGTGGTAGAGTCGCAGCTGTGGAATGGGAGGTAGTGGGTAGAGTCCCTTCATAGCCTTTTATTTGTGAGATGTTTGCTTTGGCCCCCACCAGTTTCTGTCCTACGTTGAGTTGGTTGTGGTCATCTATTAATTTGTCAGCTCGTCTTAATGTCTTTTATAGTGTGTCGAAAGAGAGGAAATGTATCAAAAAGAAAAAGAAAAAAGAAAAGAAAGAAAGAAATGCATCGGCTCTATTGATAGCTTGACGTGAATGGCCCTTTTTTGTTGAAAAAAAAATGGGGGGAATATGCCTATGAATTCTTCCTGGGAAAAATATCAACCGTTGTCAATTCTGTTAGAACTCATTAATAAGAATTAGGCTAACTGCCTTTCCTTTTCTGTGGCGATCCGTTCTTGTTCTGTGAATGCTGAACTGTCTTCTCCGATATTCCTATCAGATCCGCACATGGAAATGCATTCACTGACCCAGCACGAGTAAACAGTGCAGACTTATAATGAGTATTTCCACTGTTTTCATCACATCTGGATACCAGAAAAATAACAACAAGCATGCATTACTACATGTTAATGGAGATTTGTATAAGTAGGACTCAGTGTCATAGTAATGTGTCATGATCATTATCGTGGAGGAAAATCATAGAGGAAAGAATGGATCTTGTGATTCTGTGAATATTCATCACCATGAAAGAATCGTCGTCATCATCATCATCCTCATCCTCATTATTATCATCATCGTTGTCGTCGTCTCCTCCTCCTCCTCCTCCTCCTCCTCACATCATCATCATCATCATCACCATCATCTGTCTGTCTCACTGTCTCTCTGTCTGTCTCTGTCTGTCTGTCCCTGTCTCTCTGTCTCTGTCTCTGTCTCTGTCTCTCTCTCTCTCTCTCTCTCTCCCCTCTCTCTCTCTCTCTCTCTCTCTCCCCCCTCTCTGTCTCTCTCTCTCTCTGATTAAAAACTGGGTAACAAATGTTCGTTTATGTTTGCTTAAATGTGGATTGGGTTTTGTTTGGGCAAGTCAAAGGTGTTGGAGATGTTCATGGCTGTATACGTTGTTTCAAGCAAGGCTTATTAACTGTAGGTGGCAAACTTGGTCCGATCATATCAAACTAGTGATAGAATCAACTTGTATAGAGCTTTTTGCAGTGACCACAGTTTAAAACCTTCTTTGCATTTAGATATTGATAGGCATCTAACATATATTACGACTAGATTAGGTTCAGGATTTTTGAGCTGGTATTACATCGCTACCGATACAAAACGTTTATGTTCAACGATTTAATTTGTCCCTTATGTATTGAAAGCGAATAAAGTGAGGTGCATTTTGTTCTCTGTTGCCCAGCTCTTAAACGTATATGCGAAATGTTAATTAAGCCTAAATATTATAGAAATCTTCACTGTTAAAACTGAGTTTATTAATGCCATCGACTAAACCTGAAGACGTACGTAATCTTATTTTGTTTTTGTATAAAGCATTTAAAATGGGAGGTGTTGTGACTTTTTGAAAGGTGCATGCATACATTTATATCATCGTTAGCTTGTATTTTGAATCTGTTATGTATCTTCACTCAGTTATATGATCGCATTCCCTTTCGTGATGGGCTGAAGCCTAATATGAATAAAATATCTGGAGTCTCGAGTCTCTCTCTGATTACAAGTCTGTCTGACAGTCTGCCTCTCCACCTGTCTCTCTATCTATCTAATAGTAGACACGTTTGTTTATCTATGTATTTATATACGTTTCTACCAAGGAAAAGAATTGTTAAAACGGAGGTAATGCAAGAGAAGAAGAAGAAGAAGAAGAAGAAGAATGGAACAAGAAAATGACAAAACAAGAAGAAAAGAAAGAACAAGAACAACCATAAAACGATCAAAAAAAGTAAGCATAACGAGAACAACTCTCACACGCACACTGGATTCGTAATTAAGCAATCATTGTCATCAGTCGTGTGCTGGGTCTGTCAGAACAGGCACCACTGAACATCATCAAAGTGACTAAGGAGCATTGCAGTGTCGCGTCTGCGGTGTTGTCGATTGGCTATAAACTGCTCTGTTTGGGGCATCAGTGCCGTAGCTGCAGCAAAACAAGCCTGGATATCTTGTGAACTGGGAACCTGAATGAACGACGTAGTAATAATACCATTGAAGAAGTACCAAAAACGTATATAAAAAAAACTATTAGAAAAATGTAGAAAGAAAAGAAAATATAAAAAGAAATAGCCAAGGAGCAAAATCTAGTATTGTTCTACTCTAGAACTAGAGATTCGTAATATGATAGAATATCTAGTGATTTGATAGAAATATACTGTCGTGGCAAAGCCTATCTTATTACAAGGGGTGTGGATGGGTGTGGCTACCAACAAAAACAACAACAAAAATAAAAAATCACCTTTGGAATATTCGTACACGAAATGAGGCATTCTTGATCAATCACAATTTTTGCCGAAAAAAGAATCATTATCGATCTCTAAACAGGATAACATAGAAAGGAAAAAAAATAAAAGAGAAGAAAAACAAAAGCAGACCAGAGTAATTGACAATGTAATTACACATCATTTGTAGAACAATTTATACCAACCAAGATCAAAGAAAGAGAGGCAGACAAACAGAAAGAAAGAAAGAAAGAAAAGAAAGACAGACAAAAGAAAGAAAAAGAAACACACCCATCTGAAACATACACATTAACCAATGAATCCTCGAGGGGGTCAGGTCGGTACTCCTCCATGTAAATAGATTCAGTGCTCGATAATCCTCTTCCCCTGCAAAGTACTTCCCATCCGCTTAACACTCCCCCTTTTTGATACTTCCCCGTCCGATTCTTCTCCTGCCTCCTATGGCATGTGTGTGTGTGTGTATGTGTGAGCGCGCGTGTGCGCGCGCGCGCGTGTGTGTATGTGTGTGTGTGTGTGTGTGTGTGTGCGCACGCGCCTGCGCGCGCGCGCACGCACGCGCGTGTGTGTGCGTGCGTGGTGTGTGTGTGTGTGTGTGTGTGTGTGTGTGTGTTGTGTGTGTGTGTGTGTGTGTGTGTGAATGCGTGCGAGCGCAGGCACGTGCGCACTTGCCATCTTTAACTGTGGTATTGAACAGATTTTCCATCGTCCCCCCTCCCTTACAACAGCTTCTATCCATAGTGGTTAGGAAGTACTGACCAAGAGGGAAGAAAGGAAGTATCAAGACAGGGACAATCGAGTGAAGGGAGTATTGAGCTCGGGGAGTATTGGGTAGGGGATGGGAATATCAATACGCTTTAAACAATGTTTGTTTTCAGTAACATAAACAAATCTGCCCGTTTCAGCCACTCTGCTGTCATACATTTTGCTACAAACATTATCTGATGACACAGAATGCCATAGAGCTCCTGGTCAGCGAGAGAGAGAGAGAGAGAGAGAGAGAGAGAGAGAGAGAGAGAGAGAGAGAGAGAGAGAGAGAGATGAGTGAGAGATAGCACAGATAAAAAGATGGAGTCTGATCGAACAGAAAAGAGTAGAGGGATGGAGTAAAATAGGAATGGAGCGAAAATCACAGAGAGAGAGAGAGAGAGAGAGAGAGAGAGAGAGAGAGAGAGAGAGAGAGGGAGCACTGGCAGATGAACATGTGCCTCTTTAAACAAAAACTGATAAACGCTCTCGCCACAGCTTCGTCACAAACTGCAACGAAACTCCTTCCTCCCCATCCCTCTTCTGTTGTCGCAACGCATGCCATCTCTCATGGGAGCTCCTCAAGTTTTGACGCATTGCGACGTTTCGTCGAAAGCGGAAGGGGAAGAAGCGGACGGCGCAGGGAGCATGTTTCGGGGAGACCACTCGTTTTGTCAGAGTGTGGATGGGATTGGGGACCGTCCTTTGCAGTTACCTCAACGCAGTCTTTCATTATGCCCAGCTTTGCTCCGAAGACGTGTATTGCCATCAGCTTCGTTGTCCACTGTAATCTTTTCTAGAGCCATTGCAACATAGCATGCAAGCCTCGTGTCTTCAGTATGAAGTTCTGTAAAGAATACAGTTAACAACTAATTGTTAGCTCTCAATTGCCTCAATTCCGCCTTTGATTCAATTTGCTCTTTGCACATCTGATCACCCTACCTATGGACCCTTTTTTTCTGCCGAATATTTGACGTCACTCTAGGAACAACATAAACCTGATGTTCTTATGACGGCTTGCCTCAATCCGTTGTTTGTGAGTCATTGCGCTGTGTACTCTCCCACTGGCAATATGGCAGTTTGTTTTAGTTCTTTTGAATTGTGTTCCATTATAGTCTTTTTCCTTGAATGTGCTTGCATTCTTGTTTGCCTGTCTTCCATTCCTTTTCACGACCAGCATCACCTTTACCATTATTATCATCGATATTATTATCATAATCATCATCATGATCATAATCATCATCATCGTCGTCATCATCATCATCATCATCATAGATGAATATGGATAAGAGTATAAGAAAGAGGAGAATGAGACAAAAACAATGAGAGAACAGGAAAAAGCAGGAAAAAAGAAACGAGAACAGGGAGGATTCGCAAGACGAAGAAGAACAATAAGTGAAAAAAACGAACAAGTAAGAGGAGGAGGAGGAGAAGACGAAGAAAAAAAATGAAGTAATGTTGAGAAACCCACTTGGCAAAAAGTATGTGGCAAATTCAGTTCAGTCCAACATAACTTCGTTCATCCTACGAGGTAATTACACATCTGAATGTGAATTCAAAAAAGAGCACACTAGAACACACTAAATGATGGCACCAAACACAATAACAGATCGATGATGAAGATGAAGAATGGAGATTAGTAGCCTGATAGTCTTGTTGTTTACACGCCAAAGTTAGATTAATTATTGTAGAACAAGATCTAAGAAAACCCAATGTCTGCATGGAAAACAAAGTGTAAAGTCAGTTCATTCACCAGGGAAAACTAGAAGAATCAATGAAGATTATGAATGAGTATGGGCGAAAGCCGGATGCAGCACTGTGGACATTGGAAGACAAATACAGGTTATGAATGCAGGCATTGTAAGGCTAGTTAGCATAGTAAATGACTACTCTTAAACATAACACAACTATTAGTCCTGTGTAAGACTGAAGACGTCTACAATAGCTCATTTATCATTGAAGACATCTACAATAGCTCATTTATCATTGTGTTGTCAGCTGGCACCTTTGTAGGTGTTCACTGATAAATAGCAAAAGAGATCCCTGTCAGTGCAATTGGACTGAATTGAGGGAAGGAAAATTTAACATTGGGAAAAAATGCAGAACCAAAGAATCACACTCAGAACTAATTGAAAAAAGACAGAACCTAAGGAACAAAGACAACACTGATGCAAGAAGACCAGAACCAAAGAAACAAAAGCAGAAGTGAGAAAAATAAGACAGAAGTGAAGGGAAAAAAAAACAACAACACAGAACTGCAACAATACAGATAGAACTATGGAAGGAAGACAGAACCGAAGAAACAAAGACAGAACTGAAGGAAGGAAGACAATTCCAAAAGAAAAATGAATAAGCATATAAACGTACTCCCAGTACAGTGACAGACAGGGGAGACAATTTCAAGTTAGTGGAAGAAAAAACTCGACAGTGCGGTGGTTATTTCCCTTATCAGAGTTGATTTTATTAAAATTATCATTTATAGCCGTTAGTAACGGCTATTCTGGTAAAATAAATCATCGGGCATCATCCGTGACCCTTAATGAACATACCTACAAATTTTCAGAAATATCGGTCCAGACGTTTTGTCTGGAGCGAGTGGAACACATTTTGACCACGGACAGACAGACAGACAGACAGACAGACAGACAGACAGACAGACAGACACACACAACACACACACAACACACACACACACACACACACACACGCACGCACACACACACACACACACACACACACACACACACACACACACACACACACACACACACACAGACGGCATTTCTTCGTTCCCATTGTGAAGTACTCTCTGTTCTATAAGAACTGGGAGTACAAAAAAACTGAAGAAAAGATGTGAGAACTAAAGAAACAAGGACAGAACCAAATGAAGGAAGACATAGCAAGTGGAACAAAGGCACATATGAAGGCAGGAGGACAGAAGCAAAGATCGAAAACAGGTCTGCAGGAAGGAAAATGTAATTGAATGTAGGAGGAGAGAACTCCAGGAAGTATGACTGAACGGAAGCAAGAAATATAGAATGAAAGGAAAGCATGACAGAACTGAAGAAAGCATAATAAAACTGGAGGACGACCAAACGGATAAAGAGATAGTAAAACCGAAAGAAGAAAGACAGATATCAAGACACAGTTAAAGGATCAAAGGAAAAAAATTGTAGGAAGGATGAAAAATAAGAACGAAAAAAACACTTAGTTAAAGGAAGCATGACATAATTGATGGACGACCAAACTGACGAAAAGATAGTAAATACCGAAAGAAGAAGGTCAGAACTGAACGGAGGAAGATAGAACAGGAAAAACAATTACGCAACTCTACAGACAGATGACACAA
The DNA here is from genome assembly GCA_033310375.1 of Conus canariensis. NCBI lineage: Eukaryota > Metazoa > Mollusca > Gastropoda > Neogastropoda > Conidae > Conus > Conus canariensis. Next base: position 86,158,373 of record CM065716.1, on the reverse strand, counting down.
CATGGGGACGAAATAGAGAACAGGGGACAATGATGGATCCGAATAACGGCCGAGCTGAAGAAAGAAAGAAAAACGGAGGAAGCACGATAGCACCGACAGAACAGTATGGGGGCAATTTATAAGAATATAGGTTTCTGGATTCTGGATTCGACATTAGAAAAGTAGTTACAGACTCAGAAATATTCTCCAAGTACGTTTTTGATTCTGAGTCTGTAACTACTTTTCTAACGTAGGGCAATTCTAGTAAGGATGCAAAAACCGAACGGCGAAATGAAGAACTGTAGACAAAGCATGAGAGAAATGTAGACAAAGCATGCCAGATATGAATGACGACCGAATCAGGGAAAGGAAGGTAAAAGTGAAGGAAAGAAGTAAAATCTGAACGAAAAAAGAAAGAATCAAAGAAAGGATGTCAAAAGAGGAGGAAGGTAGAACTGATGGAACAATTATAAAGCTTTCAGAAGTATGACAGAACCGAAGGAAGGAATACAACATTGAAAGAACTGGTGTAAAATCAAACAAAACAAAAAAAAAGGATGACCAAGGTGAGGGGAGAAAGACAGAAAAGATGGGAGGAAGACAGAGCAAAGGAAGCTATACAGAACCGGAGGAAGAAAGATAGGACAAACAGAAGGATGACAGAACCAAATAAACGAAAACCATGTTTTGTGGAGCCTCCACCCTTTCTCTACACTCGTCTCTGCGCCTCCCTCTTCACCCATACTCCTGTCTTTCTCATTCTCCTTGCTTGTTTGCCTTTTAGATCATGTTCAGACTCGCAGATAGTAGTACTGACAACGTAAACACCGCACATTTAAGCTTTTTTCCTCTTAAAAATGTCCGAACTCCTTTTTGCAGACAGGGAGTGGAGGAAATGAGTGGTGTGTGGCCTCGCTTAAGACAAGAAAGGCTTTGCGGGAAGAAAAACAAAATGGAGGCTAATTTCCACATCCACTTAGCCTGGAGTATTTTAAGGCATTCGCCATCGGAAAGGGAACTGTTATTTGTGTGGAGAGGGAAGGGGGCGAGAGAAAAAAAAAAAGACGGAGGCCCACTTTTCATGAGCATGAAACAATGAAATAAAACAATGAATGCAAGCAATACAAACCTAGTTTTTTTTCTACACGTCTTGCCCGACCATTTGTTGTGCTTTCATTTTTGTTATATTACCATACTTTCTTCTTCTCCTTCGTCTTCTTCTTCTTCTTTGTCGAATTTTCGTCCTTACATTCTCTCCCATCAGATATTCTCTATTCTCAAAACTAACACAGTCAAATCAACGTGTCATGAGGTACTTTAGTCAGTCCAAAGAATCATCTGGCACCACATGAGTCTCCATGACGACCAGAGGGGGAGAAGAAAGCTGAAGTGGAGTGGACAAGCGGTCAGGTGAAGCAGATTCAAAGAACGTCCTCCAAACAACAAAACGGGGGAAGAGGAGACCGGGCAAGGAGTGAAAGAGGTGAACAGAAAACAATCCTGAATGGATCGGGATGACCTTTGCAACAACTCATGCACTAAGCAACAAATTTAAGAGCAGGAGACGACCAATGCACTGTTTATAGCTGCAGCGCTCCCATGACCCGGAGTCGGCTGCAGGATGCGAACTGGCATTTATCATTACGTTTCTGGTACAACAACAACGACAACTAAAAGAAAAAAAGGCCAGTAAGGACCACAACGAACTGTTTCAAGTGACTTACAAAATTGCTGAAGTCACATTTGGGAAATGATATGCATTCAGTGACCTTAACACCTCAGAAATTCAGACCAAGACATTCTTCTTCCCATACTGTTTTGTTTTTATCTGTTGGTTTGAATGGTTGTCTGTTCTATGCTTAAGCTATCCGGCATACTGCTGTTTTGAATTTTTGGTGAATTTAATGTAATGTACATGTGTGTGTGTGTGTGTGTGTGTGTGTGCGTGTGCGTGCGTGGTGTGTGTGTGTGTGTGTGTGTGTGTGTGTGTGTGTGTGTGTGTGAGTGGTGTGTGTGTGTGTGTGTGTGTGTGTGTGTGTGTGTGTGTGTGTTGTGTGTGTGTATGTGTGTGTGTGTGTGTGTGTGTGTGTGTGTGTGTGACTGAGTGTACAGGTGTATAGATGTGTGCGCGTGTATTCGTACGTGTGTGTGTGTGTGTGTGTGTGTGTGTGTGTGTGTGTGTGTGTGTGTGTGTGTGTGTGTGAGTGTGCGTGCGTGCGGGCGCGCGCGCGCGCAGGTCTTTGTGTTCTGACTGATAATGATTCAGACCACAAGGGATAGGTCGGGTTCAAATAAACATTCCTTTGTGTGTATGTGTTGATCTCTTCAATCATTGTTGCAGTGTGCAAATGTCGTCACTGGGGGCTTAATAGGTGGCGTACTGTGTATGCTGGATCAGAACAGGCACCACTAAGCATCACCTCAGTAACTCAGCAGCATTGCAATGCACGTCTGTTGAGTTGCAAACTTGATATTGACAACTTCATACGGATGTGACAGTGGCGGAACAAGCCAGGATGTAGTTGTTAACTGAGCTCTGGAAAGAACGACGTGGTACTGACGCCAGTGAAGCAGATTACAAGATGAGGCAGCTTATATAGAGTAAAGTGAAAGGAAACTATTTCAAAAGAACAATGGACGGGATTGTAGATATCTTACTACACTGGATCTAAAAGTATCGTAATATGAATGCAAACCTCACACTGTTAGTCAGTCCAGTGTATGCTAGGTACCATTCAGCAACAAGCACACCTCAGAATTGTAAACATAACATATAACTTCTCACACCATGCCTGACTGCATACATCACACAACTAACAGTTCAGTAAGTGAATGCAGAGATAAATACCGAGGAGAAAAATGTGAACAATCGGATACAGCTGAAGTAAGAAATACAAAACTGAAGGTGAGGAGAAAAAATTGAAGGGAGGAAGATGGAACTGAGGGAAAGAAGACGGACAAAATTTAAAAGAAAGTAGATAAATCTGAAGAAAAAGAGAAAACAGATGCAACTAAAAACTAAAGAAAAATAGAACTTAAGGAGGAAAGCTGGAATTGAAGGAAAGAAGACAGAACTGAAGTAGGAACGAAAGATTTGAAAGTAAGGAGACAGAATCGATGGAAGACAAGGGAGGCAACACTGAGGAAACAAAACGAAGATGGAGACAGAACTCGTGGAAGTAAGACAAAACCTCCAGGAAGGAAAGCAGAACTGAACGAAGAAGAGCAAGCGACACCTCCCGAGGTTCTCCCACACTCACATCTTACCGCCAGCCCCCTTTCTCATCCGTACCCCCTTCTATCCACCATACCGTTAAACGCTGCCTGCCAGAGAAACCTCAGAATAACATAACGTTGTATCAACGATATGAACACTCCATGCATTTACGTTTTTTTTTTTTTTTTTTTTATTTCCACCTGCTTCTTGCAGACAGGAAGTGAAGGAAATCAATGGCTTAAGGTTTTAGCCAAAGACAGAAAGTGCTTACAAGAAGAAGTGGCGATGGAGAGGCGGAGTTTTGGGCAGCAGAACATTTCTACTCTACTCATACCCATTTTGGATCAGGCCAAATCAGGGCGTTATTGGAAAGTGGCGTGTGTGTGTGTGTGTGTGTGTGTGTGTGTGTGTGCGTGTGTGTGTGTGGTGTGTGTGTGTGTGTGCGTGCGTGCGTGTGTGTGTGTGTGTGTGTGTGTGTGTGTGTGTGTGTGTGGTGTGTGTGTTTTGTGAGCAAGGAAGACATGCAGGGCAAACTGTTAAGGGCATGAAACACAGGAAATGGAATAATGAGACGAGTGCAGGCAATCACTGCCTGCTGTTATTTTTCAACACACTTCGTCTTTTCCAGTAGATTTTCTTCCTCCTTTCTTCTTCTCTTCTTCTTCTTCTTCTTCTTCTCGTCTGCATCCTTGTTGATCTACTTCGACTTGGTTTTTGTTTTCGTATTTGTCTCTTTTTGCACGCATTCGGTTCACAGCGCTTTTTTTGTGTTTCCTTCTTCTATACAGCTATGCGATCACGACTCTCCTCTGCTGTATTATACAAAGGTTTGATGGAAAGTATTTATAACTCCTTCAGCCAGAAGTCGCTGAATGTGTTGGCAGTATGGAACCTGCTATAACCTGTAGTCAACCTAATAAGAAGGAAGTGTGGCAATAGGTGATTGCTGTCTGGAAGGCCCTCTGATCTTGTTTGATAAAGAAAATAACAGACTGGTTGCCTTAAAAAAAAAGGAGCAAGACAGCGGAGAATGCACAAGTTTGGTGGAGTGGAGTTCATTTTGAAGACATATTCATAGAGTTTAACAGATACGTATGTCTTGTCGTGAAAACAGGACAGTAATGTAACAGAAATAAGGTGTGCATACCTTTATACAATATGCGTGACATTATACACAGATTGACCATGAACGATTTCAGATAATGTTAAGTGACATTCGCTTAAATCACCCGAAGTGTTCACAGACACAGATAACACACAACACCTTTTAGATGACAAGAAGGTTACTGTGGGAAAGTCTTGAGTATGTCTCCCTTTAAAGATGACAGATGTCCCATAGTATTTATTACCTCTCACCACAACCCCTCCATCGAAACAATACCATTTTACAATGGAGTCCTGCACTGCACGATCAGGTTGGCTATACATGGTTTCGTCTTATGTTATGTATGTAACGCACCATGTTGTAAGGCAATACATTAGCCAACATTGACATTTTTCTATACATTCTTAGTAGAGGGAGCAGCAGCGAACAAACACATGACAACAAAATCTGCAACGTGCTAGGCCATTTCCATTATAACGCAATGGTGGTATACATAACCATCCGTATGCAGACAGGATATGAGCCTATACAAACTAAGGAGACAGAAATTGTGACCAGGGTTTTTAGAAGACAAAACCCACCATTGCTCTATCCTTCCTTCAGAAATCGAAAGAAATCTGCCTTTCTTTCCCTGTCGTGTTCTTTCCCGTACCGTTAGGTCGTGGCTCCCACATTACAGTTGGATTTGCCCAGGCTGATGGTTTTGGTCGCTCTTTAATGATTCATGTTTTTAATAATGCCATTTAACACTTTTTAAATGTTTGGTAATGAACTTTTGTTTGTAATATCACGATAGAGTGAAAACACGTGTAAGAAATCACTCCTAAACATTCCATGGATAAGAAAGGTGAACGGTGAGAAGGGAGAGGGCGGGAAAGACTGGGGGTTCTTGAGATGAAAGATGCAAGGAATGGGACAGAAATCTGTCGCTAGTCTGCGTTAGGTTTGCTCAGGGCATAATCTATAAGCGAATTTGCAGTTCAAAGGAAGCGCCTGTCCTCTAGCTTTTTGTTGCTGACGTGTTTTTTGCCTAGACTAACTTGTAAAAGTTCGTTGGTATTTTCGACATCATAATTTGATAAGTTAATTCGATTTGAATTTTCAAAACTTTCTCCTACGTTTATTCATACCATTGAATATTGTTTTTTTTTTGTCACAAAGTTAATGTTAACGTTAGACAATGTTCCAAAATCAGCAAGGGAGGTGATCTGTTTTAGAGTTCGCATTCAGCAAAACTGGCCCAGCCATTTTCGTGGGAAAGATGTGCACAGCTAATGCAATTTTCCCCATCAGTCACCTTTACAGTTCAATTTGAGAGAGAAAATACTAAAACATGGGTGTAAACAGTGAGCTTGTAATGCAGAGAATTGCCATCCTGTTTGTTATCCTGGCGTGCAGTTTAATAAGATATTTAACTCTCTAGATCTTTCTTTCTTTTTTTTCCTGCTCAAGCCATCAAACTGAGAAAACAGTACACCCAAAGGTGCGGTGGGACCCAGAGAAACACTGTCCTCAACTGCGAAACAAACCTGCTGGGAGCAATCCTGCACCACCCTCGGAAGCCTGCGCTATGTTTGAAACGTGTGGAGATCTTCTCCCCCCCCCCTCCCCCTCCCGTCTCCCTCCCCCTCTTCTTTTCCATTTTTTTTAAAATTTGTATTTTCTTTTTGAGAAACAGTTCTGTCGATGGTATGTTGTTATTTGTATTATCTGCCCGTCATGAAACAAGCAAGGCTGTTTAATATTCTGCTTTTGTGTGGCCTCAATGGTTTGCTTTACAACAAATGGCAAACACTTTACCACATCTTGCAAGATACATTGATATGTCGCCAGTCTGTGTTCTATACTTAGTAAGATATTGACCTATGTGTGCACGTCTCATTGGAAAAAAAAAACTGTGTTAATTCAAAATGATCTTAATAGGACTTAAGTTTGTATATGTTGTGATTTTTGTGGAGAATGTTTAACACATCCTAAACTGACCAAAACAAAATATAAAAGGTAAATGTTATAATATTGAAAATATTGCTGAAATTACTCATTTACTGCCTTCAAAATTTGGTGAGAGTGGATGGTTCAAAAAGGCCTAATCAATATTTATGATGTCAAGTTTGACCGAGCCGAAAAGTGTACTCACCGAGAAAACTTCAGTATTGGAATGGGAGAAACGAACCACACACACACACACACACACACACACACACACCACACACACACACACGAGCGCGTATATGACTGAAACTGGAAAATTATTAGACTCACTTTTTACTAGGTGTGTATGCAGAACAGAGGGGAGGAAGAAATGAATTAACAAGTTGCAAAGCATATAAACGTGCTCCCAGTACAGTGACAGAGAGGGGAGATAATTTCCAGTTAGTGGAAGAAAAAAAACTCGACAGTGCGGTAGTTATTTCCCTTATCGGACTTGACTTTTTTTTTTTACAATTGTCATTTATAGCCAATAGTAACGGCTATTCTGGTAAAACAAAACATCGGGCATCATCCATGACCCATAATGAACATACCTATAAATTTTCAGAAAGATCAGCCCAGAAGTTTTGTCTGGAGCGAGTGGAACACATTTTGACCATGGACAGACACACAGACAGACAGACAGACACACAGACATCATTTCTTCGCTCCCATTGTAAAGTACTCCCTGTTCTATAAGAACTGGGAGTACAAAAACAAGTGAAGTAACGATGAGCAGATCTTGTAGAAAGCCCCATTCCCATACCTACTCTTCTTCTAAATTCCTCTCTCTCTCTCTCTCTCTCTCTCTCTCTCTCTCTCTCTCTCTCTCTCTCTCTCTCTCTGGTGTTCCCTGCTACGATATCTACCCCCCTCACTCGACCCGCAACATCCTCTGTGAAAGAAAGCTCAGGATGACATCAAGTTGTGCTGACATTGTCACCATGCATGTGCATTTACATTTTTCCTGTGCACAAGTTTTAATTTTCTTCCTGCTTCTTGCAGACAGGAAATGAGTAGCAAGTGGCTAAGCCAGTGAGGAATAATGTTCCAGAATAAAATAGAAACAATGGCAACAGATATCCATTCCTCCCCCATAGCTATGTATACTAAGTCTCCTTAAAGAGTCTGGTATTGGACAAGGAGCTGTGAGTTTTTGGGTTGGGGTAGATGGGGGAAGGGAAGGGATTGAAATGAAGTCAAAATGCGGAAACATAAAATGAAAAAAGGGGGAGGGGGGGGGGGGGGGGGGGGGGGGAGTGCAAACAAGCACTGTCACTGTTCTTAAGCATGGTCTGTCTTTTTCATCAAGTATCTCATTCTTCTTCTTCGATTTACAATTTGTCATATCAGCTTTTTCTTCCATTGAATGTTTTCTGTCATGTCAGCATGGACAGTTGACAATTCATTCTCCATCATCTGTAAATTTGAAACGCATCATTGAATTACTGCTACCAGTCTACAGAGCCATTGGGTGACATGTGGGTCACTGTGTAAACTTGTTGACCACAGGAAGGAAAGGAAAGCTGTGATGGTATGCACACGTTACCAGATCACTCAGACCCTCCTCGTCCATGGACAGTGCCCGGCGAGGACACACAGAGAGAGAGAGAGAGAGAGAGAGAGAGAGAGAGGAGAGAGAGAGAGAGAGAGAGAGAGAGATGTGGACAGACAACATTTCTGGCGGGACCGGAGAGCGCTTTGCCGCAACCCATGGCCCTGAGTGCGCCGAAGGCCACACTCGTAGCTGAGATAGTGTGTGTGTGTGTGTGTGTGTGTGTGTGTGTGTGTGTGTGTGTGTGTGTGTGTGTGTGTGTGGCTTCGAGACGAGGACGAGGATAAAGACAGACTAACTTTTCACTGAGATTTTTAAAAATTGTTCGGTGGACAGAGTCATATTACTCCTTTTGACCCAGCTGGTCTTGGATTTCCGGGCAAGACTCGTTGCACATTCCAAGACTAGTTGTGACGGTTTTCTGTAATTTCTGACAGAGATATAGTCCTGTACCTATGATTCTTTGGTATTCAGATATATAAGCCCATCTCTATGACTCAGTGGTATTGAAACACAAGCCAACACTTATGATTCTGTGATTTTCAGATCCTGTCGTAATGAATATAGGCGCACCCTTATAACTGTGTGACATCCTCACTTCAAGGAAAGAAAATCGCCATCAGGTGCCTCCCTCCATTTTAGGAAGCGAGTATCAAAAGTGTTGAAATTAAGTACTGCAAAATTATTTATTAAAAGATTACACACACACACACACACACACACACACACACACACACACACACACACCACACACACACACACTGCGAAGTGTTGCTTGTATTGATAGGATAAAGACTTTATCAGAATGGGATTTATTTCATTATTTGCGTTGTATGATATAAATGCTTTAGCAAGCAACCACGGTTAGTAACAGAGAGAGAAGGGAGGGAGGGGGGGGGGGGGGGGGGGGGGGGGGGGGGGCGCAGGACAGATAGACAGACAAACAAGACAGACAGAGACACACAGAGTCAGAGACAGAGACAGAGAAAGTGGGAGAGAATGAAAAAGAAATGTTTCATTGAAGATCAGCCATGGGCCATAACTGACACTGGATATAGGGAAAACGGAGGCAGCAGGAGCGTGCGCAATTTAAATTTATCAACATATCCTGGTTATATGAATCTCCTGGAAAATGTATGCTTTATTACCAAGGAAGATGGTAAGTAAAAGATGCATGATGCTAAAATACAAGGGGGAAATCAGTTTACGATTTGGATATTTGTCTTCCAAGTCGGTTATCTTGCTTTTTCATTTTAGCATTGACCTCTGGAGCACCGTCTTCTTCGAAATGCATGAATTATGAGTTTGAAAAGCTGTATGCTCGTTCTTGTGTCATGATCCTTGTCTGTTCGTCTGCCTGTCTGTCTCTGTCTTTCTGTCTGTCTGTCTGCCTCTCTCTCTCTCTCTCTCTCTCTCTCTCTCATTCTCGCTCCACAACCAGAACTATATCGTCTATCTATTTGTTAATTGATTTTTATTCTTTTTATTATTATTATTATTTCTGTTAATTTTTTTTCTTTTTTTCTTTTTTCTCTCCCCCCCCCCCCCCCCTATTTTTTTTAATTTTTTTGCCCCACTAAGCACTATTATCAATCCACCATAATCACTACCGTCACTAATATATCATACTATTCTACAAAACAAGCAACAAACCCATTGTTTCATACCCCCTCCCTTCCCCCCTTCCCCTCTCCCTGCCCCTTCACTATTTCCTCTCCCATGATCCCCTCCTGGGTGGCCTCGTTTCCGTCCGGCGGCCATTTTGATCGTGCGACGAGCATGAGGAGATAAGTGGTTTCTCGTTCTTCGTGTTCACTGTCCTAAATGTTATTTGTTTTCGCCTGAAGAAGACCCAAGCGGTCGAAATACATTGTATCTTGTCCGGTACTCTGTCTGTGTCCTTGGTGGTGACTAACCCTCTCTCTTTCTAAATAAAGCTGTTATGTATTTTTAATGTACATAATGATCTGGTCCCACAAGATCTTAGAGATTTATTTACTCAGACCTGTGTGGACGTGGTTCCAAGAGTTATCTTCTATTACATATTCGGATCGACATGTTCCAAACTAGCGTGCATTTTCAGGTGCATCCGTTTGAAACTGCTCTTCCCCAAAACTACCATTGTGTCTTTCATAGCCCATTTAGAAAAAAAGGCCTTCGAAATTATCTCACAAGCTCTATGGTATTGACCACCCCGTCTCATAGAAGTACCTGCAGAGGTCAAAGTACCTTGCTGTAATCGCATCAGCAATAACAGATGTGGTCGTTGTTACTGCATTCGTAATGCCAATAGATGATATCACCCACTGTCCTTACCCAATGAGAAAAACTGATCATGTGAAAAAAATCAGTGTTAAAAAAAAACAACAGATCACAGTATGTGAAACCCTAACAACACATTGCCAAACAAAATTATACTGAGGAAGATGAATAAAACAAATGAATGAATGAATAAATAATCAAACAAACAAATAGATAAATGAATAAGTAAATACGTACATAAATAAACAAGTAAATAAATGAATTAACTAACTGATTGATTGACTGATTGATTGATTGATTGATTGATTGATTTAATCAACTAACTAACTAACTAACGAACGAACGAACTGATCAATCGATTGATTCATCAATTAAACATTTGCATTTTGTGTGTGTGTACGTGCGCTTGTGAGGGTGCGGGCGCAGGCACGTGCATGCGCGCATCTAGTTTGTTTAACTCTGGTATTGGAAAGATATGCTGTTGTACCCTTCTCCTTCAGAACGAGAGCTTCTTTTCGTAGTGGGTGGGGAAGTATTGACTAGAGGGAATGTTAGGCAGGGGAACCACTGGAAAAGGGGAGTATCAAGCAAGGGGAGTATCGAGCAGCGACAAGCAGGGGAGGTGTGGGAGTATCGAGCAAGGGGACAATTGAGCAGGATGAGTATGGAGCCGGGAGAGGGAGTGGCTATATGCGTTGGACAACATCGTTCTTGATAACTCAAACATTTCTCAATTTCTGTCATGCATCTGTCACAGGTTTTACAACAAACTTCATCTGATGCTGAACAAAAACTTCATCTTTGACACAGAATACCATAGAGCTCCTGACAAGAGAGAGAGAGAGAGAGAGAGAGAGAGAGAGAGAGAGAGAGAGAGAGAGAGAGAGAGAGGAGGAGAGAGGGAGCAGACAGAAAGATAGACACTGATGAAACAGAAAGAAAAAGAGGGATGGAGTAAAATAGGAATAGAGCGAGAATGACAGATAGAAGAAACAGACAGAAAGGACTGGGAGACAGAAAAAGTTAAGACTGACATGGTGAGAGAGAGGAGAGAGAGAGAGAGAGAGAGAGAGAGGAGAGGAGAGAGGGAGAGGAGAGAGAGAGAGAGAGAGAGAGAGGAGAGAGAGAGAGAGGAGAGAGAGAGAGAGAGAGAGAGAGAGACGGGAAGGAGAGACAGGCAGACAGAAAGACATGAAGACACAGACAGAGAAGGACAGAGTTAGACAGAGAAGGAGAGAGAGAGAGAAGAGAGAGAGAGAGAGAGAGAGAGAGAGAGAGAGAGAGAGAGATGAGGTACTGACGGATAAACATTTGCCTTGTTAAAAAATTCATAAACGTGTGATCTGGCCACAATTTTCCCGCAAATTACGACGAATCTCCTCCCTCCGCTCCCCCTTTTTGTTGTCGCAACACATGCCATCCCTCATGGGAACTCGCCAAGTTTTGACGCATTGCGACATTTTGTCGGAAGCGGCAGGGGAAGAAGCGGACGGCGTAGGGAGCACATTTCAGGGAGACCACTCGTTTTGTCTCAGAGTGTGGGTGTGACTGGGGACTGGGCTGTCCTTTGCAATGACCTCACTACAGTCTGTCATTATGCCCAGTTATGCTCTGCGGCCTTTTATCAACATTGGCTGCAATGTCCACAATCATCTCTTTTACCAGAACCATTGCAACATGAGAACAAAGAGGACTTGTGTCTTCAACTGGAAGATCTGTAAAGTGTACAGTTAACAGCTCTTAGTTTTCAGACGTCTGAAATTCCGTCTTTGAATCAATGTGGGTTCTTGCACATATGCTGATCATATTTATGGACCCATTTTGTTTTCTGCTGAATCATTGTCGTCACATTAAGAGCAATGCAAGTCTGGCTTTCTTGTAATGGCTTGTCATGATCTGTTGTATGTGTATCATTACGATGTGAGCTCTGGCACCGGCGATACAACACTTTCTTTTCTCTCTGTTCAATTGTGTTCCTTGGTATTCTGTTATGTTCTTTCATTTGTCTTAGCCTTTCTTCCTTTCCCTGTCATCACCACTATCACCTGCACTGTCATTACCATCATTATCACCACCACCATCACACCATCATCATCATCATCATCATCATCATCATCATCATCACATCCCATGTCCATCTAGTCTTTGCATTGCCACAACATGCTCTTTTGACAATCAGTGGCAATGGACGTGTCGCTGTCGGGATGTTTATGACTGTATTTCAGTAAACTGAATGCCGATTCCCGACAACGTCTGTCTCCTGTCCATGTTTCCTGGTGCATACCTGGTGCTGTGTTCTTTTTCCTTCTGCTACTTTTCTAATTTCTGTCTTTTTAACTTCTCCTCATAGTCGTCGTCGTGTGTCGTCGTCGCCATCGTCGTCCACGTCATCATCATAATCATCTTGTTGTTACTGTTGATGTTGGTGGTGGTGGTGGAGGTGATGGCAGTGGTGGTCATGGTGGGCTGTTGGTTTTGGTCTTCTTTTTGTTCTTCTTCTTGTTCTTCTTCGTTCTCGTCATTGTCGGTCACGTCGTCGTCAACCACTACTTATTCTAATTCGTCCTTTTCGTCTTCTTTTTCTTCTTCCTCTTTTTTTCTCTTCTCCTCGTCCTTCCCTCCTCTTCAGCGTCATCTTTCTTTTCCTCCATCTTTCATCTTTTCTTTTCTTTCACTTAACTTTCTGAGAGCCAGTCTGATGCATTCATCATTTGTTAGAGGGAATGGGGGTAGGCAGTAGCAACAAGCCAGACAGGCATGTTTTTCTGATCATAAGAAAGAGAACCACGAACAACATAGCAAGAGGAAGGACACATTAAAAGCTCTTCCGCTTTCTCTGCAATCGTCTTTAGATTATTCATCCTTCTTCTTGTGGAATCAAAGGTTTCACATACAATTAACGAACAAACACATGCACAAGCGCACACAGATACACGCGCACACCTTTGATCGAGTGTCAGTTGATTTCTTTCCGGTTGGGTTATTAAACATCTCTTCATCTTGCACGATAGTAAACGACTTTTCTCTGATTGTACAATAACAACATTCAAATTGATCTTGAACCTAACGTTATCTACATCGATGAGGAGATTTCAAATAACTGAGCTTACCAAACAACCATCTTCCATAGAAGTAGAAGAATGTATCGTACTCTGCGGAATTGGGGGGGGGGGGGGGGGGGGGGGGGGGGGGGGGGGGGGTTGCGTGTGCTATGCAGCCAGACCTGAAGCATAGATGGCTACACAAAAAATCGACCATTTTTTCCATTCCTGAATGTAGTTCTACATCTAAAAGGCTTCTGTGGACATCCGAAGGCAAGGGAAGTTTGCAAATAGTGCGTTGTTGGCGGTGGTAGCAGTAATTACTGTAGCCTGGTGTCGGGGTAGGGAGGAGATTCGAGGAAGAGGGGTGAAGAAGTGATGGTAGAGATGACGTCCGGAGAGAAGAAAAAGTGGAAGGTGGAGTCGTGTTGTAAGCATGGGAAAACTTAAACAGAAAACAAGGTGGTAAAGACATGTGTGCCGCGTTTTTGAGGATTGACTGCATTTTGTTTTCCTTCGACTTTGTGGGCAAAATCATTGTGAACGAAAAACAAGTTAAATATTTCTTTTACTTATTTATTTATTTATTTATCTATCTATTTATCCTTTTTTAGGCTTCTTTTTTGGATTGACTGATTTTTTTTCTTTTCCGACTACTTTCCCTTCTTCTCCTTCCAAAAAAGAAGCTGCAAGGAACAATATTGGGGTTTCTTTTCCTGTTAAACTACTGTGATTCCAGCAGAATAAACTTCAAACCAGTCCACAACAGAACAAAGAAACACACAGAGAAGCAAGCGAGCAAACATTCAAACAAATAAAAAAGGAGGTAACTCCCATGTTCTTGGGAGCTTGTTCACTTGTTCACAATGCGGACAGAAAGAGGCATTCGGGACGAAAATAAATAAACTGTTTGAAGTCCGCTCAAACTGTACGGCGCTTTAAAATTCTGCATCTGGGGGCCGTAAAGAAGATCAAGAGAACGTTTCGTGCCCAGTACACCGAGGATACACTCTGTGCGGCTTCTTCATTGAACAACAGACCCGGACTGAAGCTGGAAAAGTTCTCTTTTCCTATCTACTTGTTCGTCTTTCATTTTTTGTTTTCAGCCACTTTGTAGAGACCACTAACGATTGTTTTTCACAATTTCTCCACAAAAATATTGCAAGATATGAACAATTCCCTATTTTAAAAAAAAAGACCGGAAACAAAACGAAAAAAACAAGAAAAAACGAAAAAGAAAAAAAAACGGCAGGGCATAATATACGTGTGGCAAAATCCGGACAACAGCAAGCAGCAAAAAGAACAGGCAGCTAAAGACTAGTTCACCCCAGCGGCAGAGAGCGAGCGGTACCCCGGTGTTTTCCTAGCTCGACGGATATGAGCTAATGATCCCTTGGCCCCTCTTCCCCGTCCCCACTGTGGTTCTCTCCCTCACTGCCGCCTCCCCCCACCCCCCCCACCCCCAAACTACCCACCCGCCCCCTAACTGACATCCCTGGCACCCTCGTATCCAACAGTCAATATTGTGTGCCCATTGTTTCCGCTCTGCATTACTGCCTCGTTTCCCCTGGTTTATTCCTTGGAGCATAGATTCGACAATCCTATTCGATTGGCGTATGTCATCAGCCTTTTTTCTCCTTACAGTACTAATGTAGATTCTCAGAGCTGCGTCTCAGGGAGGATGTCATTTGCTAAAAAAGGCAAATAAAGCCGAAACTGTCAACTATAACCACGACAGCTTGTTGTTCTTGTGCTTTTGTCTTTTGGATATATATATATATATATATATATATATATATATATATATATATATAACTACCTTACCTGCTGGCACTCAGGGAGGATGACATGTGCTGACGAAGGCAAATAAAGCCGAAAATTTCATTTATAACCACGACAGCTTGTTGTTCTTGTGTCTTTTTTCTTTTGGATATATATATATATATATATATATTATATATGGTGTTTGGTACTTATCCTTGGAATTTATGAGTTTATTATATACATATATATATATATATATATATATATATATATATATGCATATATACATATATATGTAATTGTGTGTGTGTGTGTGTGTGTGTGTGTGTGTGTGTGTGTGTGTGTGTGTGTGTGTGTGTGGTGCGCGTGCGTGCATGCCTAAGATATCACGACACCGCCTCATTTCTTTATCTGTTTTAAAAATGTACTTTGCATACAAAACATCCAAGCTCTGCTTAATCCACAAAGACCCGTTGATCAAAAATATAAAAACCATACTCAATATTTACATATAAAATATGTAATCAAAATCATATTCAAAAAATGTCTTTTGCATTTTAATGCGGTTTGATCATATTTATGCACCGCAACAAAACGCCTTGTGCTGTATAATAAGGAAAACAATTCTACGTTAGAAATGTCGAGGACTTCATATTTTGAGGGACCTCTCTGTCAGTAAAACAGTGTAGTATAGTTTATGAACGTGTCAATGTTGTCATTGTTCTTTTGTTTCACAATCCCTTTGCAATACCTGTTTATTATATGTATTGGAGTTTATAACGCGCGCTTTACTTAAGTAAATGTATACAATGAGTCCTTAAAGGGGAGGGAGAGTGATAAAATAGGCTAGAGGAACGCACGTGTGGCACAATACTCTCTCTCTCTCTCTCTCTCTCTCAGTGTGTGTGTGTGTGTGTGGTTGTGTGTCACGTGGTGTGACACGAAACGAATGGGCGCTATTTATTTCAGCTGCATCAATATCTTCAATATGTGTTTTTACAAATGCCAAATAGGCCTACTGGACTTCCCACTACTGTGGAGACAGCCCTGAGCGCCCTGCTGACTGACAACATTGTCAAGCTGGAAAATTGCAGGTGAAGGCAACACCACGACTGAAGCCAGCCGCCCCTGTGACAACAACAATGGCGGATCCTGTCTTGAACCGAGCAACGCGAGTTCAATATTACAGAAAGAAACCGCCCTGCCAGGTGCGACGTGACCAGAAACGAGCAAAGCAACAGAATAGACGGCTTGAACAGGTCGGGGCTGATGAAGAAAACGCTTGTGTTGTGAATGAACTGTCCTTGTTTGATACGCACTTGGAAGATCCCGGTAGACAGTGCACTACACAAGATGTTTTTGAACTCGTCATACGTGTCTGGCACTTCGCATGTTCAAGACAGTCTTAGGCCTTTGCATTGGGATCCAGCACTCTGAGAGCAACGTATGACGTGAACACATGATAGACAGAACAGTAGCAGGCTTTGATCCGGGAGTGGTGAAGGACTATGTTGCTACTTTGACTGATCGGCAGGTTCAGGGGCGGCTGAGAGATAAGCACAAAGACATTGCATTTGGAACAGTTGTGCTTCATCGGTCAGATGGCGTGGATATGCTGCTGAGCGAGTCGGATGACATTGTTTTAGAGTCCTCCTGCGATCTGAGTTCGGAAGACGACTGTGTGTTCTGGTATATCAAGCAGGGACACAGGAACACGCCAGCAGAAGAACGTGTGAAACTTGCCAACCTGCGGAAAGAAAGACATGTCATCACCACACAACATGCAGAGACTCAAGCACGTGCTCCCGGTGTTGCACGCTCTCCTCGGCCTGATCCAGTCTTACCTTGGGTGACTGTCCTTCGCTGAACGGATTGTGCACACGTATCGTTGACGACTTAGCCATGTCATGTGGAAAAAAAAAAAAGCATTGCTGTGGTTTCCGTGTCAATGAGATCGTGTCGCGTTTTATCAATGTACATCGCGCCGATTTACTAAATGGGCTGTGGGGCTTCATAGCAAGCAGATTCGTTCGTTTTTCTGTCTCTGTCTCTTCTCTCTCTCCTCTCTCTCTCTCTCTCTCTCTCTCTCTCCACTTTTTTTGGTTGCCATGTTCATGTACACCATTCGTATCCCTTTAAGATACTTTTTTTCTGGATTGTGCAAGCATCTCGTTTCTTTCAAGTGACGTAAGAATTTTTTGTTGTTCTTCTTTCTCAGTTTTTCTTTCCCTGTTATCCATTTGCAAACACACACGTGCGAGCGCGCGCGTACACACACACACACACACACACACACACCACACACACACACACACACACACACACACACACACACACGTCCTGCCCCGTTTGTTCCCCAGAGAATCCCATGATTCCTTTCTCCATCTCCCGTTTGCACCGGCTTTGCATGTTAATAGACTCACATGTGTTTGGTGATTGCTTTGCATGTTAATAGACTCACATGTGTTTGGTGATTGCTTTGCATGTTAATAGACTCACATGTGTTTGGTGATTGCTTTGCATGTTAATCGACTCACATGTGTTTGGTGATTGCTTTGCATGTTAATCGACTCACATGTGTTTGGTGATTGCTTTGCATGTTAATCGACTCACATGTGTTTGGTGATTGCTTTGCATGTTAAATCGACTCACATGTGTTTGGTGATTGCTTTGCATGTTAATCGACTCACGTGTTTGGTGATTGCTTTGCATGTTAATCGACTCACATGTGTTTGGTTATTGCTTTGCATGTTAATAGACTCACATGTGTTTGGTTTTTGCTTTCTTTTACTTGTTCTGTCATTCTTTTTGTGCCTCACGTGGCATTTGTGGTTTTTCTGACCCCCCCCCCCCCCCCCCCCCCCCCTTAATTTCAACTTTTTTTATTTTCATGTTTTGAAATAATATACATCACCTTTTTTTCGCTCAGATGAAAAATATATAAATTGATTTTCGCAGCTCCTGAAGTTCTCTGTAGATGTCTTTGTTTTCACATTTTGTTCTTTTTGCGGTCGTGCGATCGCTTTTCTGAGAGCAAGATATTAAATGGTTTATTTCTTTTGTCTTAGTTTCTAACTTAATAAAAAAAAAGAAAATCGCTCTCTCTCTCTCTCTCTCTCTCTCTCTCTCTCTCTAGCGCGCGCGCGCGCGCGCGCGCGTGTGTGTGTGTGTGTGCGCACGCGCGCGCGCGCGCGCGCACTTGCAAGCATGTGTGTGCATATGGTGTGTGTGTATGTGTGTGTGTGTGTGTGTGTGTGTGTGTGTGTGTGTGTGTGTTGTGTGTGTTCTTTAGCGTATATACATGTGCTGTATGATCAGATGGAGAGTTTCTATTTTGTTTTGTTTTTATTTTATTTTGTTTAGTTTCTTTTGATTGCATAGTTGCCTCTTAATGTTTCCTTGTTATGTCACTGCACTGAATTTTTCTGGCAAATCCACACATTCTAGGTTTTTAACCCCATGTCAAAAGCGTAAAATAAGAAGAAGCGAAAACAGTCTCCTCTCTTCACCGGTTAGATTTGCTTGTTTCCGCGCGAATGATGAATTACAAGTCGTCAAATGAATGCAGAGCCCTTCGTGTTTACTGCCGTACAATTGGGAAATACTTTAAGGAACCGGCAGGAACAGCAGATAAACATCAAATGCAACTAACTGCTTAAAACGGAAAGGTAGCAGAATCGCTTCCTTTGAACATTTAGAGTCAGGTAGTGCTAAGGGGGCGGGGGGGGGGGGGGGGGGGGGGGGGGGGGGGGGGGTGAGGGGGTGAGATAACAACCAAACAAATCAAACCTTTAAACAGCTAGAGCAACAGGGGCTAAAATAGGTGGGTGGTTGGATGTAGGGTGGGGATTGACATAACAATTTTCTAACATATTGTTTACGCCAGAAATCGATCAACATTTGTTTGCTACCTGCGTATTTGGCTTTTTAAAAATAAGTTTTTTGATGGAGTTCCCCCCTCCCCCCCCCCCCCCCCCCCCTTTTTTTTTTTTTTAGGTCTGTCTCTGGAATTCCGGGGTGGAGTTGAATCACAGTTCATAGGATAAAAAAATATATCACGCTTTGTTCAGTTTTTTTTTTTTTTTCATTTTGAGGAAAGTACGTAATTTCACTATGTTGACGTTATCATTCTATAGGACGTGCATTGTTATTTTTGACGCCAAATGAAGATGCCATTAAGGCTGTAACGCTCCAACTCCTCCTGTTTCATTGTGCAGGGTTATTGTCTGATTACTCGAGTTGATTTGAAATTCATGTAAGCATAAAATTTTGTAATAATGTGCCAGGTGAACGTAACACGTAATTACCGAAGTAATATGGTTTTTGCAATGCAGAATTCATTTAACATCGGGGTCCGAATAGTTTCTAAATGAACCACACAAAGACGCCCTTCTCCCAATAACAACAACCAAAGTTATTTATAGTTCTCTTCCTAGAAGTAGAGCAGGAAAACATTTCATTTTTAACTTTATTTTCGAGATTGATGCCCACATCTTTTTTAAATGATTATAAATTTCAACGATGAAGGAAAGCATGTTACCGTGTCGTTATTTCCTGTTTGTTTTCGGGGGAATTGGGAAAAGGAAGGGTTGGAAAGGAAGATGGGTCTGAAAGGCCCGCTTGATTCTTAGGCGAAAGCACATCATTTTCTCCTGCACGGCTGACATGAAAATTACAAAAGAAATTATTGTAACAGTAACCTACCTTGCTATTGAAAAATATAGGTCGATACTCTCTCTCTCTCTCTCTCTCTCTCTCGCTCTCTCTCTCTCTCTCTCTCTCTCTCTCGCTCTCTCTCTCTCTCTCTCTCTCTCCATATATATATATATATATATGTGTGTGTGTGTGTGTGTGTGTGTGTGTGTGTGTGTGTGTGTGTGTGTGTGTGTGTGTTTGCCTTTTATTGATTATAATGTAAAATACCCACTATACTTGAAACGAGGAGACAGTGATTTGTTGTTGAGCCCCAAATTATAGATGGTTAGGAGACTGGTCAGGTAGGGTACCACTTCGGGTTTGATATGAAAGAGCTGATTTTTCTCCGAAAAACAAAGCAGTATGTGGGCCTTATGAGCTTTACAGGGATCCAAAATGTTTTTATTAGCATTATGCAAATTTGAAAACTGAAAATCACCAAAATCTAATGACTTTTTCCGAAAACATTCTGTATTGCGGCTTTTGGGCTCATAAGGCCATTGTGGCTTTTGGGCTCATAAGGCCATTGTGGCTTTTGGGCTCATAAGGCCATTGTGGCTTTTGGGCTCATAAGGCCATTGTGGCTTTTGGGCTCATAAGGCCATTGTGGCTTTTGGGCTCATAAGGCCATTGTGGCTTTTGGGCTCATAAGGCCATCAGGGTGGATGGAGTCTTTCATCGTTCGGATTCAAGGTGGAATAACTGCATTCAGATTAAGGAGTTAGGCGACTGCCTATTCATCGTTTGTGTCACGGTCGCTAAGCCGGACGGCCCTACCACCCTTACCCACGCCTATCACACACTAGGTCAGACAACACAGCACACTAACACAGTTTTACAATCACGCACGCTTCTTTATTTCACACACACTCCATGGCGCCCCACTCACGCACATCCACAACTGCACACAAGTATCTTAATTCCCGCTGACTTACCCTACTCTACTATAATGACTTAGAAAACCCTAACCTAACCTAACACACCAGTTGCGGTATATCACTGTAACCTGGGACACAGCGATAGCCCGCACACGTGGTGACTACCTACTAGGGACAAGGATTTACCAAAGGGACTCTAATCTCTTAACGACTGCTACCACCCACACCTCTCCCAGGACTCACCCTTCTCTTTTAACCGGGACCACTACCAAACTGGTCGCTGCGTCCCTAAGGGAGGCAACGACAAGTACCCTACACTGTGCCGGCCACTACGTCCTAAAAGGAGGCAGTAGCTAACACCCCTAACCCTACTGCCTAACGCTACACCCCTTCTATCACAAACATGGGACAACCCCTCCCGGCCCGGAAAGCTCCAGTCCTCGGCGTTGTACGTGGCCCCTCACAGGCTGACACCTCCCCGGAAGACTCTGCACCCCGGCGCTGACCGTGGCTCCTCCGCGGGCCGACACCCTCCCCGAAGACTCTGCACCCCGGCGCTGACCGTGGCTTCCCGCAGTCTGACTCCTCCCTGCGATGGGCACGACACCCAACGTAACACACACCAGACGCCCTCTCGACGGGTCCGGGGCTCGTAGGACGCCTCCTCCTCTGAAGGCCCCGTCGGACACCAAGGGTGAAAAAGGCCTGGTGCAGCGCCCTCTCACAGGACGCCAGAACAGGGACGAGGAACCAGTGCCGGAGAACTCCCGGAAGAGCACCGGTAGCTGGAGGAGAGCTGCCCCACAGAAGGCAGACGGCCTGGGTGGTCTCCTTCTCCCGGAAAAACAACAGGCACTGGAAAGCGCCGCTCACCTGCCGGCACGCGGCAGTAGACTGAGGTGGTCTGGCCCAGCCTCAGGACGGAACAGGATACCTGCTGACACAACTGTAGGCCACTACTGTAGTGTTGCTACTACCCGAGTCATCAAGGCACACAGGCTACTTGGTAAAGCTTTAACTCTCCATCTCCCTTGCCTACTTCCCACTCGGGCATGAGAGTGACCCTTGAATTTCGAACACATCCCCCAACCCATTACTCACTTTGGGGTTATCAGACCCATTTCCTGCCAACCCTTACAACAGCGGTAAAAACAATATTCTCCTGAGCCCATCCACGCTATTACATATGAAATTATGAATCACACCCAATTCTCGGAGAAATAAACCAATCTAAGCGATCCAACACGGACTCCATGGGCCCCCTTAGGACATACTAAATAATCTAGGAAATGGCCAATTTCACAAGGAAATGTCTCCACACAATAACCAGTAGTAATACACATCTCAGGAGAAAAAAAAAAAACTTATCAATTTTTAGCGGTTCACAGTTCCAGCATGTTCACACAAGAGAATCGGCTCGCAGCCACAATCCTTCACATTATTACCCCTCTTTGCACTGTCAATTATAATCATATATCAAAAACAACATGATTTGTTCGCCAAAATTTCCATCCAGCACCTCACTCTCATGTCATCTCTTGTCAGATAACCCAGTGCTTAATCTTTGTTATGCCAACACAACCACACTTCATACAATATTACATGCTGCACATCATCCGTTTTTATCCTATCGACTGCTAAGCTACTCGCCTTAAACTTTACCTTTCCCTTCTTTCCGACTACTAAAATTCATAATGGGACTGTCTCCCACAACCTAAGACATCTTTCTCCAACCCCGTTCTGTCACAAACACATACATCCCTGCATGTGTGACGACTGTCACTTGTATTACAAAAACTTCTACCCTATGGACTCACTATCCTGTACAAAATGCGAACGTCACAGATACAGTCCGCACGCGCACGACACCCGCGTCGAGAACCCTAACTCGTAACGAAAGTGACAAGACACCAATATAAGTTGAATAGTCACGACCGTACTCCAGTATAAACCACTCGACCACAAATCAGCCTTGGCCCTACTGCACAGTTAAACCGATTCCAATGCTGTGCAGGTCAACTCCGGAATCGTTAATCAATTTCAACGAACTCCTACTATTTACAACTGAGATTGAGCACAATCATCAAACCCCTCTATGATTCACGCAGACACATCTGCACCTGACTCATATTATGATCCTCAACCAAATGCAACCTCGTACTACCTCTTACTGAACCCACTGACATTACCATGAACTAACCACAAACAATATCTACATCACTGTCCATCAACGGTCATTATATTGAACCCACATTGTCTAGCCAAACTGTCCTGAGGAAATCGAACTCAGGAACCACTATGTACATTACTTACAAAAATACACAGGAAAGAGGTAACAACACAAACCGGCTGACTACAAATTTCAATCACGGAACCAAGACAACATCATACTAGACAACCAGTATACGCAACGAACACCATACAACTAATCGCAACATGAGACAACTACAGTTCAACTCGCCATAATACAAGACAACACAACGAACTACAACACAACGAACCTAACAGATCACCAACCTGGACATACAGACGATCAACCACACCAGTTCTGCAACTGGCTGACAGTGGCTGCCAACAAGGACGACACCGACTCAGCACAGGCCAAGGGCACCCAAACCCGACGAGGACCTGGCACTAACTATGACTCGAAGTCACTCTTCAACACTACCGGCGCTGCCGCCGCACCTACAAGGAGTACGTCCACTCCGACGAACACCAGGGACCGAAGTGAAGCTACCCCA
>CM065716.1:86125180-86135065 GCA_033310375.1 Conus canariensis | reverse complement strand
TTCTCTCTCTTGGGGGGTGTGGGTTTTGTGTGTGTGTAAGTGGTGGGACACGAAAATTTTGGGCGTTTTATTTCAGCTGAATCAATTCTTCAATATGTGTTTTTAAAAAATCCCCAAAAAGGGCCTTTTAAGGATTCCCCCCCCCTTTTTGGTGGAAAAAAGCCCTGACCGCCCTCGACTAAAAAATTTTTGTCAAGCTGGAAAAATTGCGGTTTTAAGGGGCAACCCCAAAATTAAAAAGCCAAAAGGCCGCCCCCTGTGAAAAAAACAATGCGGACCCTTTTTCTTGAACCGAGCAAGGGGGAGTTCAATTTAACAGAAAGAAACCGCCCCCCCCAGGTGCGACGTCCCCAGAAACGAGAAAAAGCAAAAAAATTTTAGGGGGGTTTTGAACGGTCGGGGTTGAAAAAAGAAAACTTTTTGTGTTGTGAAAAAAATCCCCTTGTTTGACCCCGCACTTTGGAAAAAATCCCGGGGGGACAGTAAAATCCCCCAAGATTTTTTAAAAATCTTCATATTTTGTCTGGCCTTCGCAGGGTTTAAAAGACAGTTTAGGCCTTTGTTTTGGGATCCAGCACTCGGGGGCCAATTTTATGACGAAAAACACACGAAAGACAGAAAAGTACAGGTTTGGGGATCCGGGAAGTGGTGAAAGGACTATGTTGTATTTTAAAATGCCCCGGGGGTTTTTCAGGGGGGCTGAGAGATAAGCACAAAGACATTGCTTTTGGGAAAAAATTTTGTGCTTCTCCGGTAAGATGGCGTGGAAAATTGCTGCTGAGCGAGTCGGAGACTTTTTTTTAGAGTCCTCCCTGCGATCTGTTTTCGGAAGACGACTGTTTTTCCCCTGGTTTTTAAAAAAGCAGGGACACGGAAAACACGCCAGCAGAAAAAACGTGGTAAAATTGGGGCCAAACCCCTTCGGAAAAAAGGGGAAATCCCCATCACCACACAATTTTGCAGAGCCCCCAAGAACGTCCCCCCCGGTGTTGCACGCTCCCCCCCGGCCCCTGATCCTTTTCTTCCTTTGGGGGTATTTTTCCTTCGCTGAACGGATTGTGCACACGTATCGTTGACGATTAGCCGGGGCACGTGGAAAAAAAAAAAAAAAATTTCCCCGTGGTTTTCCTGTAAATTTTAATGTTTTCGCGTTTTATCAATGTACATCGGGGGCCATTTACTAAAGGGGGTGGGGGGGGTACTTTGCAAGCAAAATTTGTTTTTCTCCCCTTTCTCTCTCTTCTTCTCTCTCTCTCTTTTCCATTTTTTTTTTGGTTCCTGTTACATGAAAACCATTCGTATCCCTTTAAAAATACTTTTTTTTTGGAAAATTTGCAAGCTTTTCGTTTTTTTTTTAAGTGCCCCTAAGAATTTTTTGGTTTTTTTTCCCCTTTCTCATTTTTTTTTCCCCTTTTTATCCATTTTGAAAAAAAACACGGGGGAGCCCCCCGCGTAAAAACCCCCACAACACAACACAAAACACACACACCCCCCACACACACACACACACAACACCACACCCCCTCCCCGTTTTTCCCCCAGAAAACCCCCCAATGTTTCCCTTTTTTTCCATCTCCCGTTTGCACCGGCTTTGCATGTTAAGGGGAACTCACATTTTTTTGGTAATTGTTTTTGCATGTAATAGACTCCTTTTTGTTTGGTGTTTCCCCTTTGCGGGGTTAAAATTAAAACTAAAATTTGTTTGGGGGATTTTTTTGCTTTTAATAAAATCACATGTGTTTGGTGATTTTTTTGGAATGTTTAATAAACTCACATGTGTTTGGTTTTTTGTTTGGGGCCATTTAAAAACGCTAACATGTGTTTGGTGATTGCTTTGCATTTTAAAATCGACTAAAAATGTTTTTGGTGATTGCTTTCCATTTAATCGCCCCCACATGTTTTGGTATTGCTTTGCATGTTAAGGGGAATCCACGTGTTTGGTGATTGCTTTGCATTTAAAATCGCCAATGTGTTTGGTTATTGTTTGGGGCCAAGTAATCGACTCACATGTTTTGGGTTTTTTTTTGCTTTCTTTTTTTTGGTTCTGTCATTTTTTTGTGCCCACGGGGGATTTGTGGTTTTTCTGACCCCCCCCCCCCCCCCCCCTTAATTTTAAAATTTTTTTTTTTTTATGTTTTTTTAAAAAATATCATTTTCCTTTTTTTTCCCCCCAGATGAAAAATATTTTTAAAATTTATTTTTCGCAGCTCCTGAAATTTTTTGTAGATGTCTTTGTTTTTTCATTTTGTTTTTTTTTGGGTCGGTTTTGATCGCTTTTCTTTTGAGCAAGATATTAAAATTTTTTTTTTTCTTTTGTTTTTAGTTTTAACCCCTTAAAAAAAAAAAAAAAGAAAAAAAGCTCTCTCTCCCCTCTCTCTCTCTCTCTCTCCCCCCTTTTTTCTTCTCTTTTTCCCAGCCGCGCGGGGTTTTTTTGGTGTGTGGACCGGCGCGCGGCGGGCACTTTTCCCAACCCTGTGTGTGGGGTTTGGTTTTTTGTGTATGTGGGGGGGGTGTGGTGTGTTTTTTGTGTGGGGTGTGTGTGTGTGGGGTTTTTTTGCGTATATTTTATTGCTGTATGATCAGATGGAGGTTTCTATTTTGTTTTGTTTTTTTTTTTATTTTGTTTAGTTTCTTTTGATTCATAGTTGCCTCTTAATGTTTCCTTGTTATGTCACTGCAGGGGAATTTTTTTGGAAAAACCCCCCCCAAAAAATTTGGGTTTTTTAACCCCCCCTGCCCCAAACGTAAAAAAAAAAGAAGGGGGAAAAAAGTCCCCCTTCTTCACCGGTTTTTAAAAATTTCTTGTTTCCGCCGTTTTAAAAAAATTCAAGTCGTCAAAGGGAAGCAGACCCCCCTTGTGTTTACTGCCGTAAAATTTGGGGGAAAACTTTAAAAAAACCCGGCAGGAAAAACCCCGGAAAAAACATCAAATGCAACAACTGTTTTTAAAAGGAAAAGGGGTTGCAAAATCGCCCCCTTTAAAAATTTAGATCAGGTATTTTCTAAGGGGGGGGGGGGGGGGGGGGGGGGGGGGGGGGGGGGGGGGGGGGGGGGGGGGGGGGGGGGGGGGGGTGAAAAAAAACAACCAAACAAATAAAACCCTTTTAAAAAACCCCCAGAGCAACAGGGGTAAAATAGGTGGGTGGGGTGTAGGGTGGGGATTGACATAAAAATTTTTTAACAAAAAGGTTTTCGCCAGAAATCGATCAACTTTTTTTTCTACCTGCGTTTTTTTGGTTTTTTTTAAAAAAAAAGTTTTTTGATGGGGGTTTCCCCCCCCCCCCCCCCCCCCCCTTTTTTTTTTTTTTTAGGTTGTCCCCTGGAATTCCGGGGCGGATTTAAAAAACTAAAATTCAAAAAGGTAAAAAAATAAATAAAACCCCTTTTTTCATTTTTTTTTTTTTTCATTTTGGGGGGAAAATAGTTTTTTACTAGGGGTTTTAAAGTTATCATTCTATGGGGGCGTGCATTGTTTTTTTTTTACGAAAAAAGAAGTTTTCCTTTAAAAGGTGAAAAGCCCCCCAATCCTTTTCTTTTTGCGGGGGTTTTGTTTATTACCGAGTTGTTTTTAAAATTGGGGGCAGTATAAAATTTTTTTAATAATGTGCCAGGTAAAAGTAACACGTAATTACCAAAAATAATATGGTTTTCGAATTTTCCCAAAAATTCCCCTTTAAAAGGGGGGGCCCCAATAGTTTCAAAAAGAAAACACAAAGGGGCCCTTCCCCCCAAAAACCCAAAAAACCAAAAAATTTTTTATGTTTCCCCCCCAGAAGTAGAGCAGGAAAAACATTTCATTTTTAACTTTTTTTTCCGAGATTGATGCCCAAAATCTTTTTTAAATGATTAAAAAATTTTTAACCCCATGAAGGAAAGCTTTTTCCCCGGGGTCGTTATTTCCGTTTTTTTTGGGGGGGGGAATTGGGAAAAAAAGGGGGAAAAGGGGAAAGGAAGAGGGGGTTGAAAAAAGGCCCCCTTTTTATTTTTTTGGCGAAAGCACTCATTTTTTTCCCGCACGGCTGACATGAAAATTACAAAAAGGAAATTATTGTAACAGTAACCCCCCTTTGCTATTGAAAAATATGGGTCGATTTTTTCTCTCTCTTCTTCCCTCCCCTCTCTCTCTTTTTCTCTCTCTTTTCCCCAAATATATTATAAAAATAAATTTATATATTTGTTTTTGGGGTTGTGTGTTTTGTGTGTGTGTGTGTGGGGTGTGTGGGGGTTCCTTTTATTGATTTTTAAAGTAAAATACCCCCCATACTTGGGGGAAAAGAGGGAAACAGTGATTTTTTGCTGAGCCCCCCAAATATAGCGGTTAGTAAGGAGGACGGGGGAGGTAGGGAAAACCCTTCGGGTTTGGGGATGAAACAAAAGAGCTGATTTTTTTTCCGGAAAAAAAAAAGCAGTGTGTGGGCCTTTTTAGCTTTACAGGGATCCAAAAAATTGGGGTTTTTTTACATTTATGCAAATTTGGGGAAAATGGAAAAAAAACCAAAATCTAAAAAATTTTTGCGAAAACATTCTGTATTGCGGCCTTTTTTTGGGGTCATAAGGCCCCCCCTTTGGTTTTTTGGGTCATAAGGCCATTGTGGCTTTTGGGCCCATAAGGCCCCCTTTTGGGGTTTTGGGGGCCCTAAGGCCATTGTGGCCTTTTTGGGGGGCATAAGGCCATTGTGGCTTTTGGGGTTTTTAAGGCCATTGAGGCTTTTGGGGGCATAAGGGGGCCTCAGGGTGGATGGAGTCTTTCACGTTCGGAAAAAAGGGGGAATAACTGCATTCCCCAAAAAGGGTTAGGCGACCGCCTATTCATCGTTTTGGGGTTTTTTCCATTTTTTAATTTTTTTTTGCCAAACCCCCGAAAACACCCAATAGGGGGGAAACCCCCTTCGTATGTCCGTTTTTTGTTACTTCCCCTTTGGTGGGAAAAAATTTATGCTTTTAATGTTGCATCAACCCCTTTAAACAAAAAAGGGGAGCTAGGGGGTTTTGGGCGACTTTTGGGGGAAAAAAAAACAATGGAAAAAATGAAAAAATTTTTTTTTTTTATCTTCATGGGAAACGGGGGCAAATCACTCCATGTCACCAAATGTGGAGGTATATACATGGGGGAAGGGGAAGAAAGAGAGGGGGAGAAGAGAGAGAGGAAGAAAAGACAAAAGACAGAACAAAGAAAACAGAGACAAAGACAGAACGAGAAAAAGAGATACTAAAGAGAGACACACAGAAGACAGAGGGAGAAATTCTTGCTAAAAAAAAAGGAACAGACAAAATAAAAATAAAACAAAGTGCAGACTCGAGGTATAGAGACGGCAAAATCAAGGCAAAAAAGAAAACAGCCGAAAAAAACAGAATACACAAAATGACCCCCACAATTGCAAAAAGGCACAACGGATAAACCCCTAAAACACTTTTTTTTAAACGCTGTCAGGTAGCAATTCTTTCCCTGCCTTTCGTTCTTTCCCAGGTAGGGGCTTTTTTAAAATTTGGGGGGGATTAGAAAAAAAATTCCAAAAGGAATTCGGGCTCTCTCTGCACCTGTCATGCTCTCGGCAAATTAATTAAAAGCTGCTGTCAGTTCTTTTTGTTTTGCGTTTGTTGGTAGACGATTCTACCATCCCATCTTTTCCCCCCTCCATCTTACTTTTCCCCCAAACCCCACCTCTCCGTCTAACCCCACCCAGTTTTACCAATCTCCCGATCCAAAATTTCTGTTGAAAGGTAAAATAGATCGCTGCATCCTCCTATACTTTTTTTTTTCCTTAAAACTCTTTTATTGTTCCTTTTTAGAGTAATTAAATAAAACTTCCCCGCCTCCCTCACCCCCCCCCCCCCACCCTGCCTTCTACCCCCCTCTCTTCCCAAACCCCATTTTCATCCTCACCCATTTAATCCCCCCCCCACCCTTTTCCCACCCATTTTTAAAAAACCCTCTTTGAATTTTTTTTTTCCAAATTGCTGTCTTAACCCCTTAAAGTCTTATTGGCCACCCCTTCCCTCCTCCCAATACCAACTACCCCTCCCTCACCTCATTCTTTTTCTTTCACTCCCACCCCATCCACCTTGATGAGCTTATCTCTGCCGAGAATGCTCGAGACGATCGCACGAAAGCGCCATCCATTAGCTTAGTTTCCTCTCTTCCCCCTTTCCTTTTTTTGTTCTTTGTGTCTGTCCCTCAGCTAATCTTTCATTTCCCTTCTGCTTCGTGACGACAGGAAGTGTCGGAAATGAGTCAGCAGAGCTTTGCCGATGGCGTGACAGAGTTGTGCGACATCAGCAGAAAGAGAGCAGCAGAAAGAGAGCAGCACATGGAATGGTTGTGTTATTGCTGTGGTTGTTTTTGCATTTGTCCATCTCTCTCTCTCTCTCTCTCTCTCTCTCTCTGTGTGTGTGTGTGTGTGTTGTTGTGTGTGTGGTGTGTTGTGTGTGTGTGTGAGCATGCGCGGGTGCGTGGTGTGTGGGCTGTGATGTGGGGAGGGTGGGTGATTGGCCTGAGGGATGCGAGTGTAGGTGGGTGCTAACCCAACCTGTTTTGTTTACATAGTCATATAGCCATAATGGCCATAATGCTTCCTTTGCACGTTCTCCCTGCCCCTTCCCCCCGAAAACCTAAATTTCTGAATTTCCTTTCATATGTATCACAAGTGCAATGTATACATTACAAACAATTTAGACAGTTACATATTCACACAAACACACACCACACACACACACACACACACACACACACACACAAACACACACACACACACGCACACACACATACACAACACACACAACACACCACACCACCACACACACACACACACACACACACTCCACACACACACACACACAGAGAGAGAAAGAGAGAGAGAGAGGAGAGAGAGAAAGAGAGAGAGAGAGAGAGAGAGAGAGAGAGAGAATAGTCATCCAAAAAAAACTGTCAATGAAATGTGAACTATCATAGACTAAGCACTCAAACACAGAATATTAAGGATGTCCGTATTCATCGACAAAAAAACAAAAAACTACGCATTTTTGTTGTCCTCTTACACTTATTTGTCAATTTTCTGTTTCAGTGAATGGGCCGATCGAAATCGAAGCCGAACTCTTGTTGAAGTCTAAGAAGACATGGTAAAAACTTCCATCTAACAATATCCAATGGCGTAGGTAAAACAATCCTCCGTGGAACTCTTAGAGAAGCAAGACGCATAAAACGATGGATCAAAGACATGGCAAATTCAGCACGGAAATTATTTACAGATACAGAGATCTAACCCTTGACACAAAACGAACAGCTCTGGGCAAACTGTTGAATCAATCTTCAGCGAGGCCTCCCAAGACTCCATTCAGAGAAAAAGAAGAAGAAGAAGAAGAGCGATCACTTCAACAAGCAACAAAACAGGTAAAAGAGAAAAAAGCAATAGTCAAGGCCTATCATCCCTTGGCATCATGAAAACAAGTAGGTGCATGCAAACAAAATTGAACAGGGTTTCTTATATGCGCAACAAGTGAGTATGTGTTGGTTATTAAAAGTCCCATTCCGTGTTTAATTTGGAATAATGATCATTTGATTCTGACATTGTATTGCTCAGCTGTAACCTTGAAACAATATAACAGGGAGCACCTGTGCTTCCTCTCTGATTATATTTTTGATTTCTCTTCTTCTTTTTCAATCAAAGCTATCGCATAAAAATGCACGAACAACACACGCACGAGCGTACGCAAATACCCATGCAAAGTACCGATCTAAATGAGTCAGTTGATTTTTTCCCAGTTATTTATTTATCGTTTCATTATAGATGATATTAAACGATTGATCCGATGATTGTACAGTGGCATTCAAATCGATCCAGAGTCTAAAAATTATCTACACTGATGAACTGACTTTGAAGGAAATGAGCCCAGCAACCAAGTATCTTCCGGAGAAGCTAAAGAAAAATAGTGTCTGGTGCCTTGCAGAATGGAGAGGCGCTAAGTAGCAAGATGGCAAGGGCAGATGGTGACACAAAAGTCGACCTATAATTTTCTACCCTTGAATGTATGTCTTCATCTAATAGGCTTCTCTGAATATCTAAAGGTAAGGGAATTTAGCGAAAAGTAGGTCGTGGGCGGTGGTAGTAGCAATGCCTGTGGCCCAGTTTTGTGGGGTGGAGAGAAGATTCGGGGAAAAGGCGCGAAGGAGTGATTGCAGAGGCGCAGAGCAGAAGGAAGAAAAAGTGGAATGGGTAGGCTAATCTTCTTGTGAGCATAGAAAAAGTGGAACAGAAAACATAGGTGGTGATGACATGTTTGCAACTTTCTTTAAGGGCTGACTGTATTTTTTTTCCTCATTGACTTCTTGCTTCTTCTCTTCGTTTTCTTTTTTCTTTCTTTCTTTCTTCTACTCCTTCTTCTTCTTCTTCTTGCACTAATGACAAAAAGCGGCAAGGACCAATTTTTTATGCTATTTCTAAAATAGGTCGAGGCATTGACATTGTTTGGGAAGAGGGCGGGTGGTAAACATGTGAGTTCTATGCATTGTCTAATCATTTATGTATATCCAAAACAAACAAAAAAATGTAAAAGAGCGAGTGCGCACGCGCTTGCGCAGACACAACACACACACACACACACACACACACACACACACACACACACACACACACACACACATACACACACACACACCATGTAGAACAGCACAAAACTGAAACTTAACCATACATGGCATAATGTCATTACGATTAAATGATATATAGTCCAAAGAGGAAAGGTACTGAGTCCGTTTTTACCCACCATATCATCACTTTAGTTTAGGTATGTGACCTTCATTGTATATCTTTATCTGAGTTGTTTGTGTGAATTTCATGATGATGCAGTGTCAGAAGTCATGTTACCAGTACAGAAACCCTAATAGCCTACTGATATGAATGTTGGTGTAACCAAAATGAAGAAAATAACTATCTCATCTGCACATTTAACACAAAGATGAGGAAAATTCTGAATGCAGGCCCGTTAGTGGGTACACACACACACACATACACACACACACACACCACACACACACACACACACACACACACACACACACACATACACAAACACACACACACATACACACACACACACACACACACAC
Organism: Conus canariensis; assembly: GCA_033310375.1. Taxonomy (NCBI): domain Eukaryota; kingdom Metazoa; phylum Mollusca; class Gastropoda; order Neogastropoda; family Conidae; genus Conus; species Conus canariensis. The sequence goes on along the minus strand of CM065716.1, from coordinate 86,125,962 downwards.
ACACACACACCACACACACACACACACACACACACACACACACACACACATGTAGAAACTTTGTGTTGTTTGCAATTAAGTAGCAAGTGTTAACGTAGGTTTGGCTTTTTGTTATCAATTAAGTAATAGTTTCAACGTAAGTTTGATGTTGTAGTAGTGTTGTGTTATGCATACGTATGTTTTGATTACATTGTGTGCGAAAAATCTAAGTCAGGTCTAAATCGCCTATGAACGCAAATTATTTTCATCAGATTGCAATGTTTGTTCGTTTTTTTGTTTTTTTTTAAAGGTAACTATGTACACTGATTATGTGCACTGCGCAAACAAAGATTCTCTATTTGTATTTTCAGGTTCTTATGCATTTTCTTCCACCTGTCTCTTCTTCCACTTCTTCTTCTTCTTCTTATTTTTCTTCTTTCCCATGATATCCACGCGTGCAAATGGCGTCGTTTGTAATGTGCACAGTACATTGTCCCAGCATAACGTAATGAAGCTGAGCATGGACATGAAAGAGTTTTTTTTTGTGCCTGGATATGTTTCAACTGCAGTTAGTTTGAATGCAGGATGGTAGGTTTTTTTTTTTGTTTGTTGGTAAGAACGACGGATTTCATGTCATGTAAATATGCTTACTGTAATAGCTTATGTCACACACACACACACACACACACACAACACACACACACACACACACACACACACACACACGCTCGCGCGCGCGCGCGCACCCGCGCACACACACACACACACACACACACACACACACACACAAATACACACACACA
>CM065716.1:86105180-86120180 GCA_033310375.1 Conus canariensis | reverse complement strand
TGAGATTAAATAATTAATGGATTCAGTCCCCATCCTTCTTTTTCCCGCCACCTTCTTCCTTCTGGCCAATTATGTGTGTACCTGATTCTGATCTGGGAAGGTTAAGGTCGTGACTGAACAGGATATGGCTTCTTAAATGGTTAGAGGGTTTGATTCAGGGGATGATGATCGTGCGTTTGAATTGCTTGTGGGGTTAAATAATTTACAGATTGAACCCTCATCCCCTCATTTCCACCACCTGCTTCACCGTCTGGCCCACCAGAATATATGAATACCTGATTCTGATTAGGGAAGGTTAAGTTTGTGAGTGAACAAGAAATGGCTTCTCTTTTCGAAATACCCTAGCCTAGAAATGATAAAACTGTAACAATTCACTGCTCCCAGGGTCATTTGGTTGGAGGGAGACTTTAATCTTTTTTTGTTTTAAGTTAGGATGCCTGCACCCAGATCAAGGAGATAAGTGACTGTCAGCTCGTCCTTTCTTTTCATTGTTTTAAATGTTAATTTAATGTCTAAAAAAGGACATTAGGTCGAAACGCGTTGTGTTTGTTGTGTAATTTCTTTGTTCCTTTGTTTGGTGGCCTAGTAGTTCTGTTGTTCTCTTGTCTTAACTTTCAAACACAAATGTCAGGCGACTTCATAAGATGTCAACTGGAAGAGACTGTGAAGGGATTTTTTCATCCATAGATGTTACAGATTAATCCAGATCAAGTCAAACATATAAAAGAATCTAATTGCCGAGAGAGAGAGAGAGAGAGAGGAGAGAGAGAGAGAGAGAGAGAGAGAGAGAGAGAGGGGCAGACATGAAGAAATACAGAGAAACGAAGAAACATAGCGTCGGTGTCCCTGCCAGACCTTGTATCTGACATTTTTTCGATTTGGGGATTTTCCCGCCATTGCATCCCTTGATTTTGTATCCATTTTATGTTAAAAGCTCGAATCTACTCCAGCTTCATAAATGCACTACATTGATGTGTGTCAAAACCACGTATCTGAGTAACTGTTAAGTCGTGTTAAAAAAAAACCTCCTAATTGATGTTACGAGGTTTTTCGGGGACCAAACTTTTCCGGACGAAACCTCGTAAGATAACATACGAGTTCTTTTACGAAAACTTTAGTCCAGGAAAAACCTCGTATGTGTTTGTACGAGTTATTGCACGACAATTTGGAGGGAAAAGTGACCGTGATCACGCCACTTCCGATGTTTCCGCGAGATCGAAAGACTGAAAAGTGGCTGCTCTGTCAACTCAACGTTTGGTAAGTTTGAACTTTTTCCGGAGCTTGTATAGCCTTTCGTTTCTTTCCAGTGAGGAAAGTAGCTCAGTAACTTGCATAAAACCAACATGACTTGGTCAGAAAAGCACAACCATCGGTGAAACAGAGGAAAGGGTGAATCTGCACCCAATCCGAACTGTCACCTTTTCTGTCTATGCCTTTTACAGTATTACTCTCTCTCTCTCTCTCTCTCTCTCTCTCTTCTCTCTCTCTCTCTCTCTCTCGGGTGTCTCATAATGTTGTGCATGTGTGTGTGTGGTGCGTGCGTGCGTTGCGTTGTTTCGTGTGTGTGTGTGTGTGTGTGTGTGTGTGTGTGTGTGGTAAGACACTGCACAGATTTTCTGGATTGGTTTTCAGACCGAAATGTGACAGGTCTATCCCAAATGGCTGATGCAGCGAGAAGTTGATGGAAAAGTCACATCAAATGTCTTCATCTGCGTGAGTTTACTCTAAATGATCTGCACGCCCTTTCCAGCTGTGGTACACACTTGCACACGCTGGAACTGGGCGCTAGCTCATTGCTGGAAGATAAACCAGAAGAAATTGTTGCGGAGTTGGTTTTGATCAGTAGTTTACAAATCCTAACAATGGAAGAGATGACATGGCTCAGCCCTGCCCAGGCAGAACGTGTCTTGACAGAATGCAAGCTTCTCAAAACATTTAAATTTACCCCTCGATGGGTTCGTGATACCAAGTTATGGGTTGGCTTGTATGAGAAATACAAAGATGTCCTCACTGGAGAAGATTTCTTGGCGATATATGCAAAGTGTGCTCACAACTTTACCACAGCACACTACCTGGAAATGTGCACCAGAAAACTTGACCTACTCCACTGGTCATCTATAGACTTCTCTGTTCAGGATATCTATGCAGTGTATGGTGACAGTGATACTGAGTAATGTCATGGTTCAAAGGACGTATAGTATGCTGGCTGTAATTCGTGTAAAAACAAACAGTGAATTATTTTTTCCTTTCATTTTCAGACTGTAAGAAACAAAATGACGACTTACCGGTACATTCTTCAAGGAGGCAGGGTGACAGAATGTGATGCGTCTTCCAGGCAGCTTTCGTGTGACGAGACATTTGAACAGACATGGAACCAGAGTGCTTACCTAATACAACATCTGATGCTGATGCTTATTATGCTGCTGCCCAAACTTCTGGTGATGTCAGGCAATTACCAGACACTGACTTAAGTAATGACAGTATTCACACCGTCAGTCAAACAGACATTCATCAAGACTGCTTACCTAGCACAAATACTGGTATTTATACTACCCTCTCCAATGCTGTCATTAATGCAGAATATTGACCTGATGCATCAGAAGGTGCTATTAATGCAGAATATGGATCTCATGCATCAGAAGAAGCTCTCGACAGCGAGGATTCATACCACCCGGGAAGTGACTCGGAAACTACTGAATCCTACTGGTCTTCAGGCACAGACAGTGAACAGGGCTCAGTAGATGGAGACATGCATCCTCCACCTGCTGCCCGCAGGGACAGCACCAGTGAAAAACCGTAAACGTGGTAGAAGTGGAATGGCAAATAAAGACAGCTGGTCACGCAGGGCAAACAGGAATCTCCGCATGAAAGGAGAAGCCTACCTTAGTCGCGTGAAAGGCCCAGATGGTAAAGTCACTACAAAAGAAAAAGGGGCTAGACAGATGGGGCCAAAATGCACATCTCCCTACTGCAGCAAGTCCAAGGCCAGAAGGTGTAATGATATTTCTGAGGATGACAGAAAAAGCATGTTTGACTCATTCTGGACCAAGCTTGACTGGAATCAGAGGAAGACCTACGTTGCTTCCCTTGTGGACTACAAACCTACAGAAAGAGGAAAAAAGTGTGGGCACAGTCGTAGACAGGGTACATTTCAGTATCACTTACGCATCAGAGATGGAAAGGGTTCAGGTGTGTAAAACAATGTTTATGAACACTTTATGTGTTAAAGAATGGAGTGTCCGGAACTGGGCCATGAGTGGATCGTCTTCACATGGCATGCAGGAGAGTTCACATCACACCCCTCCCAAGGCAGCTGATGATCCAAAGAGTGAACTGGCACGTTCTTTTCTGGAATCGCTCCCAAAGTTGCCGTCACACTATTGTCGCAGAGACTCGAACAAACTTTATCTGGAAACAACTGTACAGTCCAAGAGTCAGCTAGTTAAGCTTTTCCAGGCTTACTGTGACAGCAAAGGTGTCAAACGGGCATCGAGACAGGTGCTCATCCGGGTATCAAAACAAATGAACATTGCTATATTTAAACCCAGGAAGGATCAATGTAACATTTGTACGTTCTACATCTTAGGACAGTACTCAGCAGAACAGTTTGATTGTCACATCAGGCGAAAACATGAGGCTCAAAATGAAAAGAAAAAAGACAAGAGAATGGCACAAGATGACAGCAGTGTCCTTGTTCTTACCATGATTTGCAGGCAGTGCTTTTGGCTCCTAGGCTGTTTGCCAATGCCTCATACTTTAAAACCAAACTTTGCTGCATAATTTTACCCTCTATGAACTTACGTCACGTAGGTGTGTGTGTTACTTTTGGCATGAATGCAATGGTGACGTCACGAGCAATACTTTTGCCTCCTGCATCATGGACTACATTCAGGACTAGCTCGCCAGTCACACACTCAGTACCATTATCATCTACTCGGATGGGTGTTGCTATCAAAATAGAAATACAATTCTGTCAAACTGTCTCCTGCACATTGCAGTGGAAAACAAGACAATTATCATACAAAAGTACCTGGAAAAAGGGCACACCTGGATGGAGGTTGATTCGGTACACTCCACCATTGAACGCCGACTACGTCATCGCCAGATCTACTGGCCACCTGAGTATTCAGAGGTCTTCACTTCTGCCAGGAGCAAGCCTCATCCTTACATTGTGAAGAACGTGGACTTTAACTTCTTCAAGGACTTTTCAAACATTTCCTACTACAGAAGCATTCGGCCTGGAAACTGTGCAGGTGATCCTCAGGTGGTTGACATCAGGGCACTGAAATACTCACCAGATGGAGTGATCAGCTACAAGCTTGATCACACAGACGACTGGGCTCCACTTCCCGCAGGTCCAACAGAGGGGCACAGTGCAAATCACACAGCTATACAGAGAGCCGAGATCAATCAAGAAGTCAAAGTGGGACCACCTCCAGCAGCTGAAGACCGTGATGCCCATGGAGTACCATGGCTTCTATGACAATCTTCTCCATGACCGAGTCTGATCTGAGAGACCACAGTACCATTCCTCTGTTGCTTTCACAACACATAGTTTAACTGTTGGCTAAATGCTCTCTCAGGATGTAAGTGAGACGTCAAGTGTGGATTTAGAAACGAAATTATATCCACACGTCCACATAATATCTTGACGTCTCGCTCACAACCTGACAGATCATGAGGGAAACGTCAATGTGGAAGTAATCTTTTTTCTAAGTCATACTGAGAAACACTTGACGCGGTGTAGAGTAGTGTACTATGTTGATATTTCTGGCGGTATACACGAGATGTGTAGTACTAAATTTATTTCTAAACATTTCTTTTGTTACTGGCCGCAGTTTTGGCGGTGCAAGCTGAGATGATTGTGTTGTTCTATATAAATTTCTGACAATTTCATCGGTTTACTGACCGCAGTTCTGGTGGTGCACAGATGTGGAGGGTAGGTGGCCCTAACACCCGGACAGTTGCTAGGGGCATAATTCCCGGACAAGACAGAGAATACTGTAGCTCGTCCGGGAATTACGCCCTTAGCAACTGTCCGGTTGTTAGGGCTACCTACCCTAGTTCTATATTAATTTCTGAAAATTTCATTTTTTATTGACCACAGTTCTGGTGGTGCACAGATGTTTAGTTCTATATTAATTTCTGAAAATTTCATTCTTTACTGGCCAAGGTTCTGGCAGTGCACAGATGTGTAGTTCTACATTGATTTCTGAAAATTTCATTCTTTACTGGCCAAGGTTCTGGCAGTGTACAGATGTGTAGTTCTACATTGATTTCTGAAAATTTCATTCTTTACTGGCCGCAGTGTTGGCGGCGTACAGAGGTGTAGACTGTGTTGATTTCTGAAAATTTCATGTGGCTGATATTTCTGTAATAAAGATTGTTGAATCATTTGGCAAGACAACAATAATATTTTCGGTCAGGTTCGGATGTTGTGCATGTTTTTGATTCTCTCTCTCTCTCTCTCTCTCTCTCTCTCTCTCTCTCTCTCTCTCTCTCTCTCTCTCACACACACACACACACACACACACACACACACACACACACACACACACACACACAAGACTGACTAGACGCATTTTGCTTTTATTATCATTGATAGTCTACATTGCGCAATCAAAATAACTTTTTTTTCTGTTAAACTATGTTTGAAAAAGAGATTTCCTTCAAATGCGACTTGTTATTAAAGTTCAGCATGTATGACATAAAAACTAACCATCCAGAAGACATTATTATGTCTTCTGAATGCTTCATTTATGTCACTTCAGTTTAAAGGACAGTCCTGCAAAACCTAGTATGTGCTCATTTTTGTTCACAGGTTTTCGTGCAAAAACTCGTATCTACACATTTTCACTTATATTTCTGTATAAAGGTACCTGTGGTTTTCAAAATCTATATGAACCATTTTTGGCATCAGTTTTCTATGCAGGGAATGAAAAATATAACTTAAACAGAGAACGTGGATTTTTTAAAAGTCTTTTTCGATTTTCTCAAAACTATGAAAATGCAGATACGAGGTCTGGCAGGGACACCGACGATATTAGACAAGGAGCGCCACTCTTAGAAGATAGTCAAACAGGTTTAGATACACAGCACAGAGAAGCGGATTCAGTGGAAGAAAGAGACAGTGACAAAGACAGATGCACTAAGAGAGATGGAGCCAATCAGAAGGGAATAATACTATTGATCCTAGGATGTGTGTTGACTGGAGGAGAGAAAAAAGAACAAGCAGACAAAACAAAACAAAACAAAACAAAACAAAACGGCGTTGCTAGTCATAGACCATGTATTCAAAGTGCAGTCAAGTAACATATTCTTCAGTGTTCTTTCAGCGCTATCCTTATATAGCAGTTTTTAGAGTGGAGGTTTGGAGTTCAGAAAAGAAAATCTACAATGGAATACTACTCTCTCTCTCTCTCTCTCTCTCTCTCTCTCTCTCTCTCTCTCTCCACCCGTCACATTCTCAGACAAATTAATTCCAAAACTGCCCATTAGTTATTAGTCTGTTTCGCTGTTTGGTTGGCAGACGACACCCCCCCCAAGCCTTCATCTCTCCAACCATTATCTCTTCCTCTCACTCCCACCTCCGTGATCCCAGCATTAACATTGTTGTGTAGGTCAGCTGCTTTCTCTCAAACCTTTTTTTTTTACTCAGCCGTCACCCATTTCTTTTTTTTGTCAAGTAGGGATCTTTTGATCAATCTTCCCTGCCTCCCCTCTGCCTTCCTACCCCCCTTACCCCTTACCACACTCCTTCCCCTTTCTAACCATCACCTTTACTCCCGAACCACCCTCCTTTCCCGCCTCCCTCCCCCTCCACCACTCACCCTTTCATCCCTCGTCAGTGATTTTTGCCAGTTTGATTGCTCGTTCAACCCCACCCCTTTCTCACACCTCTACTCAATTCATTTCCCACACCCTCCTGCTTGACGGGCTTACCTAAGCCTACAAGACTCTAGACGATCGCACGAAAGCGTCATCCATTAGCTTAGTTTCCTCTCTTCCCCCTTTCCTTTTTGTTCTTTGTGTCTGTCCCTCAGCTAATCTTTCATTTCCCTTCTGCTTCGTGACGACAGGAAGTGCCGGAAATGAGTCCGAAGAGCTTTGCCGATGGCGTGACAGAGTTGTGCGACATCCGCAGAAAGAGATGTTGTTGTTGTTGTTGTTTCTGCTTTTGCTGTTCTTTTACGCTCGTTCGTTTCTGCAGACCATGTGTGTGTGTGTGTGTGTGTTGTGTGTGTGTGTGTGTTGCACATGTGTGTGTGTGTGTGTGTGTGTGTGTGTGTGTGTGTGTGTGTGTGTGTTTGCACATGTGTGTGTGCATGTGTGTGTGTGTGTGTGTGTGTGTGTGTGTGTGTGTGTGTGTGTGAGGACGTGCAGGCCTCGTGCGTGTGTGTGCATGTATGTGTGTTGTGTGTGTGTGTGTGTGGTGTGTGTGCTGCGCGCGCGTGCGCGCTGCGTGTGCGTGCGTGCGTGCGTGCGTGTGTGTGTGTGTGTGTGTGTGTGTGTGTGTGTGTGTGTGTGTGAATCGCATGCACGCATATATATATATATATATATATATATATATATATATATGTGTGTGTGTGTGTGTGTGTGTGTGTTTGCACATGTGTGTGTGTGTGCATGTGTGTGTGTGTGTGTGTGTGTGTGTGTGTGTGTGTGTGTGTGTGTGTGTGTGTGAGGACGTGCAGGCCTAGTGCGTGTGTGTGCATGTATGTGTGTTTGTGTGTGTGGGTGTGTGTGGGTGTGTGCGTGCGCGCGTGCGTGTGCGTGTGTGTGTGTGTGTGTGTGTGTGTGTGTGTGTGTGTGTGTGTGTGAATCGCATGCACGCATATATATATATATATATATATATATATATATATATATGTGTGTGTGTGTGTGTGTGTGTGTGTGTGTGCATATGGACTTTTGTTTATGCACCTATGTACCTATGTGTCTAACTAGCTGAAGGAGAAAAACGCAGTAAAAGGAATTAGCAGGAAATGAAGACAAAAGGACAAAAAAAGAAGAGGCAAAAGAGTAAGAACAAGGTCATGAATATGAACAAGAACAAAAAACTTTAAAACGGTAAAAACGTTTACATTAAAAAAGAAGAAGAAGTAGAACAAGAACTAAAAGAAAAAAAAAAACCCCGAAGACACCCATCCTCCCCCAACAACATAAAAGGGGAGCAGGAGAAGACAAAAAGTATAGAAAAGACAGTGGAAAAAGGCACAGGCCAGTCTTTGGCAAATGGGGTTAGATCGGAGCAAATATTCAAAGTGAATTTGAAATGAAATTACTTCCGTCATCCCTCCAAAATCAGGCTCAAATGTGAATTTGATTTAACCCAAAAAGGCAACTTTATGGCCATGCGAATGTATTGAATACAGTTACTTATTGGGGTTTATAAGATTGAAGAAAATAGATTATTTTCTGAATAGCCTTGCCATTCAGAAATCGAAGTTTCTCAGGGTGTTAGGGAATACGGTTTACGAACGAAAGGTCTAATAAAATCAATACATGGAGCACGGTAACAAAGAATAGCTTGAAAGGGATGATCAATTTGGAAAGAAAGGTAAATCAATCAATGCAGTACCGTGGACATAGGGTACCGGTGTAACAGCACATGACCAGCTATGGCGGCGTGGTGGTTAGTGCTGCAATTGCGGACGTGAGGTCTAAAGTTAGATTCTTTTCAGAGTCACTTCTTTGTGAGATTTTTTGTCCCAACCGGCTCCTACCCACATCTTAGTCTCTGTTTGTTTGTTTGATTGTTTTTAGTCATTCATCAATTCATTAATTTGTTTTAATGTCAGCTTGGTTAACGACAACGAATGCCCTTCTTCACGTGTTAAGCCCCGCATTGGAAAAAAATAATTAAGCTAGAAAAGAAATCTATCATTCTCCATAATGTTGACATGTATCTATTCTTCTCTTGTGGTAGGTACTTATGCTTGCCCTGTGTTATGAAACATAGCAGTAAGGCAAAGTATTTACGTTTTGTTGCACATTATTTCAACCGTTCATTAAGTATTCACGCGCTATTTTCATCTGATTTGCAATGATAGAAAGTACAAAACTTCTGTGTAGATAACCACATAAAGGAATACAACCATCACAGTGGTGGGATTAAAAATTGTAAGTTAGTAACATATAATGTAATTTACAGGAGCTTTCACTTAGAAAAAAAAACTAAAGAAAAAGACTCTCAGAAGCTGTAGTAGCAAAAAATATATATCTATTAACTTTATTCATAGACTGACATAAATGACCAGTCTTTTACAAAAAAAAAAAAAAAAGAAACATGTGGAAAATGTCCCTATGAATTCTGCCGGGGGAAAAAAGGAAGCAACCCTTTGACTTTCTGGCCGGACTCATGCATAAGAATTAGATTAACTGCATTTCCTTTTCTGTCGTGATCTGTTCTTGTTCTCTGAATGCTACATAGTGTTGCCCGATATTCATATCAGATCTGCACCAGATTCGCTGACCCTGCACGAATAAGGTGTGCATGCTCATAATGAGGATATGCAGAGTTGTCACTTTTTTATCCTCTCCAAATCCCCCCCCCCCCCCCCCCCCCAAAAAAAAAAAAGACGTCAAGTGTGCATTTCTATCCATTAATGGCCTTTGATCACTCATTATTTTGCTAATGTTCGTGGAGATTTCTCACGCCATACTTTAGGACATTTATTCTATCTGACCTTTTTTTTTTTTTTTGAGATTGTCCTACTTTTATGCGCACCATTATATTTTTTGTTATATTTCAGTCACAAAGTTAAATAGATGATGTCCGTAATCGGTGAGGGAGGTGACCCATGTCAGAGTTTACATTGGGCAAGGGAAACCCCTGCCATTTTCATGCACTTGATGCTGCTGTTGGGAACAGCTTAAGCAATGTGCCCCAGTCAGTGACCTTAAAAGTTCAATCAGAGACAGAAAATATCAAAAACATAGCTACAAAACCGTGAACTGTAATGAAGAGAAGAATGTCCGGATCGTTACCCTGGCGTGCGATTGATTCAAATACTTGACTCACGTAATCTATTTGTTTAAACCATAAACAGAGAAGTAGTAATTCCATTTGCAAGGGAAAGAGGCATTATTTTCCCCATATATATTTTTTTTTAAATTCTGGAACTGGTCTCTTGATTATTTATTGCTATCATCTGGTAAAAGTTACCATGAAACAGGCAAGGCTGGGGGAATTTTGTTTTCGTTTGACTTCATTAGTTTGATATATCACAAAGTGTTAAACGCTATATTATCTTTTGCAAAATGTGTTAAACGCTATATTATCTTTTGCAAAATGTATTGAATTTTGACTATCTATGCTCCATAGTTAGTAGTATATTTACCCTGGTCCGTGTCTCTCCTCGGTTACAAAAAAAATGCGTCAGTTCAGATTTTTATTTTTTTTTTAATTATTATTTTTTTAAAATAAATGCAATGTTATATTCGGTGTAATGTTTTAAAATAACTCGTCTAACACATCATTATATGTCAACAGTTTTTAACTGCTCAAAATTTCATTAAAAACTCAGTCCTATAGCACTGAAAATATGCCGAAAAGATTCATATGGGAGTTACTGATTAATTACGTCCTTCTGCTACAGATGGCTGGAAAATTCTAATGAATATTTCTCATAATGGCAAGAAAAAAAAGCAAACAAAAAAGTACGATCGTCTAGAAAAAGCCAGTTTTGAAACCGGAGATGTTCACTCACACACAAAGATTTCAAAGATTTTAATCCTGCGACCCCTTTTGGGGCATGGAGGACTTGAAACAAATCAAACAAATAGAAATGAAACAAATCAAACATCAACATTTTCCCTATAATTAACGTACTGAATGTAATGTTACACAACTTTACTAAGTTTAAAAAACTTCGCTAAGTTTAGCAACACTTTCTTACTACCACAAAGCAAACGACAATAGTTAAATACGGACTTTGTATATGTAAATTTTCTAGGTATAAATTGATTTCTAATGTCGTTATATTTGTTACATTTCATTACAAAATGAAATTCATCACCAAGGTCATTCTGGTCACAGTCCCGACAGAATCGTTCATCGTGAGGTATTCCAAATCGTCTGCCAATTTCTACCATGAGTTTATGATTGCCACAGCGAAACCGAATATATAAACATCAGGTAACACCTTAATATATTTTTCACGGCGAAACTCTGTTTTAAAATATCTGTAAAATAAACACTTATTACTAGATTCTAAAGCATCATTCCATGCACGTTTGTAAATGTCTTCTAATGAATTACGAACATTTCTACAGAGACTGTGAACAGACGAAAACTTTCGTGTCTCCCACACACAGGCGAATCCTGTTTCTATTAGGATATCCCGTATACACATCAACCACCTGGATGTAAAACCCTGATTTCTGTATAAATCATATAATAACTGATACAATCTAGATGAATATTTGTTTGTTTGTGGAGAAAGTAAGGATGACCAGAATTTTATCATTCGTGCATATACTTGAACTGACACAGGATACATTCCTAGTTCTCCATATATCAATTCTTTTTTGGTAGAACGATTTAAATGAAAAAGATGCTTAAAGAATTTAAGCTGAAAACTTTCCATTAGCTTCTTGGATCATCATTGTGGATCATCACACACACACACACACACACACACACACACACACACACACACACACACACACACACACATTGTGGATCATCACACACACACACACACACACACACACACACACACACACACACACACGTACACACACACACACACTCACACACATACACACACACGCACACACACACGCACACACACACACACACACACACACACACACACGCACGCACGCACGCACGCACACACACACACACACACACACGCACGCACGCACGCACGCACACACGCACGCACGCACGCACACACACACGCACACGCACGCACACACACACACACACACACACACACACACACACACACACACACACATGAGCTCGTGTACAACTTAAAGTGGACAGTTATTAGATTCCTCTTGTCAGGGAAAACAAGAGGAACAGAGAAAAGGATGACTGAATTTGTGACCCGTTCTCGCGGATGGGGACGAAAGTCGCCAGCCCACTATCGTACAGCAGGTCGGAAAAGGTTGTGAGGGTCGATCTGGGTGATTTTGAGATTTTTGGTTCAACGGACTCTATAAGCATTAATTTACCATATTTTAGTCTCGCACTGTACAAATCAGCCTTTAAATGTGTTAAAATTGCTTTTTAATGAGGTACCCCCTCTAAAAAGAACAGAAAATGTCCTCACAAAGCGGTCTTTTTAAATTGTGATTTCGTCAATGAACCCCTGCAGGGCCCAGGGCCCCGATAGAAAGCCCTGGAAGCCAACTTGACGCTCAGACGTATGCCCTTTTTATAGAAACCAATCAGAAACTTCCTTTCTTGTATAAAGTTCGTCAACAGAGCTCTACCCTTTAACCAATCAGGTGCACCGAAACGAAAATTACGTGGCAACCGCGATCTTACCCGATACGCGATTGGCTGTTCATACTGTCAACAAACCGACGGGATGTGACCTATTTCTGTCTCAGAAAGCCCGGTCGTGTTTGATCTGAAGTTTGCGAAAATGGAGAAATTGAGGAAAATCGTCGCTCTGCTGAATTCTTGCGAATCCAGCAATATGAGAAATGAAGATCAAGTTGAATTGGAAGAGCTGATGAATGAATGAATACTTCATGGCAGACAGTGAAAAGGATGATGGGTGGTCGGATTCTGAGTCAGAATACTCAGATGAAGATGAAGATGACGATCAAAATTTGGCACATGGCACTGACGGTACAGTCAACGAAGAAAACGAGGAAGAAAAAGAAGAACCTGCCGTTCAAGTCAAAGGTGGTACAGAATTTCTCGAGTCAGATTTTGCCGAGAATATGCGGGAGCGGTGCGATTTTCTGACGAGAGCCGAGGAATTTTCTTGTGGCTGTAAGCAGATCAAGTATGCTGGCATCCACAATGATGATCCAAGAAGTGGGTGCATCAAACAGTTCTCTCCACAAGAGATTGTGACGGTGCAGATGTCAGTCAAAGATATGTACAGAGGTAATCATTTTTGTTTCTTCCTTCCATTGTGTGTGTTGTGTGTGTGTGTGTGTGGAGAGAGAGAGAGAGAGAGAGAGAGAGAGAGTGTGTGTGTGTGTGTGTGTGCGTGCATGCGTGTGTGTGTGCGTGTGTGTGTGTGTGTGTGTGTGTGTGTGTGTGTTATGATGGCAACTGATGCGACAGCCTAAGAAGATAGGACTTTACTACAAGTACTTGAGTGTATAATTTTTTTTTCATGTTTGTTTCTTCATATTGTGTAAAAAGTAATCCATTGTTGATTTGGAATTATGACCATAAACATCACTTCTATCCATTGATTGATTAAAGACTCATATGATTTGGTAACTGTACAATAAGAATCAGAATCAAAATTAATTAAACATGTAAGAATGACTATAACAATGTGTGTTGAATGGATAAATTTCTGTGTGTTACAGGTGCTCTGGATCTGTATGTAGTGTCCATACTGAGCATTGGCTTGCGGAATGGAGGGCTGACGGAGTGCACTAAACGCAAGTCCCAGAAGGAGCGCACCAAATCCCGAACCACCTTTCGCTTGATGAACAGGACTGTGTGCAGAAAGACGTTCTTATTTCTCCTGGAGGAAGTTGTACTTTTTTAAAATTCTCCTCCCCCCTTTTTCCTTTAATTAATTTACAGTTTTATTTTGCGTTTCATTTTTTTTAAAGTAATAAAGTCATACTGTTCCACATCATTTGAAATCTGACGTTATAAGATGTAAGAAGTGACTATTTAAATAATTTTCATCTCTTTTATCTCTTAGCACAAAGTTCATTCTGATTTTAATTTGTAAACTTCAAACATTAACTTCCATGTATTCAATCCATATTAAATTTGTTTATGTTGTAACTTTGAAAACAATCTCTGCATTCCCCTTTTTTGCATCAGTATTCTGTGAATGTTTTCTTGAACTAATCATCATGTGTGTGTGTGTTGTGTGTGTGTGTGTGTGTGTGTGCGCGCGCGCGCGGTAATATGAATCGGAAGAGGTTGGACCGCCTTGGCAAACATTTCAAGACCCAAGGCATGGTGCAGCCTACACTCAAGTCAGGTGGTAGGAAAAACAATACGGCCTGCCTGACTCTTGATGTTGTCCAGCGTGTGGTCGACTTTATCCAGAATTTTGCTGAGGCCCATGCTGTTCGCTTACCTGGTCGTGTGCCTGGTTTCAAGCGTGATGACATTCGATTGCTGCCATCTGCCTTTGCAAAGAGTGTCGTCTATCGCAGATACAAAGAAGCAGAAGCAGCAATTACTATTAATGTATTATACTCATTTCTTCAGTTCACTTTTTTTTTATTTCAGTGTTAATAACTTTGAAGTCCACAAATCTGCTTAGTAATATTATTCACACTAACACAGTACTAAGTATTACTTAAGTTTTGTTTGGGGGAGGGTGTGTGTGTGTGTGTGTGTGTGTGTGTGTGTGTTTACTGTTTTACAAACTTTTAAGTTAACTGATCTTGATACAAGCACATTATTAGTGGTGGGTCTAATGTAGGACTGAAATATTTTACAGGCTATAATTACAACAAACTGATGAATTGATTTGGTGGGCATCAGTTCAAAAAGGAAGTTGATGGAGTTTTGTCATACTTTCATTTGTACATTTTATTATTTTTTTAAATGAACATTTATAAGTTTGATGAACTTACTGGGCTTTTCAAGTTTATTTTTCTGAATATTTTTGTTATGTAAAATTTTAAAAAATTGTGGATTCTACTATACATAAATATTTACAAAGTGCATTCAGTTACACATGCATTTATAAATTCAGATTAGTTAGATGTTTTTATGCATAAAACAAGATTAAGAAACCAATGTTTACCAACTTAGGGATTAATATCAGCATTTTTTTATTTTGGTTATTTCCAGAAACCCGAGCTGTAGGGGCT
>CM065716.1:86095180-86100180 GCA_033310375.1 Conus canariensis | reverse complement strand
GGTAGTCCATCTGAAAATAAAGGGAGGGGAGAGGAGTGTGTCGATCGAGGTGAGAAATGGAGAGCAATGTGCAAACTGGAGTCCACAGTTGCAGATATGTTTTCAGTGACACTCAAAGCTTCTT
Source organism: Conus canariensis (assembly GCA_033310375.1). NCBI lineage: Eukaryota > Metazoa > Mollusca > Gastropoda > Neogastropoda > Conidae > Conus > Conus canariensis. Next base: position 86,100,056 of record CM065716.1, on the reverse strand, counting down.
GCAGTGATCGTCGGAAAATGAGTCTACACCGAAACAAAGCCTGGCAAATCCAGCCCTTGAGATGCATTATGCCTGACTCCGAAACAGTTTGACTTTTAGTTTTCATACACAAACACAATCTAAATTACCTCCAACCTCATCTTCCCCCCCCCCCCTTCACCCCCCCCCCCCCCCCCATCTTTCCTCCACTTCATTTGTCTTCTTTGGCTCTTCATTTCCAAATCCTTGTGTCCACCCATCATAGTAGTAGCACAAACTGCTCTACATGTCGTGTGGACATAGCACTGAACAACAGATTTCAACAAGCATAAGGATCGACAGGAAAATTAGGATAATTTTCTTTGGTTAAAAAAAAAAAAGTTCCCCATGTTCCTACGTCTATTGCATTATACACTGGTAAGTACATACATGTCAGCCTGCAAGATAACAGCCTACTAACTGCATATTGCAGACCTGACAAAACAGTTTTAGAAACTAGTTTATTGTACCGCATTTCACCTGTAGGTGTTTGGCATAATGATACCTGTAACACATTGTTCGGTAAAACCCGTACTTGCCTGGGAAAGCAGGATTTATTTGGGTATGAAATGCATTCATTCATTTCCCTTGGTAGCCAAAAGGCAAACTACTTGACCTCCATCCCCACCCCCACCCCACCAACTCTGTCTTTAATCAAGTTTTACAACAGGCAACCATTATACAGGAATGTTGTGCCCCTTTTCAGGACACCCGGACATCAGACTGATGTGTCCTGATAGAGTCCTGCTTGGCAGGAACCCAGGTCAAAAGACAAGGCCAGGGGAACGTGACTGACAGCTAGAGCTGAATGCCAATGCGAAGCTGCTCTGCCGCGCTAAATGACCTAATTCACCGCCCATCCTCCCTTCACCTCATCCATATACCCCCCCCCCTTCCCCACTCTATCTCCTTCCACTCCTCTTCTGCCACAGCCCTCCCTTTTCACCCATTCCCTTCTCCCTTCCATACTCTTTTTATTTTCTTCTGGCATACTCTCCAGGCAGCCTCTCTTCAGGATGGTTAGAGCTTGTATATAACAAAGTTTCTGCACTCAAACGGTTCGGGAGTTGGATTCAGGGGATCATAGTCGTGTGTTCGTCCTACTTGTGAGGTCGAATGTTTCATGGGTATGTGACTGCCTGTTTTTCCTTTCTTTTCATTGTTTTGAATGCTCCTTGTAATACCTGAAGAAGACCCAAGAGGTTGGAACGCATCGTGTTTGATTTGTCATTTCTTTTCTCCTTCTTTTGGCGGTCCAGTAATTCTGTTCTTCTCTTGTCAAGTTGTAAAACACAAACGTCTGGCGACTTGAAGAGGCGTCAGTTGAAAATGATTGTGAAGGGGTTTTTCATTTGCAGACGTGACAGATTTACTCAAGGTCAAGTCCAACATAATGTATGGAGGGACATAAACAGAGAGAGAGAGAGAGAGAGGAGAGAGAGAGAGAGAGAGAGAGAGAGAGAGAGAGAGAGAGAGAGAGAGAGAGAGAAGGGCGAGGGGTGGACTGGTAGAAAGAGAAATAAAGAGAGAGAGAAAGAGACACAGAGGAAGACAGCTATGCTAAGAGGGTGAAAGACAGATTTAGAAACGTTGCAAAGAGAGGCAGACTCAGTGTTAGAAAGAAACAGCAACAAAGACGGAAACAGAAAGAGAGAGGGAGCCAGTCCAAACAAAAGAAAACACATTGATCCAAGGTTATGTTACATGGGGAAAAGAAGCTCGTGAGACTTTTCACAGACCATCTATTCAAAGAGCTGTCAAAGTAGCAATTTCTTCAGTTCTATCCTACGTATGGCACATTTAGTGAGGAGGAGTGGAGTTCAGAAAACAAAATCCATAAGGGCTTCTGGGCTCTCTCTATACACGTCAAGCTCTTGGACAAACTAATTAAAAAAAAACTGATCATCAGTTATCAGTTTGGTTTGCTGCTTAACTGGCAGACGATGCTATCATCCCCATCCACTCCCACCTCCATGTCTACATCTCCACCATTGTTAGCTCTGCCTCTCGCTCCTAAACCCTTCTATCTACCTCAGCCATCCCAAACATTACTGCTGAAAGGTCTCGGAGAGATCATTTGCATCCTCCCAAACATTTTTTTTCCTCATGTGGAGATTAATTGATCAGTCTTCCATGCCTCCTTTTACGCTCCTCCCCCACGCCCCCCTTTACACATCCCTTCCCTTTCCAATCACCATTGTTTATCCCCACACCGCCCTTTCCTACGCTTCCCCCCTCCCCACTTCTACTCCTCCTTTCATCCGTCATCAGTTATTTTTGCCAGTTTGATTTCTGGCTCCAGCCCCTTAAAGTCTTAACGCGCACCCCCATCTCTCCCTTCCTGACATCACCACCCCTCGCTCATCCCTCTCTTCTAATACCCCCCCCCCCTCTCCCCCTCTCCACCTTGACGAGCTTATCTGAGCCTACAGAGCTCTAGACGATCACATGAAAGCGCCATCCATTAGCTTAGTTTCCTCTCTTCCCCCTTTCCTTTTTTTGTTCTCTGTGTCTCTCCCTCAGCTAATCTTTCATTTCCCTTCTGCTTCGTGACGCCAGGAAGTGTCGGAAATGAGTCAGAAGAGCATTGCCAACGACGTGACAGAGTTGTGTGATATCAGCAGAAAGACAGCAGCACAGACACTGGTGTTATTGTTGTTGCTGCCGCTGTTGTTATCTTTTTTTTTTACATTTGTTCATTTCCAAATGCTGCACGTTTGTATGTGTGTGCGTGTGTGTATGTGTGTGTGTGTGGGGGGGGGGGGGGGGGGGGGGGGGGGGGGGGGGGGGGGGGGATGGAGGTGCACTTTTTGCACATGAATTTTAGCTAAACGTTTTTTGCACATAGAGCTGCATATCTATAGCCATACTACTTTCTTCGTGTGTTCTCCTTGGCCCCCCTCTGTACAAAAACCTGACTTTCCTTTTGATATGTATCACAAGAGCAATGTATACATTACAAACTAAGTAAACAATTACACACACACACACACACACACACACACACACACACACACACACACACCACACACACACACACAGAAAGAGAGAGGGAGAGAGAGGGGAGACGTGCGCACACATGCAGAGAGAGAGAGAGAGAGAGAGAGAGAGAGAGACAGAGAGAGACAGAGACAAAGAGAGAGAGAGAGAGAGAGAGAGAGAGAGAGAGAGAGCAACAATAGTGATCCCGAAAAACTGTCTATAGAATGTAAACACTCAAACACAGATCACTAAGAATGTCTGTATTCAACGAATAAACTGTACATTTTTGTTGTCTTCCTGTATTCATTTGCCGAGTTTCTCTTTCCGAAAATGGGCCGACTACAATCGAAGCCATAGATTACAATATCTTTGAGATGTGAGACATTAGAAGAAGCTTAAACCGCCCAAGAAAATGGTGTAGGGGAGAGAAGCAGCGCTATAAATAACAGGATTCGTGAGGAAATGAAAAATGCAAAGGAAAGCTGGATCGAACAGCAGAGGATATAGTGTATGTGAGAACAGAGAAAAAAAAGGAAGAGAGAAAGGAAGAAAAACTGGGGCAAGAACGTGAAAACGAAAGCTTTTGAGATTGAAAAAAAAAAATGAAGAAACAAAGGCAAATTTAAATCTGTATTATTCAAGGCAAGGTCAGCAATTGTGTAACACAGGAAGAAAATTATTATAAAAAAGATGGACTGAATATTGCTCTGAGCTTTATAACAAACAAAACAAGGTAGATCCAAGTATGCTAACAGAACAAAACTTATTAAATGCGGATGTCTATCCCTCACTTTGTGAAGACGTCACAGCTGCAGTGAAGTTAGTGAAATGTGGGAAAGGTACAGACATCAGTATCCCTGGTTAGCATGGCAGATGACAGTAACTGTTATCTTATCTTTCATCTACGACAAAATATGACACGCTCAATCACTATTCGTCACGTTTCCCAAGAACGGAAATCTCCAGCTCCACCAGTACTATAACACCGTTAGTTTGACCAGTCACGCCAGCAATGTAACGGTTAAAATCAGTCTAAATTTTTGATCGTGCCCCGAATATCAGAAACTAATTGGTTTCTCGTTCTTCGTTTTCACTGTCCTAAATGTTATTTGTTTTTGCCTGAAGAAGACCCAAGAGGTCGAAATGCATTGCGTCTTGTCCTGCACTTTGTTTGTCTATGTCCTTGGTGATAACTAACCCCCTCTCTTTCTAAATTTTAAATAAGTTACAGTTGCTGAATAATGGGCTGGATTCTGTGTGGGCAGTAGCACCTGTGAGTGTTATTCAACCCATGTACTCTAAGCAAAAGCATGTTTAACACCAGAAGGAGTATCGTCACGTCTTAATAAGTTTCAAGACGACCAGACTCTGTTGAACGCTTTCATGAAGACAAAATAGAGCTCCCATGTAATAGGATCCAATAGCCTTGCCACAACCATCCTCCAGGAACTCTTGGAGGAAGAAGGCTGGTGGAAGCGAGAACAAAACGGCAGACGACACCATTGAAAATCGACAGGGAAATCGTTTACAGACATTCACCCATTGTCACAAAACCGTCAGAACGGGAGGGACCTGGGGAATTAATGACTCTTTACAGAGTTAAGAAGGAGAAGAAGAAGGAGGAGAAGGAGAAGAAGAAGGAGAAGAAGAATGATCATTGAATAAATAAGAAAACAAATGAAAAATCAAAGGCAGCAATAGTAAGGTTGCAATCCTTGAACACCATGAAAAAAATAACAAAAGGACACCGCAAACAGAATACTATAGGTTTTCTTATATATTCTACAAATGGGCTGTGTATTGATACAAAAAAAAACCCAATCTTTTTGCGTAGAAAATGTTGGTGAATGGTCATTCCGTGTTTAACTTGGAGTAT
>CM065716.1:86065180-86072680 GCA_033310375.1 Conus canariensis | reverse complement strand
CACACACCACACACACACACACACACTTTTCATTCCCCAAGAGAAGTTTATTCACAGTTAGATATTTGCCTCTTGCCGGCTGTTTGACCATAAGTGATTACTTGGAGGTTTGTCATTGTCTCTCTCTGCTTCGGCCTTTCTCTCCCACGTATTTTCCCAACTTCTTCCACCCCTTCACTGCCAGCGTATCCTCATCATCGGCGAGGTCCCCCTGCTCGGTCTGAAATGCCCATCTTTCTTCAGTCTTCAATAAGGCGCTCTACAGGTTTAGAGGGGTCCAATTTTCAAATGTTAAAGAGTTTGTCTGTAGGGGTGACAGTCGTGATTTCAAAACCACTTCCAAGATTGAACTGCTTGAGAATTCTTGCTGTCCTTACAGTAGAAAATGGTGCGTGGTTTAGGTCAGCATGAGTTAAGGCAGAGAAAGCAGAGGAGCGAACACAGCTTTCCTCTGAGCTGTGCCCCAGACGGGGAGCAATTCTAACGGTTTACTGTCCCCACTGTTGTAAGTTGGTGGGAGTTACCTCAATCTCGCACAGGTGAAGTACCAATGGAATGAATCAATACATTTGAAGTGGATCTTCTCGGGTCTTGTCCACTGTTTGATTGTCTCTGAGGTATAGCTCTGTGTCTACTGACAGCACCGTTCACTAGCTCATAATGAAATGTGCAAGAAATGAATTCTGCCAGACTAAGGTCCGTCGTTAAAGAAGTTCACGCGCAAGATAACTTCAAAACTTATTTGTTGCAAAAGTATGTCAGGCAGGTAATACATTAAACTCTATGCTGTACGCTTATTTTGGCATGAAACTGTTTCGCAAAACCTGTGTGACTCACCCCTGGAGTGTGTTGAAAACAAATACTCCCTCAGGATAGTCATTGGGATGAGTGTACCTTAACATAGACTTCACGATGTGCGCGATGATGCGCTGTTGAATACCAAAGGCCAGCAAAATCGCTTAGGTCTTGATCAGTGTTCCATTTCAAGCACCGATAATGTTTGCACATCTGCCTCATGCAAAATAATCAAACAAGCAGATTGAAATAGAATGTGAGCCTTACAGTATTAAATTGAGTAACCTACATTGCTAATGGCTCAAAAATCAGTAAAGGACTGTTTCTTGAATCAAAGTGTACATTTTTGCAATTATGTTCTTAGAAACACCTGAGAAAGGTGTGTATATTTTGTATGGTCTATGGAAGCACATGGACGTAACATTATATGAAATATGGCGATGAGAGAACATAGGCAGATCGAAAACAACGCCAAAGGAAGATGAAGATGATGCTTGATCCCTTCAGCTTGGCTTTTTTGAAAATCAGACAAGCTGGCATTCAGAGACCCGTTTTCTGGCTTTTATTTGACATTTTGTAAAAGCTCCCATCTTTGGACTGAGTGGATCGTGAATTTACATATTCATACCGCTGTTGCCCATCCTTCTTCCCGATCGCACGACTCTTGTAAAAGATGATCTGCGGCATCCGTATTCAAGAGAGAGAGAGAGAGAGAGAGAGAGAGAGAGAGAGAGAGAGAGAGAGAGAGAGAGAGAGAGAAGAGAGAGAGAGAGAATGACAATGACAATGACATTTTGATTTTTTTTAATGTCATTGTCAGAGAGACAGACAGACAGACAGAGAGAGAGAGAGAGAGAGAGAGAGAGAGAGAGAGAGAGAGAGAGAGAGAGAGAGAGAGAGAGAGAGAGAGAGAGAGGAAGATAAAGAACAGGAACAGGGGGAATGAGGAGAAGAATAGAAATAAAAATGTTTGAATAAGGGGGAAAAATGATAAAGAAGACTTGATAATGAGACGATAAGAACTGTTAAAAAACGCAATCGTCATAATGAAAAAGAATCAAATAACTCTCTCTGTCTCTCTTTCTCTGTCTCTCTCTCTGTCTCTCTCTGTCTGTCTGTCTGTCTGTCTGTCTGTCTGTCTTCTCTCTCTCTCTCTTCTCTCTCTCTCTCTCTCTCTCTCTCTCTCCCAACAGAGCTATAAATAGGTGGATATATACGGATAGATATGGATATAGATAAACAATTAGATGTGTGTGTGTGTGTGTGTGTGTGTGTGGTGTGTGTGTGTGTGTGTGTGTGTGTGTGTGTGTGTGTGTCGCGCGCGCGCGCGCGCGCGTGTGTGTGTGTGTATGTGTGTGTGCGTGTGTGTGTGTCCTGCATTGATTGTGAGCTCTTCAATCTTGTGGAACGGTGTCCAGTCTTTTCAAGAAGGAATTTTTAAAAGTTTTTTTTTTCAATTCCTGTGGATTTTATCCCCAATTACGAATCCCCTTAGACTTTGCAACAGTTCCATCGTCTGTTTCATAGACATTTTAATCTACCGTTTCGTTCAGCATTCTTATTTTCCCTCCATGAGCGCTGTTTTTCTGTGTGTTTACGTTTGATTGTTTGTTTGCTTACCTTTTTTAAAGATAGGTTTTCATAAATCCAGGGGGATCTAGTCGATTTTGAAGAGACTGCTTTCTGAGTATTAGGAACTGCATTTCATTAGCAGATAAACCAGATCAAGCCTGATCATGCATTCACAGAACAAAATAGCTGTAGCTTGTTGGTGCTGCTCATCCCTACGTTGTTGGAATAACGATCGAATATTTGCTGAAGAAGGACTGCCATATATGCCCCCTTGCCATTAAATGTTAAAATAGAGTCTGACTTCCAAAGTTATGTACTTTAATTTGGACTGATGTTAGTGTTTGCTGCATTTCCTTTCTAGAAATGAAAGGTACCTGTGTCCTGGTTTTGTTATGATCACACAGTTTCGGTGTGGTGTGTGTGTGGTGTGTGTGTGTGTGTGTGTGTGTGTGTGTGTGTGTGTGTGTGTGTGTGTGTGTGTGTGTGTGTGTGGTGTGTGTGTGTGTGTGTGGTGTGTGTGTGTGTGTGGTGTGTGTGCGTGTGTGTGTGTGCGTCGGCGCACGCGCGAGCAAAAATACGGCGTTTTTACACTGCACTATAGATAAACACAGTCCAAGAGGCATCAGAAAGAAGTAAGCCATACTGTATACACAACCATTGGTTGCGTGCATAAAATAAAAGCAACCAGTTTAACAGTCCATCAGAAATGACAACATCTTTGTTAAGCTACATTTCCCGGTAGAAGCTAAACAAAAATGATATACCCCGAAGACTATTCCATGGAAGCTGTCAGAATGTTGCTATTCGGAGGCTCCCATTATCTTAATTGTAAGATGTGATTCTCATCCCCTCACTAACACATTCTCTTCCCCATCTCTCTTCCCCTCAGTAGCACTCTTCGCCTTTTGTAAGTTATAAAAAGAAATTCTGCTCTACAGAAAAAACATGAAGGCACAGAAACATTGACAAACTAACAGTGTCATGTTTACTACAGTATACGTTCATTGTAAGCTATCACGTATGATATAAGCGCATTAGCTGGGTGAATCTTAACAATACAATGTTTGTACCTAGGGATAAGTTCATGCAAAATACAATATGTACTTTATCATTACGTCACCTGCAAATTAACGACTTCTCAGATTTCCAGTCTTTCACTCTACTGTATTTACAAACAGCAGTATTACGTGGTTTTTGTAATTTTTTTTAGTTATTCATATGCAGGACAAAAGTTTATTTGATTATTTTCGAAAAGTGCTGGTTCGTGTAGGTGTTCTGTAACATCCAATATGTCAAAACGCAAGCAAAGAAACAAACTTTAGATGAGATAGTTCCAAACCCTCTCTACATTTGAAGTCAGACTTTGCTCCTACAGCCCCTCACCCCCCCCCTCACAACACACCACCACCAACACACACACCCACACACACACACACACACACACACACACACACACACACACACACACACACACACACACACACCTCCGCTCATTTTTCACAGAACCTGACTTTATGTCATACGAGTTGGGATTCAAAGTTCTGATGGTGTCCATTGTCTTACTTCTGTCTGAAACTTTGATACCTCCTGTCCGTGGTAGCGACGTATTCAAGATGGATGCTGAGTTAGCACACATCCCTGTCTGTTGTGAGTTCTTTCCAATGTCGGCGTCTTTAGAATCGTCTTCAGTGTCTGGCTTCCAGAACGGATTAAAAACAGAGCGAGGATCTCTCTCTCTCTCTCTCTCTCTCTCTCTCTCTCTCTCACACACACACACACACACACCCCACCACACACGCACGCACGCACGACGCACACACACACACACACACACACACACACACCACACACACACACACACACACACACACACACACACACACACACACACCTCGTTCGCGCGCGCATCTGTTTATCTATCTATCATATCACACACACACACACACACACACACACACACACACACACACACACACACACACACACACACACACACACACACACACACACACACACAAGATAAAGTCATCCACCGGCGGCTGTTTGTCTCTAGGGGGTTGTCTGAGCTACGTGACTTGTTTGAGGGTTGTATAGACTGTCTCCTTGACTCCTACCATTCTGTCCCTTCTCCTAAACCCTCCCCATCCCCTCCGAGTGTTAGCACCCCTACTCCTCGTCATCCTTTTCTCGACCTCTCTTTTTCTATTTTCTTTGCATTTGATTTAACGTGAGTAGTAGTAGTAGCAGCAGCAGCAGCAGTTGCAGCAGTAGTAGTACTAGGAGTAGTAGTAGTAGCAGTAGTAGGTGTAGTAGCAGCAGCAGCAGATGCAGTAGTAATAGTACAAGCAGCAGCAGCAGATGCAGTAGTAATAGTACAAGCAGCAGCAGCACAGAGCAGCAGCTGGAGCAGCAGCAGCAATAGTAGTAGTAGTAGTAGTAGTGTATAGTAGTAGTAGTAGTAGTAGTTGAGTTGACAGCAGCAGCAGCAGCAGCAGCTAGCATTGGGAGTTGCAGCAGCAGCAGCAGCAGCAGCAGCAGCAGCCGTAGTGGTTGTAAAACTAGTAGTAATAGTTTAGAAGTAAACGTGTTTTTTTTTTTAATTTATACTACGAAAACTTATAGCAACAGCAGTAGCAATAAGAGAGATTTTAGTTTCATGAAGGTGTCACTGCAGGTAGACTAGTCTATCACGTACACAACGGAAAATCTGCAAAGCTTTGAGGCCATAGCGCACAGGGATTACAGCGAGACAGCCAAAGAAGCAGTTGGGTAAATAGGAAAATAGATTGGAAGAGGGTCTTATGGTCGAAACTCATCAGATGCCTGACCTAGGCATTAACCCCTAACACGCCGCTCAGGACTTGGAAAGACCGACATGGGTAATGAGAACAACGATAAGAGAAGCAAAAAAGCAAGAAGAATGGCGATGATGGAGAGAGTGGTGATTATTATCATGAATATACTGACACTGTTACATCCGCCTGCAGATGAAGCAGTTGCGTGAAGGTGTCTTCTTATTTCATAGGCCACAAAACATAAACCATAACGAAAAGAACCCATTGTGTATTGCCATAGCTGATGTAAAAGAAGCATTGAACATTATGACCAAAGGTGATCCCTACATAGCCCTGTACTAGACGAAGTACCCTCCAGCGAGTGGATGAAACTATCCAGTCGTTCCATGGGTATAGTCGGTTAGGACGATTGTACAGCTACATCTGAGGTCTTTTACAACTGGTGTGTGAGTGAAGCAGGGAAGTGTAGTGTCGCTTGTCGATTTTCATGAATTGTTTAATATTATTCATAAAGTTTACAATGGCAAGATTCTGATCTGTATATAATGCAGACATAGCTAACATGTCAGACGCATCAAAACACGTATGTTGTGATCTTACGCTCACAGCAGAGACTTATCCTCACAGAAGTCCCAAACAGAGCACTTTGCGTTCATTTTGGGCACCTTTGTCAATTTATCGCGAACATGTGTATTATAATTAATGCACGGAGTGTGAAATCAATCGCAAAGAAAAGGTATTTAGAAAGAAAGTAAAAAATACAGCAATTCACCCTCCCTTTACCAATGAATGAATGTATACCATAGTTTCCTCTGCTTTTCGCACGTTCAGTGAGAGCTGGGTCGGCACTTCAGTCCGCATTATCACTGGTCAAGTCCATTATCGCAAGATGAGGACTGCACACACACACACACACACACACACACACACACACACACACACACACACACACACTCACACACACACACACACCACACACACACACACACACACCACACGCACGCACGCACGCACGCACGCACGCACCACGCACCACACACACACACACACACACACACACACACGCGCGCGCGCGCGCGCGCGCGCACGCACGCACGCACGCACGCACTCAGAGAGAGAGAGAGAGAGAGAGAGAGAGAGAGAGAGAGAGAGAGAGAGAGAGAGAGAGAGAGAGAGAGAAAGAGAGCCCACATGCTGTATTGTTCTATAAACAGCATCTTTCTGTGTGTGTGAATTTGCTGGAAGCGAGCGCTAGCTGGAACTGGACCTGTGATGAACAACAGGTGCCACGCGCGCGGCGGTGGGAGAGAAGTAGGCTACATCTGCCAGGGACTGTGCATTGCTGTTAGCGTAAGTCCAGCTGTGAGCGTAGGTTGACGTGGCTAGATACATTGGTTTGCTTGATTTGATTTAACGAACATTTCTCGTCTTTTTTTATCTGAGAGTTTCCATTCACTTGTTAATGAAGAAAAATGTGCACATTTAGATTTCGTCGTTTGTATAAACAAATAATCACTACTCTGATTTATGAGCATGCGACTGATCTGATCAGACTGACGTCTAGTTCGTGTGTAGGTATTCGAATCTGTCATGGAAAGTATTATGCGATTGTTATTAGTCCCATGTGATGTATAACATTTTATTGTCCTGTATGCATGCGAGCTATTCTTAGATATAAATATCTTGTCTAGTGTTGTTTTCTTTGAAAACTGGTTTCTTGCTTTCAAAAAAGAAGCACCATTACTGATCATGTTTATGGTCATACAAGAATGCTATCAAACTCCATATATAGAACACAAAAAAGTAACAAAAGCGACACCTTGCGCCACAAATCACCCTCTTTGCAGATGATACTGTTGTCACGAGGAAAACAGCCAAACTTCATCACATTGATGACAACGGTTATTCTGTAATGTATGCCGCCGTTACTCTCAAAACCGAAAGGCTGTCACTCCTACCCTCCTACAAGTGTTACTACAACTACTACTACGAGAACTGACGCTGGTGCCTCTTTTGCTGTTGCTGCAGCTGTTGCTGCTCTTCAGAGCCTGTGTGAATTAAACAACCGTCACCCATAGCTGACCCATTCCATGTCATCTAATTTAGCCAAATGCTACGAAGTAACATCGAGAAAGTTTGCATCTCTCTCATCAACATCAGCTGCCTCCTGCAATCCAACTCTGAGCATATTTTTTTTTACCTCCTCTACGTACTACTGTTACCATCAAAACCCAAATACTGCTACTCTCACTTTTCGCCCCCCCCCCCCCCCCCCCCACACACACACACACACACTCACCCAATCACTCTAACAGCTACGATGGGTACTGCTACTGAC
>CM065716.1:86050180-86060180 GCA_033310375.1 Conus canariensis | reverse complement strand
CAGTATAACTGGTGAAGCAGGTCTGAAAAAGGTAGCGTACGCATTAGTAACTGGAACAGTAAAGCTTGTGAAATCAACTTGAACCACATATTTTCTTTTAAAGGGACAGTTTGAGAATATGGGTTTGAAAAGGCACAGTTTGATTAGTAATGATTTGGTGGACAATCGTGTGTCCGAAAAAGATCATAGGCTAGCACACCCACATGCTGGTCTTCTTTCCTCCATTAGGGAGCTCATATTCTACCCTGAGAAAATGATGCCACAGAAATGACACAGAATATAGAACAGACACACAAAAGACCCTTTGAATTCAAGAAGCAGGCTCCTTACCAAGCACTTCTTTTTTTTAAAGTGCTTAGTGAAAGAAAAGAATCAAAAACAGCTGGTATATTCACGCAAATAACTAAAAAGTACATGTAAGAACAACGTGAGTAGATAAGAGGAAAAATCTGAACACGTTTTCTGGTTAAAAGAACTATAGTTAACGGTTAAAAATAATAAACAAAGCGCACATTTTTAGAATTCTGACAGAAGAAGCTGATATTCCACAGGCATCAAAGGCAATGCGAAATAAAATGAAGACAACGTAATATAAAGCAAAATACAAAGCCTAAAAAATCCTACTTATAAACAGAACTAGACGAAAGTAAAATTCTAAACCCTTAGTGCCGATATCAAACGGGACAAAGATTCTTTTTTACCTATGTTCATCTGAGCGCTGAGAGAAATTAATGAAGCAAACAAACACACCAACAAAAAGACAAAACTCACTCTCACTCTCATCTCTCTCTCTTCCTCTCTCTCTCTCTCTCTCTCTCTCTCACACACACACACACACACACACACACACACACACACACACACACACACACACAACACACGCGTACAGAAAGAGAGAGGGAGGGAGAGAGAGAGAGAGAGAGAGAGAGAGAGAGAGAGAGAGAGAGAAAAGAGAGAGAGAGAGGCAGACACAGACAGATAGACCGACAAAGATAGTGAGAGACAGAGACAGGAGGAGACAGACAGAGACAGACAGACACACAAGCAGAGACAGGGGCGGAGAGACAGAGACAGCGCGCGAGACAGAGGCAGGGACATATACAGCAACAATAACTGCAATAACAGCAGTCTGTTTTACAACATCATGGAAAAGGATAGCAACAAAGAAACAAATAAAACAACCAGCAGGGGGATTGATCAATAGCTAAAAGGAGGAGCACGCCAAAAGCCGTTTGTCAAGCTGTTGCATGCAAACCAGCAAATGAGCACAAATAACCACGCCACCATCACACAGAAAGGTCAGCTGGAGGCCTGGTGCTCTACTTCAAGAACAGCCCTTGTTTAGCGGGGGACAAGTGTTTTACTTCAAAGATGATTCACACTTAAAGCACATACTTCGCTTCAAATGTGATTCAGAGCTTAACTGGTTGCCTTACACTTTCCTTCAACATGATGTATGGGACAGCTGGTGGCTGTTGCTTTAAAAGATTCGTGGGTTAAGTGGAAGTTAAAGCTTTGTTACAATATGAACTGCAGCTGAACTGGGAGCGAAACCTTAATTTTGATGTAATCAATTGGCTGCTGATAACTTACGTTTAGTACAACATGATTTCTATATACACTGGGAACTAATGCTCATCAGAACATAATCTATGGGTTATATGAAGACCTCTACTTCATTTCAACATGTTTTTTTTATGTTAGCTGGAGACTAATAGAATATTTCAACATTTATCAATACGTTAACTAAAAGTTTACTCTTCCTTTCATGATGATTTAAAGGTAAAATGGGGACTAATGCAGTATTTTACCATGTTCTATTGGTTAACTCGGGACTTACGCTTTTCTTCGACATGATCTGTTTGTTAACTAGGAGCGAATTCCTTGATTCAGCATGATCTTTAGAATAGCTTTATAATGGCATGATTTGTAGATTCAGCACAATGTATTGGTTAATGAAGAGCTAATGCTTTGTTTCCACATGAGCTACAGATTATTGGGCACTGAAACTTTATTTCAACATAATCCACAGATTCAATATGATCTGTTCGTTTACTGGCAATCAGTATTTTACTTGACCATTATCCAACAGTTAAGTAGAGGCTAATGCTTTATTTCAACAGTTATGGTCTCAAGGTGATTTGAAAGTTTAAACTTATTTCAACAACGACAAATTACTCATCTGGAAGCTGACGTTTAATTCTACACATGATCCACAAATTATCTGGGTCCCGAAGCTGTATCTAAATAATAATCTACCAGTTAACGAGGCGCTAATCTATCATTTCACTAAATCTGCGGATTAACCGGGCTCATAACGCTTTATTTCAACATGATCTAGAGGTCAACTGGAAGCTAATGGGTTATTTCAACATGATCTGTAAGGTTAATGGAAACTAATACTTTTGTTCGAAAAAAAAGAGTGTGCTTTAGGTTTGATCATGTCAAGGGAATTTGTCCCTAGTAACCATGACACCCAGCACTGATTGTTGCATGTGTGTGTGTGTGTGTGGGGGGGGGGGGGGGGGGGGGAAGCACAATCCAAAACACTGCTTTTTCTTAGGAAGGATTAAACTCCGTTAGATCGTAACATGCCCGCGAGCAACCACCTGTAAGGAACTCAATCAAATTTCATTCTGGATGAATTGTTATCTGAGTCAACAATGGACCGCGCCGTTCCGTTGTACGTTAGGGCTAGGGTGGTGTAAAGTTGCTACTGATGTACCAAAGGTAAGCTACTTAGCAGAGGAAACTTTATTATAGGAAATTCGAACATCGATTCTTGAATGGCACAAAGAAAAAGGAAGAAATCACCCACGAAACTGACACCTAGCTCCCAATTGTAGAGTTGAGGTGAGTTTGTAGGTTTGGGGCAGCTCCTGTAATGAATAAATGAAGAAAGAAGTAAATAAGTAAACAAATAATAAATGAATGAATGAATGAAGAATATATATATATATATATATATATATATATATATAATATACATACATACATAAAAAGACATATAAATACATAAAAAAATAAATGAATGAATAAACATGAAGAAACCCATAAACAAATAGAAAATAAGTTAATGAACAAATAAATAGATAGACAAATAAATCAATCAATCCAATGTTAACATTTCAAGGACCAGAAAAGGAACTGATGCTGGAGCGTTCACACATCATGAAAGACAAAAGGCACAAAACATTTCTCTCCTGACAGCAGATACAGCAGTAAGCGTAAGACTGAGCGAAAATTCACTTGTCGGATTTACACTGTGTATCAACTCTAAGTTACTTTGCACCTTATTTCATGTGTTCTAGAGTATTTCGCCTCATGAAGAATGAAGACGTGGTGGTCCTGTGATTTCTTTCAGCATGACCAGTGCCCTACCTGATAGTTTTGCTGCCTTATTTGCAAAAGATGAATAAGCTGTCTCTGGCACAGTGATTTACTTCAGCTCGATTGGCAAGTTAACTGATGGCCCGGTGATGTACTTAATAAAGATGATCGAGGAGTTAAAGATCAGTGTGTTAAAGAAAAGCACAAGGAGAGAGCTAGCGATGGAGTGTGAGGTAGGTGGGAAGGGTAGGGCGGGTTGAAAAAGGCGGGGTAGGAATGGGAGGGCGTGGGGGGTTCTGGAATTTGAAGCGGTCGAGGGCTGCAGGCAATCTGTCCTGAGAGGCGGAGGAAGAGGTTGGGAGCAATGTAAGGAAGTGGAAGGGTTGGGGGGGGGGGGGGGTTCTGGAGGTGCAGGGGAGGGGGTCGGAAGGGTGTAGTAGAAAGCGAGAGGACTTCAGATCAGCGGGAAGACGGGCCACGAAGTGGAGTGTGTGTGTGTGTGTGTGTGTGTGTGTGTGTGTGTGTGTGTGTGTGTGTGTGTGGTGTGTGTGTGTGTGTGAGAGAGAGAGAGAGAGAGAGAGAGGAGTAGTGTGTGTGTGTGTGTGTGTGTGTGTGTGTGAGAGAGAGAGAGAGAGAGAGAGAGAGAGAGACAAAGTTGTGTGTGTGTGTGTGTGTGTGTGTGTGTGTGTGTGTGTGTGTGTGTGTGTGGTGTGTGTGCGTGCGTGTTTGCGCACATATGAGACTGATAGAGATAGTGAGAGAGAATGTGTGAGAGAGTGAGGTGGAGTGGGGTGGGGGGTGGGGGGCAAGCTCTCCATGTTTTGTTTTCTCCTGACCGTCTTGCCCTGAAAGAAGACTGCGTTGACCAGAAGGTATTGTTCCGACGAGTAGGCACACATACAAGACGACTGTCAGAGAGGAAAGCAAAGCTGGCATGTTGAGATGTAGGTGATGATGTTCGAAAAGTATTTTAGACCAGTGAAACTGATGGATGCTTGGGGGTGCTGTTGGATTCTTTTTTGAACCCTTGGTGGTGAGAACACCACAGAATTATGGACTGTGGTGTGTCTCTATTTGACGCCAAGAGCACAGACACAATCAGCCGTGTCTCCCTGATGAGTCCGAACCAGCGGACGAAAGGCCTTGGAGCAGGCAATACATATAGATCTTCCTTCGAAAGGAATTACGATGGTTCCCTCATACAGCTAGTGAAGGGTTTTCATATTCATAATTCATATTTTCCCATTTTCTTCATTTTCTTTTTTAATTTCAAATCTTTGCCAAGTCATTACTATAATGATGGAAGAATTGTTTACCTGCACTTGTTTTCCCCCACTGCTTAATTGTTCAGCAACAGATGGATGCTTGCACAGGACTGATTCTTCGCTGAACAGGAGCCAGTGGAGAGACTGTACTATTGGTTAGCTGCGTTCCGGTGGAAACCATCTGCACACTTAAATGGCAACACTTGTTCTGATCTCCAGATTTACTAGTAGTCATCCTAGAGAACCAGCCACGGGAGTGTTTGAATGGTCAAGCCTAGTCAAGACAGATAGACCATTGTTCAGTGTTTTCGTTGCTTTCAGTACAGAGCAAGTCTCGCGGATAGATCTGATCTTCTATCTCTTCGTATACAACAACTTACAGAGATTAGAAGAATGCTGCAAGACGGACAGACCTGGACAAAAAGTGACAAGAAGGAGGGGGAGATAGAAAAAAAACAAGATGCAAAGCATATAAATGTACTCCCAGTACAGTAGTACAAGAAAGAGAAAACAAAACAATATATAAATCAGTCACTATAGCACTATAGCACTTCCCTTTTGGTGGTAGAAATTTTGTATGTAAGAGAAAAAGAAGTTGCTGTCCCCGGAAATGAACCACGGTCTCTCGCGTGACAGGCGGGGATACTAACCACTATGCTACCAAAGAACATACATAAATAGGTTACACTTAAGTTTATAAACCGTTATTGCTTAAACTGTACATCACAAAATTATCGTTAATAGCCGTTAGTAACGGCTATTCTGGTAAAATAAAACATCGGGCATCATCCGTGACCCATAATGAACATATCTACAAATTTTCAGAAAGATCGGACCAGCAGTTTTGTCTGGAGCGAGTGGAACACATTTTGACCACGGACAGACAGACACACAGACAGCATTTCTTCGTTCCCATTCTAAAGTACTCCCTGTTCTACGGAACTGGGAGTACAAAAACCATATTAGTGATACTGATGTGAATGGAGGGAACAAACGGAGGTGATATCGAAGCGGGAGTGAGGGCAAACTTCTGGAACTCATGATTGTCTACTGTCAGCTGTATCTATGACATATTCCTATATGCTGACGGTCTTACTCTTCGATTCAGATTTTTGTAGCTAGGTGTCAGACCAAAAACTATTCATTTGCCGATGCGAAAATGTATTTCACACCCAAGTTGCTCTAACTGATTTATTCTTGGGTAGATTTCTAGTATTATAAATCGCCATTTGTGATTAGTTTTCTGAAAAAGTATTACCTAGGTGAATTTAAATGTCACTATAGTGTTTTTAATATCAAGTATACATAGCTCTCCCTTGCCAACACTTAGAATAGCTGATTTTCTACTTATTCCTTTTTTTCTGTTCTGTTCCATACAGACGGGAATACTGGTATATGAATACTGTTCATAACATTATCAAGCAGATTTGGAGGAGCAACAGACAGCGATGCACCATCCTTGAAAGAGTGAGCAATTTCAGAACTGCAATTCTACCGTGAAGTGTAATCTGTCGTTTCAACCAAATCTTATGCAATGTTTTTACCTCAGCAAAATTTTCACCCATGTTAATACTCAAACTACCTTTTAGGTCACTTGAAAACCGAAGTAAAAAAATTGAAGTGCCCAGGGTTCCAGTTTATACTCGTGTGTCGCATGTACTTAATCCTTGAGTTTTCTTGCTACCCAGCCATATGGCATTAGTTTTGCCTGCATTCAAGACAAAACCATAATTATTTGTTTCTCCCAAAAATACTTATTCTAATAGTTTCTTCAAATATTGTTTTATCTCCCTTCAACACAGTTCTGTATTGTCAGCCTACGGTTCAGCTTTTTTGTTCCACCTTATGAAGTTTCATGTTCTTAATTCTCTTTTTTTCATTATCATAGAAGGAACGATCTCTGCGCATAACATAAAAAGATAAAGAGCTAGAGAATCCCCTTGCCTACATCGAAGCTGAACGGGAAACCAGACCGACATCTATCTGTTCACTGAGACTGGGGCTTTAATATCTTATAAATGGAGATATTCATTGGCAGAAGTCCTTACCAAAATTGAAATCTCCCAGAGTTGTACAAAAGTCATCACTCAAGGGAGTCAAAGGTCATTTCAAAATCCAGACATAAAAGTGGACCGGGTTTATCATGCTTGCCTAATAACTAATCAAGCCATAAATCAAACGAATATTGTTCCTTAAATACCTGCTTTCCATGCATCCTGTTTCTTGCCCACTTACCAGAGAAGGCAAAACTTTCTCCAAACTATTAGCAATGCGAGCAGATCCTATTTCTATGGACTGCATTAAGTAGACAAATTAAACGCCAGTTCTTCGAACACTCTTCTCCCTTCTCCCTGTTTGGTCCGCATCTGATAATCCCTTCCCTTTGATTAGATGACCTCTGTCTCTCCTTACATACCCTCAATTCCCTACGCCCTTTGTCCTCGTTCTACCCACGTCTGCATCCCTACACACACACACACACACACACACACATGCACACACACACACACACACACACACACACACACACACACACACACACACACACACACACACACACACACACACACACACACACACACCATTCTAGTCAGGTTT
This sequence comes from Conus canariensis, assembly GCA_033310375.1. Lineage (NCBI taxonomy): Eukaryota > Metazoa > Mollusca > Gastropoda > Neogastropoda > Conidae > Conus > Conus canariensis. The sequence goes on along the minus strand of CM065716.1, from coordinate 86,052,987 downwards.
TCTAGACTAGAAAGTTTTGGGGGACCGTTGTTTTCATCCACAGTCGTATAATCAGCAGGCTTGTGCGTAGATGACTACAGCAGTCTTGCAATCATCAGCTGATTCATCGTGCTACGTCCTTTGACTCATAGCTTTCCCGCGTTGTAAACATGGAAGCTCTGTATCCCATACATTTTATGGTGAACTCTATCTACTATACATCTTGCAAGCGCATGTAAATTTAAAATTGCACACTGAACTGCAGCAGTATTTCATACAATATCAATGAAAACATCCATGATCATCCGTGAAGATACAGTTTCTGTTATGTGTCAACAGCGTGACATACGAAGAGGAAATGATTTCCGATCTCCTCCGCAGCACCGTGTGGCGGAGATGATCATGACTGACTATAGTATAACAACCTCTCCTGTCAGTCTCTATACCCAAGTCTGAATCTAATCATAGTATCTCGGTGTCGTATGGAAATAGGGAGACAAGAAGACTTGGTATCCTAGACACTTATTTGAAGCTTTGTGTCTACCTAATCTGTTGCTTATGAATACTCTGTCATGCCAATCCTGTCTGAGATAGTCTTGCAGACGTTGCTGAACTTTCTTAAAACTAATTTCTCTTCTGTCTGACAGTCTGTCTGTCTGTCTGCCCCCTCTCTCTCTCTCTCTCTCTCTCTCTCTCTCTCTCTCTTTCTCTCTCTCTCTCTGTCAGTCTGTCTGTCTGTCTGTCTCTCTCTATCTAAATGTGTGTGTGTGTGTGTGTGTGTGTGTGTGTGTGTGTGTGTGTGTGTGTGTGTGTGTGACTAAATAATAGAACAGAGAGAGAGAGACAAAGAGAGAGAGACAAGAGAGAGAGAGAGAGAGAGAGAGAGAGAGAGAGAGAGAGAGAGTGGTTTGGGGTGAGAGTAGGAACCAGGAAGAAAATGAAAAAAATTGGACATCCTCAATAATGATGGTGATGATGATGATGATGATGATGATGATGATGATGATGATGATGATGATGATGATGATGACAAGGACGACGACGACGACGACGACAACGACGACGATGACGACGACGACGACGACGACGATGATGATTGATGATGATGATGATGATGATGATGATGATGATGATGATGATGATGAAAAGAAGATGAAGATGAAGAATAAGAAGAAGAAAAAAAGAAGAAGAAGAACGATGATGATGATGATGATGATGATGATGATGATGATGATGATGATGATGATGTATGATATTGCCACTATTTTTAATAACAATGTTATTCATGATAACGCTTAAGCCAAGAGTCTGCCAAAGTTGGGCCACACTAATCTAATACAACCCTGACCAGCTTCTTCTTTCTAAAATTCAAACAGAGAAAAAACGGTGAGCTAATCAGGCTGGAGGAGGCACTAGGGCACTAGCCTCCCTGACAGTGGCTGCCCCTCCTCAGGCTGCAGTGGGTGGCAGTGGCTGGGGTCAAGCTATTCTGTGAACAGGATGACTGTGAATGTGATTTGCCCAGCCGACACTCTCATTGCTCCCTGGAACTTTTGTCTGACTGACTATTGGACCAGTGCGTATTTCACATTACTTGCGAAAGTGATATACACAAGAACTATTTTGTAGGATGAAAACGTAGGGAGGTTGATTGAAATATATTGCGGCCTATATTTTTCTATTGATAGGTCTATCGTTGTGCTTGCCTGACTGGTGAGTGTTTTCCACAGAATCACTGCTTCAGCGTACCTTAAAGCTTGCCTGATTGTGGACATGCATCATCATAATTCGAAACGCCACAATCTAATTGAACCATGACGGCCTAAGCCAACCGACGTTTCAATAAAAGGAGATTCTTCTATTACATTTTGGCACTGATTTTGAAGCTTCCTCTTTAATATTTGATAGTCGACTGCGAAGTACTGTTTTAGCAAAAATGTGAAATAATTTTGATCAGCATGCGTGTCAGTCTACACTATAATGCGTTAAGAAGCAGTAATAAATATGACAGGACGTTTAACAGAATTCTTTCCACTTCATTTCTAGTTCGATTATAATGAATTGATCTGTACTGTGCATTTAGTTATGTTCAGTACTCTGTCTAGCCTCTGACTCTCGCCCCCTCCCCCATAAAACTTATTCTCACCTCAATATTCCACGCACCTTCCCTCCACTTGATAATTGTTAGCACTCAGTGCTCCTGATATTGACTCAATAGGGACGACTGAGCTCATTTATGACTTCTCGTTGTTACTAGTATCATTGTTTTCGGTTATTCACTAGGTGCTCTTTTTCAAGACCACAACACTGATATAGCGCCTATGTTGTCTGCTGGTCTATAAATAAGACGAACTGAATGAATTGAATCGGGATATAGATATAGATTTAAGGATTGTAGGATGTTTAACTCTAATATTCTACCTTCGTCTAGAAATTCCGGTATTCTGAGATACACACCTCACCACTACCCCTCCCCTCTACACGCACATAACCATAAGCAAATAAACAAACCAGCTAAACGAGAAAAACCAACCAAGTGTTTTATTAAACGTTGCACAGTCCGGCTCAATGTATTCCTTGCGTGTTTATTATTTCGTAAGAAAACAGGTCATGGTTCCTAAGGGTCATGTCAGATAGTCCGTACTTCGCGTGAGGCTAGACATGTGGTTACATGTGAGTATACTAAGCCAATGAAAGTCCAATGAAAAGAAAACTAATTTCTTTCTGCTTACAGCAAACACTCATAAAAGCCAGCTTCAGAATATGAAAATTCATACCAAAGAGGATAAGGATCTATCGCCATCTATATATGCAGTGCATTATTATAA
>CM065716.1:86012680-86037680 GCA_033310375.1 Conus canariensis | reverse complement strand
AACAAACTGGACTGTACAGGGATGACGGCCTTGCCGCTCTGAATGACAACCCTAGAAATATTGAAAATAAGAAAAAAGAATTGTGTAAAATTTTCCACAACCAAAACTTAAAAATCACAATAGAAGCAAACAAAAAGATAGTGAACTATTTAGACATAACGTTAGACCTCAACCAACACACATATAAACCATACAAGAAACCAAATGACACGCCTGTTTATGTAAACATCAAAAGCAATCACCCACCCTCCATACTGAAAACAATACCCAAAAGCATAAATAAAAGACTATCCAATTTGTCATGTAACGAAACAGTATTCAACAACGCTACAGCTGAATACCAAGAGGCGTTACATACAAGTGGCTACAATTACAAATTAAGATACGATCCAGACAATGATACAAAAAGATGCAGAAAGAACAGGAAAAGGAATATCATATGGTACAATCCCCCATATGATGCAAGAGTTAAAACAAATGTAGGGAAAGAATTCTTTAAAATCTTGACATCATCTTTCCCAAAAGACCATAAATTATTCAAGATATTCAACAAAAACAACATCAAATTATCATATTCATGTATGCCGAACCTTAAAAATGCCATCGATTCAGCAAACAAAATGAAAAGCAGCACAGAAAAAAAGGAGGGTAACGAAAGGAAATCTTGTAACTGTACCAAAAAAGAACAGTGCCCCCTAAGCAACAAATGCCTTTATAACAACATTGTGTACCAAGCCACTGTAACATCAGAGAACGCAAAAGAAACATATGTAGGTATCACGGAAAACCAATTCAAAACTAGATATGCAAACCATAAACAATCATTCAACAAAGAAAGATACAAAAACCAAACAGAATTGAGTAAATACATTTGGAAACTTAAAGAAAAAGACATAGACTACAACATATCTTGGAAAATCTTAAAAAGAGCAGCATCATACAACAACATTTCAAAAAAATGCAATCTATGCCTAACCGAGAAATACATTATACTATGTAAACCACAGTTGGCAACTCTAAATGTTAGAACAGAAATGGTTAACAATTGCAGACACAGATGGAAGTTCCTATCAGCGAAAAAAAACCAACACCTGAGAAACACATGTAGCACGGGAAAAAAACAACAGCAAACCAGCTAGCTATATATATACGTGGCACTGGCAACACAAGCTCATCACATCCTGACGACCGCACAGCGTGAAACAAATTTGTAGATGTTTTTAGAAGCTTGATTTTAACTTGCTTTTAATATAACAAATGTCGCTCCCACTGTGGTTGAGCACTGTTTTTAAGATTGCGCTGATCCTCAGTACCATTCTCTCTCTCTCTCTCTCTCTCTCTCTCTCTCTCTCTATATATATATATATATATATATATATATATATATATATATATTCTCAGAGGAGATTAAGTTGATGCTTTTGTTTCACGAAGACAGAAGAATTTTTTTTTAACATGAACAAATACAAAAAGACGGCAAACGCGTTTTTACACGAAACAGGACGCAATGCCAGCCCTGCTTCGCAGGTTCTGAAAGAATTCAGACGAGGAATTGTCGAAGACTACTGCACTGGTAGAGGCGCAGCATAATTATGACCAGGCCTGTGGAATGTTAAGTCTTTTTACAGGGCTCTGAAGACACCACCTCTGCCCAAAAGGCTGGAAGCCCCTCAGTGTCCATCACATTCAATCGGTTCGAATAGAACATCTTGGACATCTAGCATGAGGTTGTGATAGTGTCTGCACCATTTCAACAGTGCACTTCCTTGATTTGAAGATACATATAAAAGTTACACGCATTTTAGCAGCAGAGTGTAACAGACGTGGTAGCGGGAGTAGTGACAGAGTCATGACTGCCACTACCACCACTGCTATTATTACTTTTACGACTACTCCTCCTACTACTACCACTACCTTTACTGCTACTGCAATGCTGTTGTAAAATACTGATGCACATGTCAAATGCGAGAGAGAGAGAGAGAGAGAGAGAGAGAGAGAGAGAGAGAGAGAGTATTTTTTTTTACATTTCTTATGCTTTTTTGTATTTAGAGCATAAAGAGAGAGAGAGAGAGAGAGAGAGAGAGAAGAGAGAGAGAGAGAGAGAGAGAGAAAGAGAGAGAGAGAGAAAGAGAGAGAGAGGGAGAAGAAGAAGAAGAAGAGAAGAAGAAGAAGAAGAAGGGAGAAGAAGAAGAAGAAAGAAGAAGAGAAGAAGAAGAAAATATGGGTATCAATAGTATTTCAAAGATTGGGTACATTTCTTGCGCATTATCCGACATGCTGTTTGTAGAATGCAAGCATATGCACATGGTTACATACAGACATCTTTTGCTGTATCATGTTGGCCTCAATTATAATTTTGCATTGTTATCAAGATATAGAGTCCTTTCCCTAGAAATGTTGGTAATTAAATAACTTCTCTGTATTGTATGTATAGTTATGGTAAAGGGTCAATATTGCATAGTAATGGGATATATGTAGACCATTTATTGCAAAAACGTGTGTGGTCCATTTTTAAATATGCATTATATTCTTCAGTTTTATATCTTATTTTTAATTTATTGAGAAACACGTTTAATTGTGGGACATTATTTTTTGCTTTGCAGTTGAATATGAAAAAAATTTTGCAAAGATCATTATAAAGTTAAATACTTCATCACTAGTAATAACACTGTCATGACCAAGCAAGACAAAGGATTCCGTGATCCTAATATTCTCTGCATTTATACATTTCTCTTTCATTAGATTAGTAAGTGAATTCCAAAATATCTGTACATCTCTGCACTTCCAAAATGTATGATCAATGCTATCTTTATTATCTCTGCAGAAATTGCACTTATCATTATTTACAACTCCCATCTTATTTAAGACAACATTGGTACCCAAACATCTATGCAATATTTTTAGCTGAAACCACTTTAGCTTTACTTCACTAATTTTGTGTGTAGTTAAAAAGCAGTCTTTCCACTTATGATTCTTGGCTAGCTTCGTGTCCCACACATGAGAACATTTTAGTGTCTCATTGTTAGCAGTTAGAATATCATAATATACATTTGTGCCTTTATGAGTGGAAAACAATTGTTTAAAACACAGTTGTGTGTATGTATACTTGTTATTCTTTACAATGATGCCAAGCCTTTTCGCAAAATCTGTTATTATGGATATATATCCAATGAAAGTAACAAAATTGATTTCGATTTGGTATTTTTCTTTAAAACATAAGTACGACAGAGGTTTTCCATTTTCGTCTAGAAAATGTCCAGAAAATATACGTTTTTGTCATTAAGTGATTTAGAGACTATGTGTTTTCTATCTATTTGAAAACATTTGTTATAAAAAAGAGGCTCAGCGAGAAGCTCAGCCGAATTTTTAGGTATGCATTTATAGTGGAATATTTTATAAGCATTAAAAACATCTGCCCAAAATTGGTTATACCTAGTAAATTTGGAAACAAACTCTGGCCCAAAGTTTTTTTTTAAAGTAATTCCACTGTGGATAATTAAACAACAAAATATCTTTCCATTTATGGGTTGACTTTTCAACTTTGCGAATCCAAGACAGCTTTAGTACCATCACAAAAGTTTTTACATCAGGAATACCAATACTACCGTTTTAATACTTTTATGTGAATTTTTTCGGCTAATTTTATCTGGCTTTTTGTTCCACACAAATTTGTATATAAGATTTTGGCAAGATTGAAAGAATATGTCTGGAGGATTAGGTAGAAGCAACCATAAATGAGTTAACTTGGAGAGGATAACCGATTTTAAGATTGCGACTCTGCCAAGGGGAGTTAACTGTCGTTTTATCCAAATATTGAATAAATATTTCACTTCTGCTAACTTTTCTATGTAGTTTAGCGATATGCATTCATCTAAATTATTTGTAAACCAAATTCCAAGTATGCGAAATTTCGGGGGGTTCCAACAAGAGAGTGAGAGTATTAACTAAGGAAAACGGGGAGAGTGTGTGCAAGAGGGTTAGAAGCAGAAACAAATACCACCACCATCAGAATTTCTAAACAATCAATCGCAGCCAGACAGCTTCCGAGGAACAGACTTCGGTTTTCAGTTTTGGTCTAGCTTCCCTCGGGAAATAACGTTTATTGACTGCATGTCCTGAGTGATGGAATGTAAGAAGAGCTGCATCTATTTGCTGCATATGACCGACAGTTGTATGTAACAATAGGGCTTTCTTCTGACTCCCCTTCAACAGTGCTTCTCCACAGTCCAGCTGGTGATGGGAATCATCGAGTCGTGTCTCGTGAACAAAAGAGTGTGTGATGCCTGGATAGAGTTGATTTTGGTCTCAGGGAAAGTCCCATAGTCCCATCAGCAAACTCAGCGCGTTTTCGTTAGTCCACCAAGGGTACATAACAAGGAGTTGCTGTATATACATCGGCGATTTTGTCACAACGCTGAGAGCAGAATTACAGTCCTCTCTGTCTACCCAAAGCTAGCAGTAATAGTTTAGAGAAGAGAGATACGAAAAAAAGTGTCAAGAAAAAAAGTATCCCCAAACAAGCAAACAAATACTTATGTTCTTGAGCCTGAGATGGAAGTTCTTATAATAAGCTTATATGTATATGTACATGCGTGCCTGGGCGCGTGCGCACGCACGTGTGTGTGTGTGTGTGTGTGTGTGTGTGTGTGTGTGTGTGTGTGTGTGTGTGTGTTGTGTGTGTGTGTGTGTGTGTGTGTCTGTGTGTCTGTGTGTCTGTGTGAGTGTGAGAGTGAGTGTTCTCTCCCCTCTCCTCTCTCTCTCCTCTCTCTCTCTCTCTCTCTCTCTCTCGGTGGATATTAATCACTGCACACATGCACACACCCCTATTCCACTCTGGTCAGGTTTTCATGAAAGTTTCCGGGTGCCATAATCATCAGCCACAGACGAAGAATAAAAAGAATTGTATAACTAGTGTTATAAACATCAGCTGATTCATCGGCAGACGTCGTTTGAATCATCAGAGCCTTTCCCACATTGTAGACATGCAAACTGTCTACTCTACGTAGTCTGCTGTGAACTGCTTCTACTTGTACATCTTGCAAATGAATGTAAATCTAAAAAAAAAAAAGAAAGAAAGAAAAAGTCCACACGGAACTGCAGCAGTATTCCTTACCACATGACAGAAAACGTTCCTGACTGATAGATAAGTTTCTGTTCCATGTCAGTTGCGTGACAAGCGAAGAGGAAATAATTTCATTCTCCTCTGCAGCACTGTGTAGAGGATATAATCAGGACTGACTCTATATAACTATATTTATCTCGATTCTCTCTAGCCAAATCTGAATCTAATCATAGCATGTCAGTATCGTCTTCTGGAAATGGGGAGACAAACAGGTTAGGCTTCCTAGACATATCTTTGAAGTTTTGTGTCTATTGAATCTGTTGCTTATGAATATTCTGTTGTGCCACCAGTTTCTTAAAAAAATCATCTGGCAGACGTTACTTATTTTCAGAAAACTGATTTCTCATCTGTACATCTGTTTATCTGTCTGCATTTCTCTGTCTGCTTGTCTGTCTGTCTGTGTGTCTGTCAGTCTCACCCTCTGTCTCTGTCTCTCTGTCTCCCTGCCTATGTTTGTCTCTCTTTCTGTGTCTGTCTGTATGTTGGTCTGTCTGTCTGTATGTCCATCTCTGTCTGTTTGTCTGTCTGTCTGTCTCTCTCTTTCTCTCTCTCCCTCTCTATTTTCCTGCTTCTGTGTGTGTGAGAAAGAGAGAGAGAGAGAGAGAGAGAGAGAGAGACAGACAGACAGACAGACAGAGACAGAGACAGAGACAGAGACAGAGACAGATAGACGGACGGACGGACGGACGGACAGACATACAGACAGGCAAAGAGAGAGAGAGAGAGAGAGAGAGAGAGGGGGGGGGAGGGTGAAAAGGTAAGAAAAAAAAAATCCGAAAATGGCCAAGCCACCAAATAACAATAACAAGATGAAAAACAACGACAACAACCAACAACAACAATAATAATAATCATGAACATAGTGGTAATTGTTGTAATGATATTAGATGATAATGGTGGCGGTGGAGGTAGTAGTGGTAGTAGTGGTGGTGATGGTGGGGGGAAGGGTGGTGGTGGTGGGGGTAATGACGATGGTTATGATCGTAATCGTCGCCATAGTCGTCATTATAAACACCATACACTTATCATATAAATAAAGCACCACTATTATGAATGACAGTGTTAATAATGACAATGCCAAATCCAAGAGTCTCCTTCAGTTAGCAGTTCCACCATGCACGGAACTCTCTTGGGCCACACCAATCTTACAGAGCCTAGACAAGCTCCTTGGGAAAAGTCACGCAAATAAAGAAAAACCGGGTACTAATGTGGCTGGTGAAGGCACCAGCCTCCCAGACAATGGCTACCCCTCTGTTTAGTAATCAGGTTGCTGTGGGTGTCAGTCGCTGGGGTCAAGCTCTTCTGTGAACAGGATGGCTATGAACGTGATATGCCCAGCCCACACTCTCATTGCCCCCTGGAACCTTTATCTGAGTGACTATTGGATCAGTGCGTGTCTCACGTGACTTGCAAAAGTGATATGGGTTAAACAAAAAAAAAACTTTTGTATGATGAGGACGTAGCAAAGATGACCAAAACATATTGCAGCCTACATTTTTGTGTTGATACGTCTACTTTTTCGAGTTATGAGAATGCGCAAGGAAACACTGCGCGAAAGTGAAAAAAAAAGTTTATGGCATCATTTAGAGTGCTTAAAGAAAATGTGGCTGCGGCACAGTAGTGCGGAATAATGCAGGTCTGGAAGAACTTTACTCTGAAATCTGGAGACCCACGTCTAAGAATTTCCACAGCTGAATAACCCCAAATATTAAAAGAAGTATTCTCTGTCTGATTTTCTAACAGCCTTAAATTACGGTAGTTGACTACCTTTTTTCTGGGGTGGGGGTTGGGGTGGGGGTGGGGGAGGGCTGAAACCTCATGAAATCAGCTGGCAGAGATAGTGTCTTTACAACAGACAAGGTAAACCATGACGTTATCACTATTGATGCTTCTGTTGCTGCTTCCATTACAACAATATAAGAACTGATAACGAAAACAATAACAAGAACAAACAAACAACAACAATAATAAACAATTTTGGTTTCCTTGACACAAACATCTAATGCGTGCCTCACTATAGCCGTTTCTCCTTGGGATCTAGATGGCCTAAGCCAGCAAAGAATTGTGACCTATGCAGTGTCAAAACTATCTGGCAATGTGAAGCATTAGTCGCACATTACAATCAGTGCAAAAAGCTGGATTAATCATTTTCGCAACATCACTGAGACACTGATAGATAAGGATTGCCTATCTCGTTGCATCCCTCTGTCCCTGCCTGTCTCTAAGTGCCTCTCTCTCTCTCTCTCTTTCTTCTCTCTCTCTCTCTCTCTCTCTCTCTCTCTCTCTCTCTCTCTCTCTCTCTCTCTCTCTCTCTCTCTCTCTCTACTGACACAAATTGCCAGAGTGTAAGTGAAACAGAATCCACAGTCTTGAAGAAACCTAACAAGAGAGAAGAGGGCACAAAGCCTTGGTTAGAGGAACACCTCAGCATTCTTGTTTGGAATCATGCCAGGGGAAAAAAAATCCGCGCTTCTACTTCTGGTCACTAATCTCATGCTGCTGTGAGCAATCATCACTTTTGTTCACTGGATTGAGGTTTGCGGTGAATCTGTCGGGTTCATCTGGATGTCAGATACAAATAAATCTACACCGTGCCATGATTCCTACGTTGCTAAAAGCAGACGGAATAGACTTCGAGAGAATACATGGAAATGTGTATATTTTTTGCATTGAAATTTTATCATTTCCATCACACACGCACGCACGCACGCACGCACACACACACACACACACACACACACACACACACACACACACACACACACAGAGAGAGAGAGAGAGAGAGAGAGAGAGAGAGAGAGATACATGTGTGTGTATATGGCTTTGCGTGTGTGGGTCCATATGTCTGTATTTGTTTGAATGTGTGTGTGTGTGTGTGTGTGTGTGTGTGTGTGTGTGTGTGTGTGTGTGTGTGTGTGTGTGTGTGAGATTTTTTTTTTCAACATCACTACTATGTGTTCATCATCTCCTTTCTTTCATTATCATCACTATGTTTCACCATCGTTTTTAACAATATAAACAACGTCATCATAATGTTTTTTTTCTCGGTTTTTTCTTTGTTTTTATTTTTTTCTTCTTTTTTTTTTTTAACCTTTCTTTCTTCCTTTCTTCTTCTTGCACTTATGCTCCTCCTCCTTCTCCTCCTCCTTCTCCTCCTCCTTTTCCTCCTGCTTCTTGTTCTTGTTCTTCTTCTTCTTCTTCTTCTTCTTCTTCTTCTTCTTCTTCTTCGTCTTCTTCTGTTACATCCTCTTCTTTCTTACGTTTGTTTTATCTTCATTCTTGATATTTTTTTCTGGCTTTTTTTAAATATTGGGCTCACTGGATCCTGGGTAGTTCCTACTTAAAGTAACAATACAACAAAGACAATTCCATTAGGTTTGGAATTTTCATATACCTATTCAAACCCACTTCCTTTACATTGATATTAATATGCAGATTGCTCAGCAAGTCAACTCTTTATAAAGCACCCGAGGACCTTCCTTAATGTACCAATATTTTAATCAAGGAAGTCGGCAGGCTGCGATTCATTTCCCTTTCTAATGGGCGAAATTCAGGAAAGGAAGATGCTCCGAAAAGCATTGTGACAGTCTAGGACCTGGTATCCCTGGCAAGTCGGCGGGGCCAGTTGTAAGGCGTGCGTGACTGCTGGCTAATGGTGGTCCTGGAGAAGGTAGCTTGCGGAAAGGGGATGTGAGTGGGGGAATTCCTAGACAGAGCTAATGGTCACGAAAGAAAAACACGCTTTTATTAAGTAATCTGTTTCCAGGTGACCAATCCGAAGTGACGGAAGGAATGAACTGACAGTGTTGAAGACGGTGACGGGCATAAACTTCTTCAACAGTGACAGAGCAGGAAGAATCGTGGCGTCAGTATCAGTAATACTGTAGCTGTAAGAGTGGCTGGAAGAGTGCTCGGAGTGGTGGTGGTGGTGGTGGTGGTGGTGGTGGTGGTGTGTGTATATGTGTGTGTGTGTGTGGTGTGTGTGTGTGTGTGTGTGTGTGTGTGTGTGTGGTGTGTGTGTGTGTGTGTGTGTGTGTGTGCGTGAGCGCGTGAATATGTTAGTGTGTAGGGATATGCGCACATGCATAGATATAGCTGTCTGTGATTATAGGAGAGAGAGAGAGAGAGAGAGAGAGAGAGAGAGAGAGAGAGAGAGAGAGAGAGAGAGAGAGAGAGAGAGAGATTTTCTCTCTGTGTTTAGTACGTTTTGAAACCCAGACACTGCAAACAATTCTAAATACGCCAGCATGACTAGTCAGGAACAAGAGCAGACAAACATGTGCAAACTCAGCATCAATCTTGAACACGTCGCTTCCACGGACAGGAGGTGTCAGTTTCCGACAAAAGTCAGACAGTGGACGCCATCACAGCTTTTAATGTCCAACTCTTATGACACAAAATAAGGTACGGTGGAGGGGGAGGGGGAGAGTGTAGGAGTGAGGGTTGACGTCAAAGAGGGAAAGTATTAAAAACTATCACTTCTAAAGTTTGCTTATTTTTAGTTTACTTTCTAACATATTGGGTGTTCTTGAGCAGCAAAGTGAACCAGCGGTTTTTGCAACTTTCGTCATGTATATCAAATGCATACAAAAATATTATAGAAAGTACACGAGATTGCTATGGTACGTACAGTAAAGCGAAAGACTGGGAATCTGAAACCTTATTGAGTTGCAAGAGACGCAATGATGTGATATGAATCAAATTTCATATGATTTATTCCTGGGTACATATATCGTTAAGCCCCACCCAGTTGACTGCAGAGATGTATCACTACAATAGCTTGTGATAGAACTATACTGTAATTAACACGACACTGTTCGTTTGTCAGTAAGATATTTCTGTTCCTTTATCTTTCCGTTGAAGTTTATTTCCTTTTCATAATTTTACGTCATTTTATCTGTCTGCACATTCTCTCAAGTGTAGGCATAAGATTGGAGACAAGGTCCTGCGGAAGAAAATGCAGGGAGTTTTCATTCACATCGCAAATAAGCCATTTATGGAAGCAGACATGATATATTAAGCAGTTATCACGTTTCAGAAAAAAAAGAGATGAAATAGCATATTTTATGTGGAGTACAAAGTATTTGTTTCTAATACCTATTTACGGTAATTTTCGTTTTCAAACAACACAGCATTTTGTGTTATGCTGCTTTCATACAGCTACGTAGACCTCCATCCAGCTGTACAGGGTTATTTATGGGGGGCAAAATCTAACGGTGTTCTCACATGGAGATCCTTTGGTACACTCTGGACGATTACGAAAGAATAAGCGTTAACAAATAAGATAAACGATTTTTGCGAGAGGGCGCAGCTGACGGCGTGTAAGTCGCAGGGAGTGACTCTCTCAAACGATGACCTTCACTTTTGTTTTTATATTAGACATCAAAACGAAACTCTCTGTTATTGTGCCTTGGATACACAATACACCAGTCATACCTTTCATACGACAGGATACATAAGGGCACCATCTGAATTGTTTGTAGGAAATAAGTGTCATGCCTTGTGTAGCAGTATTGGACATATTTTTGCGCTGGAATATGTAGGTCCGAATCCGGAATCCCCTGAATTGGATTCCAACAGATATTAAACTGAATATTCTTTACATTAAACTGAATGTTCTTTACATTAAACTGAATATTCTTTACATTTTTCTCGTAGCCACTTTACATTGTAGTATTTAACAATACTTCTTCAGTATCGAAAATTTGCGAAAGATAATGATATTACTTTCCACGTACGTTTCTGAACAACATGCATGGTAGAGTCAGTTACTGCGATTACTACTATTGCTTGAGTTGCAGCACCTCTTATTCCATTCCTGCTGTTTTGTTGTTGCTGCTGTTGTTGTTGTTGTTGTTGTTGCTTCTGCTGTCGTTTTGTCTTTACAATTCATTTTTGTCTTTTGTTTTTATTGCTATTGTCTTTGTGTTTTTTTTCTGTTATGTTCCTGGTGCTATTGTTGTGCAGCTGTTGCAGTTGTTCAACACCGTTCATGCTTTAGATAGTTTTAAGTACAGTTTTCTCAAGACAGATACATAGCACAAATGCCGTTCACTACTGCTGGTTATCCTTGGAATCCAGACGGCCTCCACCAACGAGCAACGTAGAGCTAAATCATTCCCTCATGTGCAGTGTCAACACTATCTGTCTGTCATAGTCACACATTTGTTTTGCATTACATTTGATATTGATATTCATTTTTCCGGTCAGTGCGAACGTGGGTGGAATGTGTTTGGCAGTATTACTGAGACAGACCTCTGATAGCTAAAGAGTGCTGATCTACCCACATCTCTATGTCTCTCTCTATATCTATTTTAGACTATTCCTGTCTGTCTGCCTGCCTGTTTGTCCGTCTGTCTGTCTGTCTCTGTCTCTGTCTGTCTGTCTGTCTGTCTGTCTGTCTGTCTGTCTGTCTCTCTCTCTCTCTCTCTCTCTCTCTCTCTCTCTCTCTCTCTGTCACCGCCACACGCATCGTGCCGACCCTCTTTTGCTCCCACCGCCATCGCTGCTTCCACTGCGTTCGATTGGTTGATGTCTGGTCTGACGTCACGATGGCGCTGAGGGGAATCCCCAATATCTCTGCCATCTGTCACGTGCCGGATGCTTCACTTTCCGTTCGTGCCAGCTTTCACTGTGTCGATGTCACCCACTGCGGCCTCCGTCGCTGCTAACTCGGCGTATGTTTGTGGATCGGGTCTGCGTGGTCCGACAGTCAATTTGCCTTTGACAAAATAAGCTGCCTTTCCTTCTCTTTGCCTTTGCCTCTGTCTCTGCCTGTCTCCTTGTTAGATCGTTTGCCAACCCGATAACTTTTTTCTCCAATTCATGGCGAAACTCACGATCGCGAATTAACCTCATTTTATCTTCCACTCTCGGAATTTCACTATCATTGTTTTTGATTCACCAGTTTGCGTCTGACCTGCTCTATGCGCATGAACAATGTCTTCCTCTCTCCATGTTTTGTGTCCACTACTAGCACTGTTTAAAATGTCGACAACACATCGCGAACACGAGTCGAAGTCCTCTTTTTGATTTGGGGGGCGGGGGGGGGGGGGGGGGAGAGAGATACCATAGAAACGAAGGTTGTCTCTTCTTGAAAAACTTTCGAGTCTGTCAAGCTCTTTTGTCATTTTCACTCTTTGCTGTTCTCATCTGTTTACTGTTGCTGACAAATTCTGCCTCTCCTCCCCACCCTCTGCCATCCCGTCGTGCAGTTGATCCAGATCATGGGACATGTTTTCCATAACAACTGACGGTCTGTTTTGTTCAGCGTCTACTTGGGCACAGCGATCGTTTATCTCTTGGCATTTCGCAGAGACTACTCCTGGTTCTGATTTGATATCAAACATTCGCTTCGTATAATTGAATTCTGCTCTCTCTCTCTCTCTCTCTCTCTCTCTCTCTCTCTCTCTCTCTCTCTCTCTGCTGTTCTCAGTCCTGTTTTAACTCTTCTCTTTGCTCTCTGAGGGCTGACAGGATTTCCGCTGCAACTTCAGGACGAATGGCACTGCTTTCTTTTGTCGGTATTTGGGCTATGTTGACATTATCTATGCTTTGATTGTCACTGCTTTCGTGGGAATTGGGGCCTGGGTTCTCCTCAATATCGCCACTCAGTAAAAGTTTGTGAAGCAAAAAAACCAACGTTGACAACACAGCCTAGCACAAGTACGTCGGGCACATGTAGGTAATAGTGACCTGGTTTCCCAGATTGACTGAAATCGCGTAAAGCAGGAGTATCCACCACTGTTCCTCTCGGCACCTCTTGTAAGAAACTGGCATCATCTGTTTTATAAACACACAATTTGTCTGAAAATGCATGAAGAGAGTGAAACACAGCCAACACTGCCCAGAGCCACAGCACAACGGAGACAACGCTCCAGCTGGACAATGTCACACACGCTTGGTCACTTTCCCGTCCTGAACATGAATGACACAGTTTGACACTTGTCGCTCTGCCACAAACAAATACCGATTCTGGCCCGCCACAACGACAAGTCAATCATTTTTTCTCACTAAATGACTCACTAATACACTACACTGCGGTAACTGGCACTGGTATGTTGTTCTGATTCAGTTCACTGCACAGTCGAACCAAACAAGACAGAACTCTTCATGGAGACAGCTTTACCGCCGCCATTTTTTCTCGCACCCCCCACGGGGTTTTTTTTTCCCTCAAGTCAACGTGACTTTAGACAAAGCATCCAGTCATCAGACAAATCGACCAACAACGTGGCACGTGATCTTTCGCCCTCTAGTCCGGTGCCTAGTTCAGTGACCAAGCCGAACAGCAGGGTACGACCTAGTGACCTTTCGCCTGGCAGTGGCAGGGTTACTTCGGCCGGTTCACGCCAACAGGTGAAAGGGGGCGTCTCCCAATGTGTACGTGGTGTGTCAGGCAGGGGGACACCTTCCGGCGCCCAGTCCACAGCGGGTCACGGTGTGTACACGGGAAAGTGACCACACACAGTGCAACACGAGGGTCTGCGCCGTGCACACAGACTGGAATAAACTCCTACCTGGCGAAAGGTGGCACTGACAGGTCTCTCCGTTCAAAACGTAATTCCACATAGGACAGGCCAGACCATCAGGCAAGTGAAATATCATTCCTCAACTATGATGTCAAAAATCTATATAGTAAACTTTGTGATGTATCGTTTATAAATTACATAAATAAATTTGACATCGTTTGTCTAACAGAAACATTTGCCGACAGGAAATTTGATTTCTCTGGTATTTTTCATAACTTTGTAAAGTTCCATGCACCTGCTAAGAAATTATCGCAGCAAGGTCGTAATTCTGGCGGTGTTCTATTAATGGTAAGGAAAAATTATGAACAATATGTGACTCAGGTCAGAGTGAATTGTGACAATATTGTAGTTTTAAAAGTAAACAAAACTTTATTTGATATAGATGATGATGCATTGTTTGTTGCCTGTTATGTGGTGCCTGAGGGAGGGTCGACTTACAGTCATTCTGTAATTAAAGACGGGATTTCGATGCTGGAAGATGCTCTGTTAGAAATAACTGAAAATAATGATTACAATATCCTTTTATGTGGTGATTTGAATGCTCGTACAAGCCGTCAGCAACCCAATCCTGAGCGAATGTCTAACTTCTCTCCCAGTGTTGAAAATGATGTTGCTGCTGCTGCTGATGATGACGATGACGATGCTATTATTGTTGATGATTATGGTGACAATGATGACAACAACGATGATGTTTACAATGTTTGTGATGGCAATAATGATGATGATGATGATGATGATGATGATGATGGTGATGATGATGATGATGATGATGATGATGATGATGACACTAGCACTAGTTTAGAAAATGTGAACACAAATGTAAAAGAGATTTTTGTGCGCTGTTCTAAAGATTTATTTGTAAATAAGTTTGGTAAATCTTTGTTGGATTTATGTTTCATGTTTGACCTTAAAATTGTGAATGGAATATGTGGGGTCACTTCAAAAGGAGAATTCACCTTTTGTGTCGCCCAACGGTAGTAGTGTTATTGATTATTTTACTGTACCACAAAACCTACTCGAAAACAGCAGAATGAAAGCTGGAGATTGTTTGTTCTCTTGGCTTCTACCATTGCAACGTGAATTCAGAGTGAATGGTGTTTTCTTTTTGTTTGTTGTTTTGTTTGGTCTTTGTTGTTGTTGTTGTTGTTGTTTTTAGATGACTTGTATGTTGACTTCAACGTAGTGACAGCCCAGATATGGCCCTTTGTGCTCGGCTGGGCTGTAAGCACTATTACCTTACCTTCTTCTTCTTCCTCTTGTTTTTTATGTGTGTATTTATTGTTGTTGTTGTTGTTATTGCTGCTCTATTACAGGGATCTGAAGATATCATCACTGCGCATGAGGTTGAAAACCTTAGTAACATGAAATAAATGCAGCATGCAATGGTCATTCCTTTGAACATTTTATATTGTTCTCTTAAATTATCATAACCATGTCATTGGCGAACCTTTGTCATGTTGATATACATGTAAACAAGACCATCGTTTTTTTTTTTTTAGCATAGGTAATGATAGAAAAGGCGCTGGAAGGAGTAGAGCTATTACTACTATTATCAGTGTTATTTCTACTACTACAACTGCTACTAAAACCATTGCTACTACTGCTACTACTACATCTACTGCTGCTGCTGCTGGTACCACACCATCACCACCAGCACTACTACTACTACTACTGCTGTGCTGCTGCTGCTGCTGCTGCTGCTGCTGCTGCTGCTCCTGTTACTACTACTTCTACAACTACAGTTGTCACTGCTGCTGCCATGATCACTACTATCAGTGCCTCTACTAAGTACTAATAAACATGCACAGAGAGAGAGAGACAGAGAGAGAGAGAGAGAGAGAGGAGAGAGAGAGAGAGAGGAGAGAGACAGACAGACAGACAAACAGACAGACAGACAGACAGACAGACAGACAGACAGACAGACAGAGACGCTTGTTTCATCTGTTCTTAAGTCCAGACACCGCAGGCAATCTTCTGCAACAGTCATGCATACAGGAGGAAGAATGCACAAAAGCGGAATTAATATCCAAATTCAGCATCCATCTTGTTCAAAGACAGATCTGACAAAGTCTTTGATAGAAGCCAGACAAAGAAACTTTGAATGCTAACTTGGCTGACTTTCAATAAAGTCGGAGAGAGGGGGACTGGAAGAGGTATCTCGGTTATTAATGGGAGGATGAAGTTTGAGACAGGATAGAACGAGGTAAACATAGTCTGCTGTTTCGCTGTCTGAAGAACCCATAAGGTTCCTTGAATAAATACATAAATAAGCAAGCAAAGGTTTCTCTCTTACCTTTAATTTTCATTTGACATGATTTTGAATCTACCCAGTGATCTCTCATCGCCTTAATTCAAATAAAATTACATCCACTTATTTGCAAACAGAAGGGATAATAATAGCGAACAGAAAGCTAAATATTTTTCATTGGTGTTTGTAGGAACAGAATCGCAAAAAATAACCTCTAATGCTACAGTCTTCTACTGATTGCTGCAAAGGAGCTAACCATTTGACTACGTGTCTCTGTCTTTGTATCTGTCTGTCTGTCTGTCTGTCTGTCTGTCTGTCTGTCTGTCTGTCTGTCTCTCTCTCTCTCTCTCTCTCTCTCTCTCTCTCCTCTCTCTCTCTCTCTCTCTCTCTCTCTCTCTCTCTCTTTCTCTCTCTCTTCAATGCTTTATCTGTACAGTTATGATTGTTCCTCTCATTCTGTCTCCCATCACAAACCGCCACACCCAGGTTCGCCCTGCTACACCTCAGCACCGTCGGTCAACATGGAACAATCAAAATCAGGTTGGCATGGAGTATTAGGTGAGACACTGCACTGCTGCTGAGCCTCTTCCTTCGTGTACTATCCTCCTAAAAAAACACACATGACAACCACCTACGTCGTCTCCTTCTGTCGACAGTCACTGCGTCGCTGCGTGGTCAGTGCGACAAAGCATACGTCTGGAGGAGGTACTATGTCCTTCCGATGACAGTCCTCATGAACTGGCCAATACCAACGACTTCGACAAAAACAGTCGTGGACGTGACCAGAAGACTGGAACTGAGGTTAGCACGAGAGCATGACAAAGGTCGCTGAACATCAGTCTTTTTACGATGATAGGACGGGACAGGGGTGACCAAAATGATGCTATGGAGTCCGAGTCTGCTCTATGATCACATGATAGGGCTCTCTACGCTTCCTGTCATAGCAGACTTTAATGTCAACCGAATCTGAACAATACAGATGTATGTAACGTTATTCAGGTTATTTCAGCAAAGACTCGGACAGACGTATTCATGAAGAGAATGAAGTTTGACTGTGTGACTCCAGCCTTTCCACTTGACAGTTCTGTTTAGGAACCGTCCGGTACTCAAACTCACGACATCTCAGCCTGTGGGTTGCAACCGGGGGACTTGTACTACAGTGTTCTACCCAATGATCTTAGAACATGCTTTTTTGCGTCCCGCTCTGAGGACGTTGTATGATTTGAATTTAAACGGATGGGCACGAGGAGTGGAAGAAAGCGTTCGATTACAAGTGACACTTTGCGTTTTGAATCCAAACAAGGGAAAAGAAAGACAGCAACCTTCCTGTCCCCCACCTCATCCCTCCCCGAGATTACATGCGTCTGTTTATGTTTTTAATCCAAAAAACGGAAAAGAAAGACAGCAACCCTCCACCTACCCCCCCCCCCCCCCTACAGGAATGATCACGTGGATGCAGCCCAGTCCCTTTAGGGCGTAAGTAATGAAGGGCCAAAACACTGGCATGAGCTGGGCTTCTTTTTCAGACACATTGTTCTCTCCAACTCTTTCTATAGCTTCTCTCTGTTTGTTTCAGAAGTTGTTTTTACATAATTGTCTTTCAAACATGTTTTCAACTACGCAGTCTAGGGGAACCTGTCTTAGTTTGTTGTTCGTATGAGCCGATGAGAAAACAAGCCGCAAAGACTCAATGATTAACGTCGAGGATTCTCGGCTTGGAGGTCGTGGGTTCGATTCTAGTCAGAGCCATTCATATTTTTAGGATTATCTAGTGCATGCCGGCTCCTGCTCAGAGTTGAGTTTGCTATGGGCTGAGTTGAGAAGAGTGGAAACTACACACTCAAGTTTTGTCGTGTAATGGATGTGTATCAGAGAATGTTGGTCAATTGTCCTGACAAACACGGCAGGTCTCTCTATCTCTCAGGCCTGATTGACGCAGGAATATGTTAGGAAAGATAGCGTAAAGTACAACACTGTCATTTAGTCTTAGACCAGAGTAGATCTCCACAGCATCATTTTCATCATCCTCAATCTATTGTTAAGCATTCTAAAAAAAAAGTCTCAAATTTTGAGGACCTTCACGCCCTGCTCTTATTGTGACCTCCGTTTCTATATTCCCTGATCATCTGTGCTGTTGGTGACATTGTGTCGAGGTATTCCCTGATCATCTGTGCTGTTGGTGACATTGTGTCGAGGTATTCCCTGATCATCTGTGCTGTTGGTGACATTGTGTCGAGGTATTCCCTGATCATCTGTGCTGTTGGTGACATTGTGTCGAGGTATTCCCTGATCATCTGTGCTGTTGGTGACATTGTGTCGAGGTATTCCCTGATCATCTGTGCTGTTGGTGACATTGTGTCGAGGTATTCCCTGATCATCTGTGCTGTTAGTGACATTGTGTCAAGGTATTCCCTGATCATCTGTGCTGTTGGTGACATTGTGTCGAGGTATTCCCTGATCATCTGTGCTGTTGGTGACATTGTGTCGAGGTATTCCCTGATCATCTGTGCTGTTGGTGACATTGTGTCGAGGTATTCCCTGATCATCTGTGCTGTTGGTGACATTGTGTCGAGGTATTCCCTGATCATCTGTGCTGTTGGTGACATTGTGTCGAGGTATTCCCTGATCATCTGTGCTGTTGGTGACATTGTGTCGAGGTATTCCCCGATCATCTGTGCTGTTGGTGACATTGTGTCGAGGTATTCCCCGATCATCTGTGCTGTTAGTGACATTGTGTCGAGGTATTCCCCGATCATCTGTGCTGTTGGTGACATTGTGTCGAGGTATTCCCTGATCATCTGTGCTGTTAGTGACATTGTGTCGAGGTATTCCCTGATCATCTGTGCTGTTGGTGACATTGTGTCGAGGTCGCCAGAGCTGATGAGGTCTTTGGGACTGTCGTTAGACGGATTTGGTGGCGCTCCTCAGAGAGGGACGCTCACATATTCTTGCACCGTGACCAGAAGGTTAGCGAGTAGTGCCCTGCGTATGTTTAATCACATCAGACACTAGTGAATACCGCCGAAGTGACTCGGCAGCAGTGTAATGTCTTCTCCAGAGGATTGCCTCATGGCAACTTGACAGTGACTGTCCCCGTGCACAGCCAGTGCAAGGGCTGAGATGGGACAAACCGGGATGTGATTGTGTTCGGAGAGCCCAAAACAGCGGTATGGGGTAATGCCACACCACAGACACGGGAGATAAGTTCGAAAAGGGAAAAGGTCTAAGCACTGTCAAATGAGACCAATCGGAGCAAAATATGAAAATCAGAGACACATTACCATGCCCAATAAACACTTGAAGCAATTACATAATGAGCATTGTTAAGCTCTTGTACAGTTTCAATTAAGAACAAAGTTTCAATTAGGAACACACATTGTGGTACATTTTTTTTGCTCAGTGGACGTATTGCAAGTCAATCATCAATTAAAAAAATACCTTTAATGTGAAGCTGTTGGTGTACTTATATTTGAAGGCTTCAGAATGTTTGTAAATGGGAGTGCTTCTTAACTGAGAATCAAAGGGCTGCGCTTATGATCCTAATATATACAGGCTGTTTACATTTTAATTGCTTTTGATTATCATTTTACTCATTACTCATCTGTTTATTTATTTCATTACTTGTTTGTTTCTTTCTTTCTTTTTTATTTCTGGTTATCTTTTCATTGCCTGTGTGCGTGTGTGCGTGCGTGCATGCGTGCGTGCGTGCGTGCGCGCGCGCGCGCGCGCGCGCGCGCGCGCGCGGTGTGTGTGTGTGTGTGTGTGTGTGTGGTCATTTTATATTTAACATTTTATTGACATTATGCATTAGTTTGTGTGTACAGAAAAGGTACTGACATCGCCATGTTGTTAAAACGGGTCGTACAATAAAAATCGAAATTACATTTTCTATTCGCATACTTACGATGCGTTCGTACTAGTAGTAGTAGTAGTAGTAGTAGTAGTAGTAGTAATAGTAGCACTAGTAGTAGTAGTAGCAGCAGCATTCTACATCTTACTATTATTGTTATTGTCGTCATTACATTGTTATTATCATCATCATCATCATCATCATCATCGCCGTCATCGCCATCACCATCATCACCACTATCATTATCATTATCATCATCATCATCATTGTTATTTTTATTATTATTGTTGTTATCATTACTATCATGATGATGATGATGATGATGATTATGATTATCATCATCATCATCATCATTATTATTATTATTATTATTGTTGTTGTTCTTGTCTTGGCTGTTATCATTATTATTACAATGATGATGATGATGATTATATTATCATTTTCATTATTTCTATTATTATCATAATCATTATGATTATTGGTAGTAGTAGTAGTGGTGGTAGTAGTAGTAGTAGTAGTAGTAGTAGCAGCAGCAGCAGCACAAGTAGTAGTAGCAGTAGTAGTAATAGTAGAGAAAGTTATAGTAGTAGTATAGAAGTCACAGCAGTAACAGTAGTAGTAATAGTAGCAGCAGCAGCAGTAGCAGTAGCAGTAGCGGTTGCAGTAGCATTAGTAGTGGTAGAGTCTAGATAAAATAGAAGTGGTCACTGGTAAGCTTTCCCTGCATAATTTTGCGACCTCTCTGTAACCGAGGACCATCCACAAGTGTGCAACTTTGCCCTCTTTTTTATGAATTTAGATACTTTCCCATCTGGTCTTGCTAGGACGTAGATATTTCTACGGAGGAGATTACATTAATGCATTTGTTTAACGAAGACAGTGGATATTTTTACTAGAACCTGCACAGATAACTATCCTATACAAACCGATAGCAAATACGTTTTCTTTGACAAAATGCGTATCAATGCCTGCCCTGCTTCGCAGGTGCTGAGAGAACTCAAACGTGGAATCGTCGTAGAGAGAGAGAGAGAGAGAGAGAGAGAGAAGAGAGAGAGAGAGAGAAGAGAGAGAGAGAGAGAGAGAGGAGAGAGAGAGAGAGAGTGACAACGATTCTTTGTTTGAGAGAGAATCAATGACAATGACAACGATTTTCTGTTTTACAACGGTGAAAGAACTGACTTAGTTAGCCACTATTCATTCTTGTGATTGATATTCCAGTAAAAAAAAAAACACTACTAAATGATAAAAGGCAAGGATCCAAACAATGTTACAGTGACGAACAATAGCAAGAAGGATAACAGCAACAAAAACTAAGAAACAAGCATTTGTATCAACAGTGAAATAAGCGCATGAAAACGAAGCAATTTAAGCAAGACAACTAAGATAAGCGTCAACATCAAAAACAAAATTATAATTACAGATGTAACGCCAACTTAAGTGCCGTTTGAAAGTTAGAATGGTAAAAAGGAATGATTACAAAAGAATCCAAGCAGAGAGAGAGAGAGAGAGAGAGAGAGAGAGAGAGAGAGAGGAGAGAGAGAGAGAGAGAGAGAGAGAAACACTAAATGGACAAACGAGTGCGTGTGAGTGTGAAGGAGAGGTTTAGAGGCAGAAACAGAGGGCTAGACCATTAGAATCCCTAAATAGGCAATCGCAACCAGACAGCTTCCAAGAGACAGCCTCCGCTATTCAATTACATCTAGCTTCCCACTGAAAATGAAACTTGTCAATCACATGACAGGATTGAAAGAAAGTAATAAGGGCTGTATGTATTTACTTCACACAACCAGTTCGCGTGTGGAAAGATATTACTTTCTTCTTATCTCCCTTTGGACGTGCTTCTCTATATTTCAGCTGAACATGGGAGCCATCGAGTTGTCTCTTGTAAAAAAAAAAAAAAAAAAAAAAGAATATGTGATGCCTGACTGGAATCCATTTTGATCTCTTGGTGCGTCACGTCAGCAAACCCAGCGTATTTTCGTCAGTCCACCCATGGTACATAATAAGGACTTACATCTATTGCAGGTGATATCGTCACTATCACGAGAGCACAATTTAAATTTTATGTCAACCTAAAGCTGCCAGCGATAGTCAGAAAATATAGATAGGAAGAAAGTGTCAAGAAAAAAAGATAAGTAGCTCAAAGTAAGCAAACAATCATTGGTATAAAAGGAGCTTGAGCCTGTGGTTGAAGTTCTTTATTATCTATCTATCTATCTATCTATCTACTATCTATCTATCTATCTATCTATCTATCTATCTATCTATCTGTCTGTCTGTCTGCCTATCTATCTATCTATCTATCTGTCTGTCTGTCTGTCTGTCTATCTATCTATCTCTTCACCTGTCTGTCTGTCTGTCTATCTATCTATCTGTCTGTCTGTCTGTCTGTCCACCTATCTATCTATCAATCTAGCTAGCTAGCTACTTAGCTAGGTAATTGTCCATCTATCTATCTACCTGTCTGTCTGTCTGTCCGTCTGTCTATCCACTAATCTATTAAGCTATCTATTTACTACCCCCCCCCCCCACACACACACACACATCCCACTCTGGTCAAGTTTCAGCAAAATTTTCGGGGGCCCATAACGATTGTCCGCAGTCGCAGAATAATTGAACTTGTGCGTGTAGAGATTTAGTAGTGCCACAATCATCAGCGGATTCATCGCTGTATGTCATTTGACTCATTGTAGCTTTCTCACGTTGTATACATGCAAACTGTCTATTCTCCACAATCTGCTGTGAACTGTTCCTACCATACATTTTGCAAGCTATGTAAAAAAAAAAAAAGAAAGAAAAAAAGAAAAGCCACACTAAACTGCAGCAATTTTGCATACCATGTGACTGAGAAAGTCCCTGACTATTAGATATGGTTTCTGTTACGTGTCAACGGCGTGACAAGTGAAGGGGAGAGAATTTCATTCTCCCCAACAGCACTGCTTAGGGGACATAATCGAGACTGACTGTGCTATATCTATGTCTGCTGCGGTTCTCACTATCAAAGACTGAATTTAATCATAGTATGTCAGTATCTTCGTATGGAAATGTGGAAACAAGAAAGTTTGGTATCCTAAGCACATCGTTCAAGCTTTTTGTCTATTGAATCTGTTGCGTGTGAACACTCTGTCATGCCAGTTTTGCTTGAAATAATCTTGCAGACGTCACTTAACTTTCCGAAAACTAATTTCTCATCTGTCTGCCCGTCTGCCTTCTCCGAGTCTGTCTGTATCTTTGTTTGTTTGTTCGTCCGTCTATCTGTCTGTTTATTTGTCAATGTGTGTGTGTGTGTGTGTGTGTGTGTGTGTGTGTGTGTGTGTGTGTGTGTGTGTGTGTGTGTGTGAGTACTTGCGTGCGTTTATGCCTACGTGCGTGCGTTAGTGTGTGTGTATGTGTGTGCGCGCGCTCGTGTATGTGTATATATGTGAGTGTGTGTTTTAAGAGAGAGAGAGAGAGAGAGAGAGAGAGAGAGAGAGAGAGAGAGAGAGAGAGAGAGATGGTGAGGGTGGAAAGGAACCAGGAAAAAACAAGAAAACGGGCCATCCTCAAAGTGATAATGATAATGAGAAGAAGAGGAGGAGGAGGAGGAGGAGCAGGAGCAGGAGGAAGAAGAGGAGAAGGAGGAGGAGACGAAGAAGAAGAAGAAGAAGAAAAAGAAGAGGAGGAGGGAGGAGGAGGAGGAGGAAGAAGAAGGAGGAGGAGGAGGCGAAGATATCATCATCGTCATCATCATCATCATCATCATCATCATCATCATCATCATCATCATCATCATTTTCATCACCACCACCACCACCTTCATCATCATCATCATCATCATCATCATCATCATCATCATCATCATCATCGTCATCATCATCATCATCATTATCATCAAGAAATTAGTAACAATTATTATACAAATATAATCACTATCATCAATAACAATGTTGCTAATGGTGACGCCTAGACCAAGAGTCTTCTTAAACTAGTAGATCTACCACAGGCGGACACACTTGAGTGATACCAAACTAATAGTGCTCAGACCAGCTCCTTCCTTGGAAATTCAAACAGGAAGGAACAGAACGCTGATCAGGTTTGGGAAGCTGCCAGCCTCCCTGACAATGGCTGCCCCTCCGTGTAGTAATCAGGTTGCCATGGGTGACAGTGGCTGGGGTCAAGCTATTCTGTGAACAGGATGGCTATGAACGTGATTTGCCCAGCCCACACTCTCATTGCCCCCTGGAACCTTTGTCTGAGTGGCTACTGGATCAGTGCGTGTCTCACGTGACTTGCAAAAGTCATATACGCAAACATTATTTCGTACGATGGAAACGTGGCGAGGATGACTGAAATATTATAGTGGCGTATATTTTTGTGTTGATAGGTCTATCTTTGTGCTTGCCCGCCTGGTAAATGTACTCGTCGAATAGTGTTGTAGCTTGTCCTCAGAAACACTATCTTAAAGCACTTCAAAACTCTCTTAATTGTAGGTAGTCGACATCATAATCTGAAAAGCTATGGCCTAAGCCAGCCATGCACCTGGCCTATCGGAAGCAAGAAACGTCTCAATGAAGAAATATATTATACAGGTATTTTCGCAATGAGCTTTGAAGCGACCTCTTTAAAAAAAACTGACAATCGACAGCGAAGTAATAGTTTTAACTGAATATAAAATAATTCTGATTAGCATGCCAATCAGACGATGCAAACGCATATTTTTGCACAGGTTCAAATCTCAGAGCCATGATCAGTACGAACTGTTATGTCTACCATTTTTCATTCACTTGTTACCTACTGTGTACAAAAACATTTCAGTCGATCGTTCAAACATGCATCCCATCGCTTTACATCGCTTTCGTTTAATGTTCACATTGTTTTGTTTGTTTGTTTGCTTGCTATTTTTAATTTGTTTGCAGTCCAGCTGTAGCCTCTGTGGTCGGCCTGCACATGAACATTATGATTCCACTGGGAAAAAAATAAACTAAGAACTATGATTTGTAAGGAGGGTTAAAACTTTTCAACGTCACAATTGTCTCATTCCTTTTATTTCCATGAATGTTTCAATGTTGTTGTTGTTGTTGTCGTCGTTTGTTCTTCTTGTTCTTCTCGGTTTTCTTGTTCTTGTTCTGGTTCTGGCTCTGGTTTTGGTTCAGGTTCTGGTTCTGGTTCTGGTTCTGGTTCTTCTTCTTCTTCTTCTTCTTCTTCTTCTTCTTCTCCTCCTCCTCCTCCTCCTCCTCCTCCTCCTCCTCCTCCTCCTCCTCTCGACTTCATTC
>CM065716.1:86007680-86010180 GCA_033310375.1 Conus canariensis | reverse complement strand
TCTGGGCCTTTTCAAATGTAGCGTATGTGTATGTTCTCTATTATATGTATTTGTTGTATGATTGAACGTTATAGGATTAAGTTTTTGTAGTGATATTTGAAAAAATAAGTGAATGTCACATTGGTAGGATTAGGATTTGTTAGTTATTGTAGTAATAGTATTTGTAGTTGGGTACAAGGTGTATTATTGTATATGAGAAGGGTGAATGTAGTATGACTTTGTAAAGCGCTTAGAGAAATTCGTTTGATTAAGCGCTATATAAGAAACCATTATTATTATTATTATAAGGCAGTGGCACCAGCCACACGGTCTTTATTACTCACCAGCTGTATGAGAAGGTAGTGGCACCAGCCGCATGGTCTTTATTACTCACCAGCTGTATGAGAAGGTAGTGGCACAACCACATGATCTTTCTTACTCACCAGCTGTATGAGAAGGCAGTGGCACCAGCCACATGGTCTTTATTACTCACCAGCTGTATGAGAAGGCAGTGGCACCAGCCACATGGTCTTTATTACTCACCAGCTGTATGAGAAGGTAGTGGCACCAGCTGCATGGTCTTTATTACTCATCAGCCGTATGAAAGGCAGTGGCACCAGTCACATGGTCTTTATTACTCACCAGCTGTATGAGAAGGTAGTAGCACCACCCGCATGGTCTTTATTACTCACCAGCTGTATGAGAAGGTAGTGGCACCAGCCACATGGTCTTTATTACTCACCAGCTGTATGAGAAGGTAGTGGCACCGGCCGTATGTTCTTTATTACTCACCAGCTGTATGAGAAGGTAGTGGCACCAGCCGCACGGTCTTTGTTACTCACCAGCTGTATGAGAAGTACCAAGGACAGTGCAAAGATCACCGTGCAATGGCTTTCGATTTGACGAAGGCATTTGACTCCGTGAATAGTGATGGTCTTTAGACGATCCCGCTCAAGTTTCAGTGTGTCAAGAAGTTCATCGTACCGATCTGTTCTGTCGTGAGGACAAATGGGCAAGGCTACAGGAAAACGAGGATGTATCAGACTCAGTCTCCGTGAAACATTTAGTGGACAAGGCTATATCTTTGCCCGTATCCTGTTTTCTCTTTTACAATCAGTAACACAACAACTACAAGAAAAGCAAGAACATAAGCAACAACAACAGCAGCTTCAACAACAACTACTACTACAACTACTACTGCTGCTGCTGCTGCTGCTGCTGCTGCTGCTGCTACTACAACAACAACTACTATTATTTCAACGACGATGACGATTATGACTGCTGGTCCCACGGGAACAGAAGAGAAGGTGACAGACATGGGGTCTGGAGAATAGGATAAAAGCGACAGTGAGAGAAAAAGAGAAAAAGGGTAACAAAGATAGACATCCTCATTAACTGCAAGCTTTTGCCCCTTCTGAGAGAGAGAGAGAGAGAGAGAGAGAGAGAGAGAGAGAGAGAGAGAGAGAGAGAGAGAGAGAGAGAGAGGAGAGAGAATTGATTAAAAAAAACAAAACAAAACGAGGGCAAGAAAGATAACGTTGTTTTTATGTCCGACTGTTAGTGAAAAGATGCACTGATAAATGAAATGGGTTTTGCTGTTGTTGTTATTGTTGTTATTGTTATTGTTGTTGTTTGCTTGGACTTACAAAATGTAAAATCCAAGGAAATTCCGCAACACAATGAAGCAAGTAGGTATACATAACAAAATATAGGGAAAAATCCATTATGAAAGAAGACCAATGTAAAAGAGAGAGAGAGAGAGAGAGAGAGAGAGAGAGAGAGAGAGAGAGAGAGAGAGAGAGAGAGGAGAGAGAGAGAGAGAGAGTCCGTCACACTAATAAAACTATCCCCCTACCATGTGTTGTGAGGTCGAATCTCACAAACACCGCTGCCCATCTGAACGCACTGTAATTCTGGTAATGTTGGTGTAGTGTTTGATGGACACCTGTTACCGCACAAAATGTCACCATTGCACAAAATGTCACAATTGTGACATTTTGTGCCAGTTGTGACAATGTGTGCAGTGAAGGACTGCACAAAATGTCACAACTCCCAGTTGTGACAATTTGTGCAACTATACCCCATTTTCGAATTCACTCTTGCATAAAATGTCACAACCTCTGTCAGTCTTGTTAGTCCGCCGCTTTCAAGAAAGCGAGCAGATTATTAAGTTCGCTCGTTCGTGTCCATTTTTTGTTGTTGTCACAACCCCCCCCCCCCCCTCTCTCTCTCTCTCTCTCTCTATTGACTTTGTATCTCACATGCTTCAATATGATAACTGGCTCATCACCTTCCAATCTGTCTGAACTTGAAAGTCTCTACATTCCTTCTTGCACTCTTCGCTCTTCTTCTGACTCCCGTCTGCTTCGCGAAGGGCGTTACAAACGTCAAACTCATGGCTATCGTTCTTTCTCTGTCTATGCCCCTCAGCTTTGGAACTCTTTCCCCCTGCAAACAAGACATTCTAACTCTCTAGCTGTCTTCAAATCAAATTTCAAAACATTTTTCTTCCAGAAGCACT
>CM065716.1:85997680-86000180 GCA_033310375.1 Conus canariensis | reverse complement strand
GGAGGGTGAACTTTGTGATCGAGACGCAGGCTATACCTTCTTTTGGAGTGAGCGTGGACCCGAGGAGAGACGTGAGGCTGGGGTTGGCTTTGCGGTGAAGTCAACACTTGTCGGCAAGCTGTTGGCCCGCCTAAAGGAGTGAACGATCGTTTGATGACGCTGAGGCTCCTTCTTTCACGAGGACAAAAGTTTGCCACTATTGTAAACACGTATGCACCCACCATGACCAACCCAAATGAGGTCAAAGACAGGTTTTATGAAGACGTGAATGCCGTAATCACCACTGTTCCAGCGCTGATAAGCTCATCATTCTTGGTGACTTTAATACGAGAGTTGGCAGCGACAGCACCACCTGGGAAGGTGTGATTGGAAAGCATGAGGTCGGCAGCTGCAATAGCAACGGTCTGCTTCTCCTTCAGACATGTGTCGAGCATGACCTCCTGATCACGAACACCATCTTCCACCTCCCTACCCACAACAGGACATCATGGATGCACCCGCGATCCAAACATTGGCATCTTACTGACTATGTCATCGTGAAGAAGAGGGACAGGCGGGACATGCGGGTCACGAAGGCTATGTGCGGCGCGGAGTGGTGGACAGATCACCGCCTCATCGTCTCAAAGCTCAGGCTTCATGTTCAGCTCAAGAGACGTCCTCAAGGCTTAAAACCACCAAAATGTCTGTATGTCAGCAAGCTCAAGGTCGTCGTTACCAAACAGTCCTGGAAACCCGCTTGGAGTCCACCGTACTGAATGACCACGATGTGGAAGCAGCATGGGGTGCCTTCGTGAGACGGTGTACAGCACAGCTATGGAGTGTCTGGGACCCACATCCAGGATGCACAGGGACTGGTTCGATGAGAACTGCACTGAAATCCAGCAGCTTCTAGAGGAAAAACATCATGCTCTCAAAGCGCACATCGACGACCAACAGTTAACAGCAAAGAACGATGTGCTGAGCAACATATGCAGAAACATCCAGCAAAAGCTGCGCCAGATGCAAGACTCCTGGATGAGCAACAAAGCTGATGAGATTCAGGGCTTTGCAGACAGGAACGACATGAAAAACTTCTATAATGGCTTAAGAGAAGTCTACGGCCCCACCACCTCGGGCTCATCTCCACTTCTCAGTGCAGATGGATCAACGCTGATCACAGATAAAGAGAAAAATACTAGAAAGATGGGCTGAACACTTTGATAGCGTATTGAACCGCCCATCCACCATCAACAATGAGCCATCAATCGACTACCCCAAATTCTGATCGATGAGACGCTGGACGCCGTACCAACTTTGGAGGAGACTCAGAAAGCAATTCGTCTGTTATCCAGTGGCAAAGCGCCTGGCTTAGACGCAGTGCCAGCTGAGGTCTACAAAGAGGTTGGTGCGGCTCTGGTGAACAAACTTCATCAACTCCTTCAGATCATATGGCAGCACGAAACAGTTCCTCAAGACCTTAAAGATGCCTCAATCGTTCATCTCTACAAACACAAAGGAAACCGTCAGGTCTGCAATAACTATCGTGGAATCTCCCTGCTATCCATCACAGGCAAGATCCTGGCTAGAGTTTTCTCAACAGGCTCAACACACATCTTGAGCAAGGTCTCCTACCAGAGAGTCAGTGTGGCTTCCGGAAAGAGCGCGGGACTATCGGCATGGTGTTTGCTGCCAGACAGCTTCAAGAAAAGTGTCAGGAACAGAATGTCGACCTGCGCTCCACCTATATTGATCTGACCAAAGCCTTTGACACTGTTAGTAGGGAGGGGCTTTGGAGAATTATGGCGAAGTACGGCTGCCCTAGAAAGTTCATTGCCATCGTACGCCAATTTCACGACGGCATGCTGGCCAAAGTCCAAGACAACGGCGAGACATCTGAACCGTTCCCAGTCTCAAACGGAGTGAAGCAGGGTTGTGTTCTTGCTCCCACCCTGTTCAGCCTCATGTTCACGGCTATGTTGACTGACGCATTCAGTGACGCGGAGATAGGCATTGTCATCAAATACCGCACAGATGGATCAATCTTTAATCTCAGGATACTTCAAGCGAAAACCAAGGTCTCGACAGACACTGTCAATGACTTCCTCTTCGCGGACGACTGTGCCCTCAACGCTGTCTCAGAAGCCACAATGCAACACAGTGCTGACAAGTTCTCTGTTGCTTGCAACAACTTCGGCTTCACAATCAATACGAAAAAGACTGAAGTGATGCACCAGCCAGCCCCGGGAAAGCCATACGTTGAACCAGTCATCACCATCACTGGACAGCAACTGAACGCGGTGGATAAGTTCACCTGCCTAGGCAGCACTTTGTCCAGAAACGTTGTCATCGACGATGATGTGAATGCCCGGCTCGCCAAAACTAGTGCCGCTTTTGGCAGACTCCACAAGAACGTATGGAACAGGAGAGGCATCACCCTAGAGACCAAGATCAAGGTGTATCGGGCCATAGTTCTCACCACACTGCTCTATGGCTGTGAAACATGAACAGTTTACCAGCGTCA
>CM065716.1:85982680-85987680 GCA_033310375.1 Conus canariensis | reverse complement strand
TCCAGTTGAGAGACTGCCTCTGAGGATGCGCTCAGGAGGGGAATAGTGTTGTCAGCTGGGTTAACAATTTGTGTTATTTGTGGTTCTGGAATGAGGCCCGTCTACCGTAGACTTCGAAGAGTGGTGTGGACGTTGAATGATTCTTAAAATATAGCGGACTGGGACTTGTCTTACCTCTTAGTGTTTGGAGAACACAGTCTTAGTAGGTTTATCTTATGTCTATAGCCCCAAGCCGGAGGAAGATCCTAGCTGCAGACTGGAGGTCTGGCTGAAAGGATGACATAGGCGACTGTACGTCTTTCGGCCGGCGGGGTACGGCCTAAGAGCAGAGAGAGGAGTTGCTGCTGTGGGAGTGGACGCGGAGGTCCTCTCCAGTTTTGGTGTCTCGCCTAGGGGTGGCTAGAGTCGTAGCCAAAAAAAAAAAATCCATTTGTGCTGAGTGTGTGAAGCATTCTACTGTGAAACCCAATTTCTGTGGGGTTTGTACTGGGTCTGCGTAAACTTAGGAGTATGTATGTAGCTTGGGGGTGAGCTCTCCGTTGTTGGGAGGAAATAACAAGATAATATTGATGAAATAAATGTCCTTTCTGGGGTGCCCGCTAAAATCTGTATACGTTTGCAGAATGTGAGTGTGGTGAGGAAGAGGGTGAATGAGACGGGGGGATAGAGCACGCACAATGCTGTCAATATCTCTTCTTTATTCTTCCTCTCTATCGCGCTCTCTGTAAGAACAGACAGAGAAATAGATAAACTGTTCTGAGTTGGTGCTTCTTTGAGAAAGGCAGGAAACTAATTCTCAAACTGACAGTATTAGACAAGACCTTTCTATTTAAGAAAAGCCCACATGCATACATAACAATAAAATGTTACACATCGAGAGACCTTTGACAGTCACAGAGTACTTTCATGACAGAAGCAATTAATGACATTCGAGAAAAATGTCAGACTAATCTGATGTTTTACATGCTTATCAGTCAGGCAGAGTATTCGTTATATGTTGATAAGACAAAGATAAAACAACAACAACAACAACAACAACAAAACGACGAACAATAAAACAGAATCTAAAAATGCAAGTTCTGAGAATATTCAGGCAAGGCATTATCATTAAATGTCGTTAGATTTCACACACACAAAGAATGTCTCTAGCGACGTTAAGTGAGGAACTGTGTTCTTTAAAACATTTTGTCATGTCAGCTATGCATGCATTATCTACACAAAAGGATATTTTCATAATGAGATTTGTAAATCGCATTCAAAGACTGATGAAATAAAAAAAATACAGCCCCCAGCAGTGAAAAAACCCACCTCAGCTAAAGCTGTGCAATCGTCTTCGTTGCCTGTTCTCGTAGAACAGCTGCTGTGTAATTTTGTCCAAGCCCAGGATGTTTCGCCCTGCACAGCTCCATGAAAGTATTACTTTTATCGACAATGACAAATGCTTCTGATGAATCAATAATTGTAATACACAAAGATTTCTTTCCTTTAGAGAAAATCTTCGTGGCCTTTGAATGAGAAGACAGCATCATGCAAATGGTTCATCTAATGGTGGATGTACTGGTATAAAGATCATAACGCTATAATTCTATCTCCATCATCATCATCAGTCCACTTGTTGTTTTTTTTCCCGTTTGTTCTTGATTCTATCACACTATTGATCTGGTCCGAGGTCTGAACAGATGCGGGGTTAATGCGTACGTCGGGCACCTGCGGAGCTTTGTCCATGAAACACTCTTCCCTATCTGTTTTCCTATTTAGTTAAGTGTTTATTTGGCCATCTAATTGTAATCCCTGTGCACCTTGGCCCCATAGTTTTGCTTGTATGATGAACTGGTCCATAGGCTCTAACACCTCTTTAATGAAACTGAACCTAACACTTTTAACTATTGCTTTTGTTGTTGCTATTGACGTTTTCTTTTTGGCTACCTAAAGTAAAAAAAAAAGATCTTGCTACTGCTAAACGAATTTTTAAAAAGTATTATGTCTGCTGCTACTGCTGCTGCTACTGCCACCACTACTACAACAACTAATATAACTACAACGGTTGCTCTTGCGACTAATAACAATGTTTCTACTCCTACTACTTCTGCTGGTGCTGCTGATGCTGCTGGTACCGCTGCTACTGCTACTAGAACTGCTACTACTACCACCACCACCACCACCCCATCACCATTACCACCACTACACTACTACTACTACCACTGCTACTACTACTACTACTACTGTTACAAAGTCATGTTCTACTACCACTACTACTATTACTACCGCTAGTTTTGTTGTTGCTGCTGCTGCTGCTGCTGCTCCGACCCGTTTTCAAGGAGATGCAAAGGAACTGAAAAACAAAGCAAGAGGTAGAGAAAATGGTGTGGATGAGTATGGGTGGTGGCAATGGTGTGGATGAGTATGGGTGGTGGCAATGGTGTGGATGAGTATGGGTGGTGGCAATGGTGTGGATGAGTATGGGTGGTGGCAATGGTGTGGATGAGTATGGGTGGTGGCAATGGTGTGGATGAGTATGGGTGGTGGCAATGGTGTGGATGAGTATGGTGGTGGCAATGGTGTGGATGAGTATGGGTGGTGGATGGGTGGATGGTATGGGTGGTGGCAATGGTGTGGATGAGTATGGGTGGTGGATGGTGTGGATGAGTATGGGTGGTGGAAAGGTGTGGATGAGTATGGGTGGTGGATGGTGTGGATGAGTATGGGTGGTGGCAATGGTGTGGATGAGTATGGGTGGTGGCAATGGTGTGGATGAGTATGGGTGGTGGCAATGGTGTGGATGAGTATGGGTGGTGGATGGTGTGGATGAGTATGGGTGGTGGCAATGGTGAGCGGGTGACGAAGGCGGGGGAAATAGGAGAAGGGAGAGGAAGAAAGGAGTCAAGGGCAGACCAGACACAAACCTCAAAATAACCACGGTCAGACAGCCCCCAAGAGACGAATAACCGCCGGTGGCTAACTTCCGCTTGTGTGTGTGTGTGTGTGTGTGTGTGTGTGTGTGTGTGTGTGTGTGTGTCGCGGTGGTGTGTGTGTGTGTGTGTGTGTGTGTGTGTGTGTGTGTGTGTGTGTGTGTGCGGTGTGTGTGTGTGTGTGTGTGTGTGTGTGTGATGTGTGTGTTGTGTGTGTGGTGTTGTGTATGTGTGGTGTGTATGTGTGTGTGCGTGCGTGTGTGAGAGAGGAGAGAGAGAGAGAGAGAGAGAGAGAGAGAGAGGAGGGGCTTCAATTTATTTTAGTTAGAAACCAGACACTGTAGACCATTTTTAAGACGCTGACATGATTGGAAAGGGATCAGGACAGATAGGAATATTGCAAACTCAGCATCAATCTTGAGCCACTGCTTCCACGGACAGGAGATGTCAAAGTTTCAGACAGAAGTCAGACAACGGACGCTATCACCAATTTGAATCGCAACTCGCATGATAAAAAAAATCAAGTTCTGGAAGGGACGGGGATGGGGGTGGCGGGTGGGGTGGGTTAGTGTAGGAACGAGTGGTGGCATCAAAGATGGGAAGGATGAGAAACTGTCTCTTCTAAAGTTTGTTTGGGTTTTTTTTTCTTTTTCTTTTTAAAACATTGGATATTAGAGAACGGCAACAAACACAAGCACTTTTTGCAAACAAATGGATATCAACTTTTGTCATGCATATCAAAACACACCAAGATATTACAGAAACTATATTATGTTGCTATTGGTACACACGGCAAAGCGAAAGATTAGACATCTTAAAACTTTACGAATTTGCAACTGACATAATAGTTTCATATGAGTTAAATATATATGTTTATCCCTGATATCATACCGATATTGCAAAGCACAACCCAGATGATTGGCATTATCTACTTTATTGTCAACTGGAAGAGAACTGTGACAAATAGTCTAAACCCTTGAAAACCATCTATCTAACTCGGCTAGACTACTACAGAAGTGTACATTACGCAGAATAGGACTTTTAAAAAAAGGAAACGAGGAAGAGACCTGTAAGAAATAAAAGATAGGCTGTGAAGCCTAGCAAATGTATGCCTAAAACAGGAAAATCGTGCCATCAACAATACCTGCAAATATCACACATCCTATGAGTCAAGTATAGCTATCTGAAATGCTTGTAGGAAATGTCTGTTATTCTCTATAGCGTCTGAATCCTGTCCTGGACATATTTTTTCGTATTCGAATATATATATATATATATATATATATATATATATATATATATATATATATGAACAATATAAAAAAGTTCTTTAAAAATCTGAAGGTGCTCAACCCCTTGGGGAGCAACATCTGTTAAAAAATATTTTTAAAATGAAGTGGTAAAATCTACAAGCTTGTTTCTAGCGTTGCTATCTTCAGGATGTCTTTTGGGGCACGCCAACGATCTTTTATGGCGTGCGGGACTTGATTTCAACTCTGTGTGTGCAGGCGGATCTCATTTGCTGCACGTGCGGCCTGTGGTTCTTATTGGGGCCTGTTCAGGTGGAATGTGCTAGCAAAGATTTCCACTTGTGCCTGCAATTGTTTACAATTTCTACTTTTGTGTTCAGAGTTGCTAAGTGTGGTTTGCATAATATTAACCATTTTTCTGTGGAGCATAGATTGCATCTTTTTGAAATATTGTTGTATGGTGTTGCTCTTTTTATGATTTTCCATGATATGTTGTAGTCTATTTTTTTATCTTTGAGTCTCCAGATGTATTTGCTCAGCTCTGTTTGATTTTTGTATTTTTCATTTTTGAATGACTGTTTGTGGTTTGCGTATCTGGTTTTGAAAGTGTTTTCAGTAATCCCTACATATGTTTCTTCTTCATTTTCTGATGTTACCGTAGCTTGGTATACAATGTTGCTGTGAAGACATTTATTGCTCAGGGGGCA
The DNA here is from genome assembly GCA_033310375.1 of Conus canariensis. Classification (NCBI taxonomy): domain Eukaryota; kingdom Metazoa; phylum Mollusca; class Gastropoda; order Neogastropoda; family Conidae; genus Conus; species Conus canariensis. The sequence continues at coordinate 85,982,814 of CM065716.1, read as the reverse complement.
CTGTTCTTTTTTAGTGCAGTTGCAAGATGTCCTTTCGGCACCCTTCTCTTTTATGTTGCTTTTCATTTTGTTAGATGAAATCAATCATGTTTTTGAGGTTGGGCATACATGAGTATGACAGTTTAATGGTGTTT
>CM065716.1:85962680-85965180 GCA_033310375.1 Conus canariensis | reverse complement strand
GTTCCTTTAAATGTTCACAACATCTGACCTGGTGGAAGACTGGCTCCAGGGGTGGTCCAGGGATCCCACACAGGGTGGTGCTCTTGGGCTGTCAAGGCAGGGAAGAAGGCACTTCACGAATTACGCCGGATACTGGTGTCGGCTACAGACAGCGGCGCACCAGCTCTTCTGTGCTAATCCCCACAGGTGGTTCCCGGGATACTAGATGCAAAAAGAAGAACGCCTACGGCGGAGATCAATATCTTGTATTGCCGTTTAACATCTAGACTGTCCTTGTCAGTGTAAGTGTGGGGCGTGATTGGCATGGTAGTGGAAAAGTCAATGGGTAGAGGTACCAGACGGTGGGGCTAGAACATTCAGAAGTCACAACGCTTTGACAAAAAAACAAACAAAAAACAAACAAAAAAAAACATAATAAAAAGATGCAGGTTCCTTGGGCACTTCTGGCATTAGAGGGTGGAGCACATCCTTCTCCTTCCACTACCCTCAATATCTCTCAACCGCAGTCAGGAGACCGTCTACACTCGGGTGGCTCCAAAGGGGGACATCAGTCAATATTTCAATCCAATTAACATTATCCCTTTTATGAAGAATTTTTTTCCCCATAGCGAATAAACACTTTTCCATTCGCATACAAAGCAATATGATAATGGGTATCTTTCGTTTGAATTTTTCTTTCTTTTTTTTTCTAAATTGATGACAAAGAAATCCATAATTCAAATCAACATACACATAATAATTCTTCACTCATTCTCCTGACACACAGACAAACAAACAAGTACGAGACGAGCGGGGCCAGAAGGTAGGGGCGCGACAGGAAGGACTCCTCACTCCCCAGCTTAAATTTTCATGTCGTTCACACGCTGCCAACGTTCCGCGACTCGACTCAGTGACACAAGACTAAACGCGCACAATACCAGCAGCAAAAAGGGAGACAAGTACAACCAAGCAGCCATAAAGAAAATCAGTTGTCTCCATTCGAAAACTGTTCGAAATGGCTTGTATAATCTTCGATTGCCCTGCTCTTTATTACAAGCAAAGCGCGAAGCTACCCGCCCAAGGTAGCTAATGAAATATTGAACAATGATAACTTGACAGTTCGATGTCAACAAATAAATCATTCCGCTAACAAATTGGTCACAATTTCGACATGTTTGCAGTAACAACAAAACATTTGTAACCTCAATAACGAACACCTGCCAAAGTGCTATTTAAATGAAATATGACTTAGTTTTGAAACGCCGGTTCAAATATGGTAAGAAGCGAAACTTTACAAATTTAGATCATAATTAAAAAAATGTAAAAAAGATAAGGTAGTTAACATAACGGCATGTGGACTGCGGAAGAAAAACTAGGTCGCCGTCCCGGCCCAACGAAGGATGAACGCCCACGAAAGAGAAAAGAAAAAAAAAAAAAAGATGAATAATTAATCTTTAAAAAAAAAAGCTTAAAGTGAACTGTTGGAGGATGACAGAAGGAAAAAGTCACGGACGACTCGCGCTTTTCGTGTCCAACCAGCTTCCAGAAATTACATATAACGTTCGGAAAAGGGGAAAATTCCATTTAGCCACAAAAAAAATAAATAAAAAAAATAAAATAAAAGTGATGTTCGTCCGTGACAATTATCATCATAAAACACAGCGGAGGGGGAAAAAAAGACACGAGCATCTTGATGAGTTACAGTCACAAAGCGAGAAATGTGCGGAGAATGAAAAGAAAAAGGGAAGGAAGAACATGCGAAAGAAAAACTAAAGAAACACACAACACGGATCGTTACGTGATTGGAAAGGCACACAAGATTAAAAGCAGGAAAGACAGAGGGGAGGGGAGAAAAAAAAAAAAGGGGGGGGGGATTTGCAGGGATGAGAGGATAAAAAAGGTGGAAGAAAGAAATAAACAAAGAAAGAAAGGAAGGGAAACAAAGAAACAATGGAAGAAGGAAAGTAACAAGCACAGGAAGGGAAACAAAGAAACAATGGAAGAAGGAAGGAAAGTAACAAGCACAGGAAGGGAAACAAAGAAACAATGGAAGAAGGAAGGAAAGTAACAAGCACAGGAAGGGAAACAAAGAAACAATGGAAGAAGGAAGGAAAGTAACAAGCACAGGAAGGGAAACAAAGAAACAATGGAAGAAGGAAGGAAAGTAACAAGCACAGGAAGGGAAACAAAGAACCAATGGAAGAAGGAAGGAAAGTAACAAGCACAGGAAGGGAAACAAAGAAACAATGGAAGAAGGAAGGAAAGTAACAAGCACAGGAAGGGAAACAAAGAACCAATGAAGAAGGAAGGAAAGTAACAAGCACAGGAAGGGAAACAAAGAAACAATGGAAGAAGGAAGGAAAGTAACAAGCACATAAAAAGGGGAAAGAAGCTAATGTGTGATCACTGATTCTGACCACAAAAATGTTACACTCATAACTACGTGTGCACGGTCAAGGACATACGCACACACAGGCGCACACACACACACACACACACACACACACACACACACACACAC
>CM065716.1:85932680-85957680 GCA_033310375.1 Conus canariensis | reverse complement strand
ACTCAATTTGACATGAATGTCTGGAGAGTGAGAACGATGAAACTTAATTATGCACTGAAAGAAAAAAAAAAGTGAGGAAACTGAAATAGATTATACATTCAAAGTATGGGGAATGAGAGACTGCCATTACCACTGAATATAATCCGCCCCTGTCAATCGTTAGTCATGATATAAAAAACAAACTACAACAAACTTGAAACACTAGTCAAAAATAGAATGAAAGAGATAGTTGTGACGTTGGAAAGTTGTACCCCTCCCTACAGATCATAATTCCTGACTTTTAAAAGAATTCGGTGGAATTATGATGTTTATAGGCTGGCGTCCAACTGGGGCCATATCAGGGCTGCAAACAAGTTTAAAAAAAAAAAAAGAAGAAGAAAAAAAAAGAAAAGAAAAGAAAACGAACAAAACAATGTGCACATTAAAATGGAGTGACTTAAACTCAAACCAAATCAATTTCTAGAAGATGACTCATCCGAAACGAAGTGCAATTACCGACCACATTTTTAGCAGATCAAGCAACATTTACGTCTACAAGCCTTTCAAAAGTTTTTGACTAGTTTATTTCTACTCTGTCTTTCAATTCATTTGTGTTCCATACCTGGCCGCAAAGTCTGCAGATCTATGCGACGATACAATGTTCTGAATCTTCTGAATTTCTGCTGTTAAGCCATTGAACCAAGGGGAATTATTGTTCCTGAGCGTCGTGATGATTTTGATAATCTCATCTTTGATGTTGATATGGAGCTAGAGAGGAGGGTATTCAGTCTTTATGGGAAATCACATGGATCTCCAACGATCACACGACTCATACACAGACTGTACAAGAGATCGAGCGGTAAATGTTTTACACGGTTCAAGAGAGGGCCAGCTTCAAAATCCATATAATGAATGGTGTGTGTAATTTTACGTCCAGCCTCTCCCTTTCCCTGTCTGCGTCCCTTAACCCTCTCTTCCTCCCTTCCCGCTTTCCCACTCCCACTCTTTAACCCCCTTCTTTCTGCATCTTCATTCTCCGTTAGATAGGGGAGGTTTCAGACAAAATGAGTGTCCTCTGTCTTTTGTGTCTGCCTGTTAGTCTCTATCACTTCCGTGGCACGTTACTGATATTACTGACGGACGGATGGCATTAAGTTTAATGGCAGTAGCTGGTAGAGGGAAAAGTAACGGTTTTAATAAGCTCGGATCCAGTACTTATTATAGATCTGGAGATGGCACAAGACTCCCTGAAATCACTGCAGATGTTTGGTTTACATGTATGAATGCATCAACAATAAGTCAGTTATTTTCTTCGACTATTCTTCCTTGTGTGAAAGCTAAACAAAGCTGGATGCCAAGTTGCTATGAAAACTACCTCCATGTCCAGTGTGTACACTCCCAAGCATCAGGAACGTCCATCGTGTTTCATGGACAACTCATGAAGAAGGAGAAAAGTACTAAGTTGTACAAATCCCTAAGCTAAAGTCCAGAAATTAGCTCTACATTCATTGATAATATGCAACTGGAGCCAACAACAGAAATACAAATCCGGTAATGGCCGTTATAATGGCGTAACTACCGCCAGGCAAGACATACGCTGGACGGTCATCAGATTTGTAAAATCAGTTCCACACAACTGGATATGAAGCACAGGGATTAGAGAAGACATCTGCAGCAGCAACATCAGAACCATGCACACGCCAGTTAAGAACTGATGCCCTGTGAAATCAATGGTAAGCCATCTCCTAGGCATTTTGCAGAAATTCTTATAAACTTTGAAGGCTGTGAGACAGAAGAGATTGTCGCGATATTGCCTACAGAGTTCTTGCAGTAAGCAAACCATAGCTGAGTTTGGATGACAAAACGCTCAAGAACTTTAAATTAATTTTTCAGAACTCATGTACAGCGATTGGATTCATGTTTGAAAGATCGATTTGGATGTTTTTTGTACACCCAAGCTAACAAATATACGATAAATGATAAACGGAACATATATATATATATATATATATATATATATTATGTATATATATGTTATAATATATATATATATATATATATATATATATATACCATTCCTCATACTTACCAGAAATCTAAATATTGAACCTCTGCAGTAACATGCGTTTCTAACATCTCTAGGATAGACTGAAATGCATGATAATCAAAGCTGTACCATGTATAGTTTAAAATATTACTTCACACTCAACTATGAGTATTTTAAGAGGTAACTTTAAAGTTCAGTGTTTATGATATTCCTTCATTGAAACATTTCGTGGTTCGCACTGGCCATTATGGTTGGCTTAGGGCATAGCGTTTCAAATTATGATGATGAATGCCTAGAATCATGTGAGTTTTGAGATGCGTTGTGATAACATGCCTGAGGGAAAACCTACAGCAAGATTTCTTGACAGATATAGTCACCAGGCAGGCAAGTACAAAGATAGACCCATCAACACCAAAATGTAGGCCACTAACTATTTCGATCATCCTCGATACGCTTTTATCATACATAATACTTTTTGCGTATATCACTTTTGCAAGTCACGTGAGGCACGCACTGATCCAATAGTCACTCAGACAAAGGTTCCAGGGGGCAATGAGAGTGTGGGCTGGACATATCACGTTCACAGCCATCCTGTTCACAGAATAGCTTGACCCCAGCCACTGCCATCCGTAGCAATCTGATTACTGAACGGAGGGGCAGACATTGTCAAGGAGGCTGGCGACCTCCCCAGCCTGATCAGAAACCTGTTCCTTCCTGTGTGACTTTCCAAAGAAGGAGCTGGTCTGGGCTCTATTAGATTGGTGTGGCCCAAGTGAGTTCCACTCGTGGTGGAAGTAGACTAAACAGACCCTTGGCCTTTGCTATTAATGAGAGTGGTGATGTTTCCATTATGATTTATGTCATTTTCTTGATGAGAAAGACGGCCAGACAGACAGACACACAGACAGACAGAAAGATAGACAGACAGAGACAAACACAGAGAGACAGAGAAACAGAGACAGACACAGAGACAGAAAAAGAAGCACAGGCACACAAATGAAAAAAAAATGTTGTTCTTTTTTTTAACGTTAAACAACATCTACAAGACTATTTCAAGTAACGCTATCATGACAGCGTGTTCATATGCAACAGATGTAATAGACACAAAGCTTCAAATATGCGTTTAGTATACCGAACCTTTTTGTCTCCCGATTCCCACACGACGGTACAGACATAGGCCTACCATGATTACTTTCAGACTTGGGTCAAGAGAATCGCAGCAGACGTAGATATAATACAGTCAGTCACGATATGTCCACTACGAAGTGCTGCTGAAGAGAATGAAATGTATCACCTCTCCGCTTGCCACGCCACTGAAACAATTGTCTTGTCACGGATGTTCTGGGCTATATGGTTTGAAATACTGCCGTAGGCACACGTGTGTATGTGTGTGTGTGTGTGTGTGTGTGTGTGTGTGTGGGGGGGGCGGGGGGGGGGGGGGGGTAGGTGGGTGCTTGCGTGCATGCTTGAGTGCGTGCGTGATTGCGCGCGCGCGTGCGTGCGTGCGTGCGTGAGTACGTGTGTGTGTGTGTGTGGTGTGTGTGTGTGTGTGTGTGTGTGTGTGTGTGTGTGTGTGTGTGTGTGTGTGTGTGTGTGTGTGGTGTGTGTGTGTGTGCGCGCGCGCGCGCGTTCGTGCGTGTGCACGCGCACGCGCGCATTCATGCGTAAGATGTATATGCTTGTTCTGGTTTGGAGAGCGCAAGGATGGGTATGGAAGAACGTTAGGACGCTAGGGAAAGAACAGAGACATGCGCACAACTTATTGTGTCCCGGAGGGTGCTTTTACAGTCACTGCAGCTGATTCGCCTAGAACAGAAACGATATGCTGGGCTCGTACACCTATCTTGTTAACCAGTCTGCGCTTGAGTTCACACAATCAGTTCATAAAATACACAACAAATGGATTCCTCCAGGATCAGTATGGATGATTTCGTTATTTAGCGGACAATTTTAATTTATTTGAAAGGTGTAGTATTATGAATGCAGGCAAATATGCCCCCTGCAGGTGTGTCTCAGATGTCGGGTAGTATAGAGGTATGCATTTATGTATTCAAGCTTGCGTGTGTGTCTAAACAAGTTCGTGGTGTAATCCTATCAGAAAGGTCATAATGTAATAATAACGCAATATGGCGAAGAAGAAAAATGAAGATGGATGTGGACATTTGGAGAAAAAGACAGAACATAAATAAGGCGATAAATTACATCAGATTATATGCCTAATGCATTTATCGGTGTGCAACAATTTTTTTTTTTTAAAGTAGTACGGCAATACATTGATATAGTTTCAGGGCCAATCGGACACTCGAAACTATATTCCATGCAGACATATGTCAATCATAAAACTACCAATAGGGCTGTGCCATTTGGTCAAAGAATATCCGGGACTTTCATTTTCTATTTATTTCACCTCCGTCCTCCTTATATATTCCTTAATCCCTCTCCTCCTTCACCCTCTTTCTACCGGCACCCACACACACACACACACACACACACACACACACACACACACACACACACACACACACACACACACACACTACACCACACAACACCACACAACACCACAAATAACACACACACACACACACACACACACACACACACACACACATATGAACGTACACTCTCACTATCACTCACACAGGAGTGAGAGAGAGAGAGAGACAGGGTGAGAGAGAGAGAGAGAGAGAGAGAGAGAGAGAGAGAGAGAGAGAGAGAGAGAGAGAGAGTAAACTACCCATGAACCGCCTACTTCCCCTCTCCACCATATCCTCTCTCTCTCTCTCTCTCTCTCTCTCCTCTCTCTCTCTCTCTCTCTCTCTCTCTCTCTGCCACAGGTTGTTTTATTTCTTCTTTTGTTGAGCAGGAGTAGAGATTGATTGCCTCACTTTTCCCATCCCACTATCTCTCAAACACACGCACGCACACACACACACACACACACACACACACACACACACACACACACACACACACACACACACGCACGCACACACACACACACACACACACACACACACACACACACACACACACACACACACACACAATCTCCACTCTCTGGCCCAAGGTCATCTGTCTTCTCACTGTTCTGAAGCCCGCCTGCTACCAACTACACCCCCCCTTCCCCCCCCCCCCCCCCCCCCCCCCCCCCCCCCCCCCCCCCCCCCCCGCGCGCTCCATCTTCAGAGCCATCCTTCCACTTCCTTCTCTCCTACCCTCTCACACCACCCCTGATGACCGACCAAGCGTCTGCTGCTCTCCGCCGCTACAAGTTTCACGGACCCCACACCCACCCATCTCCGTCCCACCGCCTTTCCTGCACTGCCCTTTCCTCCTTTCCCATGCTCTGTACCCTCTGTTCTCTCCCTGAGCTTCTCTGTAAAGAAACGATCTTTAAACTTATCAACCATGCTTAAGTAAGCTCACATTGCAGGGCCATCCCAGTTTACTTGCCGATCATGTTGAAGCAAATCAATGCATCACAGGGCTACTTATCCATTTTGTTTTTTAGAAATGAACCAGCAAGCTATCAGGTAAGTTACAGTCATGTTGAAATATATAACTTTACCACCACTTTCTAAATCCTCATGGGGTAAAATTCTTATGTACACATGAAACAATGCGCAAAGTAGCTCAGAGTTGGTATACAATACAAAACAGGCAAGTGAATTTTCTTTAAACATAGCTTCTTTGGTCGTTCTATACTACAAAGAAAAAAATGCGGTCTGATGCTGTGTGGTTTTAGGAAGAACTGGGTAGTGAGCTTTTGCTTTTTTTTTTTTTTTTTTTTTTTGCTTTTTTCTTTTTTTTTTTTTCCTTTTTCAATGTGTTTTTATTTCAATTGGAGCTGCTCCAAAGGTACGAGCTCACTTAATACCTATATACTCCAGTGGTAGGTGTCCATTTCGTAAGTGCGTTTTTTCAATTTCCCTGTGGCATTCAAGGTTCTGATGCTCCGAGTTTCTATGACAGTGTTTTCTCTGCTGTTTAGTTCACTTTCAGTACATCAGTAGTACACCTTCATTACCCTGACATGCAATGGGAGATGCCGTTCTTGCTGACCCAGGCAACGACCAATCCAGTATGAGGTTTGCTGGAGTTCCTTTAAGGGGATTGCTCGTGAGAATGTAACACTCCAGCAGAGCTTAATCCTATCGAAATCGGATTTTTCACTTGTCTTTCCCTCACATGCGAAAGGTAGTGTGTGGTTACGTGGTCAGAGTGACAAAGAAGTGACTCCTTTGACCTGATTAGACCTAAAACATATGCTCTTTGATTCAAGGCGTTAGTTTCCATTAACGCCATAGACATTACTTAAATAAAGCATAAGCTTCCAGTGAACCTAAAGCATTAACTTCCAGTTAATCAGTAGATCATGTTGAAATAAAGCGTAAATGCTCATTTAGCCACTAAGCCATATTTGAGCAAAGCGTTATGGTTCAGCTAATCTGTAGATCAAGCTTAAAATAAAACATTATCTTTCTGTTAAATAATCGATCACGTTGAAGTAAAGTTTAAACTTCTAATTCACGTAACGATCATAAAGCATTATAACTGAGATGAAGCATTAGCTTCAACTTAACTATTGGATATAGTTGATATACAACATTTTCTCCCAGTTAACCAACAAATCATGCTGAATCTGTACACCATGCTGAAAAACGAGTAGGTGTCCAGTAATCTATATATCATCTTGAAATACAGCGTTTGCTCTCAGTTAACTAATAGATCGTATTTGCCTAAAGCATTAGTTCCAAGTTGACCTATGCAACATGGACATATAAAGAATTAGTTCCCAGTTTGCTGTTGAACCACAGTGAGGCGAAACAATAGTGACTCCAGTTAAAATATAGCGAAAAATATCTCGAAATTCTGTATTAGAACTCCAATAAGAGACTGGAACGTGTTGACATGAAATCACCCATTAATCTATAGTTTATGTTAAATAAATCATTTCTCCCAGTTTACGTATAATCATGTTAAAATAAAGCGTTTGTCCCTCGCAGACCAATAGATCATATTGAAATAAAACTTCAGCTGCCGGTCCACACGTAGATTAAGTTGAAATAAAGCTTTGACATCCACTTATTCGACAAATCATCCTAAAATAAAGCATCAGCTATGAGTTGATATACAGACTGCGTTCAAGTTTAGCTAAGGCCAGCAGTTAACCTATGAACCACCACATTGACGCGAAGTGTTTGCTTCAGTATGAATCATCTTTGATGCGAAACGCTCGTCCTCAGCTAACCAAGGGGGTGTTCTTGACGTAGAATGCAAGACCTCCAGTTAAATGTTTCTGTGTACTGGTGGAGAGGTCATCAGTGTAACAGATCGTTTGGTCATTTGCTGTTTCGCGTGCAGTCGCATGGGCAGGATGTTTTGCTTGACAAATGGCTGCTGACGTGTAACCCTGTTTAGCTATCGATCATACACTGCTCCTTCTCTTTTGTTTGTCTTTGTTAATAACCTTTCCCATGAATTTGCACAATAACTGGTTGTTGTATTTCTTGTTGCTGCTGTTGTTCTCTTTGCCTCTATCTCTGTCTCTGTCTGTCTGTCTGTCTGTCTGTCTGTCTGTCTGTCTCTCTCTCTCTCTCTCACTGTCTCTCTCTCTCTCTGTCTCTCTCTCTCTCTCTCTCTCTCTCTCTCTCTTCGTGCGTGCGTGCGTGCGTGCGCGCGCGCATTCGTGCGTGCGTGCGTGTGTGCGTGCGTGCGTGTGTGCGTGCGTGCGTGTGTGCGTGTGTGTGTGTGTGTGCGTGCGTGTGTGTGTGTGTGTGTGTGTGTGTGTGTGTGTGTGTGTGTGTGTGTGTGTGTGTGTGTGTTGCCTCTTTGTTCGTGTATATATGCTGGCTTGTTTGAATTATCTTAGCGATTTCCTGAGAACGAGTCAATACTTGTGTCCTTTTTTTTCTTTCTTTCTTCAGGTCTGCTTTTTTACCTATTGTCTACTTCTGTTTGATAAGCATGTAGTTAGATGTATTTGTTTTGCTTTGCTTTTATATTCTGTTATCTTGCACTGTCTTACGCTGCTATTGGTGCATGTGTAATATAATAATTAGTTCAGACTGTTCTTAAGCTCGTTGCTTTGTTTATTGTTTTTATTGGTTGATTAGAAATATGGTATCTAGGATACTTTTTAAACGATTTTGCTTTGTTTATTGTTTTTATTGGTTGATTAGAAATATGGTATCTAGGATACTTTTTAAAAGATGTTTCTTCATGTTTTACGAGCGTTTTTGTTCTTGCATGCAATTATTTCGTCTTTTGTTTGCTTAGATTTTCCCTCACACTCAGCAGTTTCGGATAGAAGTGTTCGGTTAGAAATTTACTTTACTTATGGAATTTATAGGTTTATTTTGTCTGTCCTGTCTTTCATGCCATTTTAGTTGCATCACTCTCACATTGTTATTTCCGTATCCCATATACATAACTACATCCAGTTTCATGATGTGGCAATCTCAGTGCCGGCTATCCTCAAAGAGCTACCAATATCAGTTCGTCGTGTGACAACCCACAAGATGAAATACTGCACTCCTGCTGAATCCCTTTAATGGTGTTCAGTGGTGCTTTTATGTCCAGTCTTACTGGGACATCTTTCAGTGGCAACTTTCCAGTTTTTCTTCCATCCTATGGCTAGTAGATCTCCCTGTCATCTTGTTATCCAACCACAGTATCCGTGATTGTGAATTTATCGATTCTGAAAGCTGCGACACAAACTCATAACGAGCGTAGATGCAGAGGGGAAATCAAGCATGAAGTCGTCAGACAACTGGGCATGGTGTGCCACAAAACTTAGTAACGTTCTTTGCTTCTTCACGATAATTAATGACTATGAAGATGACTAAAACTGCTGTGGAGTTTGTTTCATGTGAGTCTACATAAACCGAATATTTTCTTTCATATCTTTCTTCCTCTAAATGTCCTGATGTCAACCAGATCCAGGAAACAGAGATACCCTCATTCTTGATTGGGAAATATGAGCCATGCTCTCACAGACATCCATAAAGTGGATGAAACTCGACTGTGTGGCTCCAGATGGAATTCGTCTCTGCGGCTTCAGATGGAACTTGTCTGTATAGTTCCAGATGAAAATCATATGTGGCTCCATCTGAAACTCGCCTGCGTGGCTCTAGGTCAAACGTGACATTGTGGCTCCAGATGAACGTGACATTGTGGCTCCAGATGAACGTGACTGTGTGGCTTCAGATGAACGTGGCCGTGTGGCTTCAGATGAACGTGACTGTGTGGTTTCAGATGATGCCTGACTCAGTGACTCCACTTGAAACTTGACCATATGGACCAGAGAAATGCGTCTGTGTGATTTCAGATGAAACTCCATTGGAACTTGAACTGTGTGGGTCCAGATTAAACTCGAAAAGTGTGGATCCAGATGAAACTTGACAGTATGTTCCATATGAAACTCACGCTGTAGGATTCCAGATGAAATTCCACTGTGTGGCTGAGGTGTAGAAGAACAGCCACATCAGGTTAAGGTCCGTGCCCTTGCTGATGATCTGATGGGCCAGGAATGGGACTACAGCTTGGATCCCTTTCCAGTTTTTCTTCCTTTCTATGGCCAGGCCATACAGTGAAGATTTGGAATCCATCTGAATGTAGCCTATGGAGGTTGTAGCAACTCGTTAGTGGTGTCGCATGACATCAGGATGGCGTACAGCTCGGTGATGAAAATGCTGATTCCTTTGTTCGGCTTACAGTAGTCCTGAGATCTGGGATGACCAAGGCAAATTTTGCCTCACCAATTTCCTGCACTGAGCCATCCGTGTAGACTTGAAGATGGTGGTCATTTTCTTCTCGGATCTTTTCTTTCCAGTATTGACATGTAGAGTGAATTGTCTTTCTTTGGTACTGTCTAATCGTATTTGTATTCATTTTGCGGTTTTTTTTCCTGTTCCGGTGGAAGTAGAGGGTAGACTATATTATCAGGTCCGGTGTGGCTCTTGTTCCAGCTTCCTTGATCTGGTCACAAAAACGCGTTGCCCTTCTGTGGAGGTTCGCCTTTCTTTCCTTTATGGTCAGACTATAGGCAGTATCCTTTGTGTTGAAATCGCTCTGGGGGTGACTTTCACGGTGTTGTTAGTTGCTGAAGTGCGGGCTTCAGGACTGCAATCCCTTCAGCGGCATTCGCCCATGAAGGGAAGCCATTATGCTTCCTAGAATAGGAGGTCGTTGATGGCGTGTGGGAAGATACCTACAGCGTGTTTGAGGGCTGTTAGTTTCAGCTGTTGAATCTCTTGCATCAGGATTAATCATACCATAAAGCAGGCTTTGTGGTCGTATGCCAATCTTGAGCGTGTTGGGGCTGCTGTCAGGTGAGGTAGACTGTCGTGCTCACCCACATTTCTTGTTTAAGGGTGAGGGTCGCTGCTCTCAAGGCCTTGGTATCATTATTCTGATGAACATCCCCCAGGTGAGGCTGGGGTGATAGTCACACACGAGAATTTGCCTTGTTCGATAAGATGACCTGGTCAGCCGCGATTGTGTGGTAGCTGCAGAGGTTTTTTTCGATGTTTGCTGAAGACCTCCAGGACTTTTTTTTCCAGCTGACTGTTCTGAGATACTGTCGGTCATATAGAACTGGATACCATCTTTGTCCTTTTGGTTTGGTGTCGTCTGCCATCTCTCTAGAGCCAAGAAAAACAGATGAATTCGAGTCGTAATGCCAAGGGTGACAATCTTTTTCAGGAGTTCGGCATACCACACGGTGTGGAAAGCCTTCTTGGTCTGTTATAAGATGGCGACGGTTGATCTGGATCTATTTGGTAATGTCCATCGTTTCCCATCTTCGAGAAGTACGACGGCATTTTCCATGTAACTTTAGAAGCCATTCTGGCATACAGATAGGATGCTGTTCTTCTCCAGCTGATGTTCAGATCTAGTTCTGAGAACATCCCAAGTCTTTTCTAAGATGGGACGTCAGGACGATGGGTCGGAAGCCGAATATGAAAGTTGAGCTGATTTGATGACTTTGGGGACGGATACTATGACAGCTTTTCTCCAGGCCATGGGCACATGTTCAGAGCTCCAGCGTGCTTGGAAGAAGGAGTGCAACGCCTGCATCATGGGTCGCGGAAATCCCCAGATCATGTGGTAAGAAATAGAGTCAGCTTTGGTCGTTTGGCTGGCTTATCCCTGGCTGGTGACTGTCTCCACGTCTTTCAGAGCCAGGCTTCTGTTGATGGCCATGGACGTGTCTGATACTGGATTGCTGAGTTTGTGTCTCTGTTTCGCTTCTTTCTTGGAACAGTTCTATAGGGAGATGGTTTGATTAGCCTGCCTTGGCGAAGAAGCTGGCGCGTACTTCGGCCTTTCCCTGGATGTCTTCGGAGAGTCGGCCATCTACGAAGTGAGTACGCTCTGGTCGACGTTTCTGGTTACTTATGGTTTTCATCTCACTGTACCGCATTATCTGCACCTTGTGTGGTTCCTGGTTAAATTTACCGGTTATAGTGTCCCTGAACATGAAACGGATGGTTTTCACCTTTCACGTCACTTGATTAAGTTCATCCATTTACGTCCCACTCGTTTGGAATGAAATGATTGATTTACGTATTGTTCTTCGAGTGAATTTTCCTTTGCATAAAAACATTCATGGTTTTTAGATTACTAGATCAACCTTTTTTTCATGTTGATCAAGGTTACTCTCGAACAGTTCTTTGGGCATCTATCTGCGGATAAGATTAACTTACCCTCGAGCAGATAGCTGTCTTCAGATTTCCTGAGGTCTCTCACATGCTGTTTCCGTGACAAAGTGTTACAGACACCGATATCCCTCTCTCATCCCAGTCACCTCTCCCCTCACACTCTTCCTCCCCCCCCCCCACCCTCCCCCCTCCCCTCCTTCTCTCCGCTCGTCACCATCCTTACCCTCACTGTCCACGACAGACAATGTATTCTGATTACAGGACGGAGCTTCTGCGTCTGCTGTTTTCCTGCCTCCTCTCCCTTTCACTGTCTGTCTGTCTGTCTGTCTGTCTGTCTGTCTGTCTGTCTGTCTGTCTGTCTCTCTCTCTCTCTCTCTCTCTCTCTCTCTCTCTCTCAGACACAGACTCAGACACATACATAGACACACACACAAACGCGCGCGCGCGGATTTGTAGATCCTTTTCCACTGATTTTCTTCCCTGATTTAAATTGACGTGGACATATGCTGGGATTTATGTGAAATGCACCAGACAAATAAGACAAACTAAACAAACAAACAAACAAAAAAGCAACACAGAGTGGGTTTAAATCTTCCAAAATCTCCTATAGTTACAGAATAAAATAAAATAAACAGAAACGAAACGAGAGAGAGAGAGAGAGAGAGAGAGAGAGAGAGAGAGAGAGAGAGAGAGAGAGAGAGAGAGAGAGAATCCAAGAAATAATTTTTTTTTCTTCCTGTCCATCTTCCTCCATATCATCATCATCATCGTCGTCGTCGTCGTCGTCATCATCATCATCATCATCATCACCATCATCATCATCATCACCATCATCATCATCATCATCATCTCCTCCTCCTCTTCCTCCTCCTTCTCCTGCTTCTCCTCCTCCTCCTCTTCCTCCTGCTAGCGTTCTGCTCTTGCTCCTCTTCCTTGTCCTTTTTCTTTTTCTGTTCTTTTGGCACTGCCCAAACCGCTGTCAGCCGAAATGCACTTTGTCCAACATAAGCATATTTGCAAGATGTATTCCGGGAGTCTCCTCCTCTGTAAATGTGTGCTCTAAATCCGTAAATTGACCAGTAATTTGAGATACGGGTGGAGCTCATAACATCAAGCCCATAGACAAAACGTAATACATGAAATATAAACCTCACAAACATCGGCAAGGGTCACACATCGTCGTATTCTGCGAGTTTTGACTTAGACTTAGTACATGTTAATGGTATTGTCATAGTTTGTGTGTGCGTGCGTGCGTGCGTGCGTGCGTGCGTGCGCGTGTGTGTGTATGTGTGTGTGTGTGTGTGTGTGTGTGTGTGTGTGTGTGTGTGTGTGTGTTGTTGTTGTTGTTGTTGTTGTTGTTGTTTGTTGTTGTTGCTCTTCTTCTTCTTCTTCTTCTTGCTGTTGTTTGCGTAGTTCTTACCATTTTAACTATTTTCGCCCAGTCCACAATTCTTCCATTCCATGCCCATCTTACCCGCCGCTCGACCTTTTTCTGTCTTTCATCGCCCACACCTTTACAGCAGCAGCAGCAGCAGCTGCAGCAGTATCGTTGGCCTTGCTCCAAACAAAGCCTTTACCCACATTCATATACTGCCTGCACAACCCCCACCCCACCTCCCACCCATTCTCACCAGCACCGTCCCCCTCCACGCTTTCATTTTAAACCATCTATCCTCCTCACATAGAGCACGGATACTCGCAGGCGAGAAAATCCCCATAGAGCACGGATACTCGCAGGCGAGAAAATCCCCATAAAGTTTGTTTGTTTTTTTTACCTATGCAGTCTCACAGGAGTGTGTGACACTTCTGACGTGCTCGTCACATGCCTAGTTAAAGGACCATTATGACATCCGTGGCAGCACAGCAGTTTGATTGATTTTTTAAAGAATTCATGAAATTCTGAAAGTTCGATTCTGGCCTAAATAGCACACTGGGAGGTCACGTATACTTAATGCCCGGCCGATTTGTCCAACACCTGTGGTGTTGTGTGGTGTTATCACAAATGTGTATCCTAATATCAGTCACTACCTAAAATGATTGCTTATATATATATATATATATATATATATATATATAAAATTAATAAAATTAAGGTTAAAAGACCTCTCAGTTTTCTAAAAATGATCAACCAAGAATTGGGAGCGACACAACAGTTTAAAAGATTTAAAATATGGAAGTATAAAAACCACCCTACAAATTTGTTTCGAGCGGGAGCTCTCTTCAGGGAAGAGAGCTCCCGCTCGAAACAAATTTGTAGGGTGGTTTTTATACTTCCATATTTCAAATCTTTTAAACTGGTATATATATATATATATATATATATATATATATATATATATATATATATATATATATATATTTATATATATAAGCTTGGTTGGTGTAGGTTAAGCTAGAAAGTAGGGACAACACACGCGCGCACTCACTCTCTCTCTCTCTCTCTCTCTCTCTCTCTCTCTCTCCACACACACACACATACACAAGCACACACGCGCGCACGCACACATGCACGCACGCGTGCGCGCGCGCACACACACACACACACGCGCGTGCGCACACACACTCACACACACGCACGCACACGCACACACACACACGCGCGCACACACACGCACACACACACACACACACGCGCGCGCGCGCGCGCGCGCGCGCGCGGGCATTCGCGCGAATACACCCGCGTACTGAGGAAAATAAACACGAAGCCGGATAGTCCCGTTGTTACATACGTGAGCCGAAAGAAAAGCGGAAAACATCTTGAGAAAATGCTGCCAATTCAGAATGCAAACTACTGGGTCCATAGAAATGCTCAATCAAAGCCGGGCACGAAAGAAAAAAATTAGAGGGAGTTGTGAAAATGTAGACCTTTAGAAGAAGAAGAAGAAGAAGACGCAGAAGAAGAGGGAGGAGGAGGAGTTGGAGGAGGAGGAGGAAAAGGGGAGGGAGAGGGAGCGAAGGGAGAGAGAGAGAGAGAGAGAGAGAGAGAGAGAGAGAGAGAGAGAGAGAGAGAGAGAGAGAGAGAGAAAGAAGATGGGTGGGCATTTGGGAGACAAGTCAAAACACAATGTTTGGTAAGTGTAGGAGGACTTAGCCTGTGTGTCTTTTCCCACATCCTGCCCTCATCCATGAGGGCGTAAAGAAAAAGGAAAATGAATAGTTTCAGCCATTACAAATGAGGTCTTTCATTTTAAAGAGACAGAAGAGAAAGACGGAGAGAGAGACAGAGACAGAGACAGAACAGAGATTCTTAAAATTCACTCATTGATCCCCTGTTATGGTTGAGCTGAGAGGGGAAAAAAAAAACTCATGCAGATAAATGATGGACAGAGGGAGGGAGGGAGGGAGGCAGGGAGGGAGGGAGGGAGGGAGAGGGAGAGAGATGAGTGTGTGATGGAGAGAGAAAGAGAGAGAGAAAGAGGGAGAGGGAGAGGGAGAGAAAGAGGGAGAGAGAGAGAGGATGGGCAGGCAAAAGAAAGAAAGGCCAGTAGACAAACTACAGAAAACGTTTTCCTTATCTGAATTCATGACTGTAGGTCGTGGAAATGAGTGGTATGGGGTGGGGTGGGGGGGGGGGGGAGAGAGAGAAGGAGTTTGCATGTATATATATATATATTCAACATTCAAAGAGTACCTGTACTGAAGGAGGATTATATGTCAATTTGTTTCAAGAAATGTATATATATATATATATATATATATATATATTATATATATATATATATATAAACACACACACACACACATATATATATATGTATATATATATATATATATATATATATACATTTCTTGAAACAAATTGACATATAATCCTACTTCAGTACAGGTACTCTTTGAATGTTGTTTGTACCTTTTTCCCAAGAAAATATGACGATTTTTCCTTTCAATCATTGGTAATGAAATCCGAAATTTTTCTCTGCAGAAGTGAAAGTTTCAGCCGAATAACTCCGACTTTGGATTCAAACCTTCGAGTATTAAGAAACTGTGGCTTGCTATCTAAAGGAAAACTTATTTTATCATGGGGCGAAATTCTTCCCACTATTCCATGCATTAAAATCAACATAGTGCACATTGCATCACATTTTAGAGGTGGGCTAGGTGTGTAGAGCTTCAAAGTATTGATTTTGTTGTTGCAGTTGCTATTGTTGTTGCTGTTGTTGTTGCTGCTGCTGCTTCTGCTGCTGATGCTGCTGCTGATGATGATGATGAAAATGATGATGATGATGTCATCGTCGTCGTCCACGTCGTTGGACACGAGTGCACTGACAAGTTTTAAGTACAAGTAAGACTCTTAATGAGAAGTTTTGATATCTTTTTACTAGCAACTTACCAGAACACTGATGCACAGTCTATGAATAGTTATTATGTATTCGTATAAAAGGGGTGCCATCTACCATGTGGAACGAGGCCGTGCCTCGTTCAAAATGACTGAATAACGCTTTTACATAACCCACACCTGACTGTTCTATGCGTTTACTCTAGAACTAGATTACTTTCTTCCAGTTTGTCAAGGAGCTATGGTCTATTTTCTCAATCTTTTCGGTTCTGATTGACAGAGCTGGAAGAATACTGTGTAAGTTTTATGCATTTGACTTGACCTTAAAATCCTTTGCTTCTTTTTGGGTTCATTTGAAGACGTTCCGTTTTATCTGGTTCATATTTGAATCGCCTTTTTCACAGGTTCGTGTACAGGAAATGCAGATAATGATAGTAAATGGACAGTGGTGTTGTCAACTAAAACATAGCAATAAAAAAAATAAAAAGGATCAACATCTCTCTGCTCAGAATGGGGACGGGCAAAGGGGTGTGTGTGTGTGCATTCACACACACACACACACACACACACACACACACACACATATATATATATATATATATATATATGCATACATACAAATCAATTACGTTAATGCATTAACTTGTCAAATCAACAACTATGCACAGTAGTCCAGATTGCAGGCGCATCGATAAAAGCTATCTTTCACATACTCTCTCTCTCTCTCTCTCTCTTTGATTCTATTCCCCCTCTTTCTCTCTCTGTCCCCACGTCCTCCTTTCTCTCTCTGGCTAGATCCAGTTCTTTGTCAGTGCTTTAGTCAGCTTTATACATCTAATGCTATTTAAAGTACAGTTTGGAAGTCAACATCTGTCAGTTTCAAGGCTGGTCATGAGGTGATTCCGCCTTGACTAGACACGCCTAGACCCAATCATGACAGACATGCTCAAGTATTTTGCGATTTGTTTACATTTGGTTATGGGCAGTCCTAACATTGAAAGTCCTGAAACCACTTTTATTAACCATACCTAGTGAACCTATTACTAGAACAACCACTTTCGTGCTAAATCCGACATCACTAAGAGCATAGCAAAGAGGCAAGTACTTTTGAAATTTGCTCTCATAGCATGTTTGTATGAATGTGTCAAATGGTTTGAAACCTCGATGACGAATGCCACCGAGTTTCGATGGTCGATGAAGCATAAATCAGGTTTTAACCATGGTAGATCTTCAACACCGTTTATAGAGACAGGCCTATTTTGAAAAACATCCACAAAATTCGTCACAATGCATTTCTGTAGTTCATTTCTGATGATTTCAACGCATCTGTCGTGTCTTTGCGTGTAAAGGTCCCTCAGTCGACGACATCCATTCAAGGCAGTGGAATTTGTGTCAAAGCGAAACCCACACAAAGCACAATCTCTCCGATAAGTATCAAGATAGTAGATGTTGTTCACTGCATTGGTCTCCGGCAGCTGTAGACGTCCCTTGCTGATGAACCTGATTATTTGGTCATTGACGTTGGTGTTGGTGAGGTGTCCTATGGAGTGGGTTACTGCCGCATCCGGAGTTGCATCCGGGTGATTCTCCTTTGTTGTTGCAGCTGCCGAAAATGGTGTGTATCTTTGCCCACTTGCATTCTTTTGATTGCGCTGTACAATTGTTTAGAATTACTGTAGCGAATTTGAACTAGCTCATCATCAGAGGCTGGGAGTACTACTCCGAAACTGTCGCTGTTTTCATCAAATTCCAGCTTAAGATCCGGCCGCACACACAGCTCATGGAGCTGAACGAAGGAAGAACGTGACCAGTTGACCTTGCTGCCTTTCCTTAACTTCCCTTCGGCGTCTGTGGCATATCCTCCAAAATTGCTGTCGTCTGGATCTGCGTGAGGCACCTTTCTGTTTTCCATGTGGAGACGGAAACTGTTGCGTGCTACCATTCTGACATGTTGGTCATCACTGTTCAGAACAGAGATCAGGAAGGAGAGGCGTTTGGCGTAGTACATGGTACTTGGTTTCAACAGACCAAGTCCGCCTTGTTTTCGGGGAAGGAACATGTACGCTCGATTGGTAGAAGAGTTTAGTTTGAGATGAATGCGAACAAAATCAACTATCTTATCTTCCAGAGTCTTTAGGAGTTTTTCTGTGAATTTTGAATTGCTGTAATAAAAGTTCAATTTTGAAGAAGACATGACGTTTACAGCATCAATTTTTTTGCACAGTGGTAAAGGTGAAAGCGAAATTTTTTTCTAGCATTCTTTTGAATTCCTCGCTTGCCTGCGCCAGTTGCTCTTTCTCAGAAGTTCCAGTCAGATTTGTTTGAAATCCAAGATACTGGTATGGCTCATCTTTTCCGAACATCGGCGTATCTTCACCTTGCAGCGTCACGTGGACGTTCTCAGTCACATCTGTAGAAGCCCAGTTGTTTCATGCGCGTTGTCCATGAATGGTGGCACACTTTTTGTGTTTCACCTCCATTCCGGTGTAATGCAGGAAGGTTTCCGTCTTATTTATCATTTCTTGTAAGTTTTCCTCATAGCGAGCACTGGCATATACATCATCCATGTATACCTGAATTGGAGAAGGCATTGAAGCTGGTGTGAACGGCTGCTCCATCCATCGAATCCACGGATCCAACGCCTGAATGAACACAACAGCTGACCACGGGCATCCTTGCACGATGCCACGATGCCTTGTAATCCTTGGCGTGGACATGTCTCCCGTCTGCACCTGGAATGTAAAGTTGGTGTAAATATACGCGTCACGTCGATGATGTGCTGTGGATAGCCGGCACTCCGCATCGCATCTAACATCACTCTTTGATCAATGCTCCCATAAGCGTCCTTGATGTCAACGAAAGTAGTGCAGAACCGACTTAATACATGCTTAAAATTCTCAATTGCAGTTTTCAAGCAGAACACGTGTTCTTGAAGGCCGTTTCTTGGGATATAGCCCGTCTGTTTTGATGACAGCCTTCCGGTCGAAACAATCCATGGTAAAAGCCTACTTTGCACTAACTTCATGTAGATCTTGTACAAAGACGTCAACAAGTGTCACGTGCCCCACCAGCGACCCCTAGGGGTCACCAGGAAGACAACAACACCCCCTCCCGATCACCGGCAGCAGACTCCACACTGACTCACACCGACTCACACCAGTCACCCTCCAGCAAAACGACGGAACAGCAACTGCCTCTCCAGGATCCCAATCCAAAAGGGGAACCTTTTTAATGCTGATTATTGACAATATTATTTCTAAGCGGCACCAAGGGTCCAACCGACACGCCAGGAATATTTGAGTATGGATATGAAATACAGATCCCCTGGGGTATGAAGTCTAGGGGTATAACACAATAAAAAAAAAACAAACTTGGGGACCTCAGTCGGCCGCGGCCAGGGATCTGTAGCAACGAGTAAGCGAAAACAGGCAAGGGAAACCATGGGGAGCCTCCTTATCAACATTAACCATATGGACATATATATTAAATTCAAAAGCAATCATCATAGCATATCAACAACAACAACAACAAAATGATGACTCGAATGTGCATAAATGGGTGATGATACGTAGCTTATCAACATTAACCATATGGACATATATATTAAATTCAAAAGCAATCATCATAGCATATCAACACAAAAAAAAAAAAAATGATGACTCTCCGAATGTGCATAAATGGGTGATGATACGTAGCGTGTGTGTTGGTGTGTGTTCAATCCCAGTAGGCGTCGCTGTCCTTAGAAACCGAACACCCAAGACGTAGCTCGGCACAGAATGGGGCAATTGGTATCTGCTTAGTCACTCAGGCTGTCTTGGCGCTTAGACTTAGGCGGCGTCCATGACTAGGCACGCTGGAGTAGGTTTATTAAACGACGCACTGATTCACTGGACGATCACATGTACATGACGGAACGACGAACGATGAAACGTTTCGGACGTAACACGAGACCATGGTGGTGCAGATGGCGATGATGATGTTTGGCACTCCTCCCGTCGACTCCCACGCCCCAATCCGCGCCGCTGCAGTCGGGAACTCTTGAAGCGGTGCTGCGCGGGACTGGGGGAGGGGGGGGGGGGGGGGTGAGAGAAAGGAAAGGAAAGGAACAACGGGGACGGAGAGTGCCGGATGGGCTGTTCCAGGACAGGGATGTAGAACCGTCTCCAAGGCAGGGCCGTGCAGGCTTCTCCTCGACAGTCCCCTGGTGACGCTGCTCACCTGTAGCGAGGACCCAGCGACCTACGGCAGCTCGTCACTCCCAGGCCCAGACTAAGGCTGCGGGCCACTTGGTTCAAAGCCCTGGAACAGAGAGCTATAACCCGGGCTACGATATGTCTAACCCATACCGATGCATATTATGTGTGTAGAAATGTCCATGTATACACATCCTCCACTACACACACACACACACACACACACACACACACACACACACACACACACACACAAATATCGACTATTGCTCTCGTTCACCGCAAAGCCGTCGTCACGCAAATAAACCCCAAAATCCAGATTCCAAGGAAGCAAGGGAGGGAATCCGAGCCATGCACGGGTTGACTGCGCCAGCTAGCATTATATCCAATAATGTCGGCTGATGCCATAAAAAAAAAAAAAAAACTAACTTCCCTGCTCGGACTGAAAACGTGGAATGGTTTCCCCATGAACGAGGGGCATCTTCGGGTTAGATATCCCACAGTAAGTTTCCCTCTTTATGCTATAACCGTTCACAATTCAGAACAAGGCATTGGAACCAATAGAGAGGCAAAAAAAAGAAGAAAATTTCCCATTTTTAAATGAACGAACAAGACAACTATCAAAGGGAAAGAAAGAGGAATAAGAGGGAGAGAGAGGAAGGGGGAGAGAGAGGGAGAGAGAGAGAGAGAGAGAGAGAGGGGGGGGGAAGGAAACGGTACTACTTGCTAACGTTACTTAAGGACAAGGATTCAACCCTGATCCCCTCAAAAACCGTAAGCATTTAATACAAAGATGGGGTGAAGGATGAATAAAGCAAGAAAAATGATAATTTAATGCTTACCCCATTCGGCTCGTGGAGGAAGTCGGAATGAGACAACTTCGCAGTGTTGGCCTCAATACCTATCGAAAGGTGTTACCACTGTTCGACGAGACATCAGTAGTATATGAGGCCCCTCTCGGAGGGACGACCAACGAGAGCCCGACGGAACCCGCTTCGCGTAGCTGAGTTCCCCCATTCTAGAACACGTTATCCTCTTAAATACTAACAGGGGAGGTGAACTCCGGCAGACCTACTAGAGTTAGTTCCCCTAGCATTTGCCCTCGAGACGGGCGACAGAAAGCTGAATTGAATGATGCGCGTAAAGCACGAGGGTTTCTTCGGCTCAACCTGAACATGACACTGGTTTCTGGGGTGAACACAGAGGTCTTCGAGTGCAAACAAAAAAAAAAACTATCTGACAGTGGAAAAAGTTTCAGGTCGAGACCTTCACGCCTGTCTGTGTGTCAGACAGGTCGTGACAACAAGTAAATAGGTCTCCAATCACCAGGCTGCATCACATTCCCTTCTTTTTGGGGAAGTAAAATGATTGTGGCATGTTTCCAATCAGTGGGAATTCTTTTGTTTTCTCCAACAAATGTTAAATATTGCCGTCAAAGGCAATGACAGACGGTGCAGATGTTGTTTCAGAAAAGAATACTCAACTCCATCATATCCAGGCGCTGTGTTATTCTTCAGCGATTTCACCACAGGTATCACTTCGTCCTTGGTGAACGGGTCCAGCTGCAGCTCATCTTTAGGAGGATGAGGGGTGATGTTGTCAGGCCAAAGCGGAGGGGGGAGGGGGTACTCCAACCCCTTTTCACTCTTCTGTTGGAAAAACTCCGTCAACACATCCACCTCGATGGGAAAAAAAGTGGGTTGTGCTTCTGATCTGCTGTCGTTCTTGATGATCTCAATGGCACGTTCTGATTATCTAGCCAAAGCTGCGTTAGTTCATGCTTTTCCACACTCCGCGCTCTATGTTGATCCTGTCTTCCACGCATATGTCTGAAGTGTTTCCTAAGACTTGGGAAGATGGTGTGGTCAATGTAGTGAAGAGCTTTTTCGATTTTCTGCCGCAACTCATCTTTCTCCGATTCATGCTGAGTTTGTACAGCGATTTGAATGGGAAACTTGTTGACAGTTCTCCAGATAAATCTCAAAACGCGAAGTTCTGAATCCGGAGCCTGTGACGCCTCTTTGTTGGCGTCATCGTAGGGTGACGTCACGCTGCGCTTCCAGAAAGCGGAGGACGTTCTGAACTTTGCCCAGGAGACGAAGCCACGGTCGAAAATCCCCGTGAGCAAACTTGACAGTATTGTACATTGACAGCCAGCCATCCATCCATCCATCCATACATACATACATCATACGTATATACAAAGACAGAGAGACAGAGACAAAGTGAGAGAGAGAGAGAGAGAGAGAGAGAGAGAGAGAGATTGAATGATTGACATGCAGTGTGTTTGTGTGTTGTGTGTGCGTGCGTGCGTGCGTGTGTGTGAGTAAACCTTTTAACCCCATTCCAACACTACCACCCTCAACCCTCCTAACCACTATCCCAGTAGAGTGAACTTGTTGCCCTTCCACTCACTCAGCAACGCATCATGCACCATTCGGTCCATTCTGCCTTGATCTGTGTAGGAAAGTAAAGCACACTTCAATCTGCATACTGACCTCAGGTATAGATGTATGTCGTTTTTTTAAATTTTATTTTATATTTGTCTTATATCCACAACGTGACCTATTGGCATGCGAGCTAATCGCACGGAACTAATCTATATGCTAAACCCGAAACTCCTGCTGTCTGCTGTAGCTAGACTAGAATGGGAAACAGGCACAGAGCCGAACAAAAAATGGAGAGGGTGGTAAGAACTGGGTGGTGGAAGCTAGATGTGTGCTAATGATAAGTATCTGAAATTCAGGACCAGATTATTCATACACACACAGATGTACAGACACACAAATGCAAAGACATACAAACTTGCACGTAAACACACATGTGAGTGGTCATACACACGCGCGCGCGCGCGTGCGCGGGCGTACACACACACACACACACACACACACACACACACACACACACATGTATGCATGTATATCTCTAACACACACACACACACACACACACACACACACACACACACACACACACACATATATATATATATATATCTTACGCAAGCACACACACACACACACACACACACACACACACACACACACACACACACACACACACACAATTATGCAAACTCACGCATATACTCATAGTTGTATGCAAACAAAGGAAAGTTGTTACACTGTCCAGAGACACACTAGTCATATTTACAAGATGCATAGGTCGAGACTGTCCAAAGTCAGCCCCATTTGTCAAAAGACTGGATTTGCCGAAACAGTTCAAAACGGGTCCCCGAAGATTGCTGTAACAGAATATTTGGCCAGAGCGTGTGCACGGGCATTCAGGAGAGAGTGTGAGACAAAGAGAGGGTGTGGGTGAAGGAGGAAGAGGGGGGGGGGGGGAGTTGGGACGGAAGGGGTAGAACCATCAGCGGTGTTGTTTAGTGTCTGAGTTTGTTTCCCAATATCGTAAATTCCTCCAGGGAATTAATGAATTGCAGTGTGGTCTCAAAACTTAGCGGAGGTGGTGTGGCTTATATGGACTAGTCCGCACGCAGTAACGCCTCCTTGATGAAACTGAAACTGAAACTGAAACTCCAGGGAATCAAACCAAGCGTTATTTCACTTCCTCCCACTGGGCCCAGATGATAGATCAAAGATCTTTTGATAGATAGATAGATAGATAGATCGATAGATAGATAGAAAGATCGATAGATAGATAGTGATATAGATAAACAGACAGACATATAGATATAGAAACATAAGCAACACAGGAGACAAATAAGAGTCAGAAGTCTAGACAATCTGCTCTCATTCATCTTCTGCTTTCCAATCATAATCCATTTTGTTTTGATGCAGAACTGATACATTCACTCCATATTAAGATATTCGAATGTTCTTTCCAAAAGTGCAATCCTGTTTTTTTATGCTAACAAGATACGTTCACCTTATTTCAGATACTAAAAGTCAGATAGGAAATAGATTTTCAAATTGAGCTTGTTTGTGTGCGTGTGCACCATAAATAGTAACATTCTAAGAACGGTAATGAGTTTTAGAGAGATTGTCTCTCCTTCTGTCATAGAAGGGGAGACACAACGCCACACGTTTTATACTGATCGAACTGAAATGAACGAGAACAATTCGTGTCAGCTTCTTGCTGCCTTGCACGCATGTCTCCACACAGCTGTTATGTCACACACTCTATCCACCAGGAGCTCCCAGGGCTCAGGCCCACAGCCCCGCAGACTAAGAAGCAAGTGTCCTAACCACTGGATTGTTGTTTTACCCATCACATTATCATCATCGAATTACAAGATTTGAATTTACTTCATGAAATCAGTTCTTTCCGTGTGAAAGCTGTATAGTTTTCATTTAAAGAGTATTGAAAAAAGTCAAAAGAGTATTGAAAAAAGTCACTTTAGCAACAGTAGAGTTTTTGCATTACAAGAGTTCATGAAAAAGAAAAAGGTCTTCGGAAACAGAATAATCTTGTTATGAAAACAGTTATTTTCTTCTGAGAAAAGTAACGTTCTTTGTAAAAGATTTTTTTTTCTTATTAAAAAGTTTCTTCACTACATGAGTATTTATGTCACCGAAATTGAATTGGATTTCATTTCATGGCAAAAGTTGTTTTATGAAAAAAAAAGTATTTCTTTAATAAAAAAAATAAATAAATAAAATAAAAAAAGTCTGCGTGAGTAAAGTGTGCTCGAACGAAGAAACAAAGTCTCTTTGTGAGAAGAAGTGGTTTGTCGAAAGAGTAGTTTTTTCATAACGGAGTCATTCTAATCAAGGCAATAATGTTGATATCATTAAAGAGCAATTTTCCTGTCAAGAGAGTAATTTTTGTCTGCAAAAAAAGTGAATACTGTGTGTGTGTGTGTGTGTGTGTGTGG
>CM065716.1:85922680-85930180 GCA_033310375.1 Conus canariensis | reverse complement strand
AGCAAACCGGCTAACAAGATGGGATAGTAGTACCAGCCTAATGTATTGCTGCCACATCTGTGACCCATCGATTCCGTTGTAGGCAACAACGCCGTGGTAACTGTGAAAGCACCCATACCGACACGCTAACATGTGCAAATGCCCGTGTTCTTCCTTTTCCCAGCTTCCTCACTTGGTTAGCTGTAGTAACTGTGAAAGCAACCACACAGACATACAGACATGCTAACACGTGCAAATGCCCGTGTTCTTCCATTACCCAATTTCTTCAATTGCTTCCACAGCCTTCTTTGCGCCCAACAAGCATACATACATAGTCACGCGTGCACACACACACACCACACACACACACACACACGTGCGTGCGCTCGTATGTGTGCAGAGAGAGAGAGAGAGAGAGAGAGAGAGAGAGAGAGAGAGAGAGAGAGAGAGAGAGAGAGAGAGAGATTTATACTGACACACTCGGCAGTACGTTTTACTGCAGTTGTCCCGGTGGGACTCATTTCACCCGACGGAACAGCATAAATAAAACACAAAAATGTTTGATGTCTCATAATAGTGATAAAGAGCTTCGAGTTCACAGATAGATGCAGACAGACAGAGTTTAACTAGATGAAGCAAAGGGTAATGTAGCTTCCTTCACTGACATCAGCCTCAATACTTTTGATTTAGGAGTTGGGAGAAATAGCTGTAAAAACGCGCGCGCGCGCACGAGAGAGAGAGAGAGAGAGAGAGAGAGAGAGAGAGAGAGAGAGAGAGAGAGAAGAGACGAGAAGAGAGAGAGACAGAGAGAGAGAGACAGACAGACAGAGAAAACAGAGACAGAGAGAAGACACAGAGAGCAGAGAGAAACAAGACAGAGAGAGACAGAGACAGAGAGAGACAGAGAGAGAGAGAGAGAGACAGAGAGAGAGACGAGAGAGAGATTATTGATTGACTTATGCTTATTGATCTTAGAGACTCAGGATGAAGATTTTAGGCCAGGCTTAGAGAGAGAGAAGAAGAGAGAGAGAGCAAGAGAGAGAGAGAGAGAGAGAGGAGAGAGAGAGAGAGAGGAGAGAGAGAGAGAGTCCCTGTTGTGCATGCAAGCATACGTGCACATGTGTGTGTGTGTGGTGTGTGTGTGTGTGTGTGTGTGTGTGTGTGTGTGTGTGTGTGTGTGTGTGTGTTGTGTGCGCACGCGTGTACTCACACGCTCTCCATTCACTATAGCACTCTTCTCTTTCAGCTCTCTTAAATTTTGTCTGTTAACTTCTGAACTCCTTTAGTACCTGTTAAGTAAGCTGGAAATTTATCGCGGTTTTGGAATGTTGCAGTAAACGTCCCTTCTTCATCAGTTACGCTTTAAATGGAGTCCCACTTAGCTCTGCTCGTCGTCCTGTGCAATTCCCTTTGTCTTTTAGTCCCGTCTTTAATAGTATCGATCATCATTCATTGTGTGAAAGGTTTGTTCATGACACCCGGCTGAAATATCTGAATCGAAGAGCACGGTCTTCAGCCTGTGGGAACAGGTTTGCAGATTTACAGATACGGCTGACACTGACGAGCATCACTTCATGATGAGACAACAGGAGTTTGCCCTCCCTTCCTCTCTTAGGTCTCTTCATTTTTGCTTATCATCTGCATTAATTGTACTTACATGCTTTCCTTTCTGTCTCCTTCCTTTCGTGTCTTTTATTTTGGTCTAGGTCTTTCCATCGTGCAGTGTGCTTCTTCTTCTTCTTCTTCTTCTTCTTCTTCTTCTTCTTTTTCGAACACTCTAGATGGGAACGCCAGCTCCCCTGACGAATGCTGCCGTGCGCTGTAGGTCCCCAAGGGCACCGTAGAGCTTCCTCTCCACTGATGTTTGTTCCGTCCATATCTGTTGTCTCAGAGCTTCATGCAACGGGCAATCCTGCAGTAGACGTGCTGTTGTCATACTGCCGGTCTGGCATGGGCATTGGTCTGACTGACCGATCCTGAACTTGGTAAAGAGCCTGTCCGCAGCCTGAAGATGGCCACCTGCTCTGATCTTCTTAGTAGGTGGTACGGGTCATGTCTGTTGAAATGTGGATGCTCCTGCAACCACTTGCTCTGCTGTCTGGCTTTGATGATTGTCTTGGCTTCCTTGAGGGTTGTGGACGTGTCTTCCTGTTTCTTTGTTGCTCCCTCTTTAGCCAGAGTGTCTGCACCCTCGTTGCCAAGTACGTTGCCGTGGGAAGGGATCCACTGTAGAACGACTGTGCCGGCTCTGCATAGGAAGATAAGGGCAGTAGATAGGTCGTTCAGTTCTTTGTCTCTGACAGTCTGTAGGGCCTGCAAGACAGACAAAGCGTCTGAAAGAAAGACGACGTGTGCTTCTAATCTCTTTAATTCGTTCTTCATTCTAAAGCTACCAAAACACTGAACTACAGGTCCATTGGTCCTGACCAGGCTTGACTGTTAAAGCATTCTCTTGGCTGGTTTTCTTGGGAATCTTCTTACATAGCTGGAGATTAGAACAATGCAGCCACTTCGGCGTTCGGATGTCCACACTACAACAGGTCGTACATGGTGTCCTCGCTGGATCCCTATTCAGTAAAGAATCAGTCCTACGCGAAATAGGATCTGTTTTATGTCTCTCGCTGGCGCTTGTCCAAAATCAGTTTCAAACATTCTCCTCACTTACATCCCATCACGCCAGCTTCGCTCTCTCTCTGACAGTCGTTTTGCACGCATACCTGGTCAACGCATAGCCTTTTTCACAGGCTAGATGATCTTGAGTAAACTACCCATGAGCAGCTTGCTTTCCCGCTCCACCCTATCATCTCCTCTCCTCTCTCTCTCTTCTGTCGTCTTCTCTCTCTCTCTCTCTCTCTCTCTCTCTCTCTCTCTCTCTCTCTCTCTCTCTCTCTCTCTCTCTGCCCTGTGTGAGCGTGTGTGGAAGTGACAGTGTGCATACATGTGGTGTAGGTGTGTGTGTGTGTGTGTGTGTGTGTGTGTGTGTGTGTGTGTGTGTGTGTGTGTGTGCTTGTGTGTATGTGTATGTGTGACTGAGTGCACGCACACACGCGCGCATGCACGTACAAGAGAGAGAGAGAGAGAGAGAGAGAGAGAGAGAGAGAGAGAGAGACACACACACACACACACACACACACACAAACGTACACGCGCGCGCACGCCACCATGAACAAAAATAAAGGTAGTGATTGCAGTTTTCCTAGGCCAATTTAATCACGAAATCGCCAGTTTCTACTTTTGCTTTCTTGTTTGGCAGAAGACTTCTAGCTCCTCTTTACCCCATCCTACTATCCATCCCGTATCTCTCTCTCTCTCTCTCTCTCTCTCTTTTCTCCTCTCTCTCTCTCTCTCTCTCTCTCTCTCTCTCTCTCTCTCTCTCTCATCTCCCCTCTAGCCTCCCACCCCCCCACCCCCACCCCCTACCCGGTCACATGTTATTTTGTATTTTTATTTTTTGTTTCTTTTCTTTTGCTGAGCTGGAGTAGAGATTGATTACCTCCCTTTTTGACTATTGCTATATCACACACACACACACCCACACACACACACACACACACACACACACACACACACACACACACACACACACACCACACACACACACATTCACACACACTATCCACTCTCTGGCCCAGAGTCATCTGTGTTCTTGCTGTTCTGAAGTCCACCCCCTTCCTACTACACTCTTCCGACCTCTTCCCTCAACCTCCACAGCAAACCCTCCACTTCTGTACTTCCCTCCCTCCCTCTTCCCCCGGTCATGATGACCGACTGACGTCCGCAGCCTTCGACCGCTTCAAGTTTCACGGACCCTTCTCCCACCCATCCTCGCCATCCCGCCTTTCCCACCGCCCTGCCCTTCCCTCTCGCTCCATGCTGTGTGTTTCCACGTGCCTTTCCTTAACAGACTGGTCCTTAACTTATCAGTCATGCTTTAAGTACATCACTGGGCCACCAGATGACTTGCTGATCGTCTTGAAATAAATGTTTCACCATCGATGAACTTAATCCATCTTTTTTAAATACATTATTAAACCACAAGGTAGTTAGCGGGTCATGATGAAATTAATCACTTGACCACCACTTTCTTTTTTTTTTCTCTATGGGAAAATAATCATGAAGACACGAAACAAGGTGTAAAGTGACTCAGAGTTGATATACAATATAAAACAGACCAGTGAATTTTCAATTAACATGTCTTCTTCAGATCGTTGGTTAAAAAAAAAACAGAAATTGCAGTAAACAATATGCTGTTGTTTGCTTAATGCTGTCAGGGAAAAACTAGCTTGTGCATCTTTTATTTAGTTTGTATTGCATGACCAGTCCAGCATCATTTTCTTTTCTAATCCTTGAAATGTTCACACTGGATTATTTCTTTCGGTTGGACCCGCTCCAATCTAACGAACTTACAATTCCTGAGGTAGATGTCTATTTTGTGAGTGATTTCTTTCGATTTCCCTGTGGCATTCTCTGTTCTTAGGTTCCAAATTCCTATGATGATGTTTCCTCTGCTGTGTTGATCAGTTTCAGTTCTTAAGAACATAATTTACACTTTCACAACCCTGACGTGCAGAGGGAGACGTGGTCCTTGTTGATCCGTGCGACGAAGGGTCCACTACGTTCACAGAACACCAGACAAACCCGGACTGGAACCACACAGTGACATAAAGAATCCGTTGGGGCTTGAACTCACGACATGCTAATCATGAATTGTGGCACATCCACGTGCACCATGGAGTCCTGCTGAAGTTTGCAGTTGATTGAATATCCAGTGACGAGAGGGGCACTCTGGGGAGTGAAGACCTTTATCAAGGTCAAGCAGACCTCTGACCTTCAAACTCCACCTCAGATTCCATCCTATAGCCTCCAAACCTAGATAAGATCTTCCCCAAACTTCGATCTGTTCTTTCCGTGGGGCTGCTTAAAACTTTTCACCAAGTTCTGTTGACTTGGTTCAATACGTTTTGCCCTTCAATGTGATCTTGCTGACAGAGAGACAAACAAGCAAACAAACAAACAAACAGACCGGGGTAAAACATGGTCTTCCTGTTGGAGGAAAAAAAGACCGGCATGTGGGTGTGCTAGCACATGAGTTCTTTTGGACTCTTCATTGTCCACTAAATTCTTGTTACTTTTTACACCATCTGTCGTTCATTACTAATCTAATTGTATCTTTTTATGCCCATTTTAACACACTGCCTCTCCGAAAATATACGGTTCAAGCTAATTTGACAAGCTTTGTTGTTGTATTAAATAACTCTTAAGCTGTCTGTTTTTTCCGCGTAAACTCACGTCACCAGTTATGTGGCATTTGAAATGAGATATGTCCTTGTAATTCAATCAGGTAACTACTTTATCATAATAGTATTTCATTTCTGTACCTTGTGTCAATTATTCTGTCTGATGCATAACTTTTCAGTTTGCTCTCAAGCTAAACTGAAGAAATGCATTGATATTCTCACGTTACTAGTTAGGATGGCCATTCTGAATGGAATGAATTGTTCGGAACATCACATTACTGGCAAACCTGTCTCCGCGGATAAAATGCAAGTCGTATAGGTTTTCATTCAGGCTGTCTAGAATAACGGTACTTGGCATTCCAATGGAAATATGCTTTTTCCCTTTGCCAGCAACTGAATGCCCCCTTAGATGTGATGTGTGGTTATCTCTCTTTCCAGCTATACCGCGTTTTGAAATGACGTGCACAGTTTCAAGCTCACTTACCAGTCGACCGCAACTTTAAAACAGCTGAACCAGTCCCTCTGCCCCCCTCCTTTCTCCAAATGAAATACATGGATTCTAGCTCACTTGAACATGCATGCTGTCGCATTTATCAAATCCTTGGTTTTAGCTCGCTTTTGATTGCAGAACTACTCCCATTTAATAAACAAAAAAAAATCTCACGCTTTTGTAGCTCAGTTTACTAATTAAACTGCCTTTTTAGATGAAACGTGCGGTTTTTATGTCACTTTTCTGCATGAATACTTGTTTATATAAAGCAATGCATGGTTCTTAGCGCAGTTCACGGGCCATACATACAGTCTCTGAAAATGAGATGTATGTTTGTTGTAACTCGTTTACCTGCTAAAGTTACCCATTTCCACCGATCCCTTTATATGAAAAATGTCGTTTGTTGATTGCTTATGAACTGAGCTGTCCCTTTCCAAAAAGAACTGGTGGTTTTAGTTCATTAGGTCAGCCTTTACTGTGTTTTGTTTTGTTTTGTTTTGTTTTTTGGTTTGGTTTTGGTTTTCGACACGCTGATCAAAGCGATTTTCACAAAATTTCTTGAGCGTATATGCGGATAATGAGATCTTGCCTCCAGCGGAGTGTTGTGTTCCTGTTTCTCGATGTCTTTTACGTGTTGTTTCCGTGACAAATCGGTACTGACACCGACACCCTCCTCCCTTCTATGACATCTCTCCCGCCACACGTTTCCTCTGTCCCCTTCCTTTCCCTTCCCTCCCCTCATCCTCACAATGAATTCTGAGTACAAGACGGAGTTTCTGCCTGTGTTATTTAACACCCCCCCTCTCCCCCCCTCTCTCTCTCTCTCTAATGAAATTATTTTTCTTCTTTTCCTCCAGTCCGTCCTTACTCACATCATCACCATCATCATCACCATCATCATCATCACCACACATCATCATCATCATCATCATCATTGTCATCATTTATATAAATACC
Source organism: Conus canariensis (assembly GCA_033310375.1). Taxonomy (NCBI): domain Eukaryota; kingdom Metazoa; phylum Mollusca; class Gastropoda; order Neogastropoda; family Conidae; genus Conus; species Conus canariensis. Next base: position 85,923,517 of record CM065716.1, on the reverse strand, counting down.
ATCTTCTTCGTCGTCGTCTTCTTCTTGTTTTTCTTCTTCTCCTCCTCCTCCTCCTCTATTTGTCTCTTCCCTTTTCACCTCCCCCCCCCCCCCTTCTCCTCCTCGTCATCTCCATCTTCAACTTCTTCATCCTTCTTCATCTTCTGCTTCTTCTTCTTCTGCTTCTTCACCGCACAATGCTGCTGGTCAACGTACGCAGTTTTGTGAGATGTATTCAGGAGTCTACTCTTGTCAACGTGCGTGCCACGAATCCATGTATTGCCCAGTAATTTGAGACACGGGCTACGTCCATAAAGCGAAGCCCATAAACAAAACGTTACAAACGAAACTTACAAATATGGACAAGAGGCACACGTTGTTATATTGTGTAGATGAGTTTTCATGTAGACTATATTGTGTAGATGAGTTTTCATGTAGGCTAAGTGCATGTTAATGTTTCGTTTGCGTATCTAGCTATTAGCATTTTAACCAAGCTTCGGGGGCCGGAATAGCTCAGTGGTAGAGCGTCGAACTCGTAATCTTGGTGATCCTGTAGTTGCGGGTTCGAATCTCCGCCGGGACTTTTCTGTACTGGGGGATTTTTCTCTCGGAGTTGACTTTGGTTCTGATTCCATTTCCCATTCTGTCCTTCGAATGAGACTGTAAACCGAGGTTCCGTGCGTGGACGCACGCACAACATCTTGCGCACACGTAAAATCACTTCACCAGCTTTCGGAAGAGAAGGCTAGTTTGGCCGTTGGTATGGATGACACGTTACACATAGCATGCACCTTCCCCGAAGCTGGAGTATGGCTGCCTTAATGGCGAGATAACAAATGGTCGTACATACAAACGCAA
>CM065716.1:85915180-85917680 GCA_033310375.1 Conus canariensis | reverse complement strand
TTGGATGTTGTGTTTGATGTGGTTAACTTTCCTGCACATATTGTGATTAAAATGAACCCTCCTAGATTTGAATTTAAAAAAATCACAAGGAAAAAATATATGTAAAACGCACCTAAAGGGATACTTGACGTGAGGATATTGACACAAAGGTTATGACATGTAAGAATGTAAAAGGTGCTATTAGAAAGATACAACATACACATTCACAAATGCACACATATACAAGACAATCAAAATGACAGGAGACAACGTGACGAATGACAAAAAGCCATAGGGGAGTGTCAGAAATCTACTGAGGCTGTTAAAACCCTACTAGGGACATGAGAAGCCTATGATCATTGTGACAGCTATGTATTTAAACATACTCAAGAAATCTCTGTGCTGAAAGATATGAGAAATCTACTGAGACTGTTAAAACCCTACCAGGAGCATGACAAGCCCATAACGATTGTGACATCTATGTATTTAATCATACTGAAGAAATCTCTGAGAAACCCTACAATGTGCTGAACGATAGCTTACACACTTTTGGGGTCGTGGAATGTATAAAACAGAAGGAAGAAATCTTACAAGGGACTTGAGAAGCCCACAAGGGGCGTGTAAATCCCACAAAGGACATGGGAAGCCCACAACGGAGATTGGAAGCCCGCAAGGCGTGTACAAAGTCTATGAAGGACGGTAGAAGTCATGTAAGAAACCAACAAAAGACGTGAGAAGCCTACGTGAGAATACTGCAAGGGATGTGAAAAGCCCACAATGGCCTGAAATCCTACAGATGACGTAAGAAACCCTCAAAGAACAAGATAAGTCGACAGGTGATCAGAGAATGCAACAACGAACATACCAACACATACAAAATGTCAAAAAATATCAAAAGCTCACAATGGACGTGGGAAGCCTTCAAGTTCCGCGAGAACCCTGGAAGTGGTATGAAAACGTCACACTTACTGTTAGAAATCTACACAAAAGATGTGAGAAAGAGGACACTTATCGTTTCGCCGAAAGTCGTTTAGCCTATCCTTTGATCTTAGTGGTTTCAAACCATCCACTGGGTCAGTCTTATCTCCTGTGTTTCGAATACAGGATGGGCTTTTCTTGTTGCTGTTGCAAAGCCTCTACTTATGACCTCCATCAATACTCAGTGATAGTAAGCTATGTCTAAAACATGTTCAAATACATACATTTTTTTCAGCGAAGTTGTCACACTATCACTACCGTTGAATTCAGTGATCAGTTTAAAGTCACTTCAACCTGCTTCACTGTGCAATGCTCATATTGTAACTGCTTTGTTTGCTTGTCTAAAAGTGGCAATCGGTCATCATTTCTGAATTACATGGTGGGATGTAGTTTTTAGCATTTATATTCACAGACTTGGACAGTTTCCCAAGTTATAACAAAGAGGTGATGCCTTGTTTTTAAACACCTATAAATTCAGACTTTTATGTTGATTAACACGTTTGGCGGAACTGGTTTCTGGACATTCAACCTATCCAGCCAACACACACACACACACACACACACACACACACACACACACACACACACACACACACACACACACTAACGTGTGTGTGCACGCGAAAAGAACAGAAATTGTAGTCAAAACGAATGACATTTTAGTAACAATGTATAGACAATTAGAGTGAAGGCGAAATGAACATTGGAGAAACAAAATGGTCCCCCAAAAGCTTCAAGGGCCACATGAAGGGAGCAAGGGATACCAGAGGCGTACAAGGAATGCAAAGAGCCGACAAGGATCATGAAATGTTTTAAGGAACATGTGAATTTTATAAGAATCTGACAAGCCAAGAATACAAGTGAGACACCACAAAGAATCTGAAACACTGCGATGACTTCAAAGCAACACTGCCGATGATTCAAAGGCAAACACTGCAAATGAATCAAGGCAAACACTGCCGATGACTTCAAAGGCAAACACTGCCGATGACTTCAAAGGCCACGGGTGAATCTAAAGTCTTACAACAGACATACAGACTCCAGTACCTTATAAGGGCAATAAGAAACTTACCACCAATGCCAAAACCCTATAAAGGACGTGATAAATCTACGAAGAGCGTGAGAAGTTGAAACAGGACATGAAAATCCTACAAAGGAAATCATAAATCATCTTGACAGATTTTGCCAGGTATTGACATAACATTCTCCTTTTGTCGTAAAACGTATACGTACAAGTATACGTAGGACTTCACAAACTTAGAAACTGGGTCCATCTTACCTTTCTTCTGGGACAATTTGTGAATTTTGACGCAGGATCTAAGAGTAAGGGAGATAAACATTTCTTCTCTGGCATACACTTTGTGAGATTTACATACAGAAGTTTGACTGTGTTCTGTCTTACGGCCTATGGTGAGTCTGCATAGTTCGGGGAGCTGATCTTTCCTTAAGACGTTAAGCCAGCCTACATGTTCCTGTTGTCTTTCTGATTGACGGAATGTCAGAGGAACAAGACATCCAATGAACGTTATTCTGGAGCGGTTGT
>CM065716.1:85895180-85910180 GCA_033310375.1 Conus canariensis | reverse complement strand
TAGGTCTTCTTCAGGCAAGATAAACATCATTTAGGACAAAGAAAATGAAGAAAGAGCAATCATTTATGTTCTCGAATTCGGTGCAGCAACGAGCCATCACTTATCTTCTCGAATTCGGCGCAAGATGGGCGTTGAATCATTGCCTGAAGAAGATCTAAGTGGTCGAAATGCGTCGTGTTTTGTCTGGCAATTTATTTGTCCAAGTTAACCGGCGGAGTTACTTAAACTTCCTTTTAACATTCATTGAGAGGAAGCCTACTCGTGAATGAAAGTTATGGGAAAACAGCTTTATTTATGTTTGAAGTTTGCACACCATACATCTTAAATATGAAAAAATTAGGTCTCCTTGACCGGAGGTTTGGTCAAATACACGGTTTGATTGAATATAAAACTGTACTTTAAACAGCATGTCAGGAAATTCATCCATATGAAAGAAGATAGGCTTACAAGCAAAAGGTAGTCTGAACTAAAAGATCCGTTTATTGGGTGCACAGAGGTTACTTCGTCGAAAAATAAGATGTTTGGCTTCATTCACGAATAAAAATGTATGCACGGCATAAAAGAGCAAAGACAGTGTCCTGAATGTTTGCATGTACATTCTACTTTCCCAAACTGATCTAAATTACATAGAAACACAAATAACAAATAGCCCACGCAAAATGTTGATTTGCTTGTTTCATGCCAAGGGAAGCGCGACGACATGCTGTCAACTGTGGCAACATCATGCACGCTGACTGGTCGCATGGGTCCGTTAAACTTGTATCATCGACATTTCGTGGTTTCCTGCTACTGTCCTGCTTCTGACAACTGTTTAACACTGAACATTGCTTTGCATTTCATTTTAAGCAATGCAAAACGGGGGGGTGGGGGGACCTGTTTGTCCCGTTTTGCTGCATGTCGTAAAAACGGTCGCTCAGTGTTAAATTTGTAGAACCTGAACACACAAACGGGTCCGTTAGCATGAAAATGCTGTTTTATTTTATACTGTGGCGACTAGTCGAAGCTTTAACGGTAAGGCTTGCATATGAATTACGAAACTGCGTTCGACAGCGCGAACGTACGACCTGCGCTGAACTATGTACCAACGTCCTGATTTCACATGTAGTCTCTTGCCCTACCAGAATGTACATACTAAAGACTATTTGACACGTGTCATTTGCACTAGCAATCTTTCCACACAGCACACGGAGGGAACTCTTTGCCTTTCCTACGAGTCACCCGCAACACCAATGTTAACAGACAAAGCACGCAGGACGCTGTCGTCTCACCAATAGGTGTCAGCTGCACCAACGATCTTGACAGACACCTTACACGGAAGTGTCTTTGCCTCACTAAAAATCTTGCTCAGAAATATTAGACAACATCACACATAGTGTTATTAACGAACATAGTAAAGCAGTCAAGACAAGAAACAGGGCAGGACGGAGCAGAGCAGGGGAGCGGGGGCTTGGTCAGATGTGGAAAGGGGATATGATGTGTGCATGTGCAAGGCTATTATCCTGCATGTGAGTGCAACGCTGGTGGGACTAACGAACGTAATGCTGCATTTTTTTTTTCTCTCTCAACCTTATCGAAAATGAAAAAATCAGAGCATGTAAATCATTTATTTGCTTGTGTGTTTGTGACAAAAAGAGACAAGGATAAAGAGGGAGTTTGAGGGTGTGCATGTGTGTTTTTGTGATGTGCGTGTGTGTGCGTACGTATGCACGTGCGTTCGAGCGAAGATACTTGTATGTGCATAACATGGAAAGAAGAGTTGTCTTGCTGCAGCCAATGAAAGGGCTTTGAGAAAGTGCTCAATGTAGCTGGCGGCAATATATTGCCTTCTCCACGGTTGTGAAGGAACAGAATGGCTTAACTGAGCCCTTCCGTTCCCCTCTCTTCCTTTCTTTAGCAGACAACAGCAAGGAAATATTAGTTGGCTGGAGACGCGCTTTTGTCTGAGTGAGCCAAATTCATTTCTTCGTCCTGATGTTATTCTTGCTGCTTTAGACCTCCTCCTTCCACCGTGTGTTTCGTCTTTCTCCTCTTCGTTGTCGTTTTTTCCTTGTTCAAGTTCCGATTCCTGAGGTTTCTGTTACTTCGCTTTCATCTCTTCTTTTCATTGTTGTTTGTTGCGTTGTTGTTGTTGTTGTTGTTGTTGTTGTTTCTTCTTCTTCTTCTTCTTCTTCTTCTTCTTCTTCTTCTCTTTTCTTTTCTCTTCTTCTTCTTTCTTCTTTTCTTCTTCTTCTTCTTCTTCTTCGTCGTCGTCGTCGTCGTCGTCGTTGTCGTTGTCTCTCTTTTATTTCCCCCCTCTTCCTTCTCCTCCTCCTCCTTCTCTCCTCCTCCTCCTCCTCCTCCTCCTCTTCCTCTCCTCTCTTTCCTCTTCCTCTTCCTCATCATCATCGTTATGATCATCACCATCATCATCATCATCGTCGTCGTCGTCGTCGTCGTCGTCTTTTCCCTCTTTCCCTTCAAGTATTTCCTTTTTTTTTGTCTTCTTCCTCCTCTTCCTGTTGTCCTTGTTCTTATTGCTCGAGATTTAATTTCTCCACCTTTTATTTTTCTAACCTCTTCCTCTTCTTCGTCATCTTCTTATTTTTCAACTTCTTACTCCCAAGGTTTCTATTCCTTCGTTTTCATCTCTTCTTTTTGTTCTTCCCCTTGTCATTCTATCCCGTCTGTAGTAGTAGTAGAAGAAGTATTGGTGGTGGTAGTAGTAGTATAGTAGTAGTAGTAGTAGTAGAGTAGTAGTATAGTAGTAAATGTTGTTGTTGTTGTAGTGGTGGTGGTGGGGGTGGTGGGTGACAACAGCAGCACCAGCACCAGCATTGATACTATTCTCTATTTATTGTCGTGATTCATTAAAATTACGGTCTTCATCAGTAGCAGCAGCAGCAGCAGCAGCAGCAGCAGCAGCAGCATAGCCATAGCAGCAGTACCGCTTCATCATTATCATTATCATCATCTTATAGTCTTGTGTGCGCGCGCAGTGTGTGTGTGTGTGTGTGTGTGTGTGTGTGTGTGTGTGTGTGTGTGTGTGTGTGTGTGTGTGTGTGTGTGTGTGAGTGAGTGAGTGCGTATGTGTGTGTGTGTGTGTGTGTGTGTGTGTGTGTGTGTGTGTGTGTGTGTGTGTGTGTGCACGCACGCACACACACACACACACACACACACACACACACACACACACACACACACGCTTGTGCGCGCACACATTTTCTGCAATCAACTTTCGTTCATGCTTGCTTTAAGTACCTCTCTCACTCTGTCTCTCTGTCTCTGTCTCTGTGACTGTCCCTGTCTCCCCTCTCTCTCTCTCTCTCTCTGTAAAGATAGATAGATAGATAGATAGTAGATAGATAGATAGATAGATAGATAGATAGATAGATAGATATGTAGACAGATACACACAAACGTGTGTGTGTGTGTGTGTGTGTGTGTGTGTGTGTGTGTGTGTGTGTGTGTGTGTGTGTGTGTGTGTGTGTTGTGTGATGGCAGACATAATGCGCACACGCACGGCTATTTCGTTGTCCTGTCTTAGCTTAAGGATGCACGGTAACGGCGTTCTGCTCGACCACGATTACTACCAGAGAGGAGATGAGGGAGCAGAAAACATTTATAAATACACGAAGATAGAGGACCTTTCGAAGAAGGTTGTGAATAAGGACCAGGAGAAGAAGAAGAAGAAGAAGAAGAAGAAGAAGAAGAACGAAGAAGAAGAAGAAGAAGAAGAAGAAAGAAGAAGAAGAAGAAGAAGAAGAAGAAGAAGAAGAAGACGAAGAAGAAGAAGAAGAAGACGAAGAAGAAGAAGAAGAAGAAGAAGAAGAAAAAGATGGATGAGAAGGTAGCGAAGAAATAAAATGAAGATGAATGAGGAGGCGGAGAAGAAGGAAGAAGGAGAAGGAGGAGAAAAGCAGAAGGTGCAAGAGATAGCTCTTTAGAGAGGAGTATGAGTGGGTTGAGGGGTAAGCAGGTGCCGGGTGTAGAAACAAGAAGAAAATATGGGAACAAGAAGGAGAGAGTAGAAGCGAGGGGGGGGGGGGGGGGGGGGGGGGGTTGGGTCCACACTTGTCCCCATTAGAGCCTGGTTTATGTGATTTATTGATTGTTCAAGAAACAAGCCGACATGGATTGCATTGAACTAGAGCATACTTGTTCCTCTCTCTCTCTCTCTCTCTCTCTCTCTCTCTCTCTCTCTTATTGTTTGTTTACACTTTTTTTCTACGGGTTAGTTGACAAAACATAATTTGACCGACGATTACCACTGACACTCTAGTCCACGCAATACGTCAAGGGTTCCAACAATCAGAGGCACATCAGACAGACATTTGCAACCTTCTGCAGTAGAAGGGAATTTTGGTGATGAGGATATATGATCAGCATTTCCACATCTCTTTCTTTGAGATCCATAATAAACACACTATTCTTTTTTTCACTGTTGTTCTTTTCATATTATTATTATTATTTTGCAAGCTAGGGTGACCCATATCCTATCATCCCTTCGGCCATTAGAGGGGGCGGGAGTGCTATGAAGAACACGAGATCTACAATGTTGTAGTTGTTACGGCTCCCCGCTGGTTCAACGGAGGATGCTTGTCAATGCCCGTCTGCTCCCCAGGAATCCTATTGCATGCCGAGTATTTTGATGTTTCCATAATTAACCCACAAATATAGCCATGATTTGCAGGATCGGTAAACTGCGTATCTGATCTCCCGCGCGTGTATGAAAACAGAAAAGTGCTTTTAAAAGATGAAATGTCGGTAGAAAACCAGACTCGTGATCTTCATGATCCTTTTGTTGCGAGTTGGAGTCTCTGTCAAACCATTTCGGTACGGGTCTCTATCAAACCATTTCGGTACGGGTCTCTATCAAACTATTTCGGTACGGGTCTCTATCAAACCATTTCGGTACGGGTCTCTATCAAACCATTTCGGTACGGGTCTCTATCAAACCATTTCGGTACGGGTCTCTATCAAACCATTTCGGTACGGGTCTCTATCAAACCATTTCGGTACGGGTCTCTATCAAACCATTTCGGTACGGGGATCGGGGATGGGGGCTGGGGACACGAGGGCTTGGTAGTTGATATTAGTTCTAACTCCATTTCCCAAAAAAACTCCTTTGAATAAATGTTGTGGCACTATCTTGGCTCTGGTACAAACTGGACAGAGAAAATAAAAATAATAGCTATTCCTTTATGACCCTAACTGCGTAACTCACCTTCTTCTTTTTTTTTTTTTTTTTTTCTTTTCTTTTTTGCGGTTTCTCTACGCACGCAGCAAATAATGCTCAAGAATACGAATGCAGCCTGAAGCTTCACGATGATTTCCGTGTTCAGCAGAAGGAATCTGATAAGCCATATGATAACAATAGGAGTCTTTCGTTTTACAGCATGCGCCAGCGTGCACCTTACTGATATTTTAAATGTGAAAATACATTCTCATTTTCCTTGTTTCATTCAAACAAAAATTACAAATCATTCATAACATCATGTAGGCCCCCTACTTGCAATTTCAGAAGTACTGTAAAACCAGTTGAGCATCGATTCAATGCTTAGTTTCAATACGTGCCGGCTGGCTCGCTTTGTGCCCTAAACAAATAAGACTACAAACAGTGATTCCGTGTGTGAACGCATGTATGATATGTTGCGCACGCGTAAAACCCCATTGCTAACATTCAGAAGAGAAGGCCAGTTTGGAAACTGGTATAGAAGACGCCTATAAAAAAAAAAAAAGAGCATGCATTGTCCGTGAAAATTCAAATGAATGAGTGAAAAACTGAGTGTCTGATATCCGACTGAACAACACAGGAAACGACTGAATTAAGTGCCAGCCGTGAGCTCTTCTATCGGCTCTATCCAGGTCTCAGCCCGAAGCGAATAGGAAATCGTTGACTGTAATGCATCTAGAGCTCGGTGCCTAACGTCTACAGAAGTACTGCCAATTAAAAAGAAAAACATAAAATGAAAGGGAATGTTCTGGGAGATGGGAAAATTCGCTTATGTTATACATTCTCGACTTCTGCATGCATTATATATGCAGATATACAGGCAGGCGAACACATGCTTATCAAAGTGTATGCATACGGACACACAGGCATAGATATCTACTGGATACGCCCGCATGGGCAGGCACGCACAAGCATATACGCACGCACGTGCCAGCACACACTTACACTTGCACACAAATACACATGCATACGAGCACACTTATCTGTATCAATAACGCATATAATGTTGGTTAGCTATCCACGGCAAGACCTGAGTGTCGGGTTAATGCGTACATTGGGTACCTGCAGAGTATTGTCCGTAGGACTCTCTTTCCAGATATGCCCCCTTTCGTTGTGCACTTCTTTAATTATCTAGCTGTAAACTGCGCTCATTGTGGTCTCGGCACTTTACAGATGTAGTGAAGCGTGTATGGACTAGTCTGCACGCAGTGACCCTCCTTCCATGAAACCGAAACTGAAACAAAAGGTTTCCATCCGATAGTTGATTTGCACGCACATCGCCACTGTCATATGACATTTCACCAAGCGAACACTGTGGGATTCAAACTCTGCACCCTCAGCTAGAAAACAGCAGTGTTCCAACCACTTGGACTGGCCTGCCGACCACACACCACACCATAAACAGAATATTTGTCCGCTGGCAAATCATTCCTTCCAGAGTTTGGGTTCTAGTTAGGAGACATTTCCAAATCAGACTTGCAGGAGCCATAAATCCGCACACTTCCTTTCAAAAAGCGAAAAAATAAGGAGAGGACCTGTCCAAATGTTTCTGTCCAAACTAGCCGCTTCCTGTAACTTGGCACACTAACCGTTCCGCTATTACGTGTCATTTTTTTTTCCAGAGAATCAGCTGAAGAGCAGCTTCAATAAAGATTATTGTATTGTGCCAGTCGCTGACTTCATAATTCAGAGTAAAGTTTGAAATTGCAGAAGTCTCTACATGCTACAAGCAGCATGGGTCAAATCAACGGTCAAGATGTTTATAGTCCAGGATGCAATAAATCAGTTAATGACAATTTTGATAGGATATCTTAATTTTCAAAAACAAAACAGAATTATGAAAGCATTACTATATTTAAAGACGTTGCTTGAATGACATTTACTTTCAAAAAGGATATAGAAACATACAAGCATTACTGCTTATAAAGATGTTGCTTGTAACACGCGCGAACACTTCTTTACATTTCATACACATGTATTACTTATATGAGGATTTCCGTACATAAAATCTGTCTTAAAAGGGACTGGCCAAAATAGAGCAGATCAAGACCAAGCTGTGTGTCACCTGTGAAAAAGCTACGAGAGAAATAGTAGGTAAGCCTACAGAACCCGCTTCGAGATGATGTGATCGAAGCTGTTCAGTTCTAGACTACCTTGAGCACTTTGTCTTCAGAGAGTAAACAATATATCCAAAATTGACCTGCCTGAGATTCAAACATTTCTCTCTCTCTCTCTCTCTCTCTCTCTCTCTCTCTCTCTCTCTCTCTCTCTTCTCTCTGGCATGGTATTCTATCCTGATCAGTATGTATTACGTGCATGCAAAGATGCTACGCTAAACAGAGGGTTTTAAGTGGTTTTGACGGTGGGCACATGAAGGGCTACCCGCTAAAACGTGTTTCCACTACGGTTTACAAACTGCACCAGTAGCCATAGTATACACCCCATATACACACAGTTGACTCTGATGAGCACTGCATTGCCTTCAGTATTGTACAACATGGTTATAAACCGATATCCTCAGGAGACTACCAGCTTACAAGTGTCACGCCTGATGTTTGCCAAGTGTGCCGGCAGTCTTGACAGACAGAAAACACCAGAAACTCTTTGCCTGGCAATAATGTGCCGTATTCACCGGCACTTTTAACAGACCATTCGCAGAAAATGAATGCCTTGTCTGTACTTTTCAGTGTACCAGCAATCTTAACAGACAGCGCACACAGAGAACCCTGTGCCTGGCCTATAGGGAGTATGTGCAGACAGCATTGCCCACAGGGTATCAAACTGCCCACAGAGTATCAAACACACCATCAGTCTTAACAAACAGCTCAAAGAGAAAACTCCTTGCCTGGTTTGTTGTTTGTCAAGTGCACCATGAATCTTAGTAGGTAGTCCACACAAGAGACTATCTCTCTTGCCCGTTGTGTGCATATGTGCATCATGAATCTTACGGGAGACTCTTTGCCTTGCCTGTTGTGTGTCAGCTGCACCACTACTGTTCACTGACAGCACACATGGAGCATACTCTTTACGTTACCTGTCATGTATCAAGCGCACCATCATTTTACAGACACTTCACGCAAAGGAGACTCTTTGTCTTGTCTGTGCCTCGTGAAGAGCGTTATCAATCTTAACAGACAACTCATGTCCAGGAGACTATTGCCTTGGTTATCGTGTACCAAAGGTAGAAACAATCATTAAGGGGGAGCCTACGCGAGAATGAAAATGGAGCCAATACCTTTTTGGGTTCTTTATGGAAACAGCTCAAGGGAGTGGCAATTTTCTCCGTATATGCTATGACTGTTTTTGGCGTCGCACCCTGTTTTCTCATGCAACCCTCTTCGAAAAGATTCAACAATAGATATTGCAAATGGTGTGTTCATGTTGTTTTCTCTGCACTCCGATGTCCACATAATTTTCCGGAAACTGTGAATATGGTTACCGACGCCAGTGTTCACCATTTTTACCTCAACCATCAACCACAGGATTGAAGAAGAGTTATCGCCAAAATATTCATCGTTCAAACTCACCCAGAGCATCTTTCTGCCCCTCCTCTTTGGTTTTCCTTTCATTAATAAAGTTTGTTGTTGTTATAGTTATTGTTGTTTTTGTTGTTGCTGTTGTTGTTGCTGTTCTTTTCCCAAACGATTTAACAGTACTGATGCCAAATTAAAAATGAACAATCCAGAAAGCGTGAAAGCGTGCAGTGCAGACTATATTTAGACCTTCTTAATGTCGTGTTTTAAAGGAACATGACAACAGAGAAACTCAAAGAACGAAGAAACCGATCCCTTTTGCCGAATTATTGCCATAGAAAAAGAATGTGGCCGTGTAGAACACAATAACAGCAGTGCCTAAATAAACAAACAACCAGAGCTTGAATCCATAAAAAAAAACCTGATGGGGATGGGGCGAAGAAACAAGGGAGGGTAGGGGGGTGAGATAAAGGTAGAGGGGGCCAGGGCCATGAGTGGATGAGAAAAGGGGGATATAAAGTGCGCAAAACTGTTATGCAGCATGCAACTTCAAAGCAACTGTGGCCACAGCCTGTAACGCTTCATATTGATTTCATAATCTTTATTGAAAATGTGTGAGTCCGAGCATGGATGTGGTTTGTTTGCTAGTTTGTTTGTGACAAATACAGACAGGGAGAAAGAACGAATGTGAGGATGGGCATGTGTCTGGAGGACGTGCGCGTGCCTGCCAGGGTACATACGTGCGTTCGAGCGAACATCCTTGCGTGCGTGTTGAAGGGAGCAAAGAATTGCCATGCTGCACCACATGAATGGGCTTCTAAAGGGTGTCCAATATGGCCGATGGCAATATAGTGCCTTCTCCCCGGATGTGAAGCATCAGAACACCGTTACTGAGCCGTTCCTTTCTCCTATCTTCCTTTCTTTACGTGATGCAAGAAAATACTGAAGCGTTTTTCTTTTTTCTTGTCTAACAGGACCAAATTGAGTTCTTCTTCTTCTTCTTCTTCTTCTTCTTCTTCTTCTTCTTCTTCTTCTTCTTCTTCCATCCTCCCATCCTCTTCCTCCTTTTTCCTTAAACTCATCTTCTCCCCCTCCTCCTCCTTTTCCTCCTAAAGCTCCTCCTCCTTCGACTCCTCTTCCTTAAACGTCTCCTTCTTCTTGTTCTTCTTCTTCTGCTATTTCTTCCCCATCATCGTCCTTTTCTTCCTCCTTTTCCTCTTCCTTCTCGCAACATCTTCTCTTTCTTGTAGTGGCCGTTTTTCATCTTCTTCACCGTCGTCGTCTTTCTCCTCCTTATCCTTCTCGTTTTCCTTCTCGAACTCCTCGAACTCCTCCTGATACTTCTCATCTCCTCCTTCTTCTCCTCCTCCTCCTGCTCCTCCTCCTCCTCCTTCTTCTTCTTCTTCTTCTTCTGCTTTCTCCTTCTTCTTCTACTTCGTCAGTACAATGCAATGTAATACAATGCAGTGACAGTACAACACTATGCATTACGTGATAATACAGTAGAACGGAATGTAACACAATGCAAAATCATATGATCTGAGTCCATATAGTACAATGTAGTACAATACAAAACAATGCAATACAAAATAACGTGGCATAAACACAGCACAATTGTTAGGCAATGCAGGTTATGACACAACACCATACAACAAAGCTCATACCGTTGAGTTGAGTAAAACGTTATATGAGGAAATACGGTATAATACAAAACACAAGATGTGTCTTGCGCAATGCAATCTATTACTGTGTATCTTACACACACACAAAAACACAATAAAACAGCGCAATAGAGCACAATGTAGTAAATGCAATGAAATATAATGTCATTCATGGCAATGCATAACATTACAATACAAGCAGTACAAATGTTGCATAAATAAAATACAAAACAAAATTCAAATGATGCAAAAGACAACAAAGTACCACAGTATCGTTCTAAAACACAACACTAAAACACCTTACCATACAACACAAAACAGCGCACAATAGGCCTACTAGAATACAAGATAACAAAACATTGTTATATAACACGATACATAGAACACAAATATGCAAAACGTTATACACGGCTGATTGTCTTTGGGGTATTGAGACATCGTCTTTGCGGTGAAAATGGTGGCAAGTAGGGGCCATACATTGATGACACGTACGTATCATGTGATGTTATTTTACATTCTCGTATTCAGCTCCAATTCTCTCTCTCTCTCTCTCTCTCTCTCTCTCTCTCTCTCTCTCTCTCTCTCTCTCTCTCTCTCAACACCACACAACACACACACACACACACACACACACACACACACACACACACACACACACACACACTCACACACACACTCACACACACACACCCAAGAGCGCGCGCGCGCACGCACGCACACACACACACACACGCGCGCGCGCGCACACACATACGCGTACACACATATACACACACACGCATATACATTCCCCGTACTGTTTGTGGGTGACATAGCCGTGTCGAGGCACAAGGTGGTGGGTGTACAGAATCATCTGGATATATTCCCCAAACCATCTAGCAGAAGAGGGTTGACGGTATTTTAGAAAAGAAAGACTAAGGTCATGGTATTCAGGAAAAAAAAAGAGATCAGCCAACAGCACGTGAGCAATGGTACTGACAAAAGACAGACAAGAAATGGTTATCTCCTACGTATATTTTGGCTTTACCTTGACAGCCAGGTTGTCTGTCGACAGAGTGATAGAAGATCTAATAAGAAAATCTAAAGAGAAAACAGTATAGACGCTTTAAGAACATTGTGGAATATAGAATGCAATGATGCCAAAGCGGTTTTATGTTTATTTGACCACCGTGTTCCTCCAGAACTGTTTTATTCTAGCTGAATTGTTGGGGTGTTAAAGAGGAAAAAGAAGTCGTGTGGGTCCATGTGTATGCTTGTAAGAGAATTGTAACTGTCTGCCATAAGACACCGAACTATGGATAAATGGGTATATAGTACATGGGGAAATAGGTACTGTCCATCTGGTTATCAACACAGCTACGAATACAATGAAAGATTGGTCACAGTTTCTAGAAATGCAATTAAGTAGAATACCTTGAACAAAGTATAATAATTTCAAACGTCTTGATGAGCGGGGAACAAACACATGCGTTGGTGACATGAAGGATCGATTATTTCGACATGATTTTGGCTAGGGTATGCGTTGATAGAACGGCGAATAGGAGTAAGACAAATTACTTGAGAATACTGAAGCAACGTTTACAAGATTGCTTCAAGCGAGACTAGCATGAGAGAATATTTACACACGGCAGCTTCAACGAATATTAACGCTTTAAGGATGCTCTAAGATATGAAACCCGCTTGTCTTACCTTCATATCAGACAATGTTGAGAGACAATAATCAGAGTCAGACTCGGGAGCAATGAATTTAATTGTAAGAGACATCGTTCTAATTGAAATGATTATAATTTTCTTCACTGTGCGGTACTGCGGAAGAGAATGAAAGTCATTTCATCTTTGCTTTCACCGTATGTTTGCATGTAGAGCAAACATTGTTTCCTCAAACTGTACGTATTCAGCCAGATGTAACGAATACTACTGCACAGTTGTTCGAATGTTTGGACTTCAGGACGCTGACAAATCTCTTCGAACTGGGTGCAAAAAAAAATCTAGGGTTTGGACACACAGTTTGAAGAAATAATTGACTAATTGTTCATCCTTCGTGTTCATTTTCTTAAACGTTATTTGGCTTCCCTGAAGAAGACCAAATGAGTCGAAATGCATTAAATTTGTTTTGTAAATTGTCTATTTTGTTTCGTTTGTTTGGCAGCGCGGTAATTTTTTTATTTTTTTATTTTTTTTTTTGCTGTCTCAACCTCTGCGCCACCTCAGAGGCAGTGCACCCACGCCGCTCATTCTGACACCCCGTCCACAGCCACAGCCCGGACGGCCCCGCCGCAGCCCCGGCACCAGCAATCCACAGGGAGCAGTCAATGTCAAGTCGTCAAGAGGCAACCCACCGGAGAGACAGTGCACTGCTGCCGAGTCACTTCGGTGGTGTTCAGTGGCGCCTGTTCTGATCTAACATACGCAGGACGCCACCTACTAAGCCCCCTACTGACGACAATAATTGCTTAGTCGCGGAGCCGGCGTGAGTGAGCTCTCCCTCCGGAGGGCGCCACCACGTCCGTCCAACGATAGCCCCCATGGACTCGCCGATACCGGTGACCCCGACGGAACCAAACCAAGGCCACAAACGTGGAGAGGACATCGAATTTGAGGCCACCATGAGAGCAGGGCATGATGGGCCACAGAATTTGAGACTTTCTTTTTTTTTTTAATGCTGATCAATGAGAATGAGGATGATTAAGATGATGCTACGGATTTCCATTTCGGTCTGAGACTACATGACAGGGCTGTACTCTACGCTTCCTTTCATAATATATCCTGGCGTCAACCAGGCCCGAGAGATACAGGCACCTGCAGTGTTGGTCAGGAAATTTGAGCAACACTCTCAGAAACGCATCCATTAAGTGGATGAAACTCGACTGTGTGGTCCCAGTCTTCCCAACTGAGTCCGCAGCAAACTCAACTCTGGGTAGGAGCCGGTCGGGGCAGAAAAAACCCACATGACTCTGATGGGATTCGAACCCACGACCTCCCAGCCGGGAGTCCGCGACGCTGACCACTTCGCCACGGCGGCTGGTAGCGCGGTAATTCTGTTTTAGCTCGTCATTAAATGTGTTTCTTTCTGCGGAAGATAAGCGTGAATCCTGGTATCTAACTAGGTCATCATCCCCTCCCTCATCTGTTCCCATTCATCTCTCTCTCTCTCTCTCTCTCTCTCTCTCTCTCTCTCTCTCTCTCTCTCTCTGGCTGAGTATGCAAAGCAATCAGTTTATTTACTAAATACGCGGCATGCCCACAATCCCTATTTGTTTTTGTTTTGTTTTTTTTGTTTGTGTGTTTCATTTACTGAATACATGGCATGCTCACCATCTATATTTGTTTCCTCTTTTGTTTTTGTTTTTGTTGTTGTTGTTGTTGTTGTTTTTTGTTTTGTTTTTTTTTGTTTGTTTGTTTGTTTGTTGTTTGTTTTCTTTCCCCGAGCGTTTGCTCCATTACAGGAGGTGGCAGAGAGCGAGAGTGGAGGTGGGGGGTAGAAAACAGAGGGTGGGAGAAGGGTGGAATGGGGCGGGAGAAGGGTGGAATGGGGCGGGAGAAGGGTGGAATGGGGCTGGAGAAGCGGTTGAAGGAAGAGGTTGGCAGGATGAGGATGGTGGCAGGAACGGAACAGGCGGGAAGCAAGCTTCCTCTGTGTGTCGCCAGTGAAGCGATTCAATATCATTTTAGGGATTATTTGGAAGATGCATTTCATTTCTCTCCCTCCCTCGTTGTGTGTGTGTGTGTGTGTGTGTGTGTGTGTGTGTGTGTGTGTGTGTGTGTGTGTGTGTGTGTGTGTGTGTGTGTGTGCATGCGTGCGTTTGTGTGTTTAGGTCTTCAATTTAACGTCTATACACATTATGTGATATTAGACGAATGCGTTTGTGTGTATCTGTGTCTGTGTGCCTGTGCTTCATGTGATTTGGTTTGTGTGTGTGAGGAGGGAGATGGGTGGAAATGGGAAATAAGGAAGACAAGAGTAGTCATCGGGAGTGTCTGGGAGGTAGGGAATAGCAGAAGAAATGGGTAGGATAGTGTAGAGTGTGGTGCACACCAGAACCCAATAGTTTTGACGTGTGAGGTCGTGTGACCTTGTTTAATAAAACAAAAACGTAAAGGTGAGACCAGAAACAAGAAGAAATCCGTCTGCTGTCCCTTCTAATTGGAAAGAAAAGCAACAGAATTCGCAAAAAGCACCACATCGGTTTAGAATCTAAATAGAAAATAAGTACAAGAAAACTCCCACATTTCAAAGTGATAAAAGTCATAGAGTACCTTGTTCAGTCTTTTTTTTACTCTAAAGATCTTTACGCTACCAAAATCGTGTTTGATTGCCTTCGGAATAACAGCATCTGGTGTCCGTTGTGAACTCAGCGATTAAACAGGAGAGAGAACAGTTGTATGTAATCTACTAGTCGCCTTCAAAGGCCCAAACAAGGGGGAAAGGGCGATAAAAAAAAAAAGAAAACAAATAAAGAGGTACATCTAAACCCTTTGCTATGAATGGCACACTAGGGTCATCAATTTCTCTCAGAGCCAGATGTATCTTTCAATAGCATGCAACCACCCCATGAAGGGAGAGCTGACTAGTGGATTACACACATTCGCCAATGAAGCAGCTTCAACGGTTTGTTGTTGCTCTTGTTGTTGTTCTTGTTGTTGTTGCAGCTGT
>CM065716.1:85882680-85892680 GCA_033310375.1 Conus canariensis | reverse complement strand
CGAAGAGTAAGGGTGTGGGGGGGGGGGGGGATGAGGAGGAGGTGGGTGGGTGGGTTATCTTCTAATCATATACAAAAAAAAAAATAAAAGAAAAAGGCATCTTTACAATCTTTACAATACAATTAAATAAAAGGTATGGGAAAACAACTTTAAATAACTATTTTGAATCATAACACAAACTATAACAAATGTCCTATAGGACTGCGTAGTAAACAGTTCGCAAAACCAAGCAACAAACTAAAATTCTCAAGGATACTTTCAAGGGAACTTTCAGAAATAGCCAGTAAAATAGGTCTCAATCTCTGGCATTCCAGAAGAACGTGTTGGTTTGAAATTTGTTCACCGCACAGGAATTTAACATTCTTGCTGAATTTTGTTTTGAAGGCATTAAGCTTTTTCCTATAAGACAGCGAAGTAATGTGCCTAAATTTGAAAATGTTGCTATAATTCACAGCTCTTTTGTTTGTTAAACCAACCGAATTCAGTAAGAGACTGGAGAATTTCTCCTTCCTATGGAGAGATTTTGAAACTTTGTTCCACGATGCTTGCTCCAGTAAATGATACCCTTCTGTAACGGATAATGGGATGTTTATTTCTATTGATTCCCTGTCTTGCCTTGCACCTTTTTTGCGGCTCTATCAGCACAGTCGTTTGAATACAATCCAACATGTGAAGGAACCCAACAAAAGGCGATATTGGTCCCCTTTAAACTTAAAATGTTAATCATTTGATTGATTTGAGTGTGTGTGTGTGTGTGTGTGTGTGTGTGTGTGTGTGTGTGTGTGTGTGTGTGTGTGTGTGTGTGTGTGTGTGCGCGCGCGCGCGCGCGCGCATTCGTGGCCGTTGCGTGTATGTGTGTCTGTGTCTGTTTGTCTGTGGCACTGTACTGTGTGGCACTTTCTGATGTATCCAAGAAGAGCAACCCGAAAACTAGTAACAAGCCACAAATTGCTCTCTCTCTCTCTCTCTCTCTCTCTCTCTCTCTCTCTCTCTCTCTCCTCTCTCTCTCTCTCTCTCTCTCTCTCTCTCTCTCTCTCTCATCGGCTTCAAATAATTCACTTATCACAGTCTATAGCCCGTAAAAAACGGGAGTTGTGAGCAGCATACAACAATCGCATGAAAATGATAGGGTACATCCATCATTCCTGCGACGCATAAATCCCTCTTACAATGTGGCTGCCCTTTCTCTAAACGGAAACGCTCCATGCAAGTACAATGATAGATGACCAATAACAATAGGGCCAGTCTCCCGGTCACTTAGGACAAAAGGGTAGACACAGACAACTGCCCTCCCCCACCCCCCACCCCCCCTCCCCCTCCAACGTGGTCTCCCTTCTGTGTATCACAAACGTTGTGGAGGGCAATCCAGTCCATCAGCTCCAAAGATACCAACAATCTTCTTCAGACTGAGAACTGTCCACTGCCGACTGCTGAGCCACCTCAACCGGTATAGAAATTGCCCACACAGACGAATGTCCGTATGACACTGGATCTCAGACCCCAGAACGCATCCTCTAACACAGTCCAGCTCATGATTTTATACAGCATCAAACCTGGCCAGAGAGAGCAGAGCTGCAGATGCAGCTTTGGGGCAGTCATCAAGACCTTGAGAAGACTGTGGGTTCATCGTGGTGACAGGATTGAAGATTTGACGCAACCAATACTACTGACCGCAGAAGAAGAAAGATGATATCAGAGCAGCTTTTCTTTGTTTTCTTCTCCTTTTTCTCTCTCCCCCCCCCCCCTCCCAAGCACTTTATCATGATGGGTTAGGCAAGAGAGTTGTGGCGTGACACTCTGCGCATCATTATTCTCTTTCCTTCCTTTTGCTGTGGCAGGGAGAGAGTCCCTTGGAACCGCAAAGGTTTCTACATTTCTACTCTGTTGAGGATGTAGACGCTGGTCTTGTACTCTGTCCATAGTGGTCAAAATATGGTGGCAAGAAAGGTGCTTTTAAAAGAAATGTGAAAGTCTGGCAGAGGAAGAAAGAGAGAAGGATATTCTCTCTCTCTCTCTCTCTCTCCTCTCTCTCTCTCTCTCTCTCTCTCTCTCTCTCTCTCTCTCTCTCTCTCTCTCTCTCTCCAGTTCCTCAACTGCCAAACTAACCACCAGGAGAAATTCTGCACCACCCTCGGATGCCAGTTCTGTGTTGACACTGGGTGCAAGCACACACAGTGTATTCCATTAAAAAGTCAAGGCTTCTCAATGGCTTCTCAATGCGGTTCTCTACCAAGGAGTACACAACAGACTGGATCAACTTGGAAGTGGGTATTGCAATGGGCTGTGCAATTTCCCCAATACTGTTCGTGCTGGCAATGGAACTCATCTTGAAAGCAGCAACAAACAACGCGAGACAAACAGACCTTGGCGATGGATACAAGATGCCTCCTCTCAAGGCCTTCATGGATGACACTACAGTGATTTCATCCAGAGAAGACGAGACACGTCATGTGCTGGAGAGGCTGGACGACATAGTTGCCTCATCCAGAATGAAGTTCAAGCCAAAGAAATCACGGAGTCTCTCACTGAGGAAAGGAAAAGTGGCCGGATCTGTGGTCTTCAGTGTTGCCAACCAGGCCATTCCAACAGTCACAGAAGAACCAGTCAAGAGCCTTGGAAGATGGTATGATGATACGCTGAAAGACACACAAAGAGCAAAAGAAACCAAGCAGATGGCGGAGGAAGGCTTGGAGACCATTGACCAGTGTGGGCTCCCTGGCAAATACAAGGTCTGGTGTCTGCAGTTCATGCTGATACCAAAGCTGCTATGGCCTCTGATGATATACGACATCTGCACCAGCATAGTGGAGGCAATGGAAGCCAAAATCAACAAGTTCACAAGGAAATGGCTTGGTGTCCCACCCTGTCTGACTGACATAGCGCTGTACTGTCGCCAAGCAAAGCTGAAACTACCCCTGAAATCCATCCTGGAGGAATACAAAGCAGGGAAGATCAGACTTCAAAGCATGCTGGAGGACTCAGGAGACAAGGTGGTAGAAGCAATTAAGCCCCAGCTGAAGACAGGCAGAAAATGGAAAGTTCAAGAGGCGATGGATTCTGCAAAAGAAAGTCTCAAGATCAGAGAAATAACAGGACACACACAGACCAACAGACAGGGACTGGGGGTGACCAAAACTGAATGGTGGTCAAAGGCCAAAGGAAAAGCCAAAAGAGACATGATGATTCAGGAGATGAGAAAAGAAGAAGACCAAAAAAGACTCCAAAAAGCAGTCCAGCAGAGCCAGCAAGGGCAATGGACAACGTGGGAGAATGCACTCCAAAGAAGTCTCACTTGGAATGACATTTGGCACATGGCCCCTCTCAGGATCAGCTTCATTCTCAGATCTGCATATGACCTTCTGCCCTCAAATGCAAACCTGGTGAAGTGGGGGAAACAGACGATCCTGCATGCCCCCTCTGCCATGAAAAACAAACAGTGGAGCATGTCCTAAGCTCATGTAAAGTAGCCCTGGCTCAAGGAAGGTACACATGGAGGCACAACCAAGTGCTCAAAGAAATTGTACAAGTAGTCTGGGCTAGTACCAACACCACAAAAGGGAAAATCAGGACTCCAAAAGCACCCGCAACATTCTTCACGGCAGGAGGCAGCAAATCATGGCCAAGAACAACAGTGCCACTCGAAACATGCAGGCAGAGTCTGCTGGACGGGGCAGATGACTGGGAGTGCACTGCAGACCTCCCAGAATGGAAGAGTCACCCAGAGATCATCAGCAAGAGTGGCATGAGACCAGACATAGTAGTCCACTCTAAGTCAACCAAGCAGCTGATCATGATCGAGCTCACGGTGCCATATGAGAACAGAATGGAGGCAGCTCAAATCTACAAGACTGAAAAGTATGCTGATCTGGCAAACAGCCTGAGGAGAGAAGGCTATCAGGTCAAAGTCCTCACTGCAGAAATTGGAGCTAGGGGGTTTGTAGGAACGTCTGCATACAGCCTCATGAAACAGCTCTCAGTTGCAGGGAAGGAAAAAACCAGAGCCCTGAAAGCAATGGCAGAAGCGGCAGAGAGGTGTTCAAGCTGGATCTGGTCAAGGAGGAACAAAAGTGAACTTCATAAGGCTTAATTTCCCTACAAATATCAGGTGTCCCTGTGGCTCAGTGGTTAAAGCGCGAGTCATTAAGTGGAAAATGAGCATGTCCAGAGGGTCATGGGTTCGAATCCCAGCCATGGCTCGTCCCAAGATGGGAAAAAAAGGGGCAGCAGAGGGACATCCGGAGTCATGAACCGGGTGTGGCCCAACCCCCCTAGAGTGTCAGGAGATAAGGGCCGAAACACTTGCTTGAAGGGGGCTTCTCTTCTGAGGACTCTCTGCTGCCACGCTCTCCACGAGTTTCTTTCTACTGTCAAGAGGCATGATAACTCCCTGGCAGATGCCATTGCATAGAGGCCACAGGATGTGACATGAAAGAACCCCCAGCCCGTATTCCATGACTGCAGAGAGAGAGAGAGAGAGAGAGAGAGAGAGAGAGACAGACAGACAGACAGACAGACAGACAGATACAGAGAGAGAGAGAGAGAGAGAGAGAGAGAGAGAGACAGAGAGTAGCGTTGCATTGATGAGAAAAGAATGCAAAAGGGATAAAGTAAAGTGTCTGAGGAAAAAACGAAAAGGAAACCAAGCAAATATGTATCATAATGCTATCAATCCTGAGCATGCGGTGATAATTTTTGTTGTTGAGAGACAGATACACAGACTGACAGAGATAGATAGATAGATAGATAGATAGATAGATAGATAGATAGATAAATAGATAGATAGATAGATAGATAGATAGATAGATAGCTATGATGCTGAGGAAAGAAGACTCTTTTGATCGCCTTTTTAACGCTGGGGGTGGTTTGCAAATCAATTCAAGAAGACAGTAATCCAGTGATCAGGACAAGGAAGGAGAAAAACTTTATCACCGTGTCTTTAGGATCTAAATCCAGGAGCTAATAATGCGCGAAACGTCTAACTGACAATTCATATTGACTGAGCGAGAAAAAGACACATCCTAATTAAAGCGCTCAGTATTTGAACCCATGAAAGACAAGAAGAGAATGTCTTCTAAACATGGTAATAGCCTAATGACCTGGAGGCACAATAAAAGGTCAAAAAGTGGAATAACAAAAAGGATAGGGAAAAAAAAAAACGCTTGTATGAAAACACCATCGGAAAATACGATGTTTATGGTCTAATGTTTCCCGAGAACGGAAACAGTTTTTATAACAAAAAGTCTCCATCGTTGAAAGGGTGTGAACTTCAAGAAGGAGAAGAAAGAGAAGACCCAAGGAAGTAAAGAGGAGTAATTGCTCTCTCTCTCTGTCTCTCTGTCTCTCTGTCTCTGTCTCTGTCTCTCTCCCTCTCTCTCTCTCTGTCTCTGTCTGTCTATCTGTCTCTGACGCTGTCTCTCTGTCTGTCTGTCTGTCTGTCTGTCTGTCTGTCTGTCTCTCTCTCTCTCTCTCTCTCTCTCTCTCTCTCTCTCTCTTCAAAAGCGAACTTCTTTCTTTTCATGTTAATTCTAGTGAATATTTGAAGCTTGTTAAGTCGACATGCGTGCGGAAAGCGTTTTTCGTCGTTTTTTTTTTTTTTTTTTTTTTTCCCAGCATGCAGTATATAACATGTTGACTTACTCTCTCTCTCTCTCTCTCTCTCTCTCTCTCTCTCTCTCTCTCTCTCTCTCTCTCTCATCGGGTTCAAATAATTTATTTATTACAGTCTATAGCCCGTAAAACGGGAGTTGTGAGCAGCATACAACAATCGCATGAAAAAGATAGGGTACATACATCATTCCTGCGACGCATAAATCCCTCTTACGATGTGGCTGCCTTTTCTCTAAACGGAAACGCTCTATGCAAGTACAATAGCAGGTGACCAGTAACAATAGAGCCAGTCTCTCGGTCACTTACGACAAAAGGGTAGACACGGACAGCTGCCCCCCCCCCCTCCCCCACCTTCAACGCGGTCTCCCTTCTGTGTATCACAAACGTTGTGGGGGCAATCCAGTCCATCAGCTCCAAAGATACCAACAATCTCTCTCTCTCTCTCTCTCTCTCTCTCTCTCTCTCTCTCTCTCTCTCTCTCTCTCTCTCTCTCTCTCCAAAAGCGAAGTTCTTTCTTTTCATGTTAATTCTAGTTAATAGTTGAAGCTTGTTAGATCGACATGCGTGGGGAAAGCGGTTTTTTTGTCGTTTTTTTCCCCCAGCATGCAACGTATAACATGTTGACTTACCCGGTTGTCGATCTTTGCATTTGTTTACGTCTTCAGAACTACGTGTTGTAGACTGTTTTGCTCTAGAATTCTTCGCCTAGAGGACACTACAAAAATGACCTGCTGAAGGTGTAGAATATCTCTAAGACATGAGTAATATCGGATTTTTGCGTGATTGTGTGATCACGATAATGTACACTACACGGGCAATGGTGTAGATAAAAGTTGACAGACCATCCTGATATCAACTAACTCTCTCTCTCTCTCTTCTCTCTCTCTCTCTCTCTCTCTGACAGTTTAATTAGTAGTGTATACCAAAATGTGAAGGTTAAAATCAGTCAAGTTTGATGTTTGGTACATTTCATCGCTGTAAATTGAGCGTGTAGATGTCAATAGTATGCACAATACTGTAGTCTTCCTGTGTTAATCTATCTTTTGAAAGGAAGGTGAAGGACTCGCTTAAGACTAAGATATGTTGAAGAAGACAGTATAACCTAAAAGAACAAAAGTGACAATGTGGTGACGTTTTTAACCGTTGAATTAATGGGCTCAACCCCTCCCATCCCCCCCCCCCCCCCCCGCCCTTCCCCCACCCCCACCCCTCTCAAGTCTCCCAAATTAACACATTACTCCATTAGCAGAGTTATTTTGTTTTCCTGCAGCCACGTTTTGTAATGTAAACTGACAGTACAGACAGAAAGCTATATTATCAAAATCTGAACGCAATCGGCCATTTGCAGTGCAATGTCTTAGACCTGTCAAAACTTTGAAATCGTAGTGTTCGCAGTGTTTGCCTTAACTAGGCTGACCCTGGAGAAAGGTCCAGTGACGGTGAGGAAAGACCCACTGACCACAGGGAAAGACTACAACTTTGGATTCTCTCTTGAGACCGTATGGCGAAAGATTGGCTGTGTCTGGAGTGGCACTGTCTTCATATGTCCGTGGGCAGGGGTGGTTGGGTCTGTGGGGTGTGCTCGGCAGCTGGAGGGTGGTGTTTTTCGCCGGTGGGCTCTGCAGTCATGAAACACGGGCTGATACACCCATGGGGATGCTACTTTAAGGCTGTTTTGAGTTGCATCCTGTAGTCTGATTTACCTCTGTTCAGGAGCCGTTATGTCCCTTGATATCTTAATGGAGTGTCCTGCGCGTGCCTGTACCCATCGTCAACACAGCGCAAGCCTCCAAGGGTGGTACAGGACTGCTCTAAAGGCAGATGAGGACAGTGCTTCTCTGGGTCCTCCCCAGCACCTTCGGGTGTTTCTTTTTCTTCAGTGAAAAGAAACGAAGGGAATAAAACGAAGAAATACATTGAAATAGATTTCCTATCTTATGGTGGATGCATATTATCCATTAAAAAGTACATCAGAGAACAAAGGTTTGAGAATGAGATGAAAGATAACATTGAAGCAGAAGTCAACACAGCACTAAAGAAAATACATTCTGTAGATAAAGGTTCCAAAACTTATTACAGAGTTATAGTAAAAGATAACTGGGAACCAAACTGTTGTGCAAAATAGACGGAGAAACTGAATAGACAGATACCTTGGAAGAAATGCTTTAGAAAAATTCATCAGTTTAAGGATATTAAGCTAAAATGGATGCAAATGAGAATAGTGCATCGAATAATTGCAACTAATGTAGCTTTAAAAGAAATGGGAATAGTAGAAAGTTATAACCATAGTTTCCGTGAAGAGGAAAAAGACAGCACTGAACATATGTTCTGGAGATGCATACATGTCAATGAATTCTGGAAATCATTGCAAGAATTGATAAAAGGAAAGTGTTTCATAGCGAATAATCTGCCTCTGACTGAAAACACAATAATATTTGGAGCAGATGACAGTTCCACAACTGATTCAACATTCGATCTTATAATACTGATAGCAAAACACTACATTTTTAGCTGTAAAATAAACAGATGTAAGCCTTCAATAACAGTATTTCTGAAAATGCTAAAGAGAAGCTACAATCTTGAGAAATACATAGCAACTGTACAACTGAATCTGCTAAAATTTAACACTAACTGGACCAGTTAAGAAGTATTATTTGAAAATTGATAATGAAAATCATAAGACACCTGGATTTAATTATGTGCATGTGTACGAGAGGATATGTTTGGGATGTGTGGGTAATTTCATATGGTATTCAAATCATTGAGTACTGGTTGCAGCCTGTGGCCCGCTGCTTGTCTGGCATGGCGGTATCGCGGCTGGGTCCCATTGGTCGATCGGCAACAGAGCTGGTAGGTTGGCTTGTTGGTTGGTCGGCGGGGCGCGACTGTGGTGTAGCGATGTCATATTCGTAGCGGGCTTAAGAGCCTATAATTAGCTTTCTTTTGATTGTTAAAGAAATATGAAGACATGGATAGACAGGATTTCGGTGCAGGTGTGTACACTCAGCTAGGAAATGCTTAAGTGTATATAAATCTGTATTTTGAAGGATGATTGCAGCAAACATATGTTATGTATCATGTACAACAGCTATCGCATGGTACCACATGGAGAAAACAGTACTTCATTATCATAAATTGTACATTATATTGTTTAAGTATCACATTAAATCAGAAGAAGATAGAAAGTGGGGGTGTGGATGGGTGGGGATGGGGTGTGTGTGTGAGTGGAGTGAGCGGGTGTGTTTGTTTGCCATTATGTGCTTGTAGTTTGTAAGAACTCAGAGGATTGTGCTTAGTGAATGTATAAATAATAATTATTCATACTCATATCTTGGACTTGTGGGTGGATGGGGTTTTCGGTTTCACTTGGATTTTTGTTTGTTTGTGTATGTGTGTGTATTTTCAACAACAAAAAAACAACCCTCCCTCGGCATACATTGAACTTTCACTCAAATCCATTCACACCGGGGAAAAAAAGATAACTCATTTCTAATATATTTCACCGTTTATTTACTACAATATTGTCAAACATGTATAAATATGATTAATAACAAAAAATATGTGGTAATTTGCATCCGAAAATGTACATCAAAGAGAAATCATGTTGACGAAAGAATGGAGAAGAGAGAAAGAAGGAACTGTGAAATGGAAGAGAGAATGAGGAAATAATTTTTTTAATGTTAAAAACATAATAAAACGAAGAAATGGAAAGAAAAAAATACGAGAGGAAGGGAAAGCAAGAGTGAGAAGAAAAGAGACAAGTTTCGAAAAGGAACAAGATGAGACCTGCTTAAATCTGACTTGAATTCCATCGTCAGTTTGACACAGATCTACAGATATTGCTAGCTAGACGAAGACAATTTTCTCTCTACCAAAGAGGGCAATAGAATGTTCTGTTTACTTTTCTTCTGACTCCATACAGATAGCGTCAACTTGTCCAAATAAGATGAAGGAAAAAAGACCTTAATTGACCTGTCGACTTTCAAGGCGTGTGTAAATATGGAAACTAAATAGCGTGCAGAAGGGAAAAAAAGGTCTTCCCCTGTAATACTCTGACGTGTCTGAAATCGATCTGTATTATTTCCAACTCAATAGTAACAAAGAAAGAAAAAGAGACAGACAAAAACACACAGAAAGAAAGAAAACAACCAGACCAACTATGTCACTAACAAACGAAATTTAAGTAAATGACGATGGTCAGGCTATTCGTTGTTGTTGTTATTGTTGTTGGTGGTGTTGTTGTTGTTGTTGTTGTTGTTGTTGAATTCTTCTAAACAACATCTGTGTAAGATGCTACCCTTTTTGCCTTGTCTTTTGTGTGTAAAGTGCACTGTCAATTTTAACATACAGCTCACATACAGGACACTGTTGACTTGGCTGTCATGTGTAATGC
>CM065716.1:85870180-85880180 GCA_033310375.1 Conus canariensis | reverse complement strand
TCCTTTCTTGTTTTGCATTGCATCGTATTGTCCTGTACTTTTGTTGTATTGAACGTGATTGCATTGCGTAAGAAGACTGATGTTCTCTTTCATATATTGCTTTTTCCTGTGTTCGGGTGAAGGATACAACGCATTAGTGTTTGGAAGGATGTTATTATATTTCATCTTCGATGGTATTGTCTAACCATGGTGCTGTATTTGTATTGCATTGTTTTGTATTGATTTGCTTCGTATTGTTTCACGTTGTAATCTGTTGTCTCACATCGCATTGTATTATGCTGTATGACATTCCAGTATCCTGTGTCATCTTGTGTTGCAGTCTGCAAAGTACCGCAAAGCATGTAGACGAAGAAGAAGAAGAAGAAGAAGAAGAGAAGAAGAAGAAGAAGAAGAAGCAAGATGAGGATGAGAAGGAGGAGGAAGAGAAAGAGGGAGAAGGGGGGAAGGGGAAAAAAAAAGAGGAAAACAGTAAGAAAAACAAGAACAATGAATGACCCTTTTTAATGGGCAAAGAGAACTGGGTTAACTGAAGCATTTGTACATACTGCATACAAAGAAGGGAGACACGATAGTCTGAACATAATTATGTTACGTTACCTTTTTTTGAAATCATAATTCGTTGAATCAGTAACACCCCCCCCCCCCCTCACCTCCCGCCCAACCATACAGACACACACATACACACACACACTCTCTCTTTCTCTCTCTCTCTCTCTCTCTCTCTCTCTCTCTCTCTCTCTCTCTCTCTCAAATCTGGACTCCAATGCTATGGTGGGTCAAAATACCGTTTGGAAGGGAAATAAGACATATTGCACATTCTACGTTCTTTCCCCTGTCGGCCAGACTGCGTGGTGTACCCTGTGATTCAAGCATAATGAAGTTTGTTTGTGTTCTGTTCCAGCTTGAGCTCTTCTCTGGACCCCTTCTAACCTGAAATCCTGAGCTGTTTCACAGAATCATTGGCTGAGGAGCCTACAAATCATCTTGCCCCCATCCAACTTCCATAGTGAGAACGTGGGAAGCGGGATTCCCTCAAGCTGCTCGCTGGACTGACATACGTCTCAGTCCCATGTAAGATGGGCTTGCTCCGTTCTGCCTTCGTATGGCATAGTGTGTTCGATTAAAATTATGTTTTGATGAACCTTAGTGGAGAACAACCTCCGGTGTCATGCCACTCTTCCTGATGATCTCTGGATGGTTCTCCAATTCTGGGATGTCTACTGCGCATTCTCAACCATCTGCTCCATCCTCCAGTTAACCCTGCTTCTATGTTCTTGATAACAAAGGTGTTCCAGACCATGATTTGTCCCCACTCTGCCTCACCACCTCTCTGCCTCTCTCCCATCCTGCCCCCCATCCGCCCCACCCACCTTGCCGGTTTATCCGCCGATACGCGGCACCACCAATCCCCCCTTATCGCCAGTACGTTCCACCGCCGATCCCCCCCTTTCCCCCCCTTTACCGCCAATCCGCCCCAACGCCGATTTCCCCTTACAGCCAATACGTTCCACCGCTGATCTCCCCTTACCGCCGATCCCCTCCGCCGGAATTTGGGATAGGATTCGACGGAAGAACTCTGTGTGTGTGGTGTGTGTTGTGTGTGTGTGTGTGTGTGTGTGTGTGTGTGTGTGTGTGTGTGTGTGTGTGTGTGTGTGTGTGTTTTGCGTCATTCTGGTTGTCAGCTACACAGTTTTTCACTCAAGTTTTCGTTCTTTTGGTGATTGCTTTGTGTCTACGTTTCATCCATACCAAAGTCCAAACTGGCCATCTGTTCCAAAATTGGGTGACAGGGTTATATAGGTGTGTGCACGGCGTTATGCGTGCATTCACACACGGAAGTTCGGACTATATTTTCATTCGAACGACTTTTGGGAAGTGGAGTCACGACCGATACTAAATCCGAAGGAAAAATCCCCCCGTACCGAAACGCCCCAACGGAGAGTCCGGCGCGCAACCAACTAAGCCATTGCTGCTTCTTTAAGAAAGGAAGGTTATAATACTATAAGTACAAGAAGCGACGACGAAGCTTAGAAGGGAATACACGAAGACTTGAAAGCACTTCATTGATTAGAGAGAGGAGGAGAGAGAGAGAGAGAGAGAGAGAGAGAGAGAGAGAGAGAGAGGAGAGAGAGAGAGAGAGAGATAATAGGATAGACATATGTAACATATATGAACATCTTTCACCTCGATCTCTCTCTCTCTCTATCTACGCATGCATACGTTGTGTGTGTGTGTGTGTGTGTGTGTGTGTGTGTGTGTGTGTGTGTTGTGTGTGTGTGTGTGTGTGTGTGTGTGTGTGTGTGTGTGTGCACGCGTCTCTCTCTCTCCTCTCTTCTCTGTTTCTGTCTGTCTGTCAGTCTTGTCTGTCTGTCTGTCTGTCTGTCTGTCTTCTTCTGTCTTCTCTCTCTCTCCTCTCTCTCTCTCTCTCCTCTCTCTCTTCCTCTCTCTCTCTCTCGTGTCTATGGGGAGACTAACAGATATCCAATTCATTTACTTTCGGTGGTTAGATGCATTCGTTACTGGCTTAAGATAACTCGAATGCCCCCAGAAAGATTACCTCACAAAGCGTACAAAATGTTAGTTCAGCTAGACGCTAGGGGTAAGAGTAATTGGGCTACTAAAGTTAGGTTGAAACTGTACGAATTTGGTTTTGGTGTTGTGTGGGAGAATCAGGGTGTAGATGACATACATAGTTTTATTCGCGTGTTTCGGCAAAGGTTAATCGATTGTAACTGGCAAAGATGGAATTCCCATGTTGAAGACAGTCACCGGTTTGATATTTACAGATTGTTAAATCCTTCACATTGTATTCCAAGGTACTTATCAATGCAGATTAACAGACATATTAAATATATTGTCACAAAATTCAGGTTTGGTGTATCGGATATCTGTGTACATTCTAACCGTTACAGGCCTTTGAATGATCGTAATTTTACATGTCCACTCTGTTACGAAGATGATGAAAATGAAATTCATTTTGTTCTCACTTGTTCTAAACTACAAGCTGTTCGACAGCAATTAATCCCATCTAAGTACTTAAGAAAACCTTGTTTCTTCACACTGATTATGTTAATGGCATCACTGAATGAAAACACAATTAAACAGTTCGCTTTGTATTTGTATAAGGCATTTAGAATGCGAAATGATATGTTAAGACCATAAATTATGTGCTAAGCTAGTAAATGAATTGACCTGCGCGGTATGATATGTATTTACCCCTTCGAAGGGGCTATGGCCTTTACGAATAAAAAACGTCTACGTCTACGTCTACGTCTCTCTCTCGTGTGTGTGTGTGTGTGTGTGTGTGTGTGTGTGTGTGTGTGTGTGTGTGTGTGTGTGTGTGTGTGTGTGTGTGTGCGTGTGTGTGTGTGTTGTGAATACGTGTGCTGTGAATGCGCATGACGTACATGTGTTTGTGTTGGGTGCAGTCAAACTGCCTCTGTCAGCTTTGTGGTTCGCTGGGCAATATTCAGCAGGTCTAGACTCCGCGAAAACAGTTGTCTTACCGAGGATTATCCTGTAAAAGAAATTATTGCTTTCTCACGAACGCAAGTAATGATCTGGGAACATCGCCTATACGGCCAAAAACAACAACAAACAAACCAACAAACAAACAAAAAAAAGCCTCTTTTCACTAGCTGATTTGTTTCCCGATAGACAACAACAACAACACACACATCCACCCACGCACACACACACACACACACACACACACACACACACACACACACACACTACAACACACACGCACACGCACACACGCGCACACACACACACACACATACACACACACGCACACACACACACACACAGACACACACACACACACACACACACACACACACACACACACACACACACACACACAGGGTGGAGAGAGAAAAAGAGAAGAGAGAGAAAAAGAGACGGACAGACAGACAGACAGATGGAGGGGACGGAAGGATATGTGATTCTGTGGGGGGGGAGGGGAAGGTGGGGGGGGGGGGGGGGGGGCGAGACAAAATGAGACACCCGTATCCACCACACCTACGGCAGTGTTCAGTGCAGCCTTCGGTGTTGGCAGGGGTTCCTACTCAATCGATTCTCTAAGTGGGATTTAATGTCAAGAAGTAAGCCTCTCCGATCTTCTCTCTTCTCAGGTTGTCCTACTCCGCGTCGAGAATGAAGACGATCTGATGGATGTTGAATAGAAGAAATAAAAAGGTTTCCAGCACATCTGAACAATTTTCATTCGGACACTGCGAAGAAAAAAAGAAGGGAAGGAAGAAGTCCCCCACCGCCCCCTCCCCAATGTCAAATTCGTTGTCAATATAACACAATTTACAGTTGAAAAAAAAATCATAGCACATTTGGAAAAAAAAATAAACTGTGGAAGTTAGTGTAAGGAAACACTTTGTATGTATCCATTCATATAGCAGTGGCAATTTCTCCAACATTTTCTTTTCCGTTCACGCTAAAATTGTAATCAGAAAGAGGGTGAGGGGGGGGGGGGGGGATAGTTCGGAGGGAAGGGGTCAGAGAAAGAGAGTCACCACTCACAGAGATATCAAAATATTCCACCACCCACCACCACCTAGCCACAGACACACAAACTGGAGAGAAATTAGGAGTCATGGTTAATTCAGGTATTGAAGGCGAAATGGCCAAAACATTTCAAGATCTAAACAAGACAGGTAACACATTACGATGGAAGCGCTTGAAGGGAGCCTCAATGAAAGCGAGACAGGCAAAACGAAACCGAGGTAAAATTCGATGGAGAAGGAGAGTTTGATGAAAAACGCAACAACAACAGCAAACAACAACAACAACAACAACAACAACAAAATCTGCTTCCCAAATTTTCAACCCAAATAATGATGATGAGGTTCTCAACGACAAAGAGCTTACAAAAATAGGCAGCTTGAAGAAGATGAAAGAAACAATATTGTCCAAATCCTAAAAACAAGGTCTATATCTAACTGTGCATTAAATTGTTTTTCTAGTTTACACAAAACGTTTCTACGCCTCCCTTAAATTTAGACATAGCACTCTCGATCTCGATAGTTTCACCAGTCAAGAAATAAATCACGATGCCTTTTTTCATCGCCAGCCAAATCCGTGTTTGGCTCCCAGTCAGTGTCGTCTTTCTCTGTGAAGAGCGCACAATTAATCTATTGATCATTTCGGTACCTGACTGAAAAACAGAGGGGGTTCGCTGTTATTTCTTTTTTTTTTTTAAATGAGTTGAGGTGTTAAGCTCTTCGTTGTCAGTTTTTCTTGCAGGCCAGGGTAATGGGTTGAAGAAATGGTGGATACGGGTGAGGGGGTTGTTCGGATCGCGTATCGACTAGCTGGATAAAATTTCACAAATAGAGTACTTTTAACTTAGAAAACGACTTGTAGGCAAAGAAAACAAGTTGATTTATTGAAAATATTATCCAGATCTTAACACCAGTCGGTAGCTGAGTCTGATTTCAGTGACGTTTGCCAGGGCGGACATGTGAGCCGCCATCTGCCACTGCAGGATGATCGTCGAGCAGACGATCTTTTCTCACATGGCTCAGGCTGCGCCTTTATCTTAAAAGGTGGTGGGTGGTGGTGGAGGGGGAAGGGAGGCTAATCCTGTTTGAGACGGCTACTGAAAGGTTCTTTTAGTTGGACAGTATCGCGACAAGCACGAAAAGAAGGAGGGCTTTTCACTCCTTTCTCTTTGATTCATACAGAGACAAGATGGGGGAGAAATCAGAAAAGTTTAACCTGGATATTTCCTGGCGTCGTGGTTTTTGTTTTTGATTTGTCAGCATCTTTTTCAACCCGTAATTTTAGCGAGCAAGACTACAGGTGGAGGTAGAGCAGGATGACATTCACCATCTTGAGCGTGCCCAACAGGTAGCCATCTTCAGACTAAGAACTGGACACAGTTGCTCTCACACCTCGATCACCTGAATATATCGCACGCAGATGAGTGCCCATGTGGTACTGGCCCACAAAACCCAGCCCACGTACTTCAGTCCTGTCCCACTTTCGACAGCCTCCGGCGTGAATTTTGGCCCGGTGCAGTGGAACTCCAAGAAAAGCTTTGGGGAACGGCAGACTCACTCCGACGGACCGCTGACTTTGCCCAAGCTACCGGACTTTGTATCTGACCAGCATGACCAGGGGACGCAGAAGAAGAAGGAGAAGAAGAAGAATTGCGCAAGGCAGGCCTGCCATCAGAGAAGATTTATCTTTCTTTTGGACTGAAACGATGAAATGACATGTTTCTTCAGGAATTTTTTGCAAAACTTGCTTGTGTAGCAATCTTGGAATTTAGATTTCGACCACGCGATATATACTGAATCTAGCTCTGATTAGAAATCTAGATCTGATTACATTGTGTGCTAACACTCACTATTCGAACCAGTACTAAACCATAGCAATAGGCCTACATACTGGGGGATTAGGATACCTAATGAGACGTGTAAGCATACAATTTTGGCAAGCATACAATTTCGCTGTTCAGGCCGTTTCCCTTTCAACATTTTTCACCCAAGAACAAAGAACTGAAACGGTACGGGTCCACAGCCAGCAGTTCTCCGGGGCCTGGTTGATGATTAATACAAGAACATACAATATTGATGAGAAAAGCATTGAAACAAATAGTTTACTCAGCGAAATTAGTGGTGCAAATTGACCGACAGATCAGAGTGGGAGTCAGCTCAAGTTGCACCTGGAGGCCGGGCTGCGCGCTGTGGAATCCGTTGACGTTATCCCTCTGTTCTTTAACAGTAACTATCTGGACCTCCAGGCCGTTTGTGTAAGCTAACCTAGCCTACGGTCTTCACGCTGAAAAACCGCGCTGTCTGGACTTGATCAATCAGGTGCTGAAACTTTGTCACATGACAACAGGGAGCCTCAGAAAGCCTTTTTGATGCCTAGGTATCGCATTATCTGCACGTCCAGATAGCTGGGGTGGCCCAGATAACGTTGGTCTC
Organism: Conus canariensis; assembly: GCA_033310375.1. Classification (NCBI taxonomy): domain Eukaryota; kingdom Metazoa; phylum Mollusca; class Gastropoda; order Neogastropoda; family Conidae; genus Conus; species Conus canariensis. Next base: position 85,873,227 of record CM065716.1, on the reverse strand, counting down.
GTTTCATACAAAAGTTCAGACAACGCGGCCAATATAGCCCCCCCCCCCCCCCCCCCCACACACACACACACACACACACACACACACACACACACACACACACACACACAACACACACACACACACACACACACACACACACATACACACACACACACACAACACACACACACACACACACACACACAACACACACCAACACACACCACACACACACACACACACACACAGAGTAGGCTACATGGTGAGGAGGAGGATGCTTAAGAAGAAGAAGAAGAAGAGAAGGGGAAGGAGAAGGAGGGGGAGGACAAATTACAAGGAAAGGAAGGAGTGTGGAAGGAAGAAGTTAAAAAAGAAGAAAATGATGAAAATGAAGAGGCACAAGGAGAAATAAAGGTAGAACAAGGAGGAGAAAAGCAATGAGAACAAAACAACAAAAGGGAAAAACATACATGTAGAGGAGAAGAGAAGGAAAAGGAGGAGGAGGAGGAAGAGTAAGAAGTGGAGGAGAAGTTGAATCAGTGGGAGGAGAAGGAAGAAGAGATGGAAAAGGAGGAGGAGGAAGTCGATAATGATGATGATGATGATGATGATGATGATGATGATGAGAAGAAGAAGAGAGAAGAAGAGACGAAGAAGAAGAAAAGAAGAAGAAGAAGAAGAAGAAGAAGAAGAAGAAAAACGAGTATTTGATTTGATCCTCCTAGAAAAAAGGTGTCTGTAGCCAACCAATATTTCGCTGCTTCTGTCTCCTAAAGAAAGAAAGAGAAGGAAACGGAACAGCTCGGTAGCAGAATTCTGTTACTTCACATTCAGAGAGATGGCAATACATTGCAATCAGCCATGCTGAACACTGTCAAGAAACCCATTCGTTTGATGCCACGGTGTTACTCGTCTGTCCTTACTACGCGCGCGCAAGGACGTTCGCCCAAACGTACGTCTACACGCAGGGACACACACACGTCCAAAAATGGTCTCTCCCACAAGCAATGCACGTGCTTTTTTTTACTCACTCGCATTCAGTAATGATGATGAAATATGCAGCGCCATGGCTGCGAGCTCCAGTTGCGTTGAACTTGCTTGCAGGGTAAAGTCTTCACACATCACATCCCGTTCCACGTCCACTCCTAGTCCAACTCCTCTGTCCTCGTCCATCTCCTTTATCCCTCTCCCTTCTTCCACTTCTTCTCCTCGCCCATCACCTTCTGTTGGCAGAAGCAGTCATTTTGCCCATCCCTTCTGTTGCAGAATGCAGTCATTTTGCCCATACCTTCTGTTGCAGAGCAGCTCATTTGCCCATCCCTTCTGTTGGCAGAATGCAGTCATTTTGCCCATCCCTTCTGTTGGCAGATGCAGTCATTTTGCCCTCACTTCTGTGCCCAGAATGAGCTCATTTTGCCCCATCACCTTCTGTTGGCAGAATGCAGCTCATTTTGCCCCATCCCCTTTTGTTGGCAGAATGCAGCTAATTTTGCCCCATTCACCTTCTTGTTGGCATGCGCTCATTTTGCACCATCACCTTCTGTTGCAGAATGCAGCTCATTTTGCACCATCACCTTCTGTTGGCAGAATGCAGTCATTTTGCCCATCACCTTTGTTGGCAGAATGCAGCTATTTTGCCCATCACCTTCTGTTGGCAGAATGCAGCTCATTTTGCCCATCACCTTCTGTTGGCAGATGCAGCTCATTTTGCCCATCACTTCTGTGCAGAATGCAGCTCATTTTGTTTGTTTGTTTCGACACTGGTGACATGTACGTCTTTGCATCTACCTTCTCTGCAGCAGCTTGCAAAAGAGACATGCTGCTTTCTTAGTTTAGAAAGGTCTTTATTCTCATGTACCTTAGATACGACATTTACGAGGTCTAAAATATATTCGGCTGTTGCACATGCTCTGCTTTTTTTTTTCTCTTCTGGTTTAAGCCATTTCAGTAAAGTACTTTTTCTTCTTAATTACTTCAGTCTTCATTTTCTTTTTACTTTTTGTTTTGTTTTTTGTTTTGGATGAAATGATCCCTTTATGGACGAAACACATGCTGATTTTCTGTTCTTTGTTTCATTCTTCGCTTTAGATCGGCATCAAACCGTTGAGTTTTAACAAACAAACAAAAAAACATACAACGACAGAGCACATTAGCAAGTGTTGAGGGTTGTAGAATCCTATAGGAGAAATTGAAAAAAAAAAAGAACCGCTAAGAAAACACTACGGCTGACGAATTTGGAGAACACGAGAGTCTGTGATGACAGGTCATTGTTTCACGTTTGTGAACTCAGGGATGAAGTGAAAATAGCGTGGATATCTTTTTCAAAATATTAGTTTTTATTAATAGCGTGGATATCTTTTTCAAAATATTAGTTTTTATTATCAATCTTTTTGAAACCAGATGTATAAGAATATATTCTCAAAAGTTTTATAAACAATATAGACAACAGCACACAAAAAACGGGAGTATTACATACGGATAAAATTAGTTTTACTACTGCTTTGACTTCCGTAATGAAACAATCACTTGAGAAACAGACAGACACACAGATACACACACACACACACACACACACACACACACACACACACACACACACACACACACACACGTGTATGTGTGTGTGTGTGTGTGTGAGAGAGAGAGAGAGAGAGAGAGAGAGAGAGAGGAGGAGAGAGAGAGAGAGAGAGAGAGAGAGAGAGGAGAGAGAGAGAGAGAGAGAGAGAGAGAGAGAGAGAGAGAAGCTGGCCGCAAGCAGAAAATCACAAGGATGTAAAAACAGAGCGAGAGGAAGAGGTAGAGAAAAGGGTTGGGAGGGAGAGCAGATCGGAAGAAGATGCCAGAATTTACGTTCATCTTCCGAGGAAGTAAACAGTAACGACGTCGATTACGGTAACTGAGAAGAATGAGAGAGGATGAGGTTGAGAGACATGAGGAGAGAGATGAGAAGAGAAAGAGAGACGAGAGAGAAATGAGGTGACGAGAGGAGAACGACGAGAGTGAGAACCTTCCATGTTTACTATTTATATTGGAATGAAATTGATAATGTGGAATAAAAATGAGTA
>CM065716.1:85852680-85855180 GCA_033310375.1 Conus canariensis | reverse complement strand
TTCTTCATTTCTGTTTTGTTCGTCGATGTGTCCATCCAAATGCGCTCACATCAGGGTTTCAATTGCTCTTCGCAAAAGCAAAACGCAGATGATCGGAATCTTCCATACCTATTTTTTTTTTTATTCCCTTACGTATGATGGGCATGACTTTTTTTTTTTCTTTTTTTCTGATGGGCATGACTCGTACATGTAATATTGTGGTGTGTGTGTGTGTGTGTGGTGTGTGTGTGTGTGTGTGTGTGTGTGTGTTGTCTGTCTCTCTCTCCTACACACACACACACACACACACACACACACATACAACTCAAACATCGCAGGCACACACACACACACACATAACTCAAGCGCGCTCACACGCACTAACACACACACACCAACCACGCACGCACTAACACACCCCTCAGCACCAGCACACACACACACACACACACACACACACCACACACACAACCTATATATATATATATATAATAATGATGAAATAGTAATAGAGAGAGAGAGAGAGAGAGAGAGAGAGAGATGTTTATATGCATATGTGTGTGCGTGTATCTATGTATGCATGTATCTATGCACACGCGCGCGCACGCGCGCGCACACACACACACACACACACACACACACACACACACACACACACACTGTCCATCCACACACAAAATTGCCCAAACCATCGATTATAAAACACGTGCTCGGTAAAACCAAATGGAAAAAAAAGAAGAAATAACAGATAAGCAAAACAACAGAAAACAAATAGTGCTAAAAACAAAACAATACGATTCATTGGAGTTATTTTCTCTGGCTGTCAGTGGATGATGTGTCCACCGTAGCCCCCTACCATCTCCTGGATCATACACTACCTTCTTCTGTCCACCGTAGCCCCCTACCATCTCCTGGATCATACACTACCTTCTTCTGTTCACCATAGCCCCTAACCATCTCCTGGATCATACACTACCTTCTTCTGTCACCGTAGCCCCCTACCATCTCATGGATCATACACTACCTTCTTCTGTACCATCTCCTCGATCAAACACTACCTTCTTATGTCCACCGTGCCCCTACCATTCATGGATCATACACACTTCTTCTGTCACCGTAGCCCCTCCATCTCCTGGATCATACACTACCTTCTTCTGTCCACCGTAGCCCCCTACCATCTCATGGATCATACACTACCTTCTTCTGTCCACCGTAGCCCCTACCATCTCCTGGATCATACACTACCTTCTTCTGTCCACCGTAGCCCCCTACCATCTCAGGATCATACACTACCTTCTTCTGTCCACCGTAGCCCCTACCATCTCCTGGATCATACACTACTTCTTCTGTCCACCGTAGCCCCTACCATCTCAGGGGTCATACACTACCTTCTTCTGTCCACCGTAGCCCCTACCATCTCCTGGATCATACACTACCTTCTTCTGTCCACCGTAGCCCCTAAATCTCTGGATCATACACTACCTTCTTCTGTTCCACCGTAGCCCCCTACCATCTCATGGATCATACACTACCTTCTTCTGTCCACCGTAGCCCCCTACCATCTCCTGGATCATACACTACCTTCTTCTGTCCACCGTAGCCCTCTAACCATCTCATGGATCATACACTACCTTCTTCTGTCCACCGTAGCCCCCTACCATCTCATGGATCATACACTACCTTCTTCTGTCCACCGTAGCCCCTACCATCTCCTGGATCATACACTACCTTCTTCTGTCCACCGTAGCCCCCTACCATCTCATGGATCATACACTACCTTCTTCTGTCCACCGTAGCCCCTACCATCTCCATGGATCATACACTACCTTCTTCTGTCCACCGTAGCCCCCTACCATCTCATGGATCATACACTACTTCTTCTGTCCACCGTAGCCCCCACCATCTCCTGGATCATCACTACCTTCTTCTGTCACGTAGCCCTCCCATCTCCTGGATCATACACTACCTTCTTCTGTCCTCCACGAGCCTACTTCATCTCTGTCCACGCCCTCTGGTCACCTTCTCGTCCGTACCCTACTCGGTCATTCCTGCACTGCCTAATCCTGGCATACTCTCTGTCACTGCCTAACTCTGCCACTCCTTCTCTTACTTCGTCATACCTCTTCTTCCACGTAGCCCCCCCACTCCTGGTCTCACCTTTTCGTCACAGCCCTACATCCTGGATAACACACTTCTCTGTCAGTAGCCCCCACTCTCGGATCAACCTACCTTCTTCTGTCCCGAGCCCACCATCCTGACATACCTACCTTCTTCTGTCCACCGTAGCCCCTACCATCTGGATCATACCTACCTCTCTCCACCGTAGCCCCCACCATTCTGGATCATACATACTTCTCTGTCCACGTACCCACCATCTCTGTCATACCTACCTTCTTCTGTCACCGAGCCCACATCTCTGGTCAACATACCTTCTTCTCCCCTAGCCCTACATTCTGTCATAACTACCTTTTCTGTCACCTACCCTACATTCTGATCATACCTTCTCGTCACCGCTCTGACC
>CM065716.1:85845180-85847680 GCA_033310375.1 Conus canariensis | reverse complement strand
CTTTTCTTCTTCTTCTTCTTCTTCTTTTCTCTCTCTCTGCGCACAGTGTGTAGCCTGTCATGCATCGTCCCGACAAAGTTTCACCCCTGTCAGGTGTCGTCCCATTAGACCATCACCCTAACAATCCATCACCAACAGGCATCAACCCTTATAGATCGCTGTCCTCCCCACCCACCCCCCAACGCAAACAGAATCATGAAGGTAAACATTCTTACGACCTTTCCTACTAGTCAGACAACTGTTTCAAGTGCATATAATTTCTAAATATTTTTTTTCTGTTCGGCCTGCAATTAAAGATAACAGCTGTCTTGTTTGCATTGAAAATAAAGAGCATTTTAAACGGAGGGCGAAAGCTGATTGAGAAACGCGATTGTCAAGTTCGTCTCTCTTTTTCTTCCTTCTGTCTGCTACTTACAACTGATCTTGTATGTGTTGATCATCGTGGATCGCCAAAACTCTGTAGATTTCATTGGCATGAACAGCCGTTAAAATACACCTTATCGGTTTTCTCGGTATTTTTTTTTAAGGGACAAAACCAAAACAATTTTCCAGGTTACTCAACGGCTAACGGCACTTGCCTCCCTTAACTGATATAATTGGACCTGCGAGAGAAGAGCACGAGATCGTAAAAAAAAAAAGAAAAAAAAAAGTCAGAGACGTTTTGTTGATTTGTTGGTAAAAAAAAAAAAAAAAAAAAAGAGAGTCAGAGACGTTTGTTGATTTGTTGGTCGGTGGGATCTATTGTTTTGTTCCGATTTTGTTTGTTTCTTTGCTTGTTCATTGTGGAGGAAGAAGAGTGAGAGGAAGGAGAGGAGGGGTCCGTGGGGGAGGTGAGTCTTTGCATGGGGTCTATCATAGGTGTGTTTTATGAGAGAGTGAAACATAGAGGAGGGAGAGAAGAGGGAGAGAGAGAGAGAGAGAGAGAGAGAGGAGAGAGAGAGAGAGAGAGAGAGAGAAACAAAGAGAGAGAGAGAGCGTATTGAGAAGGGGTATTCTTCACGTGACTTTTGTCATCTTTGTCGGCCTTTTCCTCAACTGTACACTGTGTTAGAAAATCAACTGAACAGAGATTCTTTACCACCCAACACTCAACCCGTCTCTCTCTCTCTCTCTCTCTCTCTCACTCTCTCTCTCTCTCTCATCTCTTATTAGTTTCCTCTTCTCCGCATGATCGTTTCAGGCAAAGACCAAATAATCATCTTCCAATTTGTTTAGTCAGGCTGAAATTATTGGCAAAATCAGAAAGCCATAGAAAATATTTTAGGAAAACACAGTAACGTCAATCAGTGGCTAAATCCCAACGATAAACAGTGTTAAGATGCACCACTGGCTAGAGAAAAACACAAACAACAACCGTATCACAACGTACTTAAACCAAGATGCACCAGCTGGCTAGAAAACACAATCACTAACCAACATAACAATACACTTATACAACATTACAACAAACCAAGATGCACCAGCTGGCTAAGACCGTAAAAGATAAACAAACACCATCAGAAACATAACAACGATAAACCAAGATGCACCAGCTGGCTAGAGAAAAAAAAATTGCAACAAAACAGATAACTTAGAGAAAAACAAACACATAACAAGATAAAAAGATGCACCAGCTGGCTAGAGAAAAAAACAACAACAGTAACAACGATAAACCAAGATGCACCAGCTGGCTAGAGAAAAAAAACAACAACAGTAACAACGATAAACAAGATGCACCAGCTGGCTAGAGAAAAAAAAACAACAACATAACAACGATAACAAATGCACCAGCTGCTAGAGAAAACAAACAACGTAACAACGATAAACAGATGCACCAGCTGGCTAGAGAAAAAAAAACAACAGTAACAACGATAAACAAGATGCACCAGCTGGCTAGAGAAAAAAACAACAACAGTAACAACGATAAACAAGATGCACCAGCTGGCTAGAGAAAAAACAACAACAGTAACAACGATAACCAAGATGCACCAGCTGGCTAGAGAAAAAAACAACAACAGTAACAACGATAAACAAAGATGCACCAGCTGGCTAGAGAAAAAAACACAACAACAGTAACAACGATAAACAAAGATGCACCAGCTGGCTAGAGAAAAAACAACACATAACAACGAAAACAAAGATGACCAGCTGCTAAGAAAAAACAACAGTAAACGATAAACCAAGATGCACCAGCTGGCTAGAGAAAAAAACAACAACAGTAACAACGATAAACAAGATGCACAGTGGCTAAGAAAAACACAACAGTAACAACGATAAACAGATGCACCAGCTGGCTAGAGAAAAAAACAAAACAACAGTAACAACGATAAACCAAGATGCACCAGCTGGCTAGAGAAAAAAAACAACAACAGTAACAACGATAAACAAAGATGCACCAGCTGGCTAGAGAAAAAAAACAACAACAGTAACAACGATAAACCAAGATGCACCAGCTGGCTAGAGAAAAAACAACAACAGTAACAACGATAAACAAAGATGCACCAGCTGGCTAGAGAAAAAA
>CM065716.1:85830180-85837680 GCA_033310375.1 Conus canariensis | reverse complement strand
AAGAGAGAGAGAGAGAGAGAGAGAGAGAGAGAGAGAGAGAGACAGACAGACAGACAGACAGACAGACAGACAGACAGACACACAGACAGACAGACAGACACACAGACAGACAGACACACAGACAGGCAGGCAGACAGACAGACAGTGGCAGAGAGACAGACAGACAGACAAACAGACAGACAGACAGACAGACAGGCAGAAAAAGGGACAGAGAGACACAGAGACAAAGTTAAAGGGAGCTCACCAAGGGGGTCCACTCTCTGCCACTGGGGGGCGCCCCTGTCGAGCGGTAGATCGTAGCGCCACTTCAGGGCCGTGTTGGTATCGATGGGATCGAGTTGTGGAAGTGGATAGAGATAGGGAGGTCTGACCACAAGGATTAAAGCCACCAGCATCCCCACGGCCACAATCACACGAAGCACCACTCCATAGGGCACACGTCGAACACACCAACATCCCATGGTGCCAGCTGAGAGGAGGATGGGGATAACCCTGCACTAGGAATATTAACTGGCCTATATATATATAAACATCAATTTTTTTTTTCAATCGGTGGATAGTCACGTTCATAGAGTCGAAAGAGACAAAACTGAACAGGTGTCAATTGGCCTATATATAAACATTAATAATTTTTCAATCGGTGGACAGTTCTGTTCATAGAGTGGACAGAGACAAAACTGAACTAATGTCAACTGGCCTATAATAAACATCAATATTTTTTTTAGTCGGTGGATAGTTCTGTTCATAGAGTCCTAAGGGACAAAAACTGACATAAATATCAATGTTATATATATATATATATATATATATATATATATATATATATATATATATATATATTCCCATTGTCTTCATCTTCAACCCCCTTTTTCTTTTTTTTTCTTCTAAATTTCAAATCTTTGCCAAGTCATTACTATAATGATGGAAGAAATGTTAACCTGCACTTGTTTTCCCCCACTATTTTAATTGTTCAGAAATATCAATTGGCTTATATATAAACGTTGATAACCTTTCCATCATTTCCAGAATGAAATAGTACATTCCCACATGCTGTCAGTGAAGTGTTAATATTTTCCATGTAACGATCCCCTTCCCCACCCCCACCTGTTCCTCCTTACCTCTAGCCTCCTCCTCCTCCTCCTCCCGCCCCTTCCACTCCCCCTCTCCCACTAGCGTCTTGCGTATCTTCTCACCCGCCCCTTCCATTTATACAAAACGACAACACAAACTCCTGATTTTTGCTACGTTATTCTCCCAGGTGAGGACAGTTTTTTTTTATTTTTATTTTTTTTTTATACCTGATCTTGTTTTCCTCTGCTCCTTAGTTGCACAAGAAAAAAGAGTCCTCTTTTTTCTCTAAACACTTCGTTCCAAAACTCGATTCTTCAGATCTCTAACTACACTTGATGTATCTCAATAATTATTTGTAGATGTTGTTGTCGCAGCCACTGCTGCTGTTGTCATTCAAACCGCTGACAAAGGTGTACGCACGCGCGGTGACAGGAGAATGGATACATTTTTGTTGTTGTCGTTGTTCATAGTTTTGCAAACAGACAAGATGGCACAGTCACCAGACACAGACCGGGATCACGCACAAACACACTGGTACGACACAACATGGTTTTAGAACAAGACATGATCAAGACAAGGTCCAGCTAAGCTCCTAGCGACAGACACAGCAACTGTCAACGCTGAATCGACGTGTGCGCTGCATACTCATCACATACCCATCGATTATACCCAGTCCATGTGTCGTTGTGTTGTCCTATTGATTGGCATTCTTAATTAAAAACGAGGTCGCGCGGGGAGAGACAGGAAGGAGGGGGTGGGGGGTGGGGGGGGGATAAAAAAAAATTAGTATGGGTGCAAGAGGAAGACACTGACACAAACTGTTAACTTATGTTCCATTTTCCGTTCTGATCACTTACATCACAAAACAAGTCTTTATCAGTTCGAATCACAAAAATTTGCCAGAACTCTGTAAACTACGTTGAGGTTTTCTAAGTACTGCAACCTCAGGCTGTTAGAAGTCCTGAGAGAAGCAGATGGCAGGCCAAGATGGAGAAGAAGATCGGCAGAGTCGTCCCTGATGCCCCCCCCCCATCCCCCCCACACCCACGATCATTTAGGTCATGGGAATGAGATGAGATGAGAGAGAGAGAGAGAGAGAGAGAGAGAGAGAGAGAGAAGAGAGAGAGAGAGAATACGTATATTACTAATACATAAGAGACAGAGAGACACACAGAGATAGAAAGAGAGAGAGAATACGTATACTACTAATACGTAAGAGAGAGAGAGAGAGAGAGAGAGAGAGAGAGAGAGAGAGAGAGAGAGAGAGAGAGAGAGAGAACGTGTGCCAATGCATAGAACGAAAACAGAGGCGGAGATGAGAAATTAACACAACATTTAAATAACTTTTTTTTCCCTGTAATTCAGCCGCTTTCCCCGTTTAAAATCCTATTTATCTTCACTACCAACAAATCTGACAGTCAGGTGATCAAATAATGCACTGCTTTTCTTTCCTTTTTATCGTGTATCATAAATTGTACTGTCCTCTGACATTTTAATAAGAAGGACACCAATCGCTCTGGGCACGCCCACCAACTGCTTTGATCACGTGAAAATGGCAGGATCACTCTCGTTGAACGCGAGTTTTAATACATTTTTACCTCCCTTGCAGTACTCCGAACACTGTCTATTTTCATTCTGTTTTCCGACATGACTGTGCGCTTCGACTCTCCTGTTCATGATGATTTGGCAACAAAGGAAGAAGTCAAATTAAGATATGCTCCATGTGCAAGTAGATCAATTGTTACCATGTCGTGCAGACTTTTGTTAAATGCTTTAACGATAAAGTACTATAAAGACATTAAGTGTGTGTGCTTTGCAGAATTGACAATTGACCATATACTGGTAAAATGTGCTTCAATGAAAACTTTCCGACCTCCGGAAGCCGTAGAATGTATTTTGCCTGTTTTGTAATGTTAAGTTATTTTGGGATCCGTTTACTCTTTTCAACTGTTCAATATTTAGATTAGCTAGTTATCTGTTATGTAGTCCTATTGCACGTTTCTTGTAACTCTCTCTCTCTCTCTCTCTCTCCTCTCTCTCTCTCTCTCTCCTTCCCTCTCTAAAAATTCTTTTTTGATGATGATAAAAATTTAACAATGATTTGCTGTTTTTGATGCTAGAGTCTAAAATCATCGACACGATGAAAAGACTTTAAACTAACTAACTAACTAAGAGATGCAGATAAAGGCCAAGCGAATGTAAACTTCAGAAGTCCAATAAAAAATACAAACCAACACAACTACAAAGCGGTGCTCATAGAAGTGTTTGAACCGTTTGAAATTAGTTCAAAATGGAGTGACTGACGGCGGCGAACGAAGCAAAATGTAGAAAGAGAGGGTGTTACTGTTAGTTACCGCCAATGACATTGACAAACAAAGCACATGACAAGACACGATGCATTTCAACCTCTTGGGTCGTCTTCAGGCGAAAAAATAAATCACATTTAACATTTAAGACAGTACAAACAAAGAACAAAAATGACTCATCTGTTGTTGTCCATGTGGTGGGGAGAATACCCGCTAGGCGGAAATGACAAGGGGGATTATGGGAGAGGAAAAGGAGGGGGGGGGGGGGTTTGAGTGGGGGGGGGGGGGGGTTGTGTGATACGATAGGGTTGTGTGGTCTAGTTTAGTGGGGTGTGTGTGATTAATGGGGGGGGGGGGGGGGGGGGGGGGGGGGGGGGGGGGGGAACTGGGAAAAAAAATTACATATTGAAGGGGTAAATAAGTACATGAACAGAAGAAACTGTTAAAAAAAAAAAAAAAAGAAGAAGAAGAAGAAGAAAGTTTAGGTGAATAAAATAATGATTTCGCTGGGTGATGAAAGAGGTGGTGGTAGTTATCGTGGGTATTGTGAAAGGTTGTGGGTAATGTTAATAAGGGAGGGAAGGGATGGAAGATAAATGGGTGATAAGTTTGATTGGGAGGGGTGGGGGAGGGGGTGGGAGGAAAAAAAAAGAAGGAGGAGAGGAGGAGGTAGTGTTGTGTGTGTGTGGGGTGGGGGGGGGGGTGGGGGGGAAGGGGGGCAAGAGAAGGAGAGCTCATATCTCTTCATCCACTATGGGGTGGGGGGTGGGGGTGGGGGTGGGAGGTTGGGAGGTTCATATTAATGGTGTTGTTTAAAAAAGTAAACAATGCTGTGGGATGATGTTCATTGTAACAGGTGAAATAATGAGTTGGCATCAATATGCTGCTGTTTGTTGAGAGAAGAAAACATACCCAGGCCCCCACCACCCCAAAACTCTTGACACCTTCACTCAACTATTTCAAACCCCAATGCTCCGCCAACCACCCTCTAACAAATCCAGTGAAGTTGAACTCTACATAAAAACATGCAAAATAGACATCAGCCGGATCAAATCCAAACCTGTCCGACACTGCAACCTTTCACAAAACCAACAAAAAGCCCTCAAATCACTAAGAGGACAACAGGACATTGTCATCAAACCAGCAGACAAGGGTGGTGCAGTTGTAGTTTGGGACAAACAACTATACATAGCAGAAACACAAAAACAACTATCCAACACAAATTTCTACACACCACTCACAACATCAACCCTCCCTCAACACCAGAAACTCATTGCTAACTCAATCAAAAAAGAAATCAGACTCAACAATCTACCCACTACAGCCAAACTCCTCATTATGACAGACACCAAACAGCCCACCTTCTACCTACTCCCCAAAATACACAAAATGAACACACCCGGCAGACCCATTGTTTCTGCCTGCAGCTGCCCCACTGAACACATTTCGCAATACCTAGACTTCCTCCTTCAACCCATAGTACAAAGCCTCCCCACATACCTCAAAGACACAACCCACACACTCAACATGATTAACTCATACAACACAGACCCCACTTTCCAACCCAGCCTCCTCTTCACACTTGACGTGGTGTCACTGTACACCTCCATCCCCCACGCTGATGGACTGAGGGCCCTCACATTTTTCCTTGACAAACGGCCCCCCAACCAACAACACCCTCCCACCACCACACTGGTCAGACTTGCTGAACTAGTCCTCACCCTGAACACATTTCAATTCAACAAGAACACATTTTCACAAATTAGTGGTGTTGCCATGGGTACCAAAATGGGACCAGCCTATGCCTGCCTCTTCATGGGGCACTTGGAACACCGCCTACTCAACACATACACAGGCCCCACACCTGAACTGTACAAAAGGTATATCGATGATGAACTGGGAGCCACATCTATGCCAAAACAAGACCTCCTCAACTTCCTCAACTTTGCCCAGACCTTCCATCCATCCATCCAACTAACCTACACCATTTCACAGTCAGTCAACTTCCTAGACATCACCATTTCCCTTGAAGATGGCCTACTCAAAACCTCCATTTTCTACAAACCCACCGACGCACATGCATACCTAGACTACTCATCCTCCCACCACCCATACACTAAAAACAGCATCCCATACTCACAATTTCTCCGTCTTCGCAGACTCTGCTCCAGCGAGGAAGACTTCACTATACAAGCAGCCAAAATGTCACAATTTTTCACCAACCGCGGATACCCCAGTTCCATCATCAATGCAGCACTCCGCTGCACCATAGCTGTATCCAGAACATCTGCTCTGGAAACCCAGCATCCAACCAAGATAGACAGACCCACAGCCTACCTCCTCTACCACCCGCACACCCTCCCCATCTGTAGGATCCTCAAATCCAATTGGCACATTGTACATAACCACAAACCCGCCTTCCATACCAAACCCATGATCACATTGAAACGTGACAAAAACCTCAAAGACCTCCTCGTGCGGTCCAATTTGAACAGAACCACAGCTACACGACCAGGTACTCACCCTGCTCTAAACCCAACTGCAAAATCTGCCCCCTCACCAAACCAGACACCATCTTACAGGGCCCCAAAGACTCCTTCACAGTCAAACGCACATTCTCATGTCAGAGCCGCAACATTATATATGCCATCCACTGCCAGCTGTGTGGCAAGATCTACATAGGGGAAACATCACGCACACTTGAAACACGCATCTCTGAACACCTGGCTGATATCCGCCAACCGACCCAAACCCGTCGCCCTACACTTCAACCACACCCAACACAACATCAACCATGTCAAAGTTATGGCACTCTGGCAGTCACAGAGTGACAGCTTTGAACGCACAACTCAAGAATCCCATCTCATTGCCAGACTGGGCACACTACACCCCCAAGGCATCAATATCCAACAATAACCTAACACACATACCCACCACTTCTACATCAGTTGGCAATATCCCCCACCAACACACACACATATACACACACATATACACACACCACCACCATATCCCCTTCACTCACTACATACAGTAGTTACAGCCACCTTCCACCTATTTAATCTTAATTTTGCTTTATCTTTCCCCTTACAACTTTTTTCCCCACTTCTAATTTATTTTTTTATTTTTTTTTATTTTTTTTTTTAATTCAATTAATTTATTTCATTTTATTTTGTTCATTTACACACACACACACACAACACACACCCACACACACACACACACACACACACACGCACACACACACACACACACACACACACACACACACGCACACACACCACACACACACACACACACACACACACACACACACACACACACACACATACACACAGCCCACCAAGAAGCCCCCGCTTCTCACTTCATACCTAATCTACAGCCACCCTCCTTCACCTTTCACTTTCCACCACACCCCACGCATGTTCTATACCAATCAACTACCTACCCTCTGATCTACCCCCTACTCCCCCCCCCCCCCCCACACCACACACACACACAAAATATCCCCCCTTTCCCCCTCCCCCCCCCCCCCAAAAAAAAAAAAAAAAAAAAAAAAAAAAAAAAAACCCTATCAGAAGGGTAGGCCCAGTAGTCGACCCTCCCACCTCCAAACTCCCCCCCCCCCTGTAACCCCTCCCTCCCCCCGCTCTTTCCCTTCACACCCCCCCCCCCCCCCCGTATCACCAGCATCCCAACCCAAGTACATGATTACACCAGTCCCTCACTGCAACAACAACCCACTATATATTCCACAAGATCACACACCCACCCACACCACATTAACTTGCAGTAACCCCCCCCCCCCCCCCCCCATTTTTTCCCCCCTTTCCTCTTCTGTCCTTTTTTTTTTTCTCCCACTGACCACTTCCTTTCCTTTGTCCCCATTGTATCTTGTATCTCATGATCACCCCTCGACATACAGGTATGCTTGGATGCATGTACATGTGTTTGTCGGGTGTGTGTGTGTGTGTGTGTGTGTGTGTGTGTGTGTGTGTTGTGTGTGTGTGTGTGTGTTGTGTGTGTCCCTTTTTTTCCCCCACATTCCCATATATGACCACCATCATCATTACATTATTACCACCACTCATAAGATATAAGATGTCCTATGTATAACATTTTT
>CM065716.1:85797680-85822680 GCA_033310375.1 Conus canariensis | reverse complement strand
TAGATGAAGCTACATCTACCCGTCTCTATGATCATAGGAGAATGGGAGATGCTGAATTCGATAGCAGGCTTAAAAAAAAAAAAAAAAAAAAAAAGTCATTTCGGCACTCTGCGATCGTGTATCCTCCTTGGAGACAACTCTACGAGGTGAAAGGAACTGTGTCCAGTGTCAGGAAAAGAAAGCTATCACCTTGACAACCAAAAAGCACACAAACGGACAATTGCAGCATAGCAGCCCCTACTGACGCTGAGGTTGTGGCAAGACCAGCTGCTGTTCCTGGGGGTTCCTAGCCATCATCGCACACCGTGCAGCAGGAACAGTGTTGTTTAAACGCTCGATCACAAAATTTTTCAAAACAGAATTCATTAATAAATTATACATTTTATCAAAAAAAAATGTCAATAAACACCCAAAACACCGCAAAAAAAAATTGTTTCACTGTTTTACAGACTTAGGTTAAACGCTTTCAAAACAAAGTTCATAAAAAAAAACGCCCAATGTGTATGCGGGGCTGTTGATAGTTGTACAACAACACATATTTTGTACTTTTGTCCTTATTTTGAATCAGCTCTATCAAAATTCAGAAAAGATTAATCTAAATGCATTTTCCAAGAACCTGTATTTCTTTTGAACTTTGTTCAGAACTTAATGATAAGTCCAGTCGGCTCGTTTTTATGATTTCTGTGTATTTTAGACTGTTTTGTTTTGACTGTTGCAGTTTGATTTGTTAATGTTGATTTTTGCTAAGGATTGTTCTTATGTCGTATTTCCACTAATATTTAACACACACACAGGCACACACACGCGCGCGCACACACACACATGCACCACACACACACACACACACACACACACACACACACACACACACAAGCAAGCACGCATGCATACTACACACTCATACACATATACAAGTAAACACTCACTTCCTGTCTAATATCACTTTAAAGTGAAAAGACGTTAAATCGAAGAACAACAACAACAACAACCTTCACGGAGCAAGGCCTCTACACCTACAAGAGTAGATCTGGTAAACACGTCCCTAGATCTTCCCATGACGTAAGTACCAGGTTTTAACGTCAAACAAAAAACACTCTGGCAGAGCGCGATTCGAAAAACAAAAAGAACAGGAGAATACGCCTGAAGTTTTAACAGGCCTACTTACTGCATGACTCGGTGCTGAATCGTGTACATGGGGACAGATTGGGGAGCTCATACCATTTCAAAGCCTCCATGAAAAGGAACTCTACTCTGACCGACGTACAGAATTAACTGAAAGCTGTCCGCTTCGACTCAAGAAATTTAGATGTTGTTGTCATACACTCAGGAATCAACGATTTGAAATCTAAGAATAGCATGGAATTAAGCAAGTCATTTGCCACTTCTCTGAGGGAAGCTGCCAAGGAAAAAAAACCATACAGTTCGTAGTGAGCAATGTCACCTCTGTCAAAAACCAGATGCTGGAGGCAAAGAGAGAGTTATTTAATGCTGCTACCACGTTCGAACTATTGGAGGTAGGCAACATCTCTTTCATTAAACATGACAACATGAAGAAACATCACCTCTGAGACGGCATTCACCCCACTACAAGAGGCATCAGCATACTGGCTGGCAACATTGGACGTCGTGTCCGAAACCTGGTGTGGGAAACCCCGAAACGGCCTGCACGTCAGCCCAGATTCCACCGACCCCAGTCCTACCCTGGCCCTCAACACCACGCCTGGCATAACCGCTTCCATGCTTTGAGTGACTGGGACATGTTTCACCAGCACTTGTGATAACTTTTGTCACAGAGATCAAGATTCACGGACATTTACGAAGCTGAGCATTTCCCATTGTTCTTCGCCATTAATGACTTTATGCCTACTGGATATCTATGTCTGAGTAGTATAAATAGAATTAGCTGATTTAAGCTATTGTTAAACACATATAGAATTTGTTAATTTCTTTTTTTATGTACTTCTGTACTTTTCTTCTCATGCACCTTCCTTGCTTCACTTTTTCTTTATAACTGTACTCCTCTCAGTATTATGCAAATCGCTGAGATGACCCTGATTTTTCATTTACCATAATATAATAGGCTACCAACAATGAGTAGCACTAATGATAACATTTCTGATATATTCCAGTGGAACTGTCGTTCGACTGTTAAAAATTTAGACTGTTTAGTTCAACATCTTGCACAACACGATCACAAGATTCTGTCTTTTCAGTCCTTGAATGTTAAAAAAGAAAAGCTGCCAAAGATAAATGATTATTATTATCCACCAGTCCATCAAAATGATGATACCACTGGAATAGTCTCTACGGCTACTTATGTATGTGAGGGGGTTTCCTGCATTCTTTGCCCCAGTCCTGCATCATCTGATACACCTAACATAAATTCTTGTGCTGTTGCTGTTGGATTCAATTCTTCACTGTTAACCATTGTCTCTGTCTACCTACCCCTTGGTCCAAATGAGCAGAACACTGAATGGATCCGTATGCTACAAGCAGAACAAAATAAAAAAAATTCTTAATCATGGGTGATTTAACGCTCACTCACCTTTTTGGGAGAAGGAATGTCAAACAGTAACAAGAAACGTTTTGTTGAAAAATCTTGTGGATTCCTCCCTCTGTCTTCTAAACGATGGGCGAATAACACGCATACCCGATAATCCTAATCGTAGAGCCACCGCCATTGACTTAACACTGG
The DNA here is from genome assembly GCA_033310375.1 of Conus canariensis. NCBI lineage: Eukaryota > Metazoa > Mollusca > Gastropoda > Neogastropoda > Conidae > Conus > Conus canariensis. Next base: position 85,819,985 of record CM065716.1, on the reverse strand, counting down.
TGTCATCCGAGTTAACACCCTTTTGTACCTGGAACCCAGTAGATGATCCTCTGAACAGTAGTGACCAGGTTTGAACTAGATCAACATACTCAACAGAAGACAAGTTTCCAAAATGTGATTTCAAACGTGCTGACTGAAGTAAATTTACAAACATATTACTTTTGTTATGATGGGTTCGAAACATCTGATCAGGATGTTGACACTTTATACATGATGTTTACTAAAGCTGTTCCGCAATCCGCTGACGAATCCATTCCCAAGTATTAGTCAATAACATCAAAAAAGCATGTCGGTAACATTTGGTGGAACGAAGCTTGTCAGAGAGCAAAAGACGAGAAAAAGTTAAAATTTAATGCTTATCTACGGCACAAATCTATTGAACATCATGTGGAAATGAAAAAAGTCAAAAATAAATGTAACAGGGTAATAGATGAAACAAAAAAAAAAAGAATACTGGTCATCTTTTTGTACAAATGACGTTTCAGATTATAAAGATCTTCAGATAGTATGGGAAAAACTGAAAACAATGAAGAATAACGTAAAATTGACACAGTATACAATACAATTACCTCAGTGTGATCTGCCAACTAATTACAAAAAAGCCGAAGCTTTTGCAAATAATAGCCGCAGCGATGGATTATCGGACAAATGTAAAAAGTACAGAGCAGAACATGGTTACATCTTCGTGATGAAGACTCGGAACAGACCAGAAATCTATCTATTAATGTTGCAATTACGATAGAAGAATTACAAGAATATATCTCTAATCTCGACAGCAAAAAGCAAGAAAACATCAGTTAGGCTGGATGGAATTTCTAACGAAATGTTAGGTCATTTATCATTAAATGTGTTAAACTTTTTGCGTTTTATTTTTCAAAAATGCTGGGATAAAAATTCAGTCTGCTTCCATATTGATAACAAGTATTGTGAGCATTTGAAGATTTACACTGATGGGTCTGTTCTTGGGAACCGAGAAGTAGGAGCTGCCTTCGTTGTACCGGGTTTAAAAGTAGAGAAACGGTTTCACATATGTGAAAATGTTTCTATTTTTACTGATGAATTAGTCGGAATATTGAAGGCCCTGAATCATATTTTTGATTTTCCGAAAAAAGTATTTCAAAATTTATAATGTGTTGATTGTAAATCGTTTTCACAGGCACTTAAATCTTTAAACCAGAAAATGCGATCGGAATTGATAGTTGAAATTAAACACACTGTTCATCTTTTATCATTGAAAGGCACCAGCATGACTTTCTGTGCGGTGCCTTCACATTGTGGAATTGTATCAAATGAATGGGCTGACCGAGCTGCAAGAAAAGGAGCAAACAATCATGATGGTTCAGTTCCAATTAAAATACGGTTAAATTTACAAGGTTATAGATGTTTAGTAAATGTGTCGTACGAAATGTTTGACAAGAAGCTTAAAAATCTAAAGTGTGACTACAGTCAGCATTGCATAAATGCTAACAACAAAAGAAATATTAAAGCTCTTTTATTTTTCTTGTCCGGATCTTATTCCAGGTCAGTTTCCAGCCTGGTGTATGGGTTTCGTTGAAATGCTCTCTGCACAAAATACAGCAAAAATGTCCAGTGCATATGTGGAAGAGAAATAACGATGAATCATTTACTCGTCCATTGCTCCAAAGTCAAAGAATGAGTATCTCTAAGAGTGGGACGACGGTTTTTATCCGAGTCTTCCATCTCTCTTGAAAACATTTTGAACAGTCATTTACATCTTCGCATTTTTAGGAGTGTTTAATTAATTGTCCAGTTATTATCTTCCTGTGATTGATTCAGTTTACATCATCTCAAACCTCCATTTTTGTGCTGGTACTATCGCTTTTAACACACACACACACACACACACACACGCACGCACGCACGCACGCACGCACGCACGCACGCACGCACGCACGCACCACACACACACACACACATAAACATACACAAATACGAGCGCGCGCGCGTGCACACACACACACACACGCACACGCGCACGCACGCACGTACGCACGCGCACGTACGCACGCAAGCACGCACACACACACCACACACACACACACACACACACACACACACACACACACACACCGCACACACACACACGCTCGCGCACGTTCGCTTACGAGCGTTATACTCGTATGTGTCAGTCTTTAGAGAGCAAATGTATGAGAAGCTGCATCCATTTTTTAACATTTTTTGAAAGGCACACACTAATTTTTTTTTTTTAATTGCTCTTCCACCGAACGAAAGAAACAAACAAATTACAAAACAGAACATTAAAGCATCATGTCATTTAGAGAAAGAAAAATGATAATTTTTGAACGAATTTGTCATCCGAATATGCAGCAAGGTCGTTTGAAAGAATGCAGTCAAAATGAAAAAATGGGAGCACACATCTTGATCATTAATCTTCTAGTGATTTGATATAGGCCTAGAGATGGAGCACACATCTTGATCATTAATCTTCTAGTGATTTGATATAGGCCTAGAGATGGAGCACACATCTTGATCATTAATCTTCTAGTGATTTAATATAGGCCTAGAGATGGAGCACACATCTTGATCATTAATCTTCTAGTGATTTAATATAGGCCTAGAGATGGAGCACACATCTTGATCATTAATCTTCTAGTGATTTGATATAGGCCTAGAGATGGAGCACACATCTTGATCATTAATCTTCTAGTGATTTAATATAGGCCTAGAGATGGAGCACACATCTTGATCATTAATCTTCTAGTGATTTGATATAGGCCTAGAGATGGAGCACACATCTTGATCATTAATCTTCTAGTGATTTAATATAGGCCTAGAGATGGAGCACACATCTTGATCATTAATCTTCTAGTGATTTAATATAGGCCTAGAGATGGAGCACACATCTTGATCATTAATCTTCTAGTGATTTTAATATAGGCCTAGAGATGGAGCACACATCTTGATCATTAATCTTCTAGTGATTTAATATAGGCCTAGAGATGGAGCACACATCTTGATCATTAATCTTCTAGTGATTTAATATAGGCCTAGAGATGGAGCACACATCTTGATCATTAATCTTCTAGTGATTTAATATAGGCCTAGAGATGCCGTTTTACATCTTTGCTGTTAATCCTCTGTGGATTTTATTGATGGAAACTTTTTTCTTTGTTGTTGTTGTTGCTTGTCGGATTCATCTCCATTAAGCAGATGCGTCTATCCATTTTATGTCTCCGGGTCAGCTTCTGCTGAAGTACGTTTAGATTAGAACGTATTGCATTAATTCGACATTTGAAGATGAATGATTCATACATCATAATCATCAGATCTAACATTTTGTCTTTTTTCTTTTTTTTCATCGGTGCCAAATTTCATAATGTCCACACACACACACACACACACACACACACACACACACACACACACACACACACAGAGAGAGAGAGAGAGAGACAGAGACGACAGACAGACAGACAGAGACAGAGACAGAGAGATGTATGTATGGAGAGAGGAGAGAAGAGAGAGAGAGAGGAGAGAGAGAGAGAGACGAGACAGACAGAGCAGAGACAGAGAGAAGACAGAGAAAAGAGAGAGAGAGAGAGAGAAGAGAGGAGAAGAGAGAGAGAGAGAGAGAGAGAGCGCTCCGACATGTAACGTACCAAACAAAGGGCAAAAACCCTCTCTACCGAGGTTTTTTTTTTTATTCCTGCTTGCTCACCTCCTCTTAAACTAGGCAGGCAACATAAAGGCGCCTGCAATTTATTTTGCTGCATCATGTATCCCGCACCATCTACTACCTGTTTAATTGCATGTGTCATTCATCCAACAAACAATAACAACAACGACGACAACAACAACAACAACAACAACTATACTACTACTACTACTACTGCTACTACTACAACCACTACTACTACTACTACATCATTCATCCCACAAATAACTATTACTACTACTACTACTACTTCTATTTCTACTGCTTACTACTGCTACTACTACTACTACTACTACTACTACTACTACTATCAATGACAATAAAAATAATAACACGGGGACTAATATAGCTCGGCTCCCTCCTCTATAAATACGCTCGCCGCATGTGATAGTACAAGAAGTGAAAGTAAGACACAGAAATAGGCTTCATGGTACACTCAGATAAATAACACACATAATCTGCCTTCAATATGACAGCTAAGAACAACATTGAGAATCGATAAAAGAAATAGAGAATAAACGCAAAGTGATGTAACGATGGAACATCACACAATGCAACATTCATAATCTCAAATATAAGGGTACATTTACATACAAGATTTACATAACATGCATGAAACAAAACTGCACTGATGGCTGCTTAACTTTGCATACTCTCTCTCTCTCTCTCTCTCTCTCTCTCTCTCTCTCTCTCTCTCTCTCTCTCTCTCTCTCTCTCAATTATCATTTCTGATCCATTCTGCAATTTTAATGATTTCAGTGCCTGACGCACAGACTTTGAATCAACACAGAAAAGTACTTGAAATATAGATCGTGGAAAATTTAGAAGATAATTTAACGCCATTAACATTGCAGTAAGTTCCGCAGTAAAAACTTATTTATTTTTCCCCAGTGAAAAACATTTCTGTGTGTGTGTGGGGGGGGGGGGGGGGGGGGCGCGCGCACGTGAGTGTGTATGTGTGTGTGTGTGTCGCGCGCGGCGCGCGCGCGCGCGGTGTGTGTGTGTGTGTGTGTGTGTGTGTGTGTGTGAGCAGCTGAATTGGTATAAAGATACAGATGGTGTATGAATGGCTGTGTGTAGCGATTGACTACATGTGTCGTGTAGAGACCACCACGTTTTATGACTGTGTTCTGTACGTGTTTATCACCTGGTATTACTTTTTACCACACGTGCTATTCAACTAAGCCTCAGACGCCTGTTTCAATGAAATGTCGCTCACGAAAACAATACTAACAACTAAGTACGACTAAATACAGTCACTTTGGTAGGTCAATACATTCCAACCACAGCTTATCATCACAATAATCCGCCCGAAGAAAGCACACTTCACCACATAGTCCAACACACCTTGTGTACGCTTCTGCACAGCAAAATTCAAGTTAGCCTGAACTTGCAGTTGTTCAGCAATCCGCCAATACTGCCCCCCCCCCCCCCCTCTCTCTCTCTCTCTCTCTGTTTTCAGTTTAACACAGACCCTTTTAAGAACTGATATCAGTTTACAAAGGGCTTTTCTTTTTTTCTTAGAGCTTTCGTCACACAAATAGGAAAAGTCCTTCCGCAAAACAACAACAAAACCTTGTTTGTCGTCTCACGGGCATGGAAGATGGTGGGACTCGGCTTTAACATGCGGACTGGGACCACGTGGGCAGTCATCTGTGTAGATCTTGATCCTGGGGGAGATGGGAGACGACTTGGTAACGTCCTGTTTAGAGATGGTGATTTGATGGTTATACTAATATCACCAACCCCCAGGTGAAGACGTTCCAGACGTGTTCTTCTTTAGTGGTTCGCTTCTTCGTGCCAGCTTGTCTGTGCCAATTTGTTGCTTGCCTTGGGGAGATTGCGCACCTCTGCATTGCCCATGATGCAACGGTGAGGGAAAATCCAATGCCCTTACACTGTTGATTGGTTACTGAAGATTTGTAGTTCACATTTAACGTCTTGAAAGATCCGCTCTTGATCACGAGTCTGGAGGATCTGTTCTGGAGGATCTGTTGAAGGGATCGAAGAAAAAATGATTTATTTATGATCCACGGGTCATTATGCGCTGATTATATTACACACTGCAACTAGTTAGCCTAAGCTGCTCGGATCAAGGGAGTATTATTTCTAACAATCTAAGAATATGTAGTGTCCAGATAAATTGGTGTAAGCGGTGCATTGTTATAGCATACGCCTACCCCCACCCCCACCTCACCCTCACCACCTCCTCAATTCCACTCCATTATACCCCCTTCCCCGAAATGCCCCTCAGCTCTTCCAGGATGGAAAATCTGGAGTAAAGTCAAAATTCATACCCTAAGATAAATTCGGTGCGGATACTTATTTTTTCTCTTTAATTCTAGACTAAAAGTCGAGCACAGATTCTCTCTCTCTCTCTCTCTCTCTCTCTCTCTCTCTCTCTCTCTCTCTCTCTCTCTCTCTCTCTGCCCATGTGTTATCCAAAGATATCAAATGGTCATCATATTATTTGCTAAACAACAGCCAAAACATAGAGTCTTTGGGTCTGCTAAACTTGTCTATCTGTCCTGATGAATATCTTCGTCTGTCTGTCAGTCTGTCTCTGTCTGTCTGTCTGTCTGTCTGTCTGTCTGTCTGTCTCTCTGTCTCTGTCTCTGTCTCTGTCTCTCTCTCTCTCTCTCTCTCTCTCTCTCTCTCTCTCGTGCGTGCGCGCCTGTGTGTGTGTATGTGTGTGTGTGTGTGTGTGTGTGTGTGTGTGTGTGTGCGTGCGTGCGTGCGTGCGTGTGTGTGTGTGTGTGTGTGTGTGTGTGTGTGTGTGTGTGTGTGTATGTGTGTATCTGTCTGTGTCAGTGTCTTTGTCGGAGAGAGAGAGAGAGAGAGAGAGAGAGAGAGAGAGAGAGAGAGAGAGAGAGAGAGAGAGAACAGAACAGAACAGAACAGGTTTGCAGTCCTCTTCTGTTTTCTTTGTTTATAACTGTACTTGCTCTCGATATCATTAATAATGGTAGACATGGTGTTAGCCTTAAAATTGATTTCATTGATCTGTGTATTCTTTAGTTTGCTGATGACATGATTTTATTGTCAGAAACTGTGGTTGGCTTACAAAGCCAACTGAATTTTCTTCATGGGGCTGCGTGCCAGTTACAACTTAAAGCCAGTTTGGAAAAATCTAGCATAATAGTCTTCAGGAAAGATGGGTATTTAGCAAGTACTGAGAGATGGTTTTGTAATAACATAAAGATGAACGTAGTAAATTGGTATTGATATCTAGTCGTCCTATTTTCCACACGACTGAGTTTTAGGCATGCATGCCAAGATTTAGCAAGGAAAGGGAAACGAGCTGCCATCAGCATTATTTGCAAGTTGTATCAGCTAAATAACAACTCTTTGAAATTGTATTTGAAGCTTTTTGATTCTCAGATTCAACCCATACGCCTATATGGTGCTGAGATTTGGGGTTTAGATGATGTTTCATCTTTTATTGAAAGTGTTCATTTACTTGCATTAAAAAAAAGTATCTGGTGGTTTGTATTAAAGCACCAAACGACCTTGTGTATCGTGAATTGAATCGATTCCCATTAACGGTTAATTCTAGTGTTCCTTGCAGTAGATAGTGGTTAAAACTGATTCGAATGGAGGAACATAGAGTACCTTCCAAGGCGTATAAAATGTTATTAAATTAGGCCAATAGAGGACAAAATTAATTCGGCTTCATAAGTTCATGTTTTGAATAGTTATGGCTTCTCTTATGTATGGGAATACCAAGGCGTGGGGGGCATAAGTTCATTTATAAAGATGTTTAAACAAAGACTAGTCTAGAGCAGGTGGCAAAACTGGAACTATCATATGAACAATAGCGACAGAGATTTATAGAATGCAGGAATTTCAAGACATCGCATGATCTGGAACCATACTTATTATTAGGTTTGGATAGATTTATTCGATACATTCTATCAAGATTTAGATTTGAATGTCTGATATATCAGTACATAGTTCAAGATACAAAATGAATGGTGAATGTGGGACAAAATGCCCGTTGTGCACATCTGCCACTGATGATGAAATTCACTTTGTTTTTTGTTGTCCTGCTTTTGTTGATTTGAGACACAGTTTAATCCATCCAAAATCTTATAACAATCCCAGTGACTTCAGATTAGCTTTTAGCATCACAAAACGCACAGATCATCAGTAATTTTGCTATATATCTTTATAAAAGCCTTTAAGAAAAGAGAAATAGCTAAGTCCTGAATTACCAATTTTACCAGTCAATTGGAGTCAATCTAGTGTATAATACCATATACGAACTGGTTTGATATTGTTTTCATTTTTCTCTTTGTTCCTTTGAATTAGCTTCCAAGCAGTTGATGGATTGATGGTATCATTTGAATTTGTCTTAGTATGTTTAATATCAGTGTTCACACCCTTTAATTGGGGCTTTGGCCTTACTGAATAACATTCTGTCCTGAGAGAGAGAGAGAGAGAGAGAGAGAGAGAGAGAGAGAGAGAGAGAGAGAGAGAGAGGAGACAATTTGTGTGTGTGTGTGTGTGTGTGTGTGTGTGTGTGTGTGTGTGTGTGTGTGTGTGTGTGTGTTAGGAGGTTTGTTTGTTGGGTTGTTTGTTGGTTGTTGTTTTTTCTAACTCCTTTTTTTGTATTTCGACATGACTCAGTTCTCATAGCAATAACAATAGAGATATATGGTATACTTCGCGTGTAGTATAGTTCGCGGAGGGTTGCTCAGACAGACAATAACACAGCAAATCAAAATGAATATTACAAACAAGCCACCGGCTGTTACTTCCTACCACCCTTTTGCCACGTGGGTGTGGAAAGGCTGACATTTATTTATCACGTGCGAGAACCCGGGGCGAAAGCAAACAGTCATAGATCACACGTAGTAGTCTCTCTTACTTTCTTGATCTTCGGCCTTTGGCTGGCCTGGACGAGTCTGGCCTACATACCTGCAAAATAATAATAATGATAAAAACTTAGAAGGCTATCCGAGAGAGCGTCAACCTCCGCCAACATTGTTGGGATCCGAGATCCACTCTTTGATCAAGATCCACATCACAAATCCACACAAAAATTAAACAGGTCCTTTGTTGGGCCACGTTTTATCTTGTCAGTGAGTTTCATTAAAATCAAGTCAATCGTTTTTGTGTAATCTTGCTAGCAGTCAGACAGACAAAGAAACGCATACGGCTTGACAGTTTCGCGTAAGCTTGCTAAATGTCAGACAACGAAAGAACCGCGCACGGTTTGGTCGTGTTCGCGTTGTTTTGCCAACAGTCAGACAAACAACGAAACACACATGGTGCCGTAGTTTTAGCGTAATTTAGCCGGCGGTCTGACAAACAGAGAAACACACTCGGTCGAGTAGTTTTAGCACAATTTTGCTAACAGGTAGCTGAGCACAGAAACACACAAAAAGAAACCGACCGCCGTGGTGGGGAAGTGAAAAGCGGCGACAACATGGTTGTTGACATATCGGGAGGAGTCTTGTAGTCCTGGCCGGCGTGACACAGTAATAGCCTCGTCTTCTCCATCTGGAGACAAGAGGACTATGGAAAATTTTGACTGCCTCAAGGTCTGTCCTGAAGTAACGCTCCGAAAACACCTGAAATTAGTCCCCGGCGAGTGATAAAGGGCAATGCCAAAACTCAACCCCCCCCCCCCAACCCGGCCCCCTGCCCCCCCCCCCCCCCCCCCCCCTCTCAGACCCACTTCCCGATGTATGTCCAGGCCGACCGATTCCTTTAGTTCCAAAATCACCCGTCTTTGAAAACCCTGAAACTGTCGCCAACTACAAAAATACGTAAATCAAAGCACACTGAAACTGATTTTTTTTTTTTTTAAGTGGAAAGGGGACGGGAAGGGGTGGGGGGAAGAAGGGTGAGGGGGAAGGGGGGAGGGGGAGGAGGGAAGGGGGCTGATTGTGGACCTGATCTGAAAACGGCCCCGAACCCCTCGCCTTTTCATCACCCCTCCTTCTGGTCACCCTTTTCTCTGAAAATCACACCCAGTTGGAGTGATTTGCTTCGGAGTCCAGAAACACCTAAAAAGCAACATGCAGGCACAAGCCCAAACTTACCCGCTCTGTGTGAAAGAAAGATGGCAAGAGACACGTGCCTATAGACATCCATGGGGTGTTATTTTCCTTTGTTGTTGTTGTTGTTGTTGATTTTCCATCCTCTATATCACCTTAGTGGCATGGCACCCACGCCGCTCATTCTGAGCCCCCAGTCCACAGCCACAGCGCCGGCACCGGCAATCCACAGGCAGCAGCTAATGTCAAGTCGTCATGAGGCAACCCACCGGAGGAGACATTATACTGCTGCCGAGTCACTTCAATGGTGTTCAGTAGTGCCTGTTCTAATCCAACATATGCCGGACATCACCTACTAAGCCCCCTACTGACGACAATAATTGTTTAATGGCGGAGTCGGCGTGAGTGAATTCTCCCTTCGGAGGGCGCCACTACGTCCGTCCAATGATAGTCCCCATGGACTCGCCGATACCGGTGACCCCGACGGAATCAAATCAAGGCCACAGACGTGGAGAGGACATCGAAACTGAGGTCACCATGAGGCAGGGTATAAAGGGCCACATGATTTGAGACTTTTTTTTTATGCTGATAAATGAGAATGAGGATGACGAAGATGATGCTACGGGTTCCATTCCTGTCTAAGCCTGCATGACAAGGCTGTACACTACGCGTACTTTCATAACATATCCCGGCGTCAACCCGGCCCGAGAGATACAGACACCTGCAGTGCTTGTCAGGAAATTTTAGCAACATTTTCAGAGACGCAACCGGTAAGTGGATGAAACCCGGCTGTGTGCTCCCAGTCTTCCCAATTGAGCCCGTAGCAAACTCAACTCTGGGTAGGAGCCGGTCCTTTGGGTTGATTTTTTTGTTTGTTTGTTTGTTTGTTTTTTGTCGTTTTGGGACACTGTGAGGGAGGCCGAGATTTTGGAACAATGGGGAGGGGAGGGGGAGGGGGGGGGGTCTGTATTTATCACCAGCGAGTGAGTTTAGACACATGTCCTTTTTTCTTACCCACCGGAGAGTGATTTCGGGTATGGAGTGCTTACAAAACGTGACACCGCTGTAGCCGAAAACACACACGCGCGCGCGCGCGTGCGCACTCACACACACACACACACACACACGCACACACACACACACACACACACACACACACACACACACATACACACACACACACACACACACACACACACACACACACACACACACACACACAACACGCATTCACGCACGCACGCACATCTGTGCGAGTGTTATTTTCCTAGGAGAAAAACACTACCAGGAAAATTACACCGGGCCTGGAAAACAATCACTCCCGAGGGAAAAAAAAACAACAACAAAACAAACAACAACAAACAAAACAAACACCTCGACAGATTGCCAGTTGCGAGCAAAAACAACTGGTGACTTGCAGCTTGGGCAACCAGTTAGGAGACGAAATCGCCAGTTTTTACGTATGCTTTGTTTGTTTGTCAGTAAGACTTCTAGCCGCTCTGTACCCCACCAAGCTACCCACCCCATCTCTCTCTCTCTCTCTCTCTCTCTCTCTCTCTCTCTCTCTCTCTCTCTCTCTCTCTCTCTCGCGGAAATGATAAAGATAATCGATAGGGAAAACAAACAAACAAACAAACAAAACCAATCAGACAGACCCCGAGATTCATTTATTACACTGCACTTACCTGTCTACTTCTTTCATCCATAAATGCTATGATTCACGTCTTTTCTCATCTTCATCTTTCGCACTTCCACCTGCTTCTCCAGTCTCCCCAACGAGCGTTTTTGCATGAAACAATACCTTCAAATTGTTGACAAGTGTTTACCGAGTAGTTTTTTGTCACCTCAGATTCCTTTATCAGGTGTCTAATCCAGGTATGTTCTGGTTTAGCCACTCTGAATGTACACATGTACTGTGGTGTTAAGAAGCTTGACGGTGGTCATCGCTTCTATGCCTCTGATGGATGAGACAGCATGATAATTATGCTGTGGGCACATCTTTATTGCTTTTTTTTTTTTTTTTTTTTTTTTTTTTGATGACTCGTTTTGTGGAAATGACTCCGTGTAAGTGATTACAACTGCTTACATGAATTTCCATTTCTGCATACAGCAATTTCTCTTCTCTTTGTTTCGCAGTGAACACACAAGTGAGGGCAACATGCAGTTACATTCACATTCTTTAATCATTGCGCTCAGCAGCTGTTAAAAAATACTTACTAGACCTGCAAGTAAGAAAAAAGAGGTCCAGTCATTAAACAGAAATGATGGTGTGTTTTTTTTCCTGAAAATCTACACACACACACACACACACACACACACACACACACACACACACACACACACACACACACACCAGGGACTGTGTTTTTTTTCCTCCGCGCAAAAAACACCGGGAGTATTCTTTTTTCCTGGAAGCGCTTTTTTCCCTCTTACACCGGTACACATTTAATGTCCTGCATGCCATCTGACATCTAATGTCCTGCATGCCATCTGACATTTAATGTCCTGCATGCCATCTGACGACAATCAAACGTCAGCCTGCAAAGAGGGATCCTTAATATTGTGGACGTGAGGGGAACTGTTACTCATCGGTGTAGGGGATGACATCATTTTAATAAATCTTAGGGGTGATTGCAACCAGTCCAGCTGCTTCCACAATATTGCCAACTGCAGACTTAATATCATGCAATAATGTTACTATTCGACTGACATTAGACCAAAGACTGATGTATGGAGCAGGTTACAATATTGCGTAAGTTAGGCCTCGAGCGAGAGGAATAGCGTCACTATAAAAACAAAATTTCCTCGACGGTTGACCCATAGACAGACGACTCACTAACAATGCTGTTGAATACTCTCCTCCTGCTAATGCTGTTGGTAAGTCTGTTTTGCGTGTCCGCTTTCATGCTCATATACACGTAGACACTAGAGCAACGAAAATGCCAGAGGTGTTTAAGTACCAGCAGGTGGCAAACACACAGGCACCATGGAAAAAAAAAAGAAGCTTGCAAGCCCTCACACCTAGCAAATTCAAATACATATGAAAAAAAAGAAGAAAAAGAAAACACATTTATGCCTCGGCAATCAACAAACATGAAGACACAACAGGTTGGAGACATGTTTCTACCGGCTTCGAACTGTTTGTATGGAAACGCATTTTTTTTATTAAAAGATTTATGCTTTTTGCGAATTTCTCGGATTTACGATGTTATGTTCTGATCGTCATGTATTCTATGCTTCAATGTGCTTGCTCGATCTGAATTTGCTTATAACACTATGCACATTGTTATTTTCCACTTTCACGTCGTTTTCATCCATCCTCAACAAATTGGTAAAAACTTTGCAAATGTCCAAAGTCACTGTCAGGGACTTTTGGTGACGTATAGCTTGCTAAAGATTATACTAGAGAGAGAGACAGACGACAGAGAGAGAAAGAGAGAGAGAGAGAGAGAGAGAGAGAGAGAGAGAGAGAGAGAGGGAAGGCTGGGCAGACAGACAGACAATGTCTGGTATTGAAACCAGATGACAGTCAGACAGACAGACAGGTAGACAGACAGACAGAGAGACAGACCGAGATGATGCATGGTAGTGATACTAGACTATACTCTCTCCCTCTCTCTCTCTCTCTCTCTCTCTCTCTCCTCTCCCTCTCTCTCCCCTCTCTCTCTCTCTCTCTCTCTCTCTCTCTCTCTCTCTCTCTCTCTCTCTCTCTCGCTCTTACTTTGTGGTTTCATTTCTTTCCTAAATTCATTTGAAAGCCTTTTAGTAGCTTCCGTTGTTGGTTGGAATTTTGTTTGTTTGTTGTTTTCTTTTTTTTTTTCAGGTGGTTTGCCCTTCGCTTGCAGTTCCACCACCATGTTCGGCCGGGGTACGCATTGGCTGCTGACAGTTATAAAGAATGCAACTAGACTGCGTCCGTTTTTCTTCTTTTTTTTTTCTGCTTACAGGCGTACTCTTCTCTCTCTCTCTCTCTCTCTCTCTCTCTCTCTCTCTCTCTCTCTTTCTCTCTCTCTCTCTCTTCTCTCTCTCTCTCTCTCTCTCTCTCTCCCAAAGCATGTGTGTGTGTGTGTGTGTGTGGTGTGGTGCGTGTGTGTGGTGTGCGATGGTGTGTGTGTGTGTGTGTGTGTGTGTGTGTGTGTGTGTGTGTGTGTTTCTGTGTGTGTGTGTGTGCGTGCGCGCGCGCGCGCGCACGCGTGTGTGTCTGTGTGCTTGTATGTGAGCACGCATGTGTGTGACTTTGAATGTGTGTGTGTGTGTGTGTGTGTGTGTGTGTGTGTGTGTGTGTGTGTGTGTGTGTGTTGTGTGTCCTGTTGCGCTGAGTTGTGTCTAGGTCTGTGCTATTCTATTCCGATTGTGTGTGTGTGTGTTGTGTGTTGTGTGTGTGTGTGTGTGTGTGTGTGTGTGTGGTGTGTGTGTGTGTGTGTGTGTGTTTCAGAGCTGTCAACAGGGCTTTCGATGCAAGGATGGCCAGTGTGTACCTGATCTAAACATAAGGCGTAAGACATTACAGCGGAATCTTTAGACAGCAAACCTCCAGGAACGCTTACAAGAGAATGAGGTCTTAAAAAAAAAAAAAAAAAAAAGGGGGGGGCGGGGGGGGGGGGGGGGGGGGATGGTGTGTTGAAGTAAATCTAGCGTACACACTCAAAACAGTGGTAAAGAAAAACAAATCTATGAAGGAATTTGATGTTTTGTAGTTTGATTTTTTGTAGGTTTTGATGTTTTTTGTAGGTTTTGATGTTTTTTGTTTATTTAAGGGCGTGGTGGTGGTAATGGTGAAACAGACACGATGACATCTGTTCCAGAGACAGAAAGTCTTGTTACAGATAGCAAGACTTTTCTTTGCAAAAAAAGGTATCTAAGAGGACAAAGTCTATATTGCGAAGTAATAAGCCATGAGCCGGAGGTTCTTTTGATTGTTTATCTGTTGATTGTTTGCTATTCGGTTTGTTTTTGGTTTTGTTTATTTTAATCATCGGGTGAATCTCGTGTGCAATGCGTGTTCATCAAATTGCAACAATCGTTTACATGAGAAATCAAACAACATTTCAAATATAAAATTAACTCTCAAGGTTGAGGTGCGCTCTGAGTTAACCTAAACCAGCAAGAATATACATGTTGGATGACATAAAAGCAGTCTGAGATGGGTAGCGCTCGAGATATCGTGAATGTCTAACAGAATCATTGAAATGAAAACAGGACACGAGCTTAGTACGATTACTTACAGATGAGCAGAATGGAACTGAAACGCAACCAGCTGCCACGGCCACAGACGACACACGTATTAGCTATGCTTTGTTCCGTTTGAATCTCCAATACACTTTTTCTTTCTGAAATCAGCACATTTGAGTGACTAATGTGTTAAGTAATTGGTGTTTCGTGTGTGTGTGTGTGTGTGTGTGTGTGTGTGTGTGTGTGCGTTTGCGCGCGCGCGTACGTGCATGCGTGCGTGATGCGTGGTGTGTGTGTGTGTGGTGGGGGTGTGCTGTGGTGTGTGTGTGTGTGTGTGTGTGTGTGTGTGTGTGTGTGTGTGTGTGTGTGTGTGTGCGTGCGTGCGTGCGTGCGTGCATGTGTGTGTGTGTGTGTGTGTGTGTGTGTGTGTGTGTGTGTAAAATGAGACGTGATGAAGTCTCGTATCACTCGATCGATCAACACATCCAGGTCGAACGGCTTTACTCTTGAGACCAAAAAGAATGACCTCTCTGTTGCGTCAAGAGAGACCATTTCAACAATGCAAAGTACAGCCCGTGCACTTTTGTTTCAGCTGGTGACTGCCCCACGATGAGCCCTGGCTCATTTCGCATATGTATCACTGAATGCTACGGCGACCAGGAATGCTCACACCCCCAAAAGTGCTGCCCCAACGGATGTGGAGCCACGTGTCGTGATCCACTTTTCCAGAACCCGTGCAACCCGGTACAGTAGAATCACTTCTGCCGCCTTTTTTTTTTTTTTTTCGATGCGTTCGTGTACACAGATCCTAGCGCCCTATTTTCTCATTGATGATACGTTTTATTAGATTAATTGATTGAAATGGACAAAAATCTTAGTTTAGCACCAGAAAAGCGACTATGAGGAGAAATATGACTTTTTTTTTTCTTGCTCTCAGAGCAGAACGCTGTTTGTGTTTTGTTGTTGTTTTTTTTCTTCCTTATATTTGTTTGTTTATTTTTTAGCTCTTAGTAGTTCTCAAAAATGCTGAAATGTTTCATACTGATTGAAAATATGTCACGCGAACGCCAGGTGCGTTCGTTATCGATTAATCATTACTAGAGGAAGGGGTGGTCGGTGAGATCAGAGTTCCGAAATGCAAACAAGGGGCCGGGGTTATCAGCCATTCTGAAATGAACATTCTCGATTCTCTCCCGGAATAAGAATCCAGTGGTGGCGAGGGGGGGGGGGGGGGGGGGGGGGGGCACTGGAATGACCTACTATGTCCTGAAAGTAAAAGAGGTGGGTAATGGGTACACAGGACTAATGCTTTTTCTGTAATAGGAAAACCTCAATGAATAGTGGAGCAAATGACAATGACTCGGGTATTCTGGAAGAAAATCTCACTAGAGAGTGGGAACACTGAAACGACTTAGATGTGCTGGAAGGACTATTCGGTGGGTGATGGGGACATATGAATGGACTTAAGACGACCTGGAAGAAAATTCGATGGGTAACGGGGATACTGACATGACTTGGATGGTCATGAAGGAAAACTCGGTGGTAATGCAGACACTGCAATGAGTCAGGTGTCCTGGAAGGAAAACTCATTGACACACTACACTACACTGACAGAGGGTCCTGGAAGAAAATATCAGCGGGTAATTCGCATGGTGAAGTAACTCCATTGTTCTGGAAGGAAAACTCGGTGGGCTATGGGTACTGTATCCCACACAGCTGTGGTGAAAGGAAAACTCGGTGGGCAATGGGAACTGTATCCCACACCGCTGTGCCGGAAGGAAAACTCGGTGGGCAATGGGAACTGTATCCCACACCGCTGTCCTGGAAGGAAAACTCGGTGGGAAATAGGAACTATATCCCACACGGCTGTGCCGGAAGGAAAACTCGGTGGGCAATGGGTACTGTATCCCACACAGCTGTGCCGGAAGGAAAACTCGGTGGGCAATGGGAACTGTATCCCACACCGCTGTGCCGGAAGGAAAACTCGGTGGGCAATGGGAACTGTATCCCACACCGCTGTGCCGGAAGGAAAACTCGGTGGGCAATGGGAACTGTATCCCACACCGCTGTGCCGGAAGGAAAACTCGGTGGGCAATGGGAACTGTATCCCACACAGCTGTCCTGAAAGGAAAACTCGGTGGGCAATGGGAACTGTATCCCACACAGCTGTGCCGGAAGGAAAACTCGGTGGGCAATGGGAACTGTATCCCACACAGCTGTCCTGAAAGGAAAACTCGGTGGGCAATGGGTACTATATCCCACACAGCTGTGCCGGAAGGAAACATCGGTGGGCAATGGGAACTGTATCCCACACCGCTGTCCTGGAAGGAAAACTCGGTGAAAAATAGGAACTGTATCCCACACAGCTGTGCCGGAAGGAAAACTCGGTGGGCAATGGGAACTGTATCCCACACAGCTGTCTGGAAGGAAAACTCGGTGGGCAATGGGAACTGTATCCCACACCGCTGTCCTGGAAGGAAAACTCGGTGGGCAATGGGAACTGTATCCCACACCACTGTCCTGGAAGGAAAACTCGGTGGGCAATGGGAACTGTATCCCACACAGCTGTCCTGAAAGGAAAACTCGGTGGGCAATGGGAACTGTATCCCACACAGCTGTCCTGAAAGGAAAACTCGGTGGGCAATGGGTACTGTATCCTACACAGCTGTGCCAGAAGGAAAACTCGGTGGGCAATGGGAACTGTATCCCACACAGCTGTCCTGGAAGGAAAACTCGGTGGGCAATGTGGTCACTGGAGTGAATCTAGTTTTCGAAGAAAGGCTTGACTGTAGTGGGCACAATACGTGCTGTCACGTAGGGAAAATTCGATGGTGATGGGGACACTGGAATCACACTCTAGCTCTGAAATGAATCTTCAATGGGTAATAGTGACACTTGAAAGCCTCCATGTTTTCAAGAATAACTCTTTGGCTGATGTGGACACAATACTGACTCTGTTGACCTGGATTAAAAAACAAAAAAACAAACAAAAAAACTCTGTGGGTAATGAGGACATGGGAATAACACTGCTGACCTTAAACGTGCGAAGGAATTTCGATAGGTGATGTAGTAGACACGAATGACAATACTCTCCTGAAATACAAACTCTCCTGAAATACAAACTAAGTGGGCAGTATGGACGTTGGAATATCGTTGCCGTCATAAATGAAAGCTCAGATGGTAATGAAGACTCTGGAATGACGCTTCCATCCTGTGCTGAAAATTCACATGTCGGGGGTGGTGGAGAATAGAGGACGGAGGTGGTCGAGAGCGGAGAGAGAGAGAGATGGGTGGGAGACGCATCACTACAGGAGTGAATGCTGTTGCTTTCCCTTGTTGTCGGACACTAAGGGCCTGGCAGCGCCGGCTGCTGCCTTAGGGCTGGGGGCAGTGTACGTGACTGCAACTGATAATCAGCTGGAACTGAGGAATAGATGAATTGTGCAATGTAAGTGTGCGTGTGTGTGTGTGTGTGTGTGTGTGTGTGTGTGTGTGTGTGTGTGTGTGTGTGTGTGTGTGGTGTTCTGTGGTGTGGTGTTGAATTGTGTTGTGTTGTGTTGTGTTGCGTTGTGTGTGTGTGTGTGTGTGTGTGTGTGTGTGTGTGTGTTGCGTGTGCGTGTGCGTGTGTGTGTGTGTGCATGTGAAAATGTGTGCGTGTGTGTGTGTGAGTTACTGTAAGTGTTTGAGTGACTGAATGCGTGTGCATGGATGTCGGTGATCGTTTAAGTAGAGAAGCTATATGCATGTGTGTGTGTGTGTGTGTGTGTGGAGGGGAATGGAGAGCGTAGAAAACAGCCGGTAGAGGGGAGGAGGGAAGGGATGGAGGGAGATAAAATGTGTGATGGTGGGTTTACAGAGCGGGTGGTGTATGTGCATGCGCGCGTGTGTGCGTACGCATATCTTTTCACTTCTAATTCAAATGTATAACTGATTTACATCCTTGAGGAACAGAACAATGCCCACATGAAGCGTCTTATTCATGGTGCTAGAACAGAACATCATACTGGATGTAATTTTGTATATTGACTTATTCATAGTACAACAAATCAACATATCAGCAGTGAACCATTCTGTGAAAATTTAAGTTCAACGTACAGTAACGTGTAGGCGGACATTGAAGCGAGAGAATAAGAGCTGCATTACTACAAGAACAAACAGATAGAAACAAACGGCACAGAGAAGCGACGCTCTTTGACCATGTAGAAGCCTTCAGGTTAATCCAGCTTCACAGAGCGTGCTTAGCCTGGTGAGTATGACAACAAACTCTTTCTCTAAGGTTGGCAGTATGATTTTCACCCAAAAAAACAGCCAGAATGGAGGAGATTTTCTCTTCAGAGCTAATATCAATGCAGGCTCCAGTATCCTTCAAGTCCTTCTGATGAGACTTTTAACAGAAATCCAGTGTATGAGTGCATGCAAAAAATGGCTTGAATGCCCATTAAATCCCAAACCACCTTGTGGAGTAGGCTATCGTTTGCCAGTGTGATGGATAACATGAAAATAACACACATGCACATTGGTTTCAGTGCTTTAACAATTACCCTGAAGATTGAGTATGGCTACCTCGATGATGGGATTGAAAGCAGTTGCATGCACATAAACCTCACCCATGGTGAACCTTAGGGTTCGACCTAAGAACCAAATAAAAGAAACAACACAGCTAGATTTCTTTTGAGTCTGAAAGTCTAAGATGCTGTGTTGTTTCAGCCCTGCCTCGAAGACTTCCAGTGCCAGAATGGAACCTGTGTGGCCAGACCAGACTGTAAGCTATTCATAGAACACATGTCGATGGCAATCACATTGTGTTTATCGCTTAAGCCTTAATCACACAACAAATGTATCCACGTGTAATACGTTTTACTAAGCGGCCCAATCTTGAGCAATGAGTACTTTTGTGACGTGACAATTTGACAGCCATCACCATCCTCTCTCTCTCTCTCTCTCTCTCTCACACACACACACACACACACACACACACACAATACACACTACACACAGGGTTATCACTTTACATCAGTTTACAGCACCCATCTTCACCTTCTCAACCCCCTTCTGCCCTCACTGCCTTTCCTATGTCTATATTCCTTCTTACAAGCCGACAGTATGATCAGATGTTTAATGCTGAGGACAACGTGGCAACGAAATTTGACGTAACGGTAGCCGGGGGTATTCATCCTACTCCTTCTTTCCCCCTACTGACCTGATAGCGGCACATTTCTCGTGAAAACCACTCCAGGTTTCCCTGGGACACCCTAACCACTACAAAGGAGGCCACCACCACCACCACCCCTTCTCCCTTCCCCACTCACTCCTGCTTCATTATGCAAGATTGCTGTGTTGCGACCGCCACGTCTTGTCAATGTATTACGTGATTACCGTGAACTGTCTGGGCACTTTGTTGCCGAGAGTGCCTGCACCTTGCCTGCAGGTGTTGATATAGTAACTTTGATCATTGGCTTAAAGGCTGAACAATATCAGGACCTTATAGATGTCATCTCTGATCCCAACTATGTTATGTCACACTGCATGTGTTGCGAAGTGACTGCCTCCCTTCACATAACTAACCCCCCACCCCCACCCCCACCCCCACTTTAGATGGTTAACGTCATCCTCCTGCTCCTCTTTCTTCCATACTGAATTGATTAGCTATCCTGTTCCTCTGACAGCCTGTCAATCAGGCTGGGCATCAGAGGTATGATGGTTCAGCTAAGCATAAAAAAGTGGAGAACAGCTCTCCCCACTTCACCGATTCACCACAGGCTGTAAGTTTGACCACAGTGTGAGCGTGTGCGTGTGTGTGTGTGTGTGTTTTGTTCATGAGTATTTCTGTCTGCTTCTTAGGTGAATATGGATGAAAGGAATGGCAAAGTTGATTTCAAAGTCTATGAAAAAGAGGGGTCGGTGTTTCGTTGTGTTGACAGTGTGTGTGTGTGTGTGTGTGTGTGTGTGTGTGTGTGTACAATAATATCCTGAATGCACGTGATTCTGCAATTTTCTACACACACACACACACACACACACGCGCGCGCGCGCGCGCGCGCGCGCGCGCACGCACGCACGCACACACACACACACACACACACACACACACACACACACACACACACACACAGCGAAAACGCGGAATGACTCATGTTTCTTTTCCTTTTGACAGTGTAAAGTTTTCTATGGCCCCTCGCACAAACACTGTGCGGAAACGCATGAACTCAGCTCAACCCCTGACTGCAAAACCGACGTGCAAACTTCATCTTTGGAAGGAAGGATAACAAAACTGCTTTATACAAAGCACGGATGATAGATAATTAATACGAAAAAAAACAACAGAATTTAGATTTGACGTACAGCAGCTGTTCGAAATAAAATCATTTGGAAGCAGAACTTTTTGGTGTGATACGTGTGTGTGTGTGTTTGTGTATGTATGCACTTGGTTGCATGCGTACGTCTCTCTCTCTCTCTCTCTCTCTCTCTCTCTCTCTCTCTCTCTCTCTCTCTCTCTCACGGTGGCTAAGTTGGAGTGCCACCCCCCTCCAACCATCTTTGTTTTTCTGTCCAACCTCCCACTACTTCCACATGTAAAAATCTGGAAGAAAATCACACAAACACAAACACACAGAACAGGCACCTGAACACAAAGGCCAATTATGGGCGCAAACAACAAAATCCCATGACAATCAAATCATAGACGCACGCAGATCGCAATATGAATTTTGGATCGTGCTCATCAGCAACCTTTTAGTTAAAGTATCGCAAATTACGATGGCTCAAAACCCGACTCGCATTAAAAAAAAAAAAAAAAGCGCACAAAAAATGCTGTTTGGAACTCCGACATTATAGTAGTTTATTAGTGTCACTGGCACGTCACGGCAATGTTTATAACAGTATTGATTGAAGGTCTATGTAACATGTTTTGCGCCAGAATCAAACTCTCCTTCCTAGATTTCAGCAGGGCCTCCTAGAATATCAGATTGATTTTTCCCCCCCATTACCAAAACCTGGCTCTGTCGCAGTCTGTGAACAGATCATTTAAGGTTCGAATCCAGGTTGGTTCGACTCACGGACTGTTCGCCGTCCTTTAAGAGAATACTCTCTCTCTCTCTCTCTCTCTCTCTCTCTCTCTCTCTCTCTCTCTCTCTCTCTCTCTTCCTTATAGAACGAAACTGGCAAAGTTAAGTCAATATTTAATCCTTGCCTCTCTCGGAGCCTCCAAATTCAATTCAAAGGACTTTTTGTTTGAAACACAAGCGTCAAATAGCAGAGATCATTTCTCTTTTAATCTTAGGCAGAAAGACTATTCCACACACAGAAGTTATCCCTTTCTGTAGATTGAAACACTCAGACGCTGTGCACTCCTTTTTATATACTTCGTCCCACAGTCGTCAGTTAAGTAAATTCCACAAATAAACTCTTCGAGATTAAAAGTCAGAAACGTTG
>CM065716.1:85770180-85787680 GCA_033310375.1 Conus canariensis | reverse complement strand
TACATACACACATGTATACATATCAATAATTTTTATTGCAAACTTTGTGATAACTACAATTATGCAGCCTTGTCCATAAATGTTCAAAACGCCAACAACAGACACATTCGTGGTCCAGAAAGTATGTTTCAAAAGAGTGACATTTTTCTGTTTCATAGTTTGTTTTGTCCCCCCCCCCCCCCCCCCCAACCGCTCTCTCTCTCTCTCTCTCTCTCTCTCTCTCTCTCTCTCTCTCTCTCTCTCTCTCTCTCTCTCCTTATACATACATACATACATACATACATACATACATACATACATACATACATACATACATATACGTACGTACATACATACATACATACATACATACATACATACATACATACTACTACATACATACATACATACATACATACATACATACATACATGAAATATGTTGATTGACATCTCAGGAATTATTGCTAGACATGGGTAAGTATACTTATTTAACCAGATAGAGCTACAAATATTGATAAAAATGATGGAAAGTACTGAGAGATTGTGCTAGAAATATTGAAGGGCTGGGCCAGAAGTTTTGATAGGAGTACAAATACTGCCGGACAGTGAAGGCATGAGCTAGAAGTATTGATACGAAAGGCGGGAAATACTAACTGACAGAGTAAGAGATGTTGACAAACAAAACAGGCAGGGCCAGAAATATTGAAAGTCAGGGCTAGAAATACTGAAAGTCAGGGCTAGAAATATTGAAAGTCAGGGCTAGAAATATTCATATCAGGGGTCGGAAGCATTAATGGACAACAACTGGAAATACTTATGGACAAAGCTTGGAATATTTGAAGACATACTTATATTGACTGACAAACCTAGAAATATCAACAGACAGCGCTAGAAATAATGCTAGACTTCACTTAAAGTAGTAAACAGGTCTAAAAATACTGACAGAACAGGGTCAAAGACATTGATAGGCGAGACTAGATTCATAGGAGGGCTGAAAATAGGACATACAGAGCTAAACTTATTTGTAGACAGGATCCGAAACACTGGCAGAATGTGCCAGACATACTGACTGAGAGTGCCAGAAGTCTTGACACACAGGATAGTAAATATTGGTAGGAAGAAACTCTCGGGACAGCTTGGCAGGAGGAGGTCTTCAGACAAGACCCCTGCCATTCACCTCCTCATGCAGGTGTTTCGGCCCTGAACTCCTTCCACTCTATGGGGGGCCGGGCCGCATCCAGGTCATGACTCCCAGATGCCCTTCTGCTGCCAACTTTTTATTCTTTTTCCTGGCGCTGCCAGGATTCGAACCCGCGACTTCCGTACGGGTGGGCGTCTCAAGGCGTGCATTCTTAGAAACGGATGTCTTACCGACATTACTATCGGACACCTGTTCTATATTGAAAAACTTATACCCTATGAAGGTCATTTCTGTTCCTCCTGGACCAGATCCAGCTAGAACTCTCCAGCTGGATCTTTCACTGCCTTCAGGGTACTTGTCCTCTTCTTACCAAAACCCCTCAGCTGTTTCATGAGATCATCGCCGGATGAGCCTGCAAATCCTCTTGCTCCAACCTCTATGGTAAGGACTTTGGCCTGGAAACCAGATCCCCTCTGGTTGCTGGCTAGAGTGGCATACTTCAAAGTCTTGTAATTGTAAGCTTGCTCCAGTCTGCTTTTATATGGCACGATAAGTTCGATCAGAATCAGTTGTTTCAGATGTGACTAGAAATGCCGATACACGGAATCAAAAGCATTAATATACAGAGGCTAACAATATTGGAAGACAGGTCTGCAAAATTCTTACAGAGAGAACTAAAATATTGATGAACAAGGCCCAGAACTTAGTAATGGGCTAGCGATATATGTAAGCAAATACAGAAATTGTACGAACCTTCCCTATGATGTGATACAATACAATACACGTGTCGATCTCATGTGTATTCAAGTTTAACATCTACATGTACCAACTGTGACATAGTAGACGGAAATAACAAACCCAGAGTTAAGATGGGCAGAGACAATGGCAATGTTTACGTTAGGCTCCAGCGTGATTCGAACCCTAAACATTCGACTACGAAATTTGTGCCCTAACCAACAAACACAACTAAACACCCATAAACGAAGACAAAAAATGTTAACAGAATTATAAATACTGACACGCCACGACAGAAATTTTGACAGACTGGATATACTGATAGACCAGAACTCAGAATCAATGTTTACAGACTAGGATAGAGAATATCAATAAACAGCGACTAGAACTACCGTTGACTACAGCTACAATTTGTCACAAACTAAGCTTGGGAATACCGATACATTATGATTAGGAAGACTAGGACTAGGACTGCAATATATCAGGTCTGTGATTGTCAGGAGACTAGGACTCAAATGCTGACAGGCTGACCAAGAATGCCAATACCTCACAATTCGAAATAACAGTCAAGAAACAACGGCAGGTGCAAAATAGGTGCAAGTATATGTCGGTGTTTGCACTCGTGATTGTTTGTTACTGCGAACTGGCACATGCAAACGAAGAAACAATGATCACACACACACACACACACACACACACACACACACACACACACACACACACACACACACACCGCGCGCGCCTGCATGTACGCAGACTTACACAAAAACGCCCACACACCCATCCTCGTACATTCAACGCCTTCTTCCTTGCGCTGAACCCTGTGAAGTGATCTGAAGCGATCAAAGCTAAGTGAATTTTCGTTGTTTTATTCGTTTATGTCTCACCTGATGAAGACCTAAGAGGTCGAAACGCGTTGTGTTTCGTCTTATGACTCGTTTGTCCACGTTCTCTGGGCGGTTCGCTAACATTTATTTAAGATTTGTTTAGATTTCCGCCTGCAGTCCTCTCGCTTTGCAACTAGATCAACAAGGCTATGCAAACACTCTCGAACCGATTTTCACACAACTTGGTGGAAAGATGATCGTTTTTTCACTGTCATTCTCCTTACAGCTGAGCTGACCGCAGGGTGGGTGGGGAGGGGCACATCAGGGGCACATCAATGTTAAGAATTATTGCATGTTTTTAAAAAAGTCTCTTGAAATCTCATTATCGTTATGGAAGAGAGAGAGAGAGAGAGAGAGAGAGAGAGAGAGAGAGAGAGAGAGAGAGAGAGGGGGGGGGGGTAGTTAAAACAAGGTGTATGGGATAGGCATGGACCTACAGTCTACTGCTTTCACAGTTTTTGTAAATCGCAGAAAATGACACCATCGGCGCAAACTACCTGAAATGAGACAGCGAAAAAAAAGGTAAAAGAAAAAGAAAGAAAAAAAATGCAAGGTTCATCGGTGTCACGTTGCGCGCGCGCACGCGTGCACACACACACACACACACACACACCACACACACACACACACACACACACACACACACACACACACAGAGAGGAGCGGCGGGGGAGGAGGGTATGTGCGAGCAAAGAGAGAAAGCGGGTGTGTAGGGGAAGGAACACACGCACATAACGAGTGAGAACGAGCTGGCAAAGAGGAGAGAGAGAGAGAGAGAGAGAGAGAGAGAGAGAGAGAGAGATTCATGTGGACTGAGCAGAGGGAGAAAGAAGTTCGTTTGCTAAAACCGGCATGACTTGTGGCTCCAAACACAGAGCTTTTTATTCTTGGCGTATCTCTTCTGTCAATCCGCGTGCAATGTAGCGTGCCACGTATCGCGTCACATGTCAATGACGTCACCGTTTAGTGCCGATCCTCGCGCTCTATCACGTACAACTAGTTGGGCCAGTCGCTAGAAGTCCTGTCATTCATGAGGCGGCGACGCGGCGATTTTTTGGTCTCTGCGAGAGTTGTCTTACCGTTACCCCACCGCTCCGCTCTACAGTGATTTGACCTTTAGGATATCCGGGAATAGGACGTATAGCATACCTTCTGTGTCCAGTTTGCGTAAGATCGAGCTGTCTTCTGAAAACGGACTAATCGTCTGTACAATGAGTGTGTCCACGGAATATGACATTCCATGTTTATCTTTTTTTTTTTTTTTTTTTTTTTTTTTTTTTTTTTTTTAGTTTAAATTTCACGCAACCAAAATGACGGGACTGCAGGCAGAAATCCAAACAAATTTGAAAATTGTCTCCTTACCCAACAGCCTCGTTTTCAAGCCACGCCCACCTTGCGCCGAATTTGAGAGCATAAGTGTCTTTGTTTTCATTGTTCTGAATGTTGTTTATCGTACCTGAAAAAGACCTAAGAGGTCGAAACGCTTCGTGTTTTGTCTTGCAATTTGTTTGTCCATGTTAACAGGCGGATTTACGTTAATCCCCTTTTAAAATTCACTTTTCCAGTTTATTTTCTCAGAACTGCACGTTCTCAATTCTAATACCTAATCAATCTCGGTGTACATAGAGTAAAACCAAAGCGACTTTATAGAAAATACAGACAGTCATTAACACCCGTCTAAGGCGCATGATTGACATCCAGTGGATGGACAAAATCAGCAAAGAGACGTTGTTGCAAAGACGCGGAACAGGAGCCAGTTACCAAACAGATCCTGAGGAGGAAGTAAGGGACTGGAAAGGACACTCCCTGAGGAAGCCAGCATCCAAATCACTCCTCTGGATCTGACTTGGAACCTTCAGGGGAAGTAGAAGAAAAGGAAACCAGAAACAGTTGGACAGGACAATCCCAGTCAGGGTTTTAAGGACAGCCGGACTGTGGCCAAAAGGACAGTTCACACTAAGATAAAAAATGGGCAATTCTTAATGAAAATTTTGCATGTAAGGAATCGGATTATTTCTACATAACGTCAATTATTCTTACCCAGTCTAGTTATGACCGTATTGTAATGATAAATGAATCACATGAGTTATGATCTATGTGATCGTCGGTAACCACTTGGGGTTTCTTATGTTTAATGAGCTAAGTAAATCTTAATTGTAAATGACGAGCATTGTGCTTCTAATTGTGAAATTTTGTCTGGCCTCTTTTAATTCACCCCTCTACCCAAAACGCGTCTCCCATTCTTGAGCCCCCCACCCTCCCCCGCTCCCACACACATACACACGCCCAGCTTCTAAGCTCCACCTCAATTCTCATCTCCGTTTTGCCTCACCCCCCCCCCCCCCCCCCCCCCCCCCCCCCCCCCCCCCCCCCCCCCCACACACACACACACACCCTTTTTTTTGTTTTTCTTTGTTTTTGTTTTTTTAAGTTGTGGCTGCGACATTCCACTAGAAGTGTCGCCCAGTCGCGCGGTGTCTAACAAGCCTTAGTATTTATGGGATTCCGGGCCTTCCACTGGCGCCAAGCATGCCAGCAAACACATGCAAACGCACATCTGCATGCACCCCCCTCTCGGCCCTCATCTCCTCCTTCCGCCCCCCTTCTCTCACCCCCTCCACTTACACACACACACACACACACACACACACACACACACACACACACACACACACGCACGCACGCACACACACGCACGCACGCACACACGCACGCAGAGAGAGAGAGAGAGAGAGAGAGAGAGAGAGAGAGAGAGAGAGAGAATCTCTGCTTTTTTTTTTCATCCTTTCTCTCTGTACATTCCAAGCAGGCCTACCTGGGCGCGAGAGGACGGATAGTGTGAGGGAGGGGGTGTATGCTCTTCTCAGACCGAAATTTTATGTATCTCTTGTACACTGCTTAAAGCTGAACGCTTTTGCTCTCACTGAGAAGCGGAATTATTCATAATTCATATGGAAATCATCCATTCAGAAAGTTGAATAACTGAATCATTACATGCCACTTACATAATTATACGATGCTTCGTCCGTCATAGATACATCCAACATTTTTTTTCTTCTCACAAACACCCGTGGAGGAATATGACGAGGAGTGCTGATAGGGATAGGAGCGAGGCGTAATAGACATAGTTTCAAAATGGAGTGACTGACGGCGGAGAACGAAGCAAAATTTAGAAAGAGAGGGTGTTAGTTACCGCCAATGACATTGACAAACAAAGCACATGACAAGACACGATGCATTTCAACCACTTGGGTCTTCTTCAGGCGAAAAAATAAATCACATTTAACATTTAAGACAGTACAAACAAAGAACGAAAATGACTCATCTGTTGTTAGTCCATGTGGTGGGGAGAATAGCCGCTAGGCGGAAATGACAAGGGGGATTATGGGAGAGGAAAAGGAGGGGGGGGGGGGGGGTTGTGTGATACGATAGGGTTGTGTGTCTAGTTTAGTGGGGTGGTGTGATATCTTTGTGACGGTTGTGATAATGGTGGATTGATAATAATGGTAAGGGGGGGGGGGGGGGGGGGGGGCAAACTGGGAAAAAAAAAAAATTAAATTATATATAGAAGGGGTAAATAAGTACATGAACAGAAGAAACTTAAAAAAAAAAAAATTAAAAAAAAAAAATAAAAAAAAATAAAAAAAAAAAAAAAAAAAAAAAAAGTTTAGGTGAATAAAATAAATGATTTCGCTGGGTGATGAAAGAGGTGGTGGTAGTTATGTGTGGGTAGTTGTGAAAGGTGTGTGGGTAATGTTAATGAGGGAGGGAAGGGGATGGAAGATAAATGGGTGATAAGGTATGATTGGGAGGGGGGGGGGGGGGGTGAGAGAGAGAGAAAAAAAAAGAAAAAAAGAAAAAAAAAGGGAGGATGGTAATGTGTGTGTGTGTGTGGGGGGGGGGGGGGGAGGAAGGGGGGCAAGAGAAGGAGAGCTCATATCTCTTCATCCACTATGGGGTGGGGGGTGGGGGTGGGGGTGGGAGGTTGGGAGGTTCATATTAATTGTGTTGTTTAAAAAAGTAAACAATGCTGTGGGATGATGTTCACTGTAACAGGTGAAATAATGTGTTGGCATCAATATGCTGCTGTTTGTTGAGAGAAGATAGCAGTGATCAATGAAAAACAGGGTATCATGTGTTGCACACACACACACACACACACACACACACACACACACACACACACACACACACACACACACACACACACAAAGGGGGCGGGGGGGGGGGGGGGGACACATGTAAACAATGTTCTAGGTGAGTTAAGATCGTGTGATCATAGTGAGACTAACTGTGGAAAATTTTTTACACACACCCACACACACACACACACACACACACACACACACACACACACACAAAGAGGGGTAAAAATTATTATCATTAATCAGTCACTGATGGGTGATGATCATATGAGATCAACGGTAGTGTAGGAAGAGATTCTTCTCCGTTCCCTTAGGCAGGAATGGTGGAGGTACTGGCAAGGGCTTCTGTATGGTGAAGGCCCTCCAGTGGTCAATAAGGTTTTGCATTCATCAGTGTGTTGGCAGGCCAGGATTCTTCTTTTGGTGTTGTTGGGACTGTTCCACCGTCATTGGGGCTGCATGGATTAATTGCAGACCCGCCAGGGTGGAGTATTGCAGAGATGTTATGTCATAGTCTGGAGTGCCCGGTTCTCAGTATCACAATGGACATACTCAAGAAAAAAAAAATCAGGGAAAGATAACCCATGTCTTTCCATTGCGAAGAGGGTTACATTTTCTACGTTGACATGTCAAGAGCACTACGCAATTTGTGTATGCGTCATTTGGCAAACAAATGTCATCTTAAATCCAATAAATGCAGATTTGAATGAATCGATAATAAGAGGAGTACGTCAAGTCGAACTATTTACCACACAGTTGCTGCATTACAGGGGCATCGTTTCATACCAATGTTGTTAGCATTTTCTCTCTGTGAGTGAAGGTTGAAGTGACCGATAAGGCAATAGAGACCTATCACAGAAACAAAACCCTCAGGTAGAAAACGCATGTCTTTGTGTTGCAAATTTTGTTTACTTTTTTCAGTTTATGGGCGTTGTCAATAGGTCTAGAGAGTCAAAACAATCGCGAGGATAACTGCTGAAATATTGATTGTCTGCATTACAAACTCACTGTTTTAAACCTATGTTCTGGCATTTTCTCTCTCCAGTTGAACTTTTAAGTGACTGATGAGGCAAAATAAACCTATCACAGAAAAAAAAAAAAACCCAGAGGGAAAAATACGCATGTCTTTGTGTTGCAAATTTAGTTTACCTTTCGTTTTTCAGTTTAAGGGCGTTGCAAATAAATCTAGAGTTTAAAAAAAGTCGCAAGGATAACGATTGAAATATTGATCATCTGCATTACAAACTCACTGCTTTACACTATTGCTTTTGTCATTTTCACTCTGATTGACCAGTTAAGCTAGCTGATAGGGCTCCGTTGTTTCGGTAGTGCCCACAAATGCAATTGTCCTATGATCACGGCAGTCATTCTTGCTGAACGTAAGCTGTAACACTTACTACCTCCGTTGCAGATTTCCCAACACCATCTGTTTGCAGTTGAGACGCTCTGCTACTGGATCTGCCGCTCTGTCGCGCCGCGTCGTATGTGTTGTGCCTTATCTTAGCTTGTTTGACGCGGCAGGGCTTCCGACTTGCCCCAGTGATGTATGAGATCCCGCTTCGCTCCGGTTCCCGCGTCGGTAGCAGTGTGTCTCCTGGTTCATCAAAAGGGCACGTGAAAGGGCTCGAGGTTCGTGTCTTGTGTCACTGCGTGATTTCTCTCCTCGGTGATTTGTGTTTCGCCTGTACAAGATTTAGGTGATGGTGGACATGGCGATTGTGAGAACTGTGTGTGTGTGTGTGTGTGTGTGTGTGTGTGTGTGTGTGTGTGTGTGTGTGTGTGTGTGTGCGTGTGTGATCATGCATTCATGACTGTGCGCGTGCGTGCGTAAGCTTACGTGCATGTGTGAGTGAGTGTGTGAATGTGTGTGTGTGTTTGTGTGAACGTGTGTGTGCGTATGCACGCGCGCGCGCGTGTGTGTATGTGTGTGTGTGTGTGTGTGTGTGTGTGTGTGTGTGTGTGTGTGTGTGTGTGTGTGTGTGTGAAGGAGAGAACGTAGTCAGCGGCAGAACTGACCCGCTGATACACGTTCCTGAAGTCGTGCAGATGATGTGCCGTGCACCGAGATTGCACACAGACATTCCAATAAGTGTCAAATCATGAGCGTGCGCACCTTGTGTGTGTGTGCGTGCGTGCGTGCGTGCGTGCGTGCGTGCGTCGTGCGTGTCGTGCTGTGTGTGTGTGTGTGTGTGTGTTTTGTGTGTGTGTGTGTCGGCATGTTTGTATGCGTGTGTTGTGTGGTGTGTGTGTGTGTGTGTGTGTGTGTGTGTGTGTGTGTGTGTGGAGAGGAGAGAGAGAGAGAGAGAGAGAGAGAGAGAGAGAGAGAGAGAGAGAGAGATTATAAGTATTTGTTCATATGTACTCATTCCTTGTGTTTGCACGGAAAAGAAAAATCGAGTAGAATAAAAGCAACCAGCGTGACACCTTGGAATCTAGCAGAACAGGAACCAATCCTCTGCTGATGGCACCTGCAAGCATTGCTATTATCTTCCCCTAACCTGACATCTTGGACGTCTACGCTTGTGTTCTGCGTCCTCTGTGTTGTCATATCTGCTAGGGGAGTTGGTGTCGTAAGCAGGATTCGTTTGGAGATATGGGTCTGTATTTATGTCTTCATGGGAGCAAGAGTTACCCTACTCGTTCTATATTTATTGACATGTCGGAGTTGGCCGCTACATGTTAAATCACAAGACGATCAAGCCACTGAAGAAAGATATTCCTTTTTGTTTCCCAGTTTCTACGTTTCCGTCCGAATTGGGGCACTTCTTCCTAACATTAAACTTTGACTTTCTTTTATGCCACAGGAGTAGGTGAACGATGTGATGCATTTCGTTGTGTGGCGTCTCATTTCGTATCGTCAATCTGTTGAGGTGTCTAGCGGGAATATTTTATAATACCCCGACCCTCGATCTATCCTCTTCTGCACCTCCTGCTCTCCCTCAATATTTCCTCCTCCACCTTCCCCATTCCCACCGTCAAGGTAGCCACATTCGGTTTTCGGGGGAAAAGTTTAAACACGATAGCTGTGTTGATACTGTTGTGAAATTGTTTCTTGTTCGTTTGTTTGTTTGATTTGTGATTCACCTCATCAGTATAATTATGATGGTTTGATCTTCTACAAAGGATGGGATGGGATTTAACATGCGTGTGAAACTTATGTTTTGTTTTTCAAAGTATAAGCCTATGTTCAGCATAAAATGTTTGTGATTCATTTCTCATCCATGGGAATGGCATAATGCGTGGATATGTTTGTACTTGTGCGGGTGTATAAGTGTGTGTCGGTCTGTCTTGAATGCGTGGGAACTTGAGTGCGTGGATGTGTGCCCATGTGATCCCAAGTGTGTGTGTGTGTGTGTGTGTGTGTGTGTGTGTGTGTGTGTGTGTGTGTGTGTGTGTGTGTGTGTGTGTGTGTGTAATGCATGGATATGTGTGTGCTTGTGCGGGTGTGTGAGTGCGTAGGCCTATCGATCTGTCTTGGCTGCGTGGAAACATGAATGCGTGCACATATGCTCCAGCGATCGCAAGTGTGTGTGTGTGTGTGTGTGTGTGTGTGTGTGTGTGTGTGTGTGTGTGTGTGTGTGTGTGTGTGTGAGTGTGTTTGTGTGTGCGTGTGTTTGTGTGTGTGTGCGGTGTGTGTGTGTGTGTGTGTGTGTGTGTGTGTGTGTGTGTGTGTGTGTGTGTGTGTGTGTGCGTGTGTGTACGCGATAGTCTAATCTTTTTTGAAGGATGAAGAAGGATTTAACATGCATGGTTTTCATTTCTTTCAATGCTTTCAAAGTTCAACACTGCGGGTTTTGGTTTTGGTTTTATTGTTTTTGTTTGTTGTTGTTGTTTTTGTTTATTTGGTCTGAAGGGGTCGTGGTGGGAGTAGAGATGGGGGGGGGGGGGGGGGGTGATGGAAGTCTTCACAGATGTTTAACTCCGATGAGAAAATCTCCCGAAACCGTGGTGGTTCAAGCTGGAATTAAACCTAGGATCATGAGATGAAAGAAAAAAAAAGCTTTATCCACTGGGCTAATAACTCCCTTCAATTAAATCAAGCTTAATTAACGAATCCGCAATTTCAAAACTGATTTTAGAAAGGCGAAGTCACGCGCTAGAGTAGGTGGCGATCAGACAAGTTAAATGCTCAGAAAACTACGTTAGAGAGAGTGTTGAGTTATAATAGTGTGTTGCATTGCATTGCATTGTATTGTATTTTACTGTATTGTCTTGTGTGTTGTCTTGTGCTGTATTGTATTGTACTGTATGGTATTGCACTGTGTTGTATTGTATTGCATTGCATTGTATTGTACTGTATTGATGAAGTATGTGTAAAATTCGAACTGCTGTCTATGATTGGGTGGGGAGGAAGAGGGAAGGGTGGGCAAAGCATTAAGTGGTGGAACCCAAAGAGGAAGGAGAAGGAGAGGGGTGTAGAAGAGTGTCGCCATAGCATAGTGCCACCGACGTTTTTGTTTGCTTGTGGTTATATTTTCCCATGAAAGTAGATTTCTTTTGGAGGAGGGGGGAGGGAGAGGGGCACAGGAGCATTGGTTGTTGTTGTTGCCTTTGGTTCTTTTACCTGTGTTGTATGACAACCCACCATGGTGCCGAATCATTATGATGGGTGATC
This sequence comes from Conus canariensis, assembly GCA_033310375.1. NCBI lineage: Eukaryota > Metazoa > Mollusca > Gastropoda > Neogastropoda > Conidae > Conus > Conus canariensis. The sequence goes on along the minus strand of CM065716.1, from coordinate 85,776,176 downwards.
AATGGTGCTTGCTTGTTCTTATCCACCAAAGGGAATGCACCAGCAGCGAAGCCCCGTTTGATGCCAGCGCCTTGTACGGAGCCAGTGTGAGTGAATATTCCTCTCTATGTGACGACACCACGTCCATCTAGCAATGTTCCCTGTTGATAGTTCTTCAGACTTAACAATTGATTTGGCGGTTGTTGCCCCTGATTGTGAAGAGAAGGCGCTGCGAGATAACTGAACATGGCATGAGACTCAGGCTTCTGGAAGAAATCGTATCCTTTTTAAGCTTGGACTGTATGTGGTCTATGGTGCCAGTGAGAGCTAGTAATAGTGTCATGAACTTGCCGATACTGGGTCGAGGAGAGTAAATCGAAACCGTGGTCACCACAAGGACACAGCATGAAGTGACACAGAATTTGAGATTTTCTTTACGATGGTCGATGAGAATGAAGATAATGCTGTAGAGCTCCACCTTGATTAGATGCAATATGACAGGGCTCTACTCTACAATATCTGTCATTGTGTAGTCCCAACGTAACCCAGGCCCGAGAGATACAGCTACATGCAGTGTTGTTCAGATTGTGTGAACCTTACTCGCAGAGAACCATTCATTACGTGGGTGAAACTCGACTGTGTGGTTAAAAAAAAGTAAGACTCAACAACAGCAGTAGAAGCAGCAACGACAAAAACGACAACAGCAACAACAACATGTTTCTCCAGCAACTGGACACCGGTATTTACCAAATCCGAGATCTTGCAAAGTTTCTGATATTGTTTTTGTTTCGTATGCGAAGAGAGGATGAACTGTGGTGGTAATATTGACTGGAAGTGAGTAGGATGGGGGTAGGGAGGAGGAGAGTAGGGCTGGGATGTAACTTGCCATTTTCCTTCTACCTTCAGCATGAAACTGTTTAACTGATTTAAAGCTTTGTTTAGTTTTTTGTTTTTTTTGTTTTTTTTTAACAGCTGAAGAAAAAAAGAAAGCCCTCTATTGAACAACGTAGCGAGTATTACTCTTTTTTTCTCTGATCCAGCACAGTTCCTGGTGCGCACCTATCCCGACACTGTTGGCAAATTCTGTTTTTTCTGAGATGGTTGGCATCGTTTCTAGAATATGACTGAGGTTCGAAGTGACTCGACAACAGCGCAGTGTCTCCTCTGGTGCGCTGCCTCAAAACCAAACGACACTGGACGCCCTCCGTGGATTGCCGGTGCCGGAACAGCAGCAGGACCAGCCTGAATGTGGTTGTGGATGGGAAGCCAGATTGTGCGGCGTGGGAGAAGTGCCACTGAAGTGGTACAGAAGAAGAGACCCTCACCCCCAAAACCCACCTCCCACCCCCCAAAAGTTCCTATTTACACGTGCTAGACTGTTGCCAAGGGCCTTATGTAGATGATCATTAGGAAGAATCAGATCTATTACCTTGCAAGCATTCGCAAAAATACTGTAAAAAAAAAGACATACTCATACAAGCAGATTTAATCTTGTTTTAATAATTACCGTCATTATATCAACAGATGATTCATTGTCATAAACCCTTTTTCATACATCATTGTCCCAGAGGGTGCGATTTTGTCAATGGTTTATGTAGAAGAAAAACGAAGAAGACGTAACAAAATTCACAGGCATTCTTGGCATAATATTTTCAGCAGCAATGACCGTTTCATCAGAGCTCAACAGCCGCATCACAACAGAAATGATAATTATCAACATTTGCACGTCAGTGATTGTCATAAGGACCGTTTGTGTGCAGGATTTTCATGGGGACCAATTTGTAAGTTATTGTCAAAGGCACATGTGTATAAAAAGGCCATTATGTTGACATCTAGCTCCAGGATCTCATGAGTATCATGGTCAAAAGACGATAATAACGATTATCGCTATCATCATCATCATCATCATCATCATCATCATCATCATCATCATCATCATCATCGCTGTCGTCATCATCATCATCATCATCATCATCATCATCATCATCATCATCATCATCATCGCTGTCGTCATCATCCCGAGCAAGACACAGGATTTTTTAGTTAATGTTCTGTACACACTAATAACACGATTAAACAGATGTGGGATGTGGGTAAGCACAGACTTCCGCCAAGGTCAAACAGACCCTGAATCAGCTTTTTCTGCTCCAAAACACACAGCCAAACAAAAAGGGGCTACAACAATATGGATTTTTTTTTTAAAGAAAAAAAAAGAAAAAGAAAGGGGGGGGGGGGGGGGGGGGGGGCAGGGGGATATTTTTTTTTTTTAATTTAACTTCTGAGAGCGTGCCAATTATGAATAAAAACAGAATTATTTTTCGTCGTGAGAAATGAAAATAGATGTGGACTGAAAGGGTGGCCTCAAACAGACAGATAGATAGAGAGATAGACAGATAGAGATAGATAGATAGATAATTAGACGGATGGATGGATAGATAGATGGATGGATGGATGGATGGATGGATGGATAGATACATAGATGGATGGGTAGAGTAGATAGATAGATAGATAGATAGATAGATAGATATAGATAGGATAGACAGATAGATAGATAGATGGGTGGATGGATAGATAGATAGATAGACATATAGATAGGTAGATGGATGGATGGGTAGATGGATGGGTGGATAGACAGATAGAGAGATAGAGAGATAGATAGACAGATATATAGATGGATAGGTAGGCAGATATATAGACAGGTAGTTAGACAGATAGATTTTTAACGGGACATGAAAAAAAAGTGAGACGTCGACATTTAAACACACCTCAACGTTCGCCAAGGAAATAATTCACATAACACAGAGAACGCATGAACCGGAGGGGGGGGGGGGGGGGGGGGGGGAGCTATTGTCAGCTATTGGCACGACATGAATTGCGGCCCTCAACTGGTTTTTGAAGACAATTTCAGTGGACACAGAAGGCTGACTGGTGTAAAGGAAAAGAGCTGGTTCTAATATGTCGCTGGAACACATCCAAACTGAGCAAACATAAACGCTGGTCTGTAGTTCCAGCAGAAGATTCACAAACCCAATCATCACACGACCGTCACAAAGGTCCAGAAAGGGACACCTGTCCTTCAACTCCAAGAAGATTCATGAATCACTCTCTCCATGCATTTCAAACCCTGGTATTTTTTTTTTTTTTTTTTTTTTTTTTTAACAGTTAATGAAACTGAACGTTCAAAAACCATGGAGTAGCCTAGCAAATCAAAATGCATTTCTCGATCGGAAACCACGACATAAGGATGGCGAAACAAAATGCATGTCATACTTTAAAAAAAAAAAAAAAAAAAAAAAAATAGTCTGCAGAAACAATTTTTGGAAGTCATATTTTTTCGGAAGGTTTTTGGGCTGTAAAGAAACGTCTGAAAGTATTACATAATTAAGTATTACGCAGTTAGTACATACATCATTTGTAAATATGCGTCACATGGAGCAATTCTTTAAACATCTAAAGCACAAAAAAAGAAAAATCAATGTGAATGAACTACTGAAATTGTCACTTTCGTGGTAAAGTTTCATAATTGTATTGACTGACGATGCCACAAACATTAATAGTAATCATTTTGACATTATTATCCCACTGCAGTTTACAAAATCAAATGAAAATATCACATGCAATTATATATGCGGTGTATAATGTATCCCTTGTAATGGCAAAATTCTTACTTTTATCGAAGAACACAAGAATACGTACCTGTTGAAATGCAGAAGTTTAGCATCGATGATCCTGTAATGTTTCTGAAACGATCACAGCAGACATGAATCACTGATGAATGTTACTCTGTAGATGACTCCACATTATAAAGCAACATTTTTCAATATCCTGAAACGGGAGAGTTTTCATAAACAGACAATGTGATTAAAGTGTGTTCAAAATGTGTCCCGTGTGTATCCAACGGTGTAGTAAACTTTTGTCATTGATCCGTCGTAACAGTATCATCAACACAATAATAAAGCCAATCTGAACGAAGGAGGGCAACATGGTTGTGTACCTGGCACATTATCATGACATTTTCGAGTTCCACCACAACAAGTCTGCTAATGATATCAGCATTTTCGACATTTATGAGAAAGAATTTACGGGAACTGTGTGGAGCATGATTTTAGGAACTGCGAAGAATAGGATTTAGAGCTGTGTGTTTAGTGATAATTTAAACTGTTTGACAGCAGTAACAGACGATGTCCTGTGTCCTAAAGCTCACATTCGGCAAGAGTGACCTCGCCGTTTGGAAGGGACAGAGGCGCAGGTAAACACAACCAAAGTAGTTTTGCCCCACCATCCAGGTTAAAAATTCGATCAAAAGAGAAAATGCCAAATCATGAGTGTCAACAGTCGTGCCTGTAGTCCAGACAGTCAATATCCCGACTGTTCTCATGATGTGTTCTTCAAATTAAATATTTGACTCAGTACATCTATTTGCTTTACTGGTAAACCGAGAAAAGGTACCTCTATCTGCAGTGGAAAAGACAGGAATTATCTTCCCCTGATTCTTTTCACTGAACATGTCTATTGTGTTCTGTCTAGAATGATAATTTGTAACTAGTCAAAATCATAACAAATTAAACCTGTCTGAAAAAAATATCCAATGTTTAAAATAAACATCAACTTGAAATTGAATTCAAAGTGACTGTACACATTTACATAGATCAATTATTTTCAAATCTACACGTCCCCTAAACTATACTCAGACGCTGTCTCCATCGTTACGATGGCGCAACAAGCGCAAAGATAGGTGGGATTGACATGCCGAACATTTCAGTGCCCGGATTTCACTTCTCCCATTGGCTGTCACACCACTGGTGTTGCCACCTACCCATAATACTGAGAAGATTCGAAATGAACGACCAGTGCACCATTGAGATGTGTTCACGTTGTGGAATAGAGCAATGTACCTCTGGCACAGTGGATGGCATTCATTATATCACGAGGTCACATTATAGTCAGGACAAGAGTTCGTTGTAAACCGTTTGTAACATAGTCCTCATGAACGTTCCGAAAGTGGGAGGACAGCACTGACCAGGTCCAATGATGAATAAATGTAGAGAGGAGAATGGATGCGTTGTATGCAAGACAAAACTATTGACAAATTCAGCAAAGCTTCGTTGTGAATTACACAAAAACGTTCCCGTTCAACGACCATTTTGCGCCGAATATGAGAAGAAAAAAGTGGTAGCTCGTTCTTCGTTTTCATTGTCCTAAATGTTGTTTGTTTTTGCCTGAAGAAGACCCAAGAGGTCGAAATGCATCGCGTTTTGTCATGTAATCTGTTTGTCTGTATTGTCATACGGAAATAATAACCGTTCTTGTTTAAAAGTTGCCGACAAAGTTAATACGACGCAGTCCGTGAAGACAGAAATGGAGAATAATGACGTCACAAAAAATGACGTTGATCAATGACGCAAGAACCCAACATCACAAGGCGTTGACACTCTGCAGGAGACGCAAGAAGGAACCCCACGTAGAGTAAGAAGTTCACCCCAAAGATGAAGATTCTGATGATGTAGACCAGGTCCTTGCGCGGTCAACGGAGCTCACCAGGCCCTCACTCCAGGAGGGTGCAGATGAGACTGTCCGGGGTACCCTCCCTGCTGCATCTGACCCATAGCCCCCACAGGGCGACCGCCCCCCATCTCGGGGTAAGGGGGAGCGTGGGGCGACGGGGGGTAGCCGGCGAAGGCACTGACGTTGTTGTAGGGCGCAGGTGGGTAGGGGGAGGAGGGCAGTGACTGTCCCATGCAAGGTCGGCCGTCTTTGACCAGCAGGGGGACAGGAACACGGCGTGCGGACAGGGCGCCCATCTCCAGGTGCTTGTCCTGCCGCTGCCGCTTGCATTTATAGCGTCGGTTCTGGAACCAGATCTTCACCTGCAAGAACCACATACCTGTTAGGGTGTAAAGTGCCTTTTAAAGTTTACCTGTATAAAAAGCAAAAGACGATTATGAAATAGTGTGGTTTTGAATTCAACTAATCTCAGCCAGTATTGACGTTGTGCCAATAGCTGATACAGTGTCTGA
>CM065716.1:85752680-85765180 GCA_033310375.1 Conus canariensis | reverse complement strand
GCAGTCAGAGACCCGTCCGAAAACACACACACACACACACACACACACACACACACACACACACACACACACGCACGCACGCACGCACGCACGCACGCACGCACGCACGCGCACGCACGCACGCTCGCACGCACGCACGCACGCACGCTCGCACGCACGCACGCACGCACGCACACGCACGCACGCACGCACACACACACACACACACACACACACACACACACACACACACACACACACACACACACACACACACAAGCCAGCACCAGCAGCAGATTCAGCAGCAGGAGAAGCAGCAGCAGGAACAACAATGACGACGACAACGACAACAACAGCAACAACAACAATAAAAGCAACAAACTCTGCCTGTTGTACTATACTTAACATAAATGTATGCCCGAACGTTACACACTCAACAACTTAGGATAACGCCCGTACGTATCTGATAAAGTAAGGCTCAAAGGTTAAAGTGTCCCATAGCCTAGAGGTCGTAGAGGCACTGCACTGTTTGAGGTTCACCGTGTCTTGGAAACGGCATTACAGAAGATGGAGCCTATCCCTCACCTTCCGCCGCCTTAGTCTTCCCTGGACTGAATCAAATACCCATTTACTGTCGGGGGGACGGAGACTATTTTGTTAAAATCCGACCCCACGAGTGATTCGAACCCATGCCTGCATAGCCGAAGGCTCCATAGCCGAAGGCTGTCATCAGACGTCTACCAAACCCTCTATCATTTAAAAAAAGAAAGAAAGAAAAAGTGCCAACATACTTTGAATAGATCCCGGACAAGTTCTCATGATGTTATCACAGCGAAAGATTCACAGAAATGACGTTTGGTTACTTGACGAATGAACATTATAGCATGACTTCCACAAGAAAATTCTCATATGGTTAAAAAAAAAAAAAAAAAAAAATTGGGCTGAATTTGAAATAACAAAACAAAACAAAACAAAAAAAAACTTGGGCAGAATTTGAAGTACAGAATGAAAAAGTAAACTGAACAGCCGAGATTTAACTTTATCAGAATGATGATTCTGTAAAGTTTGTAAATGACAGTTTTATTAACAGAGCAATAGTAAAACCAGTTACACATGTGTAAAACACATGTCGTACATGTTTGCTGTGTATTCTTCAAAAGGTCACCGTTTCAATTCTTGTCTTTGAATTGTGTGTGACTGTGAAGGAACATCTCCCGAGTCCGTTTCTGATTTATGTTCTGATGGGTTTGAACCCACCACCTCCCAGTCGCAACCTGTGACACTAGCAGTGTGACCTCTCGTGTTGTGTATCTTTGTCGTCACCACAGACCTGTTTGTGTAACATTTGGCCTCCGCTCATCAGGGAGAGCCCGTCAACACACTACAACGACACCCATTTCATCTGTCTGCTTTATGTTTTATTCTTAATTGCCCAGGCGGATTACCACACATTCTTTTTTTGTGAGGTACAATCATCTCATTGCAACGAGTATTTTCACGTGCATTACAGGGCTCGCTGCACGCGGGATTTCGGTTTAAAGCTTCATTCAAAAGGCTGGCAATGAGATCACTGAAATCTCCTTTGTGAGGCTCAAACCATGGATCAGGATTTTTTCCCCTCGCTTCCTAGACGAGAGGCTATCCACTGTGCCACTACACCATTTCAGGTACGTATACACACAAAGGGGATAGGGGTGGGGGTGGGGGACATAAGAATGGGATAAGGCGGGGGAAGTTGGCGCAGGAAGGAAGTGGGAGAGGAATGGGAGAGGAGGAGATGGGGGAGGAAGGGGCGGAAGGGACCTTAGGAATTCTTTAGATACACCGAGTACGAATATGGAACAAACTTCTTCTCTTCATCCACATGCTAATGACAGGACAAGTTACTATGGACCTTGCGATGAGACATGAGTCCGGTGTATTAACCACTGGACTATCGTTCCCATCGGAAAAGCTGGTTGAAAAGGCATAGAGATAAGACCAGATGATTTTTTTTTCTCCAAAATGAGGGTCAGACCTGTCACAATGTATGATTACTCGTTTAACTCGCAAACGTAGTCATAAGGATTGAAAGACTAACGGAAGATGTTGGTTGAAGGGGAGAGACATGGTTGAATACTATCAACGAGCCATTTGTATCAGCGCAGACCTTTCAGTAATGTTAAATGCCAATGTTCACCTTTGCACAAATGTTAGCAACCTTGCACTTCTATCAGCGATGTAAATCGCCAAGGTTAACATATTTCTACTTTCAAGCATTGCTGACGAGCCAGTGTAAAGCCTTGCATACCCTGCAATGCTGTTCATGACAAAGGTTAACCTCTGTGCGTCCTTCAGGAGTGTTAAAAGCCAGAGTAACTTCAGCACTTTGTTACTCACCTTTGTATATCTTCCAGCGATGCTAACAGCCACAGTTAAACTCTGCATATCTTTTCGCTGTGTCAAAGGCCAGTGTTAGTCTGCACTTCTTCCTACAATGTTGATGGGCTAGTATTAGTCTCTGCACGTCTTTCTGTAATGTTATGTGGCCAAGTTAACCTCTGCTATTCTTCAATAGCTTAAAATCAGTGTACACCTGTGCACATTTTTCTGCAATGTTAAACGCCGTATTTAACCTCCGGGTCCTCTTCTGTAATGTTAACGGCCGTATTTAACCTCTGCATTCTCCTCAGTAATTCTTAAGGCCTGTGCACACCATTGCAATCTTTCAGTAATGTTAACAGCTAATATTGACCTCCGCAGGGTTTTTTTTAAAAAGTAATGTTAGGGACCTGGTGTCGCTTCTGTTGTCTTTCATTGATTTTAACAGACGATCGTAATCTCTACGGTCTGCAGGTAATATAAACTCCAAATAATCAGTTTTTGTAGTCAGTGGAGTACAGCCAATATTACACCCTAAAACATTTCATTAATGTAATGGCCAGCCACGGAAAACACACACACACACACACACACACACACACACACACACACACACACACACACACACACACACACACACACACACACATTATCGTGTACGGACCAAAAGTTAACCTCTGCATACCCGTTAGTCATGTTAAAGGTCCACACTCAACCTCTGCTGAATTCATCCAGTAGTGTCGACGGCCATTATTAAGTTCTGTGCACATTTCTGTAAAATGCTAGCGCTTGCCCTTATTTACCCTTTCTTAACCATTATGGGGAATGCTTGACTCTGCAGATATTGCAGTAATGTAAAGGCCATGGTAAACTTTTAATACCATCAGTAATGTTAACTTAAACTGTTTAGCTCTGCATACATGTCAGTCATGTATACAGCCATTGTAAGCTTTTCATATCCTCAATAATGCTAAGAACTGTTTAGCTCCACACACATGTCAGTCATGTGTACAGCCATTGTAAGCATCTCATATCCTCAATAATGTTAAGGAGAACTGTATAGCTCTGCGGATATTTCAGTAATGTCAACCGCTTTTCCGTGTTCTCAAAAATCCTAACGACGGAAGTGAACCCCTTTTAGTAATGTAACTGAATCAACGTTAATCTGTCCACACCTTTTAGGTAATGTTAACTGACCCTTGTTTACCTTCACAGACCCATCGGTAAATTTAACGAGCAAATCTTAACCTCTGCATACCATTTAGCAATGTTAAAGGCTGAAGTTAACTGCAGCAAACTTTTCAGTATTGTTATCGGCCAGTGTCAATCTTTACACACTTTTCACTAATGTCAATAAATTTGAACCTCAGCACATCATTCAGATATGTTAATGGTCGTTGTTAGTGTCTGTATTCTCTTTAGTTATGTAAAATGGTGACATCCGCAAAACACTTCAATGATGTAAAAGTTTACGCTGTACACGTTCAGGTTATACCAGCAACCAAAAGTAATGGCCGATGTTAACCTCTGTATACCCTGCAGTAATGTAAGAGGTTGGTAACATTTCAGTAATTCAAACAGCCAGTGTTAACTTCTGCACGCTCCTCAGTAATATAATGGGCTGATGGTAGCTCTTCAGTAATGTAAACGACCAGTGTTAACGTCTGCACATCATTTACTAATGTTAACGAACCAATGAATATCTTTGCACATCCTACAGTTACCTTAAAGGACCAATGTTAATGTCTATAAACCCTCAAGTAAACAGGCACAGTTTTAAATCTGCATATAATTCAGTAACCTTATAGGCTAATATTAGCCTCGGCATCTCTTCAATAATGTTAACAGTCAGCTGTAGCTTCATCACTTCCTTCTGTAAAAAATTAATGGCAAATGTTAAAATCTGCGCTATTCAGATTGCTAACGGCCAATGTCCATCGCGCTACGCCCTTCAGTGATGTTAACGGACCATTGTTAACCCCTGCACTTCTTTCTGTGATGTTAACGGCCACTTCTAATCTGGGTACTATGTTCTGCTACGTTAATGGGCTTATGTCAACATCGTCGCATCATCACTTGAATTGCCGGGCCAGTGTTTAGTTAGGGACATTATTCAGTGGTGTAAGTGGATCATCTTAATTCCTACGCACCTTTCCTTTATTAGAACAGCCAGTGTTTACCCAGGCACTCCCATCAGTATAAGGTATCAACGTAAACCACGACACAATCAGCGATGAAGGCGAGTCTTCTGCTCTGCGCGCCCCCTGGCGGGTTCTATGACTTCCTGTTTTGTCCTGGCAGCCGGAAGTGATACATATAAGGTCCATGGCCATTGCCGTGACGTGTCCATTGTTTGGCTCTCTGCCGTTCTGACAGGCCTCGTTCAATTGTTCTGACAGGCCTCGTTCAATTGTTCTGACAGGCCTCGTTCAATTGTTCTGACAGGCCTCGTTCAATTGTTCGTTTACTCACAATGGTTTTCCGGAAAGGTTGCCAGCACTTAGCAGATAGTGAGTCTGCCGTTTGTGCGGTTACCATCCTCATCTTCATCCTCATCCGTATCATAACAGTTAGAATAGCGAAGGCTTCCGCCAAGGTCAAACAATCCTCTGAACTTCAATCCAGATCTGCCCGAATCCATCGCATATTACTTGATAGACCTCCAAAATCATTAAAGACACACCTAAAGATACATCTTCTGAACAAATCCTCACATCTTTTATGTGCGTCAGAACCATACGACTGCTTACATATCTGACCTAGACTTGGACTAGTATTGACCACACTTTTTAAGCACATCAAATGTAGATAGAGAAGGTTCTGAGTTTAAGTTTTAGAACTCTTTTTTTTAGCACCCGTTCTGTTTAAAAGAATCAGGGCTGTGTCTTGTTCTGAAATTGTTTACCTAAAACAAAGAAAAAAGAGGAAAAAAAGAAAGAGTTTAAAGGCTGTCTCATAGATTGCTTAATAGTTTGTTATATCCTCCATGCTCCCATTTCACCTCTTGCCGCTCTCGGCCGTCTAAAAATAAAACAATCTTGGATTTTTCTTTTACTTGAAAAGGCTGATAAACAAACCAGTATTAAAAAAACCCAGTGCTATCAAATTTCTTGTCTTTCATTATAGATTAAAACAAGCTGATCCTCATTTGAGAGGGTTGGGATAGAAGCAGTAAGCATCTAATTATCTATCTATCTATACACCCATACACTGTACATATATATATAGAGAGAGAGAGAGAGAGAGAGAGGTGGGGTGGAGAGAAGAGAGAGAGATAGAGACATCGACAGATATATATATATATTTTTTTTTTTACACACACACACACATATATATATATATATATATTCAATTATAAACAAAGCTTGCTCTTATGTCTTAGATTGAAGAAATAGGGGGAGATAAGCATTCATATCTGCAGTGGTAGATCATTCTGCCTAACTAACAGTATGTGCTTGAGTGGGTGAATGGGGAAAAATAAAATAAATGCTTCTAAAAATGAGCCTTCAGCAAGCTTATAGTTTCCAAGTGGGAAACGATCTCCAATGGGGAGGAAACCCACTAACATATAACTCCTGGTCAGATACCGATATTTCGAAACCTGATTGTTTCTCCTCAGTGACCGCGGAAAGTGGTAATGTGACTCCTCTGCCTTTTCGGTTTTAAGAAGAATGCTATCCCAGAAAAGGCTGGTGTGCAATACCGTAGTATGTTTGTTGAGTTTTCAAAAAACCAACCATAGGTGCCACCTAAGAAGCAAAAGAAAATCATGAAAGAGCAAAACAAGCTACATTTTCTTGTGAAAAGTAGAAAATGTAAAAAGACATAAGAGCAAGCTTTGTTTATAATTGAATATTTCTTGCAGTCATTGCAACACCAAGCTGCTCTGTAAGTTGCTGGAATGGTGCTCGGTACTTATCCTTGGAATGTATTAGTTTATTGTATATATATATATATATATATATATATATATATATATATATATATATATACATACATATATATGTGTGTGTTTGTGTGTGTGCGTGTGTCTGTGTGTCTGTGTCTCTCTATGTGTGTGTGTGTGTGTGTGTGTGTGTGTGTGTGTGTGTGTGTGTGTGTGTGTGAAGAGAGAGAGGAAAAGGGAGAGAGAGAGAGAGAGAGAGAGAGAGAGAGAGAGAGAGGCATACATACATACGTATATACATACATGCATACATACATACATACATACATACATACATACATATATTCATATATACACACATACACACACACACATACACACATATTTGCATACATACATACATGCATACATACATACATACATACATACATACATACATACATACATACATACATACATACATACATGGAGACAGACAGACAGACAGACAGACAGACAGGCAGACAGACAGACAGACAGAGACAGAGACAGACAGACAGACAGACAGACAGACAGACAGTCAGACAGACAGACAGAGTGAGAATCACCTCACCTTTCTCCAAGGTCTGCAAACCCTCCTCCAGGACGCCAGGGGAAGTCAGGAGCGGCGTGGTGCTCAGGCCATGTGTGTCCGGAAGCAAGGCTAGGGACTCATAGTCTTTCGGGGAGGGCGAGTGGAGGACGCTCAGTGCTGACCCCACGCTCTGAGAGTAAGACTGAGGAGAGTAGGACCCAGACGGCGACAGGTAGGAGGACCCAGACCCACACGGATACGACCCAGACTCCGTGGAGGAGATGTAGTGGGCTGGCGACTCGCCCTCCCCGTAGCGACAAGGAGGGAACCCCTCAGAGACGCCCTGACTCCCCGCCAACTCATGGGAGCCGTACAGGGGGGCTGGGTCACAGGAGCGTGGGGGAGAGAGCTCGGGGGAAGGGTAGGTGTGGAGGGAGGGGCAGTAGAGGGGAGCGGGGAAGTCCGGAGCACAGCCGGTCAGTACGGTTGTCTGCTGTTCAGTCCAGCTCAGAATGTCCCGTACAGAAAAGCGGGTGGCGCTTCCATGAACATAGCCACCAGCGCTGGAGTACATCCTGGAGTCTTGGGAAGGCAGGTTCATATCCTCAAGTATTTACAATGCTATTCGCTTACGAACTCGGTGCTTTAATGAGATGTAGGTATCTGGAGGCAAAGCTTGGTTTAATTGTTACTTTTTTTTTACCATATTAGTAGTGATCAGAAAACGTCTTCAAGAGTGTTTCGTATTCATAATAATGGAGTATCACATATCCAGCGCAAATATCCCGGAGATTCTGCATTAAAATCCCGACAGTGTTTGGTTTTGTTTTATTTAAGTTTGTGCTGATTCACACCATTCTTTAGAGTACTATGTTTTCTCTGCAGATACAATCCATCAACACATCACACGGGTTATGAAATTCGACAGTGTTCCTGCCTCTAGTTTCAGGAGTCTAAAATGAATCATGGTCACCTCGCACTGTGCTGGAAGCTGCGGGTCGTCGGAGGAATCATCTAACATTGGTCTGAAAGGCAGGAGCCAGGCAGCGCACCACGTCCAGCCGGCCACTAGCCAAGGTAATGCCCAGTATTGTCATCAGCTCCACCCGAGGTCTCTTGCTCATTTTGCACTCCTTGTAAACGTCTGCACAAACAGGGATGGAAATGCGTCTGAGCAAAGTGGTAAATGACAGCCTATGCATTGAATACAGTACGCAGAACTATGTGGATCAAAAGCCCGTAAGTGTAATACTCAGAACTATGTGAGTTAGTAACAGCTCTGAATAAAATGTGTGGGACAGTCAGAATAAAATTGAAAACTGGGTGGGTCACTTTCATATAGCGAAAACGGCGTTAATCAATTATCATAGTCCTGGTAACTGTGAGAATCAATATGTATAGTACTGACAAGAGTGTGGGGTCAATTATCAAAGTACTGAGAACTGTATAGTGTAATTATTGTAGTATTGAGAAGTGTATGGGGAGATTACTATAATGTTGAGAACGTTTCTATGTGAACACAATTCACTACTGTTAGACACACAGGTAGTATTAAACACACACAGAAATCCTGCTAACGGTTATTCTCTGAGGCAGAAACTCCTAAAGATACGCACACCGCGGTAATATGTTAGTCATGTTCCTAAATGTAAGTCCTACAAACAAAGCTGACTAATGTTTCCCAGTAAACAAAAGCAGACACATCAAGGTTTGACTTGAAAACAGATCTTTCAAATGCTATGCAGTGCAAACCACATACACGTTGCTCCCAATTGTTACGTACAAATGCCACCTCAGTTTCCAACTTTTTTTTAATGCAATACAAAACGTACCAAGTTTTCACCCACTCAAACCATGTGCAAACTAGATGCAACTCACCATATTGTTCACATCAGACTAGGTGCATCATTCTACACTGTTTAATACAATTTAAGAGCACATTCCTATTCTGTTCAACACAGAGTGGGTGCACCTCCCTATAGTGAACTCACAAACAAGGCGCACCTCTCTATGCTGACAACACTAACTGGATGCACCTACCTAGGCTGTACAGAACAAACTAGATGCTCCTCTCCAATACGATGCAACACACACTAGGTGCACCTCTTTATGCTGTAAACACAAACTCTACCAATTCTCCATGCTACGCAGTACAAAGTAGGTGCATCTTTCTATGCTGCACAATACAAACTAGACGCACTTCCGTGATGGGTACAATATACATTTCACGCACCTCTGTATGTTGTACAATACAAACAAGATATACCTCCATATGCTGTGCGACAAATACTTCATGCGCCTCTGTATGCCTTACAACTCAGATTGGAAGCATCTTCCAATACCACATAATACAAAATTGATGCGCTCCTCAATGTTGTATAACACATGTTCTTCTCTATACTGCAGACCTAAAACTACGAGCATCTCTCTAATCTGTACAATACAAACCACGTGTACCTCTTAATTGTGTATAATATAATCTAGGCGCACCTATCATGCGGTACAATAAAAATCACATACCCCTTTCAATTTTGTTTTTAAAAAAAAAACTAGGTGCCCTTCTCAGTGTTGTATAACACAAACCCTGAGCACATCTCAAAGCGATGTAATACAAACAAGGTTGAGGTTTCAATGTCGTACAATACAAACCATTGTACCTGTCAATGCTGTGTAATGCAAGTTACGTACATCATTCTATGCTGTACAATAAAATCTATCTGCGCTTCTATGTTGTACAATACAAGCTATGTACACCTCTCAACGCTGTACAATACAAACCACGTGCACCTCTTAATTAGCTGTATAACACAAATCACTTTAATCTTTCCACGTTATATAATACAGACCAGATGTTTGTACGTATGCTGTGTGAACAATACAAGTACAAGCTATGTGCACCTCTATATGCTGTACAATACAATTTGAAGGGCAATGCAAATCATGTGCACCTTTCCCTGCTGTAATTTTATAAGATATGTGCATCTCGTCAAGCTGTACAATACAAGTTAACTGTACTTGTCAGCGCTATTCAATATAGACTACGTGTACTGTCAAATCATTGGCATCTCTCTGTAATATGTAATACAAATTAAGTGCACCTCTCCATATTGTATGATACAAAGTATGTACATCTCTCTGTGCTGTACAATGTAGTCTACCTGCGCCTCTCTATGCTATACAATACAAACTACGTGTATCTTTCTACGCTGTACAATGCAAAATACGTGGATCTCTGTATACTCTACACAATACTAATATGCGAATCTCCTTAAAATACAGTACACTCTATGTGCATTTGTCTATGCTGTACAATGCGAACTACGCACATCTCTCTAAACTTTACAACACAAACTACGTGCATCTCTCTTCTCTGTACGATACAAACTACTTGCTTCTCTCTGTGCTGTACACTACAAATATTGTGCATCTGTATAAGCTTGCAATACTGTCAATATGCACCTCCCTATGCTGTACAATACAAACTAAGTGCATCTCTCTGTATGCCTTAATCTACAAATTATGTGTATCTCTCTACATTGCACAACAAGCTCTAGGTCTCTATGCTATACAATACAAATTAACTGCACCTCTGATTGCTGTACAATATAAACGTCATTCTCCTCCCTTTGCTTTACAGTGCAAACCAAGTGCCCCTCCCCATGCTGTAGGATGCAAACATCATGCCGCTCTGTGGTTTATATTGCGTAGATGTTCCTTCACATACCGGACAATGTTAACTTCTGGTATCTTCCAGCGTTTTATACTACAAAATGTTCTGTACGATAAAAACTCAATGCAGCTCTCTATGCTTTATCATACAAACTAGGATCTCCGCTCTGTACTGTGCAGTACAGACCACGTAAAATTTTCTGTTATGATGTCCAATGCAAAGTTGGTGCATCCCCCCCCCCCTCTCTCTCCCTCTCTCTCTCTCTCTCTCTCTCTCTGCATAATACATTCGATGTGTACCTCCCTCTACTGTAAAATACAACCTACGTGCTCTTCTATGTGCAGTATAACAGAAGTCTTCCTATGCTATGTAACTCAAAATGGGTGCGCTTTCCTATTCTGTATAAGACACAGTGCACCTCCCTCTATTGTACACTACTAACAATGAGTTCCTTCCTAGGATGTAAGACACAAATTAGGTCATCTCTCATATGTGTATGCTTAAAAACTATGTTTTGTTATGTAAAATGAGGTGCGCTTCCTGTTGTGCAATAGAAACCAAGTGCATATCCCACTGTTGTGCAGTTTAACCAAGATCTATGCACTTACCACTTAATGATGTACACGGTATAAACTCAGGTGCTAATACCAAATCAACACTGAGCAGAACACACGTAGCAAAGAACAGTTGCGCAGAACAAGTCACAAACAAGTCCAAACTGGCATGCAATGTTAATGACGATTCTTTAACGCCTCAAACCACTAGCATCTCCCAAGGTTACGTTTGTAAACAAGCTGCGCATTCAAATGTCATAATGCAGAGCAACTGTTAAACAATTCCCTTACTGAAATCAGAACAACACAAAACGTAAGTATACCTTCTATTGCACGCCACAAATCCCAATGTAGCTCTTCTGTCAAACGTTGCACGAACACTTACACAGAACAATGGATATTACAACAAAAATCAGTCATGATTTGCCCTCAGTCTGCTGTTCAAAGTCCGTATATTCCTCACATGAACGGTGTACATGTTTACACCCTTCCACATCAGAATTCTTAACATCACAGACTCCGACATCCAAATCTAGAAGCACAATTTCCTCAGTGGATGTAAACTCTGGTTGTGACATGTGATGATTTCTGTTCTATGACCATCGCGAATGCTTGGGAAAGAAGCTGATTTCTGAACCAGGAGAAGTACACGTGTGTGAAACACACAGGCTGCACTCTGGCGTTTATTGCATTAAACTGTGTAAGTATTCTTCACGCGTGACACTTAGGCTGGAATCTCTTCCTTTTCCTCGTACATTCCAGCCTCTTTGATTCACCGTTTGTGGTCGAGGGCGGCAGTTAAAGATGCCTGCCCTTTTCTCACCGGCAAAGACGGTCTACATTTCCCCCCCTTTTCCAATAAACCCAAAGCACCGCCCCTAAGAGCACCTTTTGCAGACGCTGTAAACATCTGCTGGTGAGATGAGGTGGGGGATCGCGCGTGCAGTAGTGTTCCCGCCTTGAAGATACTGCGCAGCGATTCTCCCCTTCGCAACGAGTGAGTGGCACGTCGTGCCGCCCATCGCCCCGCCTGTCAGGGTCCTACGGCAACTCAACTCATAGGGCTTTTTATTATACTGTGCACAGTTGAAGCAGTTTGTGCCATTCACAACTGCATCACAAACTTCAATCCGGAAACAATTTTTTGTATTTTAAGTTTCATGCGAATAATTATGACGTTACTCTCATCATCTGCGAGGTTTTATGAATGGCTTGAAGTGACCAGACATACTGTGACTGACACTCTTTTGTCGTTTCATGATCAGCCAGTATATTGAGGATCATTAAACACACACACACACACACACACACACACACACACACACACACACACACACACACACACACACACACACACACACACATCTTATATTTAGGACACCCGTAAGCGTGTGTTTATAATGCAGTGATCATGTTTGTGCTTGCAATAATATATCTACTCAATCAGTCAATAAATCAATCAGTCAATCAACCCATCTATCCATCCATCCATCAATC
>CM065716.1:85745180-85747680 GCA_033310375.1 Conus canariensis | reverse complement strand
CAAATGAATAAGTGGAGACATTAATTAACAAAAATATGCACCAAGAAACAAATAAATGAATAAATAAATATACGGTCGTGTCCATAAAATGACGCCCAGATCCAAGCAGCTCGATAAACTCCCGCCAGGTGTCCTCACACACACACACACAGGGACGATATCAAAACGAGGCTCAGCAAGTGTGACGTCGGTACTTGACGTACGTTAGTTACCTACAGACACAACGTCTACATCTATCAAAGCTGATACGGTAGTTGGGGATTGTGGGAATCAAGGGTCGTATCACGGACCATCACTAAATTCACTGACATCGGCCCCGTTGGCTCGACGGTACAGCATCCAGTTTGCAGTCGCCGTTACGAGCGCAAGTCACACCCGGGGCCAAAGGTAAACACACAAATTTGTTACTTTCGCTGCTCATCTTAATGTGCATGTGATATGACAGTAGTGTGAGATCGGTCCTATCCCCCAGTTCTTCTGTAATTGTCCTCCTCTGTCCTAACACTTCTCAGGGCCGGATCTCTTGGATGGGAAGGGTTAGTGTAGTTTACAAGAGGGTCTGGCGACCCTTCCCCAACAGGGGAAGAGAAGGCATCGGGCCGAAAACGCGATTTTTGCTGAACCAGTGGATGGATGAAGGATTCACCATCACCACCACCACCACCACCACCACCACCCCTACCCCTCGTTTAGCCCTGCTTTTGGTGACTGTGGCCGTTCACTTTGAGCATAACAAATAAAGACAACAATCATCTTATATCCGTGAGCCTTGAAAGACATTTTCTTTCTCAAACCATGGATCTGAAAGACCTGATAGCCGCTCTTGATTGGACGAGCATGTAGTTCACGAACTCGATCCTCTGATGACACGATCTCGGTGATCCTCGTCTTTGATCTTGATCATGTGATCTTTAAGTTTGTGATCCCGGATTATTGAGTCACGTGTTCTCAACGCGACGATCCCACGGTAGTGGAGGAAGGGAGATCGCGCTACCCAAAGGTGGAAGGTGATCTTTTCAGGGAGAAATCGTCAGGAAGTTTACAGGGTGAGTCACACTGCCCGACACTTACAGTGTAGAAATTTGATAAAAGAAACAGGGAAAGGGCCAAGTTTATACTACGTAGTCGATGCTTAAGATTTTTTCCGTCGAATATCCACTTCGCCTTCAATGTAGGCAAGATGAATGTCTTAAGATCTAACGGTCAAAATAGCCTTCTTTTCTAAGTATGCACCCTTTAGTTTTTTTTTCTCCATGCACCATAAACAATAACACCCTCTGACTGCTGGATGAATTAATGGTAATTATCACTCTCCAACAAGCTCTTTGAAGTGCGCGTCTTTCTACGAAGGGACGTAACCGTATCAAAACTGTTTTGTGACGGAACTGAATTTCTAATTGCTTAAATCTGGATTTGCAGACTCGAATCGTAAGTGAATATTTGATTCAGTTCGGCCTTTACGCTCAATGTTTGCAGTGCACTGAAGATGAATACGTGAAATGTTGGGCAACAGTATTGCTAAGTCGATTTCACCGCTTATTCAAGACAGTTGCAACTAAGCAATTCAGTGTCGATCTCTTGTTATCTCCCTTTAAGAAATGATCGCCCGATTGAAGACGATCTCTAGGACGTCACAACACAACGATCTGTGCGAACAAGACTTCGGATCGTCGACTTTAATTCATAACTGTAAGAAGTCTAAGATATATACACTCCGGCCATCAGTTCGTTCAATTAAGAACAACAATCACTAAAAGAAGCTGTGGCACCCAGCGGAGTCCCAACAAGCAGACTGCGGACTCCACCCTGCTAACAACATCCTTAAAGATTGGAACCTTTGGAGAGGATGGCACATAAGTCTCTGGAAAACCATTCGAGGAACTCATGTAGCAATCTGGGTGTCGGAAATCAGTCATGTCAAAATCGCTCACTTCAAAACCTATTGTATCTCCGTTTTATGAAACCGTATCAAATATCTGCCCATTTTCTTTCAGTCACTCTCTTTAGGGATTATTTTGCTCTTGATTCTGTTTTAGAAATAGTAACGATGAGTGTTCAGCTCCAGAATAAAGCGAGTTGCAAACCTTTCTCGGTTTGCTCTTTCGCAATTACCGCCGTATTCACGTTTCTCCCCACAGAACCTAAAGTCGTATTCCTGGACTATTGCAACAACAAGAATGAGGCCTGCCATCTGTCAGATGTCCATCAGTTTCAAATCACTCTTTGTTGGAGTCCCCTGGGCCTTCTCTCTGCCTGGACGGAGGAGAGAAGAGGAGGACGTACAGGAGAGGGAGCAGGAGGAGGAGGGATCGGGGAGCGAGGACGCGTTGCTGGGACTGTTGACATCGTCGAGCACGAGCTTGTCGCTGCTGGGCATGGAGAAATGTTGCGCTTCACCGGTGCTGGCCCAGGTGAGTGGGACGCTGGAGCACTTGGGTAGGCTGACCCTGGACTCCTGACGATGAAGCACGCGGTCGCTGGGTTCCTGCTGTTGTCGGAC
>CM065716.1:85737680-85740180 GCA_033310375.1 Conus canariensis | reverse complement strand
CGATTTTGTTTCCTTATGGTATTGGTTTTTCATTTGTTTAGTTTCCGTTGATAGTGTGGAAAGACTGGTTTTGTACGGCTCCGGTCGGCCCCCAATTTTGGGCGGAATGGGGTGGTTTGGGGAGCTCAGAGTGGGGTGGTGTTGCAAGATGAGATGCTACGGGGCAAGGATGCGTTTAACTCTCTCTCTCTCTCTCTCTCTCTCTCTCTCTCTCTCTCTCTCTCTCTCTCTTACACACACACACACACACACACACACACACACACACACACACACACACGTCACCTGATAATAAGTCTTCCAGATCAAGACATGTAAAGCTATGCTGTCTAATTGTAAGCACGGAAGGCATACATATGTATTGCCCAAATGTTAAAACCATGAATTCATTAATATAATCAACACATACACCTAATGCTTTGACAAATCTCTGGTACACGTGTGACGCATGCATTAGCTGAAGAAAGTTCTACCTTCAGGCTCAGTGATAACAAAAATAATGATAGTATTTCCATTTGGTAACCGACTAAAACCATCTGACATCAGTGCACGAAATGCAACACAAAACTGCTTTTGGTAAGGGGTATGAAACAGTCTGCAGCATTATTGAAAACAAGGTGAAATACAAATCAACTGAAGACACAAAAATGGCGAAAAGTAACTGGAGCCGGAATAGCTCAGTTGGTAGAGCGCCTGACTCGTAATCTTGGTGATCCTGGGGTTGCGGGTTCGAATCTCCGCCGGGGCGTTTCGGTACAGGGGGATTTTTCCCTCGGAGTTAACATTAGTTCTGACTCCATTTCCCATACAGTCCTTCGAATGAGACTATAAACCGAGGTTCCGTGTGTGAACGCACGCATAATATCTTGCACACACGTAAAATCCCATCACCAACTTTCGGAAGAGTAGGCCAGTTTGGCCGTTGGTATGGATGACATGTTACACACAGCATGCACCCTGCGTAAGAAATGGAAAGAATGAAGGAAGTAAAGAAACTGAGTGAACGATATTGACTGGATGACACGGGAAACGACTGAATGAAGCGCCAGCTTGCAGCTCTTCAGTTGGCACTACCCAGGTAGGCAGCCCGTTGTGTAAGCGAGTGTTGATTGTAAAGCGCTTAGAGCTTGGTCTCTAGCCGAGAATAGGCGCTATATAAGTATTCATTATTATTATTATTATTAAATATTTTACAAACAAAACAAAACGGAAAAGTGGCTTCTTGATTGATGTGTCCTATTTAGACATTGCTTATAACTGACCTCAAAATATGCACAGGACAACAATACTCCAGCTTGGGTTTTCTTTCTTTTTCCTTTTTCTCTTTTTGTCCTTTTTTTTTTTTTTTTTTTTTGGGGGGGGGGGGGGGGGTCTGCTGTTCATCATGTCTGAAGAAGACATGTTTGTCGAAGTTTCACTTGTCTGTTTCAGTATTGTACATTAAATCAGCATTATCCAACACTTTTGTTTTGTGTGTTCACTACCATTGCTCATCACCGCAAAAGACACAATAACCAGACTTTACTACTCCTGTCTTTTTGAAGTGTCCTCTCAGTGACAAAGCCGCTCACTTAGATACTAGCAAAACACTCAAAACATTCTATCCGGCCGACTTTTCTCATGATTACAAGTTCCCCGCACAACCCCTCCCCCTCACACACACACACACACACACACACACACACACACCAAACACTTTTTTCCTTGTATTTTCCCAAATGCCCTCAGATTTTCTTCTGCATATACAGAGCCGCTGAATTTTTTTTCTCACTCACTTTGCAAAACACACAAGTTTCAGCGAATATTGTGATAAAAGAATGTCTTTCTGTGTCCTTTAAGAATATCTAGGTGTTGCTATTACAAGCTACTATACCAGCTTGCTGTCTACGTAGTCTGCCTGCTCTTGATTGTTTTGCTCTCTCAATTCATCCTCATGAAGTGATTCCTTTTAAACCAATCTTAAAATCTGTGTCCCTGCACTTATATATTTTGAGTATTTTCCGCGTACGTGAAATGCACTGCCTGCGTTACGCAGATTTATATACCGCATGTGTCAATCTGCATGAAAATTCGGCCGCTTAATCACGTCAGCAACAAAGCGAGATTGGACGTTTACTCACAGTAAACTAGAAGGGCGATTGCGGACGCACAAGATATCCGTCAAGGTCGAACGGATTTTAGTTCCGGTCTTAATCGGATTCGTACCACAGGTCCGCATCAAAAGTTGATTGTTTAATAGGCTCAGCAAGTTCCGTTAAACTAGAAGCAATTGGGAAACGTTTGAGTAATCTCGCTAAACGGTCTGCCTGCCCTCCGGACCACAAATCCGCGCCAAAGTCCGTGGGATTGGTCCCCCGGTTACGCTTCATCTTTTCACACCAAATTTCGTTATAGAGTTCCGCTGTTTTTGCATGATCTTGTGACAGTTAGGGCAACAAACAAAGCAACGGATACAGGTGAGAGGAAATCTCTTTGGTCGGCGTAATGAACAAGAAAGTTT
>CM065716.1:85707680-85732680 GCA_033310375.1 Conus canariensis | reverse complement strand
GATGAGACTGAAACTAAAACGCGTCGAGCTAAAACTCGATGCTTCTTTCTTCTTTTCTTTTTCTTTTTTTCTTCTAATATAAAAGCAGACAGTCTCACGATTTCTTACCCACTAGGCCACGTTTTGATTTTCTACGTGTTGATAAAGGAAGAAGCGTAAATCTTAGGACAGGGAGAGGACTCAGGGACATCTAACCTGTTATCAGGATCGGGACTGTCCAGCTGGCAGGCCGGGTAGACGGCCAGTTGCCGAATGACGTCAGCATGCCCCGCCGCTGCGGCGAAATGAATCGCCGTCTTCCCCGAGTGGTCCTGGTACCTCAGCATCTTGTCCCGCTCCCCTTCTCCCGCCAGGCTCTCCCCCTGCCTCTCCCCCTCTCCCGCCTGGCTCTCGCCCTGCCGGTCTTCCTGTCTGATAATGGCGGCGTGCATCAGGAGGCGGCAGGTCTCGCGGCAACCGTTCTGCCGGAGGCACCACACACACTGAGAGATGGGGGACACACCATGGTCGCTGTGTCTATACACCCTTAAGAGTTCTCGTGACAATTAATGTCTGAGTCTGAGTCTGAGTCTGAGTCACCCGAGTCTGAGTCTCAGTCAACTGAATCTGAGTATGAGTCACCCAGGAGTTTGACTGGTAGTATTCGTGGTGGTTACAGCCTGATTGATGTGGCGCTGGTGAAAATGACCAGTCTTTCGATGTCAGGTTGGCAATATCAGAACGGTGTGCGCGCGCGCGCACACACACACACACACACACAACACACACACACACACACACACAACAGTGCCCGCGCTCGCGCGTGTACGCACACACACATGCGCGCACAGACAGACAACACACACACACACACACACACACACACACACACACACACACACACACACACACACACACCACACACACACTCACACACTGGGCCATCCCTTCCATCCGCATAACAGCGGTAAGCATGTTTAGCCACCCACACCGCACTCTTTCTTCATCCCCCGTCCATCCACCAGTACCAGTTCCTGTTCACCCTCCTCTTTTTTTTCAGGGGATGGAGTGGAGTGTTTGAGATAAACTCACCTGGGCGGCCCAGTGCAGGGGAAGCTTGCCGTCCATGTCTGGGAGCATCAAATGTGCCCCGCGTTCTATCAAACAGCGCACGTGCTCCGGCCGCTTGTGAAACGCTGCCCAGTGAACTGCCGTCATTTGCTGAGTAGAATAGAATAGAACAGAACAGAACAGAATAGAACAGAACAGAATAGAATAGAACAGAATAGAATGGCATAGAATACCACAGAATACCACAGAATAGAACAGAATAAAACAGAACAGAATAGAACTGAAACCGAACGGAATGGAAGAGAAGAACATGGGAGAACAGAGTAGGAAACAAACAGAACAACACAAAATACGAGCAGATGAGAAGAGAGTAGAGTACAGCAGACCACAATTGGGTATTTCAGAGTAGAACCGAATAACACACAAGATAACACAACGTAGTCAAACTGAACAGAATCGAACAGTACCAAGTGGTGAAGATAATAACCAAATAGAATAGAAATGAACAGCACGTGATCAATAAAGAGAGGGCAAAACTCCCAGAACAACACAGAACACAAGGCACAGTAGTACAGAAAGACATGTGACAGAACATAGAGGAAACAATGTGATACAGGAGACAGGAATAGTATAGAACAGAACAGAAAAGAACTCCGAAAGAAACAGAGCAAAACAAATTACAATGCCTAAGAAAATAGAGCGGATTAGAATAAAATTATCTATTTCACAAAAGCTAGGGGATAAACAAACTACACGCATCACACCACACCACCTCTCTCTCTCTCTCTCTCTCTCTCTCTCTCTCTCTCTCTCTCTCTCTCTCTCTCTCTCAATAAAATTCTCTCTTTCACAAAAGCTATGGGATAAACACACTACACGTACCACACCACACCACACCCCCCTCTGTTTTCTCTCTCTCTCTCTCTCTCTCTCTCTCTCTCTCTCTCTCTCTCTCTCCTTCTCTCTGTCTCTCTCAGAAAACGGTTTAAGAGGCAAAGACAACAAGCGTCGAAAACAGAGAGAAAGAATACAAGGAGAAGAGGAATAATAATAAAAGAAAAAAAAATACCCTCGAGAACAGGCAGGAGGAAGAAGTCTGGGACTGAGGGTGAGGAGGAAGGGGAGGGAGGGAGGGGGTGGAGAAAGCGGAGCAAGAAGAAGGAAAGCAAGGAGGCAGGCGCATCAAGACAACGACATAAAAACAAAGACAGATTTGAAGAAATGGATACAGGGAGAAGTGTCACCTCGTGATCAGCTTGACTGATGTCACCTGGGGACGATGACTGCAGCAGCGTCATCAACGTCCTGCAACAGTTCATTCATTTCTCTGTTCATGCGTGTATCCATTCATTCATCTTCGGTACTTTATACATTGTCAAGGAAACTTCTCTCACGTCGCTCGTCCTGGCTCCCCCAAATCACAGCCACACTCCTGTTCCGACCAACCAAGCGATCAAACCAACCATCCAACCAACCAACCACCTAAACCAACTAGCCAACCAACCAACTAAGTAACCAGCTCGTGAGCATCACTCGAGATCTCGATGGCGCCATAGGAGTTCTGTCAACGCGTCGACCTCAAAGCACATCGTTCATCACAACAACCTCACACGTTCTGTTACGGCCAGCGATGCCTTTCATCTGTCAATCACAGCAACATCAAAGGTTATCACCCTCGCTCATCTCTCTCGCTGAAACGGACTCGAACGCACTGCACAGCAGCAGTCGTAGCTATCAGCCTTCTATTTCTTTCTGTCTCATACACAGTGACCCGCTCATCCTGTCTCTCCAGTACACAACCACACCAAGGTGCGTCCTGTGGCAGCTCCAAACACCGGCAGTCTAAACGAAGCGATCGACACTAAATCGCAAAAGGTAACCCACCGGAGGAGACACTGCACTGCCGCTAGGTCACTTCGATGGTGTTTAGTGGTATCTGTTTGACCCAGCCTACACAAAGCACAACCCACAACACTCCCCCCCACCCCTCCTCCTCCCTACTGATGACAAACTTTTACTGGAAAAGCCAGCATGACTCTGCGTCCCCTACTGAACGTACCACCATGTCCATCCAACGACAGTCTCCAGACACATGACGACACCAAAACCTTTGACTAGAGCATAATTATGGGCATAGACCTGCAGACAAATTTGACACTGAGGTCACCACGAGAGCAGGTCATAGAGTACAACAAGGAATGATCAATCGGGTTGACAACAATTATGATTGAAGCTTTAAATTCCATTATCATCTGGGACAATACAAAAGACTTACACTTCTCGCTCTGACACCTGCACTGTGGTGGTCAGCAAATTACAGCAGCATTCTTCTTAGTGACGCATCATTCAGTCTGCTAAATTCTACTCTGATTCCAATCTTTCCGTGTGGGCCCACAGTACACTCCACCCTTGGTAGCAGCCAGCATGAGCAAAAGCAACCACCCGACCAACCAACCAAAGTCCTATAATATATATAATGGATTTCGAAATCATGACTACCCAGTCCACGCTCCTCAGTGGTAACCACCGCACCTTGGCGATTCGACTGCTTTTGAATCGTACTTTTTTTCTTTTTTTTTTTTGGCGAGGTCGAATCTACTGGCGCCCAACATGAATATAGCGATTTCTCCAGCCCATTTTTTTAAGGGGGGGAGGGGGGGGGTCCTCCAGCCTCATTTTTTTCCCCACATTTTTGTTTTACTTTTTTGTTTTTTCCTCTCTTTTTTTTTTAACAGTGGGGCCTCCATCCACCTATTTTTCCCCCACTGCCAATTTTCTTTTTCCCCCAAAAAACTGACTCATACTCACCATGTCTATGTGTTTCTTAACAGATGGATATTCACTTGCTGATCTTAGTGTTTTAACGTTTGATGCCAGACATCTGGGTTTATTCATGTACTAATGTGTGGTGCACCGACACTTTCATTCTGCTAATTTTGCTCAGACTATACTCTTAATCAAATAACATATACATTCGCACCTCTTCCCTTACTCCCTTTCCCCATCCACCACATCCGCTCTTTATGTGTGTGGGGGGGAGGGGGCGGGGGCGGGGGGCGGGCTTTTGAATCATACTGACACTGGTCCACAGTGTTCAAGGAGGTATCCGCCAAACATCGCCTCCCATCACGACATTTCCACCCAGCCTTACTCCAATCTGCACTTACAAACGCCCTTTTTCTCCCCTCCCCGTCCCCTCTTTAGCCCTTCTTCCCCCTCAGCTCATCTGGAAGCGACCCCAAAAATTATGCCCCTTGATCGTTCTGTCGCAAACTGGATAGGTCATCTATCCTTCACCGATGGCTCATGATTTTTTTTCCTAGTCCTTTCGACTTTTCTTTAATTAAACAAGAATTAATCAACGAAATGCATGCAGTGTTTACTGTAATATGGCATTTTTAATCTTCTCAAAATCAAAGCAAAACAAATAGCACATCTTCTATTAGTTAAAGAGATGCATACATGTACTTGCTCGCGCGCTCTCTCTCTCTCTTCTCTCTCTCTCTCTCTCTCTCTGTGTGTGTGTGTGTGTGTGTGTGTGTGTGTGTGGTTGTGTAGTATAGTGTAGAGGTGGCGGTGGTCTTTGTGTCTGCATGTCTGTGTCTGTGTGTGTATGTTTACGTGTATGTGCGTGAGGGAGAGGGGGCCCATTGTATGGGGTGGGCGAAGGACTGGAATGAACTGATGGTAGGAATAAATTGAAGAAGGAAAGAAAGAAACATTGAAAGAAAGAACGAAATTCGCATGCTTCTGGTTCATGAGCATTGTGCACACAGTTTCAAGGAAATCGAATTAGAGTGGCAGAAAAGACCAATTCCAAGACTGACGCATTTTTGTCGACTTTTGAATTTCATCTGGCAGCATTCCTTTCAATCTCCTATGTCTATCTTAGGATCAAAAGAAGAAAAAAACATTCTAAATTATGTCACTTCCATATTCATCTCACAGCTTTAGGCATGTAGCCTGATGTCAAAATCAAGAAATCAATAACTGCATCTGTTCGAATATTTTTGGTAATTATGTCTAATCGGATATTCACTGAAGGAGAATCCACTGACAAGCACACACGTTTCTGAGACACCTAGGGGTCTAAGCGGTTTTTTTTTTTCATTCAAGTTAGAATAACCTTTTAGTCACTACACAAAACAAGAATATTTCACCAAAGAACATTTACATTTTCCCTTGAGTTTAATAATAAGCAACACAACGTTGGTGCCTCAGATTCTCTGAACTATCCAAACCCTTTGATTTCGTGAAATCACCTCATCTTAACATTCCTTTTAAACGTTTGTCATAAGCCTCGTGTCCTAACAGGTTCTTTTTCCATATAGTATTTCAACAAACTCGCTTCTGCGCGTATCATTTTCAACAGAATTAACCACTCCCATATTGGTAGAAAACAAAGAGTGAGAACGCATTACTTTTCCAAGAACAAAAAGAATGACGAAAAAAACTTTATTTTCATCCAGTAAATTACTAACAGGTAGTCATTTTTATCAACCCAATTTAAACTCAAACAAACAAAAAAGAGTACTTGTGCGCGATCAGAATAGTAGGATTACGAAACAGAATTCAGCTCATATTTCCTCCACGTTTTGACGATGCATCGCTCCGTTTCTGTTCTTTTTAGCATGTTAAAGGCTTAATCGATTGGATAGTCAGTCTCCTAAAAGTTGTTGACCCCAGGTGATGTCAGACTTTTCACACACACACACACACACACACACACACACGCGCGCGCGCACGCGCGCACGCACGCACGCACGCACGCACGCACACACGATGTCATTTGATCTGTGTGTGTGTGTGTGTGCGCGCGCGCGCGCGCGCGTGCGCGTTTACGCACGTGCGCGCGCATGTGTGTGTTTGTGAGTGTGAGCGTGCGCGCGCGCGCGCGCGCGCGTGTGTGTGTGTGTGTATGTGTGTGTGTGTGTGTGTGTGTGTGTGTGTGTGTGTGTGTGTGTGTGGTGTGTGTGTGTGTGCGCGCGCTTGCGTGCGTCTGTGCGTTCGCGCGTGCGCGCGCGCTTACGTGTGTGTGTGTGTGTGTGTGTGTGTGTGTGTGTGTGTGTGTGTGTGTGTGTGTGTGTTAGCTTTGCTGCTGATAGGGGTGAAAGCAATAGGGAGGTGGGAACCGGGGGAGTTAATCGGCTTATTGAACGGACAGATCAATACACTTTGATCATGCCTGACGCTGCTCTTGAAGCACTCCTATACATCATCAGGATCGCTGTCTGTCTGGCTCCTAGCTCTCTTCTGGCTTCTACAGCTGTTTGTTTGTCCTCTGTCTCCGTCTGTCGGTCTGTCTGTCTGTCTGAATGTCTGTCTCTCTCTATCTCTCTCTCTCCCTGTCTACATATTGCTCCCTCTCTCTTTCTTTCTTTCTTTCTTTCTTTCTCTCTCTCTCTTTCAAGAACAGCGAGAGCGAAGAGGGAGAGAGAGAGAGAGAGAGAGAGAGAGAGAGAGGAGAGGGTTGGGCAGACAGACAGACAAAGACAGTGTCTGGTAGTTTTGCCAGATGATAGTCAGACGGACAGACAGGTAGATAGACAGACCGAGATGATGCATGGTAGCGATATCAGATTACACTTACTCTCTCTCTCTCCCTCTCTCTCTCTTCTTGATCTCCTCTCTTCTCCTCTCTTTTCTCAGTCTCTTTTTCTCTCTCTTCGCCTTCTGTCTGCCATCTTTTCTCTGTCTCTCTCTCTGTCTTCTTCTCTCTTCTCTCTCTCTCTCTCTTGTCGTCTCTCTCTCTCCTCTCTCTCTCTCTCTCTCTCTCTCTCTCTCTCTCTCTCTCTCTCTCTCTCTCTCTCTCTCTCTCTCTCTCTCTCCAACTCTTCCGCTAGCCTTCCGTCCTCCCAATTACACCCAAGAATTCAAAGTTAATGCTACCAGAGGTTTTTGACTTCCATGATTCGTGTCACGCGCGCGCGCGCGCGCGCACACACACACACACACACACACACACACACACACACACACACACACACACACTCACTCACTCACAAAGAGGTCAGAGAGAGAGAGAGAGAGAGAGAGAGAGAGAGAGAGAGAGAGAGACTGTCAGACAAATACGGAGAAAGAAGCAGAGAAGGACAATTAGACAGAAAAAGATAAACACATTCGCATGGATGCGAATGCCCAATACAGTGAGGTACATTAATAACACAGAATGATCAATGCATTTTGGGTATTGTGGAATCAAATTTGAAATATTCATTAGGTACTTATGTTACAAGATCTGAATTTGGAATGATAAATACATTTTGGGGTGTAATGGAGTCAGATTTGATACATCCATCGGGCACTTACGAAAGTTATATCTTATCCTTTTTTAAGTTTGATTCATGTTGAAGTTCTTGACGGATACAATTACATAACCGACATCAGGAATACACCTGACTAGATTTGTATAAAATGATCATTGCGAAGGGGAGGTTTATTTTGTGTGAATGTCGATAGTCGTTAAAAGCAAACATATTCGTTAAAAGAGATGGAGCATTACAACTTGGGAGTCTCTTGTACATAAGGAGACCTTTATTGTGCTAAAGGTTACGTATAAGTGAAAAAATGCCTTCGTGCTCACAGTCCGACTCTACGAGAAGGTCTGCCTACTTTGACAGCTCTTTCGTGAATGGTATTAAAGTAAACTATTGTTAGCTGAATCTCAAAGTTTCAGAAATAGACAAGAATAGATCGAATATAAGAGTGAAAATATAATGTTCTTGCACGCAAATTCAAAAAAGGTTTTGACCTTTTTCTGTATATTTTACTTGCAATATATCTAGGTTAATGTTCTGTTTTGATCAAGAGACAGATTGTTATCTACTGTTATTCCTAAGACTTTGTTACTGGATACTTCTTTTTTTATCGCTGGAAATACAAAGTACTGGTACATTTTGGCTAAGACTTTGCCGTTTCTGTCTGGTAGTAATCATGAATCAATTTACGTTTTTTAAGATGGAGGGCCATGTGATCACACGGTCCATTTAACCAAAAGATTAAGGTTTTCTTGGATGTCATTACAATCAAGTTGCGGCCAAAATAGCTGAGGTCTAAATTAGTATTCTCGGCGAAACATTTTGCTGTGTATTTTCGAGTATAAATGGTAGACAATTGATATAAAATGAAAACAACAGAAGACCTAATTCTGAACCTTGTAGGAATCCAAATTTGTTGAGAAGAAAATTAATTCACATGTGTTTATAAATACAGCTTGTTGTCTGTTGGACAGAAAAGATGAAAACAATTTTAGTGTTTTGAGAGATAGCCTCTATATTTCGAGTTTTCTGGAAAAAAATGTAGTGATTTTTTACGTCAACGAAAAAAATAAAAAGGAAAAAAGATTATGAGAACTGGTCGTTATTCATGATTACAAGGCAACTATCTGTCAGTTTAAACGTACTGTGTTGCACAATCGATTTTTTTTAATCGCAATTGATTTGTATGGATTAAATTATATATTATTGGATGAGAGAGGAGAGACATGTTAATGTGTAGTTCTAATGGCTTAGAAAGAACATATAAAATCGAAAAAGGCTTGCAATTTGAAGGATTAGCAATGTTTCCTGATTTGCCTATCGGTGTAATTCTTGCTTTTTTTTAATAACTGGAAAACATTGTCTCAATAAAGGATATAACTGCAAGTTAAAGTTTCTACGGTACAAGGTGCAAAGAGTTTTAAAATCTTACCACCTAAGCCATAAATGCCACCAGGGGCTGTCTGTTTCAATCATCTAAGTGAAGAGCAAACAGTGCAAATCCAAAGGACTGATATCTAAATCTGAGTGCATATTCTTTCCCTCGCAGCATTTCTGTAATTCTTCTCTGTCGTTATCAACTGGTTGATCATTTTACATCATTCCATCTGCAAATAATGAAAAATGGAGAGAGAGAGAGAGAGAGAGAGAGAGAGAGAGAGAGAGAGAGAGAGAGAGAGAGAAGAGACAGAGACAGAGACAGAGAAACGGGGATGGGGATACAGACAAACAGGAAGGTAGACAGACAGAAATATAGACCGTGAGAGAGAGAGAGAGAGAGAGAGAGAGAGAGAGAGAGAGAGAGAGAGAGAGAGACAGACAGACAGACAGACAGACAGACAGACAGACAGACAGACAGACAGAGACAAAGACAGAGACAGAGAGACCTTACCTGGGATCACTGTGGTAGGTGGCCGCATGCAGGGGCAGTCGACCTGTCTTGTCCGCGATGTTCTGCCGGGCTCCATTCCTCAGCAAATACACCACCCCGTCCAGCCAGCCCTGCAGTGGCAGAGGACACGGTAACTGAACGAACGAGCACGAACTGTCGCAGTGTTACATGTCAACGGACGGAACAGACTTGATGTCTGAAACAACTTGCCTGGGTTATGGTGGCAGGTCCTTGAGGAAGAGGTGGATGAGGGCGCTTCGGTTTGAAACCTTCTTGGCTCGGAGGGACAAGTGGGAATGGGTGACAGTGGGCAGGGAGAAATGGGGAAGTGAGGAAGTGAGCACTGCCAAAAAGCTGAAAAGTGAATACTGCTAGAAGATGAAAAGTGTTCAGCAAGGATTGAGGGGGAAGGAAGGAGAGAGTTGGAAGGGATGAGGGGGGGGGGGGTATAGAAGGAGAGGGCAGGGTGGGGAAGAAGAGAGAAATGGGTCAAGAACAGAAGGACTGGGGGGGGGGGGGGATAAAGTAAATAAAAATAGTAATAATAATGTTAAGAGACAAAATCAAGATAAGTAAGAACAAAGGGCTGTTATGGAGGAAAGTCAGTGTTTGATATTGATTCCATTTGGGTGGATAGTGCCAAGTTTGTGAATAAGGAGGGACTCTTGTTCTTTACGTCTTATAGAGGAAGATGAATTTTGCCAGACTGCAGCAATCTGCATGTGGGAGAGGTTGTGGCCGGAAGAGCAGAAATGGTTTGCAATTGGTGTATTGTAACCGAGACGGACTGCTCGTAGGTGTTCAGTGAAACGGTCGTTAAGGGTTCTGTAGGTTTCTCCAACATACAAGAGGCCACAGAAGGAGCAAGAAAGAATGTAAACTACATTGCGGGACTGACAAGTGAAAGGGTTGCGTATGGAAATTTTGCCTGAGGGGCCACAGATGGTTGTAGAAGAGTTTAGGTGAGGACAGGTTTTGCATTTGGGTTGCTTGCATGGAGAATTGCCAGGTGGTGAGACTGTGTTTGTGGACAATTTTGAATGCACAAGAAGATCTCTGAGGTTGGTGTCACGTTTGTAGGCAACTAGTGGAGGCTGGGTGAAAATGTGTTTCAGGGAAGGATCAGTCTGCAGAATGTGGTAGTTCTTCATAAGGATGTTTTTGATGGCGAGGTTGTGAGGATGGAAGGTGATAGCAAGAACAGGCCTGTCGTCTGATGAAGGAGTGATCTTTTGCTTAAGAGCGGTGTTTCTGGGAATTCTAGAGGCCTTTTGTAGGGCTTCTTGGCAAATGGGTTCAGGGTATCCACGTTCAAGGAAAAATGAGATCATCAGGGTAGATTGTTTGGCGAAATCGTCATCATCGCTGCAGATGTCTGTTAATAAAGAAGATTACATCTCACCCCCTCCCCCCCCCCCCCTTTTTTTTTTTTTTTAAATGGTTACAAGCGGGAACATTACAGAAAGCTAAGAACAGTCAATCCGCTTGTGAAAGGTTGGTTGAATCAAAGAGGTGAATCGGACTACCCTCTGTCTCTCGTGTCTCTCTTTTCTCTCTCTGTATGTGCGTGTGTGTGTGTGTGTGTGTGTGTGTGTGTGTGTGTGTGTGTGTGTGTGTGTGTGTGTGTGTGTGTAAGAGAGAGAGAGAGAGAGAGAGAGAGAGAGAGAGAGAGAGAGCATTCTTACTCCTGTCATCTGAAAAAACTTCCCAAGCCTATCTAATCAGTCGCAAGGAAGCTGATTCCTACGCCGAGAAGAAAGAAAAGCCGACAATCAGGCACTGAGAGACATCGAAGGCTTGGTAAGGAAATGAGAAGAGAGAGAGAGAGAGAGAGAGAGAGAGAGAGAGAGAGAGAGAGAGAGAGAGAGAAGATGTACTGGCGGCATTGTAATGCTTTCAGTGCTTTGGTTTATTTTCTGTTTATCTTTATTATCATTATAATCTTTTCATGGATGAAGAGGAGCTATGCAGCTTATTATTTAGTCTTCAATAAACGTCATTTTGATTTGATTTGACTTCGCTTGAGAGAGAGAGAGAGAGAGAGAGAGAGAGAGAGGAGAGAGAGAGAGAGGAGAGAGAGAGAGAAGAGAGAGAGAGAGCATGTTCGTTTAAATCTTGATGACAGTTTATTACTAATCATTTTACACCATAGCCCAATCAGTTCAGTGATTACAACGAGTAGTAAAAGTAGTAGTAGCAGTAAGCTTAGTAGTAGTAGTAGTAGTAGTAGTATAGTAGTAGTAGCAGTAGTAATGGTAGTTGTAACAGCGGCAGTAGTAGTAGCAGCAGCAGCAGTAGCAGTAGTGGCAGTAGTAGCAGCAGTAGATATAAGCCATCGTGGCTACTGTGATCATAGTTTGTGTTGTTTAATTTATGACGTCTTGTAAATCATGACGACAAAGCCAATTAGTTCCATTCGAGCAAAGACTTTCAGGAATTCAATGCGAATGGAACCGTAAGGCGAAAGCAAATCACCCGATAACTGATCGAACAAAACAGCAGTCGTGACAGCAGCGTTCATTTCGGAATTAAAACAGCAAACTGGTCACGCTCAAGCACGTTACTTGACGCGCTGTGGCAGTTCCTTCACAGGCTGAATAGTCAGTGTTCGATTCCCCAATGCCACAGAGAAAAATCCTGGTCAGTTTTTAAGGTGAGTAGGAACAAAAATGGGCGAAGGGTAATGGGTCAAGTTAATAAGATAAAAGATATTTGTCGTTGTTACTGTTGCTGCTGCTCCTTCTCATCATTATCCTATTACCACTAAATATAATGATGATGAGTATAATGATATGATAATGATAATGAGCAAGAGGAGGAGGAGGGAGCGATATGTGAGTAACAAATAATACCTGCATCATCTACAAATATCAATTTTTAGCGCTGATGAATATTTGGCTAACACTGTTCTGAATTCTTGTTCTTAACTTGTTTCAAGTCAATCATAGTCAGCAACAGACGAGGACAGGGACAAAAGGACACCACACCACACACACACACACACACACACACACAGAAAGAAGAGAGAGAGAGAGAGAGAGAGAGAGAGAGAGAGAGAGAGAGAGAAAACAAACCTGGTAGGCAGCTATTGAGAGCGAGGTCCGACCGACGCCATCCTGAGCATTGATGTCAGCTCCCATCTTCACCAGACGTTTGACAGCCGCCATTTGCTGACTGAGAACAGCTTGACCTAGGGGCGTCATGCCTGTGCACATCATTATATCATCGTTATCATCATCATCATCATCATCATCATCATCATTATCACCATCATCATTACCGTCATCGATTTGTCACCACCATTACTCTCAGCATTCCCCCTCCCCACCTGATGTTCAGTTGCTGCTGTCTGTTGACTGCTTTATCTGATTCCAAGGTTTTATGCCCGCGAACATCATCGTGAACGTCAACGTCGTCATCTTCATTGTCATGGTTCTCTTGACATTGTCATCAACAACAGCAGCAGCAACCGCCGCAGCAGCAGCACCAGAGATTGAAATGCCAACCTTTACTGACTCGGAACCATGTGACCAAGATGCGGTATGTCGATGTCAACATCAGCAACAGCAGCAATATTGTCGCTTCCATATCATTATCATTATCGTCACTATAATCACAATCATCTTCATTCGATGTTTGACTGCTACTGTCTGCACCGTCCGGTCCGAAGACATCATGTTCATGTACTTCATCTTCGTCGTCCTCGTGAACATCTTCACTGATATTATTATCTTAATCAGTATCACCATGTTTTGCACCACCATCGTCACGAGTGTCATCATAATTATCACCGTGGCAGTCATTGTCAAAATTACCATTTTAACTGTCACTGAGATCATCCTTGTCATCATCAATAGCAACGGGATCAGAATAACGTGAATATGACTTCTTAATAGTTTCTGGCATTGATGATGTGATCGTCCTCATCTGGCCGCCATTTTTACGATCAGAAACGTCATTGTTGTCATTGTCAGCAACACCTGGGATATGAACATGCCTGTGTTAGTTTTCATTATTGTCGTATGCATTATCCCCATCCGTTCATTGCTTCCGCCATCATTGGAATCATTGTTGTTATCATAAACAAAGGTAGAATGATTTGAACACGACTATCTTAGTTTTCTGCGTGGTTAATGTTACTGTTCTCATTTTTGTCACCACGACCTACATATTTTTCGTTATTATTAACAACAACACGAATTACATGAACATGGTTGTGTTTGTTTCCTGCGTTGTTGATGTCATTACCTGATATCAAACGATAATCAAACAGCAAAAATATCGCTCGTGGCCTTAGATTGCCCTGTCGTGACCCCTTTGTACTACATGATGTATAAGTGCAGCTAGCAAACAACGGCAATGCAACAACATAAGCAACACTAGCACTTGCAGCGAGAAAAAAGAACGACTACCATAACAACACCGGCACTCTAACATTCGCTAGCTTTCAGACTCAACGGGAATTACGTTAGAAAAATACATTTCTTTGTACCTAACAGAACCACAGCAATTCCCCTGCATTATCTTGCCTTACCCTGCCTCGCTTTTCTTCCTCCCCTCTGCAGGCGTCACCAGAATGCAGTGATAACAACCTGTTCACCAATCTGTTCAATTTCTCGCCTTCGAGTGCCATATTATCAGCCAATCTATGTCTGTCTATACGTCTGTGTTGTCAGTCCATTTTGTCGTACGTTTGCTTGTTTGCCTCTTCGTCGATTCCGCTTTATTTGTTCCTGAAGAATGATATTGGTAATGTTGATCCTTTCACATGGTCATATCATCTCTGCTTTCTTCTCTTAACTGTTGTAAGCAGGTTCTCATGTGGGCCATTGCCATGGAATCTGCTAATTCAAGGTCTTAGCAGTCAGTAAATAAGACGTCAAAAAAATGTTACAATCCTTATTTCCAGCAATAGCATCTGTCTTTGTGATCCTGCATATTTCGCAGATACATGGGAAGATAGGAAGTAACACTTCAACGGGTCACCCGCGAGTACTCGTTCGTTCACCAGATTTGGTTGCAGTTGATGCTGAGAACGTTTATAACCGTTTTTCCTCCCGTTCTAACACGAATATAAGGTGATTCACCAGATCATGTCGCAGCTGATTATGAGAACGTTTATAGCCGTTCTTCCTTCCGCTCTAACACGAATATAAGGTATTAGACTATTAACGTACTAAGCTGTATATGCTGAGAACAAAACCAAGAAACAGAGGCAGAACACGACTCACCGTCGGCATTGGGTTGCTCCAGTAGGGACGGGTCTTTCTGCACCACACTCACCAGCTGACGGGTATCTCCCCTGGAAGCGGCTTGATGCACTAGACCTACCACGTTCTCCACTTCCCCCTCTGCCTCCCCATCGCTCTCTGCACGGACACAGCATGAACACAGCAAAGTCATGCACTTGCTGACGCATGCTCGCTTTCGTGCGCGCTCACACGGACGTACATACATGCACACGCACGCGGATCTTCGAGCATAGTTACATTAGCGAGGGCATGCGCGCACTCACACACGAGAACTGAGAGAGAGTGGGAGAGAGAGAGAGAGGGGGTGGGGAAGGGGGGGAGGGAGGGAGGGAGAGAGGGAAGGCGGGAGCGAGGGATGGAGAGAGAGAGAGAGAGAGAGAGAGAGAGAGAGAGAGAGAGAGAGAGAGAGAGAGAGAGAGAATAAATTTACGAACGATTTTTAAGGGAAAAAACGGAATTAGCTTATTTGCATCCGGACCCCAGGAAAGAAATATATCGATAAAAAAATATAGCATGACGTCAAATTTTACTAGAACACGCAACATTGTCAAATCCATAAAAGAAATTTAGCAAGAAAAGGAGACTAAAACACTTTTTTTTCGGGGAGAAGATAATGAGATAATTCGCTATACACACAAGAGAGAGAGAGAGAGAGAGAGAGAGAGAGAGAGAGAGAGAGAGAGAGAGAGAGAGAGAGAGAGAGAGTCCTGTTTAAATGTTCTTGTGATAACCATCCTTTTTTTTTGTTCAGTTCGACAAAGATGGATAGTAGTAGTAGTAGTAGTAGTAGTAGTAGTAGTAGTAGTAGTCGTAGTAGTGGTAAGACTAGTAGAAGGAAGAGGAGAAGGGGGAGGGGAAGTAGTAAAAGCTGTAATCGTCGTCGTCGTCGTCGTAGTAGTAGGAGTAGGAGTAGCAGCAGCAACAGCAGCAGCTATAGTAGTAGCAGTCGCAGTAGTAGTAGCAGCAGCAGCAGCGGCGGCATCAGCGCCTGCAGCGGCAGCAGCAGTAGTAGAAGTAGTAGTATTCGTATTAGTTAGAATATTTGTAGTAATAATGGCAGGGTACCGTCATGATTATCGTTATCAGAACTTTTCTTTTTATCTTGAACTGAATACAAATCAAGAAGACATTCCCAGATCATTCCAGTCCACCAAAGGTCTTTCAGGATCTCAACACGAGTGGAACAGTTACACGCGTAAACACTTTTACCAAGGACGGATTGAACGATAAAGCACAGTGGCAGTATTCCTTATGGGATTAAGATTAAGAAGAGTAAATCGCCAATGCTCGTGCACGTTGAAGACGGTAACTGTTTATTTACAGACCAGAAGGTCTATTTTCGAGTCCTTGATGTCACCGATGGAAATCGCAGTTGGTTTTCAGACCGGCTGGGAATATCACAGGTGATAAACATTAAAGAAACGATGAGTGTTGCTATTATTGTGCAAGAGGTGGTAGTTGTTGCTACAGGTACTGATGATGATGATGGTGGTGATGATGGTGGTGGTGATGGTGGTGGTGGTGATGATGACGACGACGAGAACGACGACGACGACGACGACGACGACGACGACGACGACGGGCGAAGAAGAAGAAGAAGAAGAAGAAGAAGAAGAAGAAGAAGAAGAAGAAGAAGATGATGATGATGATGATGATGATGATGATGATGATATATACGCTTCAGCGCGAGCTACAGAGTTGCATTATCTATCCACGCAGTTTTTATGATTAAAAACAAACTTACAGAAACAGATCTGAACGCTTATTCTTAAAGTACAATCAGTCCTTTCAAAGTCATTGTAATAGCTATACATAACGTGAACAGATTAATTTCCTGTTGGACGTAGACTGCTTTCAACGACCTTTTATTGTTATATAGAGAGCTGGCCCTCAACGGATCAATTACATCCAGCAAACCCAACGGTTGTTAATTATTGAGTGATTTCATTATCAGTCATCGTCGAATTAAGTCGACAAAGCGCAGCGTCGCCGACGATGGATGTAAGAGACGGGGTAAATCGGAGCATCCGGCAAGAAACTAACGAGCATGGAGTTTAGGGTTCTCCGCCCCACCCCACCCCACCCCACCCCACCCCACCCACCCCGCCTCTCATGCCCCTCCCGTTCCTTGCACCATCATCTCCTCTTCTCACACCTTCATAATTTGTTTTCTCCATCGTAGTAGTTTTTAATTTTAAAAAATTTCGGGCGCGCGTGCGCGAATGTGTGTGTGTGTGTCGTGTGTGTGTGTGTGTGTGTGTGTGTGTGTGTGTGTGTGTGTGCCCGCGCGCTTGCGCGCTTACGTGATATCTCAATGAATTTAATCACAGAAAACTCAACATGTTCTGTAATTGCTAACTAAACGTAAGGTTCCTATTTTGTCCAATTCGAATCTCACATTTGATGGAAAGAAGTTATCTTTAAAAAGAAGCTTATCGTTTTCATTTTGTTATTAGCCTATAAGATAAACTCATTTTGAATGTTTATCTAGTGGGTTCAAAACGAAGGCCTGTAAAACCCGGGACTGACAGCACTCCAAACAGAAATTATAAAACTACTCATAGCCCTAACAATAATAATGACAATAATGACAACAAATGTAGAAATCTGTTTATTGACTGAATAAATCGATCGCAAATTCCACCATATAAGCCTTGAGCATTTGATAGGATTAAGAGAGTGGGTGTCCCATATTTCACTTATCCCACAAAAACAATATAAATGCTCCAAAAATAGCAAACGAAATAGGTTCTGAAATATAGTATAACAAAATCATAAATTACTGAAAAGATATATAGGCTGCCACACTTTTACAACATTATAAACGCTTCACAAATAACAAACGAGATAGGTTCTGAAATATAGCATAACAAAATTACAACTTAACATGAAAAGATATGAACCGCACTTTTACATTTACCCACCTGACTGAATGGTGATTGATAACGGCGAGATCTTATTACGCTTGCTGGAGTGACGTCTGCTCAACGACATTATAATTTAAGCGGCTAGGGTGCCTTCACTCTGCTGCTACTCAGCTTATTTCATAAGTTGCTGCCCTTCATTAAAGGACTTGGAGCGTACGTGCAATCTTCACATGCATGTTGCTTTACGTATGACTGTCACCTCCGTTTAAAACAGGTGGTCAGTTTCATGTGGCAGCCATCTTCACGTGGTGGTCATCTTCATGCAGTAGCCATATTCACGCTGTTGTCATTTGCACGTGGTGAACACTCTCACGTGGCCGCTGTCCTTATAATGTCAGTGCAATATGGTAGACATCTTTACGAGATCATTTTCAGGTGGCGGTCATTTCCTTGTGGTGATAACCTCATAAGGTGGTCGTCTTCTTCATCTTTATGTGATTGTCATCTTCATTTTGTATTCATCAACAGAGACAGTGGAGGGATATTGCTTGTTTGTTTTCACTTTGAAGAAAATAAGAACATCTTTGTAATCTGAAGTGTTCACTGAATCATCATTTGTCCTTTTATTGATAAGGAAGGCTGTACTGTGGCCAAGCTCTTACCAGCATCAAAAGAAAGGTAACGTTGACGTATAGACTCTTTGGAGATTTAGGCATTTAACTATATTGGATCGTGTAATCAAATGTTATCAACATTATTATTAAATGCATTGACATAGATAAATACTAGAATCTGTCTGCTTTGTTACTTCAAGGTTCCGTTAATGTTTATCGCTACATATTGGTTTATGTTGACAATTATGTTTTGATTGGATTGTAGGCATATTGCTCGCGCAACTCACTGCATTGCAAATATTGTAAGTCTACAATTACCACCGTGTATACACCTACCCCGCTGAAACACACACTTCACTAAAACGTTGGGGTGAACTTTAATAAGATATATTATACTTAGCAGGAAGGCAGAAGACGGTAAGGTGTCAAATAGTTTTACTGATTTGGAGACTTTAGTGCACGACTAAGCACAAATATAAAGTCTGTTAATCAGTCTCCTGCTCCATATGGAAGGAAAGAAAGAGTGGATCACCACGACCCCCCCCCCCCCCCCCCCCCCTCCTTCCGCTCCCTCATCACACAAAAACGAAAGGTTTCAAAACGATCAGGATATAAATGGTACGAACAGGGAATACACGAACTTGCTTTTAAACAAAGATTCTACCCATCTGACAGTATATCAACAAAGGTATTGACTTCTCATCTATCTTAGTTCATTTCATTATGTTCTTTCTTTTTAACTTGATAACGGGTGGTGTGCATTTACACGGTAGACTTATGCACCCTGTTTACAAAGATCGACCCTGATTAGAAAATGGATATGGTAAAGGGGCCTATGGCACTCTTCAGTTGTCAAGTAACAGATGCGTGTGTCGCAATCTGTCTAGTCAGTCAGAATCTAACCGTGCCCGCGTCTTCAGAATAAAGAATTTTTCAAGCAAAAGAACCAGTACAATGGTACTTCTATACTTAACAATTATACGAAAAGTTTAGTGGTGATTCTGCATTAGTTCACCGGTATAGGCCTACTCGAATTTTACCTATAGGCTAGTTCAATACCTCCTCTATTGTTGGCATATATAACAACTTAGCGATAGAAGTGAAGCAAAATCAGTTAAAAGTAGAACGTAAGTTCCATTATTTTTCCCAAAACGTTGCGTGCTACACAGAATTTGCTAAAGCAGAATTTCAAGTTGTTCCCTGTGATATAGGAGTGTTAGTGGTCTTGCCCACACAAGAAGGCGAAAGACTGAGCGGGCACTGCCCGGTAGTGCGTGATGTAAAAACTTACGTCGAGGAAGGTTTTATAATTCTGTGTTTTGACATCCAATAAGGGAGTGAAACGGCATCCACGGTTATTCAAAACATAACGAGTGCACTGGTAGTTTGATCTGGGCTTTCTCTACAACTTTCCGTGCTGATTTGTCTTTAGTTGTGTAGTAAATAACAGTAGATGTAAGAGTATCATTGTCACGTTCTTTTCACATCTCCTGTGATCCAACCTTAGGAACAGACGGCATGGTTCACGGTACCAAAGAGCTGTTTCTGCCACAGCACATGTCACCTCATTCCACATCTGTTAAATCTTGTCGACTTTACAGCTACATTCCTTACACACTCACCACCGGCTCGCGATGCATGCGTCAGTAAGACATACCAACCAACCGCGA
This sequence comes from Conus canariensis, assembly GCA_033310375.1. Classification (NCBI taxonomy): domain Eukaryota; kingdom Metazoa; phylum Mollusca; class Gastropoda; order Neogastropoda; family Conidae; genus Conus; species Conus canariensis. Next base: position 85,713,079 of record CM065716.1, on the reverse strand, counting down.
GGAGCGTAAACTCATAAACACAGTGCTGTAAACAACTTGTCAATGCACAGGCAACGAACGTATCGCAACTGTCTGTGACTTGATACTTCCTCGCGACGGCAGTAACGCGTGTAGCGCCAATCTCTGGAACACAGCAGAACAGGGCCAATCTGGATGATTCCTTTCTCTCCAGTGAATACCAGTCGCTTGTTGAAAGCCAGCAGACCGTGTTCTCGACGCAGGTAAACCTAATGCAAAAGCGCTGGTTACACAACAGTCATATTGGAGGCGGAGCAACAAGGCGGAAAACACCGAGTTCGGAAGCATTCTGTTATGGCGATATATAACTTGTTCAATCAAGGCTGACACGGCAGTGGTCATTCACTCACGTCTTGATCCCCAAGTAATTACGTCCATTGGCAGTGAGAAACTGCAAAGTGTATAATGGATCACGTACCTGCCAAAGCCGTTAATTTATGTTGAGCGAATGCCAGATATAAGCTGCACGCTTCAAACACCGAATAAGCTTCGTTCTTTCTACCTGGAAAGCTAAATTATCTTCTTTTTTTTAAATGTATCAATGCTGTGTCCATTCCAGCACATGTGATGTTTTTCTCTACTGACAGAAACAAGTATCCGGAGAGAAGTTTTGTTAAGTGTTGTGCGTCGGTATGGTTTATTAGATGATACCCATTTATTTGTATTGCTGGGAATACTTCTAGAATGCATCATTGAAAATGAAACCGGGGATCTCTTTGCACAGGAAAGAATACAAGAGGCTGGAAAGAGTGGAGGGGAAGAAGGCAGAGAGAAAAAATAAGGAGAAAAGAAAGCGCGGACAGATGAAGAGAAAAAAAAGGACAAAAAGAAAAGGAAAGAAAAACGGACACACACACACACACACACACACACACACACACACACACACACACACACACACCGCGCGCCGCGCACGCACGCACGCACGCACGCACACACACACACACACACACACACACACACACACACACACACACACACACAAGATTAAACAGAGAGAGAGAGAGAGAGAAGAGAGAGAGAGAGAGAGAGAGAGACAACACACACACACACACACACACACACACACACACACACACACACACACACACACACACAGTGGGAGGGAGAGAACAATGACACCATGCTCTCCTGCTGGACAACTCGGGGCATTTCTTAGACCGAAAATCCGCTAAATACATACCAGTTAAGGACTGCGTTTGTGTCGGTTTCGGCAAAACAAAAGAAACGTTCATCAAAAGATTAAAAAAGGCAAACTTTTGGCCGAATTCTTCTTTTCCGAATGGGCATTTTCGCCACGATTTCTCGGAGTCGCAGACCTGTGTTAGGTGGGCTGCCAGTTCACCGCATTTGCATGTAATCGGCATACACCTGTATTGTAGTAAAAGAGTTTTAAATTTAAAAAAATAGGGATCCAGTAAGATGTAATATTGCCAACAATTTTTCCATAAGTAGATTTGGCTGAATTATCACTCTTACTTTAAAAGGGTACTAAAGCTCTTGATTTGTGCGCTCTGTGAGCCACAAGGTCGTCTGCACCTGTCTTAATTCGTTTCACGGTGCTGAGCTGCCCAGTACATGATCAGCCAGGCAGGGAATACACCTGCTAACCTAGTTCCCCTATATCAGTGTGTGGAACATGGTCTGTCACAAACCAGCAAAGTTTATTCAACTCTTCTTGTATTCATCTTTCTTGTACACATCAGTTCAGTTTGTTTTCAGAAACAAGGTTATCTTCCTACTATGATCTACCAAGGCCAAAAGAAGTTGGGAAAAGAAAAGTGTGGATCGAGGCTTCGCATGAAAAAGGGAAAAACAGAATAAAGGAAAAACAGAGAGAGAGAGAGAGAGAGAGAGAGAGAGAGAGAGAGAGAGAGAATCAAGACTTCCGCTTGATCCGGTTTCACTTTCGCCTGCATCTCTCTCTCTCTCTCTCTCTCTCTCTCTCTCTCTCTCTCTCTCTCTGTATTTACCTGCATGATATTAGATAACAAAATGGATGTGCCAGCCCCTTGTGTCGCTTCTCATTTTTGAATGCTTGCAATTCAACATTTAGTTTCGGTCTACAAACTGTCAACTGTACTAGTCATCGCGATGCCCGGAATAAAATATAGCTGATTCTTAAAAGCTGAGCCACAGACATATAAAATGAGCTGTTGAAAGATAGCAAAAGCCAGAAATTACATGGGTATATACGCATCATGTGCTTGAGGCGTCTAATAGCAATTCCAGATTAAAAGCAAACACACATACAAGCGAGGAGAAAGAAACCGGAAAGCAATGTGTTCATAAATCGTCTCAAAGGGGCGCTGTTTATTTTGCTTTTTGTCTTTCCGATTGCGAAAAAGACAATTTTACGCCTGACATATGGGCGCATTTCATAATCAATATGGTAAAAGTCATAAAAACTTTTTACCATAACAGAGTTCATCAGAATCTGCATTGTGTCATTTTATTTGCTTGATCGTCAAAAGGAATGCAGGTATTGGCGATGACTGTTATATACTTTGTTGCTCAGAAACAGAAACCAATTAAATTTCTTGGATTAAAAAGCATTTCCTTCTTTTTGGCATCCTCTTTTTTCTCCAGTTCCTGTATTATCATGTCTGTCTTTCCTTTCTCCTTTCTCTTTAGCCAGCGATGGTCGTTGCTGTTGATCTTTGCAGCCTACGTGGCTGTTGGTTTGTGCGTGTCCTGTAAGTTCTCTGATCAGTGTGGCTTTCTTTCGCCGCCTCCACACCTTCACGAGCTCACCATTTTGTGCCAGTTTTCTGATCAGTCTGGACTGATTTCTCAATCGTGTCTCACGAAGTCTTCAAGCATCGCTGACAACAATAGTTTTTTTTTTTCCATTTTGTACTACTCGAGGACTGATCACAGGGATAGCTTCAGTTTTGCTTGGCGACAGTAAAGCGCAACGTCTTCGGGACCATATGGGACATCAAGCCATTTTCAAGGGTAGCCTACTTGTTGATTTTGGCATCCATCGATTCCACTGTTGTAGTGCTGTTGATTTTGGTCTCCATCGATTCCACTGTTGTAGTGCTGTTGATTTTGGTCTCCATCGATTCCACTGTTGTAGTGCTGTTGATTTTGGTCTCCATCGATTCCACTGTTGTAGTGCTGTTGATTTTGGTCTCCATCGATTCCACTGTTGTAGTGCTGTTGATTTTGGTCTCCATCGATTCCACTGTTGTAGTGCTGTTGATTTTGGTCTCCATCGATTCCACTGTTGTAGTGCTGTTGATTTTGGTCTCCATCGATTCCACTGTTGTAGTGCTGTTGATTTTGGCATCCATCGATTCCACTGTTGTAGTGCTGTTGATTTTGGCATCCATCGATTCCACTGTTGTAGTGCTGTTGATTTTGGTCTCCATCGATTCCACGGTTGTAGTGCTGATATTGTATATAATTGAAAGTCTAAGACGTTTTGGGATTATCATGAGCTGCAGGCACCACCAGACTTAGGTTTATTTTTTGTTTGTTTGTTTTTGCCATTGCTCTATGAACTGCATGCTTTCTTGGATGGGGTTAGAAAGAGAGAGAGAGAGAGAGAGAGAGAGAGAGAGAGAGAGAGAGAGAGAGAGAGAGGGAGGGAGGGAGGGAGAGAGAGAGAGAGAGAGAGAGAGAGAGAGAGAGACAGACAGACAGACAGACAGACAGACAGACAGACACACACACACACACACACACACACACACACACACACACACACACACACAGAGAGAGAGAGAAGAGAGAGAGAGAGGATCAGTCTGGGATGGGTAGAGAAGCTGCGCCGCGATTTCCATTGAGCTGGTATGAGAGGCGATTATCCGGACCGTCAGAGAGAAAATGACCGGGTCAAATCTGGCGTGGCTACACTGCTGCGCTGTGCGTTGTGTTGGCAAAGTTGATGATTTCAGGGTAGGTGGTCAGAGACCTGAAGAACAAAGCCTGGCAGTGTTAGGGAGCGGTAATCCGATTTGGCATGATCAGAGGTATCCGCCCCTCTGTTATACAGCTCCCTGTCCCGTCGCCGTTCCAGGGTTTTGTCACGTTATTATTAGCCAAGTAGGCTACGGTCTGTGATTGCTATTTCCTTTCGCCACGCTGTGTCAATCCCAGTAATACGTGTCACAACATACGTGATCAATAAACATTGTGAAATGGGGCTTCCAAAGGGCAGTTGTCAACACATTGTACAGCGGAACGCAGCCAAGTCAAGTTCGCACGTGACTGCGTAGCTCATCATGGCTGTACAGTTATCACCTTCAAAGGTTCCTATGAATGAAACTGAATGTAAAGCTATGGTCAAGTTGTCTCATGATGGGCAAAAAAGGGCTAATTACAAAAAGCTATATCTATCCCTGGTGTTATCAAAACAACATTGCACACAACGCATCACAAACGAAAGAACTGCTTTTAGACATTAGGAAGACAAACCCTGACCCAATACCACACCATTCATTTAAACAAATTGAAAGCTCCTCATAAATCATTTACATTTCTGAGACTGGCTATTCCTAATGGTTTAAAGATCGAGAAAAAACAAACAAACAAAAAAACAGGAAAAATATTTCAAGAATGCGGAGAAATGTCAGTATTCCTTCAGTTCCGGGGAAAAGTAGGGGAGGTGAGAGGTGGGGGTGCGAAAAAAAGTATTTTATTCATATTTTTCTTTACTGGGATATCGCTAAAGCGTGGAATTCTCTACCTCTGGTAGAAACCAGTTTTCGACAGGGTAGTGAGAATCTAGTCTAGACTGGCTTTACCGTCTCTGGGTGATGTGAACTGAAAAGATGAGGCGTACGTCTGAAAGGGTGATATCAATCAGCATAGGCTGTAAACATCATACAGCTTCTGCACTTTTTGAAATATCCCCATCCGATACATATCACATTAGTTCAATGTATGACAAAAGTCGATTTGCTATCAATTATCGCACAATATGCATAAAACCCATTACATTCACAGAAATAGAATGCATCCCGTATGCTGAACAGTTCATATTTTCACTTCGATATAATTTTTTTTTCTTCCTTTGAACAAAGTCTCAGCGAAGTTATTTCCTTAATGAAGAAAGAACTTTTGCCCTTTTCTCAACTTGTCATAATCTAATCAAAATCCTTCTTCAAGGGAGATTCTAAACTTCTTCAAATCTCAATATCACACACACACACACACACACACACACACACACACACACACACACACACACACACACAATGAGAGAGAGAGAGAGAGAGAGAGAGAGAGAGAGAGAAGAGATGTTGTGCTTTGTTTAGCATCAATTTTACGTTAGAATATTTACGTGTTCACTAGCTTTTTTGTGTGTAATGTTTTCGCATTCCCTAATGTATTCATTTAGGACAGATTATTTGCTTCACACACACACACAC
>CM065716.1:85695180-85705180 GCA_033310375.1 Conus canariensis | reverse complement strand
CAAATCCTGATCCTGATCTTGAAAAACAATTGATGGGATGACAGAAGAAAAGACCTGGCATATGATGGCTATCAAATGCCACTCTGTGCTTGCAAGCGAAGTCCATTGTCTTAAGTGTGCACGCCAAGGAAAGACTGCTTAAAGGGAATCAAAACTAAAAGCACTGTTAACATACACCGCAATGGCACTGGTTTAGATATATATATATATTTTCTGGATTTGATAACATAAAGGAATGATTAAACTGAAACGAAAAGAAGAAAAGCAGTTCAGAGAGAGAGACAGAGAGAGAGAGAGAGAGAGAGAGAGAGAGAGAGAGTTCTCTCTCTCTCTCTCTCTCTCTCTCTCTCTTAAAACATTCTTGCTTCGGTTGCCTCTTGAGACTCTTCAATTTGTCTTGATGTTTTTCATACATCACTGCGTTGGTCTTTCACGTGTTGATCTCCTTTCTTCCTCTTTATAATATTGTATGCTGGAGCGCAGGGTTTTTTTTTCTATTTTTTGTTTATTCATTTATATTCATACATATATATTTATTCATTCTTTGCATTGCACAAGTCAGAACAAATCTTTCGATTAGCCATGTCTTTCCTGTTAAGATTCCGCTATCTAGAGTTCTCTGCCATTCAAAAGGAAACAAATTGAAACAGTCTGCATCACATCTTCCTTCAAATCGAGTGACTGATTTCCAGACAATTGTCTGCACCCGTGCGATGGTTTAGCTTACATTTGGTGTGTGTGTGTGTGTGTGTGTGTGTGTGTGTGTGTGTGTGTGTGTGTGTGTGTGTGTGTGCGTGTGTGTGTGTGTGGGACAGAGAGAGAGAGAGAGAGAGAGACAGACAGACAGACAGACAGACAGACAGACAGACAGCGAGAGATTATTTATTTCAAAAGATAAGAGATAAACATGAAGATGCTTTTCTCCATCTGACCCTCATCCTTTCAGGGGCAAGGGATGCAAATATAGAACACTATCGCACAATGTAAAACGGATCATAGCAAGAACAGTGATGATTCATATTAGAAATAAAAGTATACACACAGTAGAAGTATCCGTCACCACTCACACACACACACACACCACACACACACACACACACACACACACACACACACACACGTAGTAGGCCTATATAACATTCCCAAGCGGAACGAGGAAATTAGAAGCATTAGAAGGCTCCACACCGGGCACAACAGACTTAACAATCGCTTGTGCCGGAAGCTTAAGGTGGTGCCTTCTCCAGTCTGTCCTTGTGGGCAGGAAGAACAGCAGCGGAGTCTGTGCTCCAAAAATGCCCATTGCATGAACAGCCAAGGAGAGAGGTGTGGCCAACAGAGACAGCTGTAATGACGAAGCTCTACGGCAATCTACAAGAGCTGGAGAAAACGGCATAATTCATCTCAAGGGTCAGACTGACCGTACAAACCAAGGCGTCGCAAAGGAGAAGAAGAAGAAGCATCATTCACCAAATAGTGTCTTCAGCTTAGCCTTAGCTTAAGGAGAAATGAACAGTAATCCCATGAGGCAGTCATGTTCAAGTACACGAGCGTATTTTCATACTCAACATTCTTGTTCATAAAGAAAGATTAAATTTCAAGGCAGTGAGGAATAGGGGATGATGTTCTTGTTGAGGGCAGAGAGAGAGAGAGAGAGAGAGAGAGAGAGAGAGAGAGAGAGAGCCAGCCAGACAGAGAGAGTATGATGGTAATGGTAATGTTGTTTATAGCCCAGCCGACCGCAAAGGGCTATATCAGGGCTGTAACCGTGTTGAAGTTAACTCATAAGTCATTGAAAAAGCAAACAAACAAAAATCTCATTCACACAACTCTTTAAAAGTCATCTTCCAAAAACGCACCGAAAATTTTCTTAAAGGTCTTTCCTCCGCAAAATGTTAGATCAGATGGAAAATGTTAATGCCCCTCAGAAATTCAAAGATCACGTCAGGTGGGACATCTCTGAACAACGTTTTCATGGAGTCTGCCGTAAAGTGTTTATGTCTCACATCATACAAGTCCCTACACTAAAAGGATATGTTTGACTGTGAATGGTACATAATACTGAATGCACCACGGGTCGTCTTCACCTATTAAAAGAGTGTGCGTATGAAAATATGTCACTTAGCAGGCATAATGACTGGTTCTGTTTTCAAGGTACGGTCCCCGATTGCTTCTAGTGAAGGATTTTATATTTATAATCTAACGGTCTAATATCACGTCTCTCTCTCTCTCTCTCTCTCTTAAAAAAAAAAGAAAATTGCCAAGCCCTTATTGCGATGGCGGAAGAACTGTTAGCCAGCGCACTTGTTTTCCTCCCACTACTAATTTGTTCAACGCACGCACGCACGCATGCACGCACGCACGCACGCACGCACACACACACACACATACACACACACTCAAGATGGACACACACAAGATGGCGGCTATGGTCAATAGCTAAACAACACGCTTGCTGAGTTTTTTGCCAAAGTTCCTTAAAATGACCAGGTTCTCCAAAACAAGACCCTGGACGCGAAGTCCTTCAGCGTTGACCACCCTGATTTTGGACAACAGCGATCAAGGAAAAAACAAATCAGCCAAGAACAAGAGAGAACGAAAACCGAGAGCTGAGGACCGTTTCGTTACCCTGAACCAAACGACCTGTGGAACGCTTGGATCTGCCGGTCACAGGCCTGATAACCGGTCAAGCGAAAGCTTTGTAAGTACTGTTGCTGACATGAAAACATTAATAGAAACACTATGCTATCGAATTTGCAACTTAGAGAAAACGATACAAAATCAAAATGAAAAAATTGACCTGATCGTAAAGAACAACAAAATGACGACAATGGTCAGCGTTGCCACCCAGACTGCCGAACAGCAAAGTTATACATCATATGCTGAAGCAGTCAGCTCGGGGCCAATACCGTCGCCCGCGGAGCAGCAGAAGGGTGGCCCTCAGCAAAAAAGACCGACCAACAAGCCTCAAGTCAAAGGAAACGACCATACAATGACAAATAGAACACAGCAAAAACAACGAAGTGACGCAAAAACACATTACGTCAAGGCGACAGCAAAACGTCAGGATTCTGCTCCTAAAGGAAAAAAGAATGACGAAAGAACCGAGTCTGGTCTGCCAAGTCTGCTTTTCATACATGATTCCGTGACAAACAAGGTCAATGACAAGAGACTTGGAGATTCCTTTGGATTTCAAGCAGAATCTCGGAAAACGTTCAAAATCAAGGATATACAACAAACATTTGATTCAGCATATCAAAAACACGACGCGCTACTGATTCACTGCGGAGTGAATGATTTAAAGTCAACATCTCCCACGGACTGCAGCAAAGATCTGGTGCAGTGTATCAGAGGCATTAAGAAAGAAAATCCTGGTCTCAAAATAATTGTCAGCAAAATAGCACCAGTCACAGATACTCAACTGACCATCAAGAGAGATGTGTTCAACGCCCTCCTGACATCAGAGCTGAGTGAAGACGAGGACGTCAGCCTGATCAGCCATAACAACCTGCGCACGAGCTCCTGGCATCTCCATGACGGCCTCCACCCCACCAACAGTGGTGCCAGCGTCCTGGCTAGGAACATCGGGCGTCACGTGAGAGACCTGCTGTGGAGCCGACCTAGGAAGACCGGACGATCACGGTACCAGCCATCCTGGTACTACCAACCCTACCCGGATCCTCTGCTCTACAGCCTGGGCCCCTGGAACAACAGGTTCAGCGTGCTGGGCGACTGGTGAAAGTGGAACTTTGCAAAACACCAGCACCACTTGTGACTAGAACGCAACTCTCGTTAACATTTGAACTGCAGTATAAAAATCATCATTCATTTTCCATTGGCACAGTCATTCATTGATATATTTATGTTATTTACTATATCTCAATGTTGTTTGCACTAGCTTACAAATAAGTTCTGTTGATACGTGAAATTTTCTAATGTTAAAATACGGTTCCTTTAAGGTATTTCAGTGGAACTGTCGATCTATTATAACCTCCCTTGACCAATTAGCACAAAAGCTTGCAGAAGAAAACTACAATGTATTGGCCTTACAATCCCTAAACACACATAGAAACAAATTACCTAAACTTGCTGGCTATTATTTCCCCCCAATTGTTCAACAGGGGAACACAGATGAAAAAATCAACGTAGCCATTTACATCAAGGAAGGAGAAAACTACACCCTCTGCGCAAGTCCCGTTCCACCAGACACACCTGATTCCTATTCCTGCGCAGTCAGGGTTCAGGTAAATTCTAACATCGTATTAACTGTTGTGTCAGTCTATCTACCACGGGGACCTAACGAGTTTAATTCTGAATGGTTACGATCATTACATACAAGACCAGATAAAAACAATAGATATCTTATAACTGGAGATTTTAATGCTCATTCCCCGTTTTGGGAAAAGAATTGTCAGTCGATTACTAGTAACCGTTTTATAGAAAATCTAGTCGACTCGTCCTTATATCTTTTGAATGATGGGAGAATAACACGAATTCCTGACAACCCTAAGCACAAGCCAAGTGCAATAGATCTAACTTTAGTATCTCCAGATCTAGCGCCACTTTGTGATTGGCAAACCCTCGATGACACACTCAATAGTGATCATATTGCTATCATTACTACCTTTGAAACTTCAAGGCCTGAACTAACAGATTTAACAATGGAAAAAGTCCCAAAATATAATTATAAATTAGCTAACTGGGATAAATTCACAGAATTACTAAAAGCATTCTATGTCGACACAGAAGAACTTGATACTCAATCTATTGATGACCATATATCAAGCATCAGTTTTCAGAAAATGCATAATGCTAAATGCAAATGACATCTTTGCTGCCGATATCAGTCCTCAATACCTATGATAAAACCTGTCAAATCAAGTTCAAAAAAGCACGCAGGTAATGCCTGGTGGAATGAGACATGTGAAAAAGGAAAAAAGGAGAAAAACATTAAACTGAGAGAATATTTACGAAGCAAAGGAGAAGAGCGCGCTCAAAAGCTTCTTGAGAAAAAAAGAGCAAAAAATCATTTTAATCACATCACAGCTCAAGCAAAACAGCAATATTGGTCTAACTTTTGTAAGAATGAAATATCAAATCATAAAGATGACCAAAATGTGTGGGAAAAGTTAAGAACAATGAAAGATGGAGTAAACTTGCCAAAATGTCCTGTAAAGCTCCCAAACTCTGATTTCCCTTCTAATCTAGAAAAGGCCGAAGCTTTTGTTGACATATTCGCCAAAAATGGCAGTAAAGATAGTTTATCAACAGAAAATAGACTGCACAGAGAGCAAGAAGAAGGAAAGCTCATCTACAACGATCCAGACCCTATAATAAACCACTATCTGAATGCTCCCATAACAATTCAGGAAGTAGAAGAATGTCTTGCTAATCTGGGCACCAAAAAAAACATCAGTGGGTTTAGACGGTATATCTAATGAAATGTTACGTCATGTCCCACCTAATGTAAAACGCTTTATCTCAGTATTCATTCAAAAATGCTGGAAGACGGCAATTTGCCCTCATTATGGAAGCGTTCTATCATAGTTCCTATACATAAACAAGGAAAACCTCGAAGTAACATAAACAGCTACCGCCCAATTGCCCTGACGTCGCACGCATGTAAACTAATGGAAAGAATTGTCCTAAACAGATTACTTTATTTTTGTAACAAACATCAAATTATCCCCATAAATCAAGCTGGTTTTCAGAAAGGCAGATCAGCAACAGAACATCTAGTAAAACTCACAACACATGTTAAACAACAGTTCGCAAGACGAAAAAACATCCTGGCAACGTTCTTTGACATAAGGAAAGCGTACGAACAAGTGTGGCATGAACGACTTTTGTATAAACTTAAAACTATTGGAATAAATGGAACCATGTATAACTATGTCAAAGCTTTCCTTCAAAGTAGAATTATTCAAACAAGAATAGAGCATACATATTCCAACACTAGAACACTGGAAATGGGTCTTCCACAAGGATCAGTATTATCTCCAATTTTATTTAATATCCTAATTGCAGATATAACAAAAGGCTTATCCAAAGACGTAGTTTTAGTACAGTTTGCTGATGACATATGTCTGTGGATGAAAGTCACTATGAAAAAAACCCCATTAAGATCCTTAAATTACATAAAGATCAAATATCAACATGAATTAAACAAAATCAGTAGTTTCTTACATGAAAATGGATTGACACTCTCGGCAGAAAAAACAAATCTAATGCTTTTTAACTCTGGATATGACCCAGAGAAACTTCCACAATTCACCCTGAATGGGTCAGTCTTACAATACGTCAAATCTGTTAAATTCCTAGGAGTATATTTAACATCAAAACTCTCATGGAACCAACATATTGAATATATTTTGAATAAAGCAAGAAAAAGTTTAAACTTTCTAAAGATCATAAGCAAACAAAAATGGGGACAAGATAAAGAGAGTTTAACACTCCTATCTTCGGCTCTTGTGCGCTCTAGATTGATTTATGCTCAAGAAGTTTTCTTTAGTGCTCCACAGCATCTACTTAATAAGTTACAAAGTGTAGACTGCAAAGCATATAAACTTGCTCTTGGAGTTCCCACACATGCATGTAACATTGGGACTTATAATGAAATTGGAATCTTACCTTTGAACGAATTTCGAAAAGTGTCCGCCTCTAAATTTGTTTTAAAGAACCTTTCACAGAAAAGTTTCTGTACAAATGAAGTATCTCTCAATTCAGAGACAGATTTTGCTAAAAGAGCAAAAGACATAAAATCAACTAAATCTATTCAGTCATACACATCTACTCTTCTTAAAAAAACCCAACATTAACCAAAGTGAAATAGCTGTCAACTCGTCCTTTCCACCCATTCCCAAATGGAAACAAACCAAAGCAAATTATGACACAAACTATACTGAACTGAACAAAAACGATCCACCATATCTCTTAAAATATCATGTAAATTCTCATTTGGAAAATCAGTATAAGGATAATCTTCAAATTTTTACAGATGGCTCAGTGTTAGATGACTATAGAACAGGAGCAGCTTTTATAATACCAAAATTAAAAGTAGAGAAATTATATCATCTTGGCATACACTTGTCAATTTTTACTGCAGAATTAGTTGCTATTCTGATGGCCCTGAAGCATGTTTTAAATTCTTCCATAGAAAATTGTCCACTTTTACTGTGCAGTGACTCAAAGTCGGCTCTTTCTGCCTTACAGTCTTTAAATTCAAAAATTCGTTGTAAGACTATTACAGAAATTACGTGACACATCTCCTATCGATGAAAAGAATAAATGTGACGTTCTGTTGGGTGCCCTCACATTGTGGAATCTCAACAAATGAGAAAGTTGATCAAGCTGCTCGGAGAGCAGCTCGAAATATTGAAGGCACAACTGCACTGAACATTCCGCTAGACCTATCAGAATGTTATACCTTGATTAATAAAGCATCTCTTAACAGTTTCAAAAGGTTATTGAAAGACACAGGTAGTCAATATTATCAAAATTGTATACGATCAAATCCTGACATTCACCCCAAGACGCAATTAGACAAATTCGAAAGTCCGATATCTAGAGAGGTAGTATCCTTAATTCATAGGATGCGTTTTGAATTCACTTCGAACCAAATACAGCAAAAATGTTAAATGCGTATGTGGGGAAATTCTTAGTGTGAGTCACCTATTACTAGATTGTCCAAGAGCAAAGAATACAGTGCACAAGGCTGGTAGTAATATTTCACGTGATAGATCGACACCACTGACATTACCTAAAATGTTAAATAATTATGCTTTTCTTTGTTCATTATGCCCACATTTATTACGTAGTCCAGTAGGAATTTATCTTTAACTTTCAATAACCCCTCATATACAAAAAGAAACTCACACACACACACACACACACACACACACACACACACACACACACACACACACACACACACACACACTCCCTCTCTCTCTCTCTCTCTCTCTCTCTCTCTCTCACACACACACACACACACACACACTCCTACTCTCTCTCTCTCTCTCTCCTCTCCTCTCTCTCTCTCTCTCTCTCTCTCTCTCTCTCTGTGTCTGTAATCACGTTAAGTGGGAAGACGTTAAATTGAAGAACAACACACACATTCAGATGGGTGGATAGATAGACAGACAGATAGATAAATAGATAGATAGAGTAAATATAGTTTTTACATAATCCAAACAAACAATGTAGTATATCCTTTCGGCTATCGCGCCTTAATTCACAGAAAGTGCCCCATAGCTAAGTAGGAAGGTACAAGTAAATTGCAAGGCAGAATCAAATTGAAACATGTTGGTTCGCTCAGAAAACCTGAGTATGCGTCGGAAAACTAGTACTATTTGAAAGAGTCCCGGCCCGTCTTTCCCATAGGAGCCGCCTTCATTGGCTGAATCGAGATAATCGAGTAGATATAGTCCAGAAAAATCATCAAGCCGAATTTTCAGCGAATTGCAGAGTCCGTTTCTTGTTGTTGTTGTTGTTGTTGTTGTTGTTGTGGTGGTGGTGGTGGTGGTGGTGGTGGTGGTGGTGTGTGGTGTGGTGGTGGTGGAAGTGGTGGTTTTTGTTAGTATACCTCTCTTTCTTCTTCTTTTTTCTTCAGTCTTTTTCTCCCCAGATGTTCCAGATGACAGTTTGAAATTCTGAATCATTTTCCAGCCTAATGGTAATCAAATCTCATTTTCGTATCATGTCGTTTGCAACTCGTTTAGTCTTTGTCTTGTTAGCTGGTCATGCCAGAAAGTCTTGAGTCTGTCAACTCGAGGTTCCATCGCAGTCTCTTGGCTTCAGGGAAATCTTGATTTCACACACACACACACACACACACACACACACACACACACACACACACACACACACACACACACACACACAAGTAGAGAGAGAGAGAGAGAGAGAGAGAGAGAGAGAGAGAGAGAGAGAGAGAGAGAGAGAGAATGAGATGATGATGATGATGATGACGATAATCTTTATTCCCAAGGGTAACAGATAAGCAAACACATGCTTTTTTCATCTGGCGCTTGTCCCGTTAAGGGACTAAGTATGACTAGCGACTAAGACTTACAAAGCTTTTAACAAACACAGATATCTTCACAACATTAAAAAGTTCATCCATTAACATTTAAGAAAGAGAGAGAGAGAGAGAGAGAGAGAGAGAGAGAGAGAGAGAGATGATGATGATGATGATGATGATGATGATGATAATCTTTATTTCCAAGGGTAACAGATAAGCAAACACATGCTTTTTTTTCATCCGGCCCTTGCCCCACTAAGGGACTAACTAAGCATGACTAGCGACTACTAAGCATAACTAGCGACTAAGACTTACAAAAATTGTAACAAACACACATATCTTCACAAATGCATTAAAAGTTGATGAGTTGTTCATCCACTAACATTGAAGGCGTAGATGATTTTAAAGGGGGAAAAAAGCAGTTGCAACAACAAACAAAAATAACGAAATTAATTTCAAAGACGAGGGGGAAAAAAATCAGCACACACAGACATAGAACAAGCGATCCTCCTATCGAAGAGAGAGAGAGAGAGAGAGAGAGAGAGAGAGAGAGAGAGAGAGAGAGAGAGAGAGTTACATTCCTTTTGTTCCTTTTGTAAAATATTAACATACAGCAAGCTGCTAAGGATGGTAATTAGAGAACTACAATGCATCAGTGATATCAACTTTTTTTTTTCTTTAACAGTTACATGATGTGGTTACAAGGCAAAACAAGAACGAGCAGTACTACAATCAATTATCAGTTAGCAACAATAAAGTCCTAGCGTCAATAGTCATAACGATTATTATCATGATGTGTGTATGTGTCCGTGTGCGTGAGAGAGAGAGAGAGAGAGAGAGAGAGAGAGAGAGAGAGAGAGAGAGAGAGAGAGAGAGAGAGAGAGCAAAAACCAAGATCGTTCGAAGACTACCCCCATCGCCTCCCTCCCCCACCACCCGCAAAGAGAGAGAGAGAGAGAGAGAGAGAGAGAGGAGAGAGAG
>CM065716.1:85687680-85690180 GCA_033310375.1 Conus canariensis | reverse complement strand
AATGTGATGAAGCAGTCATATTGATCTCTCAAGGAAGTGTAGCGACTTCCTCTGATCTATGACTTATCTTCCCTTTGCGTGTTTGAGTAAACTGAAAGTTATGTCACTTTGGTTAGCTTTCATAACTGTTGTGTTTGTAAAGATTAACTCAGAAATAATCAAAATTTCAGACACTGCGCTTCAGTCTGTGTCTTTCATTTGAGTTGCATGCAAAATATTATAGCAACTCTACAGAAGAAAGCCTCTGATGAAGCAGTTATTCTTTTCTCTACGTAAGAAAGCTTGTGATAAAGTAGTTAATGTTCTCTTTAAGGAAGAAAGCCTGTCATGAAGTAGTTAATGTTCTCTTTAAGGAAGAAAGCCTGTGATGAAGTAGTTAATGTTCTCTTTAAGTAAGAAAGCCTGTGATGAAGCTGTTAATGTTCTCTCTAAGTCTAAGGAAGAAAGCCTGTGATGAAGCTGTTAATGTTCTCTCTAAGTCTAAGGAAGAAAGCCTGTGATGAAGTAGTTAATGTTCTCTTTAAGTAAGAAAGCCTGTCATGAAGTAGTTAATGTTCTCTGGGAAGAAAGCCTGTGATGAAGCTGTTAATGTTCTCTCTAAGTCTAAGGAAGAAAGCCTGTGATGAAGCTGTTAGTGTTCTCTCTAAGTCTAAGGAAGAAAGCCTGTGATGAAACTGTTAGTGTTCTCTCTAAGTCTAAGGAAGAAAGCCTGTGATGAAACTGTTAATGTTCTCTCTAAGTCTAAGGAAGAAAGCCTGTGATGAAGCAGTTAATGTTCTCTTTAAGGAAGAAAGCCTGTGATGAAGCAGTTAATGTTCTCTATGGAAGAAACCCTGTGAGCAGCAGTTATTGTAAAAAGGAAAAGAGCCTGTGAATAAGCAGTTATTGTAAAAGGCAGAAATCCTGTAATGAAGTAGTGACTATTCTCTTTGGGGAAGAAACTTGTGATGAAGCCGTGATGTTGTTGTCTTCAAGGAAGAAAGCCTGTAATTAAGCTGTTACAGACTAGATAAGTAGTGGAGGAAAACATCTGTAGACCTGTAAACAGTTCTTCCAACTGAAAAGAAAAAAAAGGGGAAAAAAAAAAGATAAAAATGTGGGAAGAAGAAAGAGGGAGAAAGGAGGCGTTGGGAATGGGATGAAGTTGGGGGGGTGTGGGGCTGGTGTTGGGATGGAATTGATGAAATGAAGAGTAATGTACATTTGTGGGAAAAAAAAAGGTCAGAGTGATTTCAGATCAAAAGTATGTGTCACAGAAAGTTTAATTTTCATGGTAGATTTAAAAAAAAAAAAAAAAAAAAAAAATCTTAATTTGCTGCTAGATTCACTTCCTACAGCAAAGCAAGGCTTGATTAGTTTTTTTATATTTTGCTGGCCAGACTACATTTGTGAAACATTGACATGTCCTGTGTCCATTCAGTTTCTCTGTTTTTCATTTCAACATGCTCAAGCATTTGCAGTCTTGGTTAATGTTGTATTTAAGACAGAAACTAGCAGACGAATAGATAAAATTTGAAAAAGTTACGAACATTCATGTACAATTTATTGCAAAACAATTTACTCCTTCATCGTCATTATTTCATCTCTTGTTTTTCTCATGCAGGCCCCTGGTCTTCAGGAACCTGATGTAAGTTGGTGGGAGATTTATGTGTGGTGATATTAACTTTGATAAACAGGGGAGTGTTCTGTCTTGTTTGAATTGTTGACATATGTGCCATTGTTGATATTAGTAGTCCTTGCTTTTTTGACCTGTCAGACTGAAGACATGTGCTACGTTAACTTTGATAGTCTGACCCGCATGAAGGCACGCATGACATGGTTGATGTTATTAGCCAGTTTTTCTGTCCCATATGACTAAATTTAAGATTGCTATAAAATGATTGATATTAAAAGACAGTGTTTTTGCCTTTTAAGACTTAATTGAAAATATATTTGACACAATTAATGTTAAAAGACAACAGTGTACATGTAACCTGTCAGATAGAGTAGAAGACATGGATGTGATATCATTTGCATTGATTATAGACAATGCTTATGTTCCATAGGAATGAATTGAAAATGTATCTGTGACAGAATAAAAGGACAGTACATCAATCTGAGTGATTTAAAGACATTTGTGACATAATTAATGTTATTAATTAATGTTATTGTACTATTCCTCTGTTGTTTTAGACCAAATTGAAGATATGTGAAAAAAATGTGCTCTGTTGTGCTAGAAGAAATTAAAGATATGTATTACAGTGTCAATAATAAGAGATAAATCCTCTGCTCTGTATGGTTGAATATAAATTTCTGAAGATATGTCATATGTCAAACATTATGAATATTACAAGACAATATCCATGTTCTATTTGGCTGAATTGATGGTATATGTTTGCCTTTGTTGTGTCGACATGTCGGACTCATTTGAAAATATGTGTAATTGATGTTAACAGAATGAATGGAAACCGTAATTTTAACTTTCAGTTACTGTGTATGTCTGAATCAGTTGGACATTTGT
>CM065716.1:85662680-85682680 GCA_033310375.1 Conus canariensis | reverse complement strand
GATGACTTTGAAGAGGAAAATGTTCCCCCACCTCCACTACCTCCACATCCAGAGGTCTCTTTTACGTGTTCTACTGTCTTGTCCTTGTGTATACAATCATGGAATGTTGTGTAAATTTTCTTGGCTACTTGTAGAATGTGTATGCATGGACTTGGGTCAGGCCATATGAACTCATGATGTTCAGTATTCTGATATCGTTCAGTCGACATAGGCCATTACTCAAGCCCTGAAGATTGGAAGGCATGCAAAATGTTCTGGGCACATAAGCTACCTAAAATTGCCAA
This sequence comes from Conus canariensis, assembly GCA_033310375.1. NCBI lineage: Eukaryota > Metazoa > Mollusca > Gastropoda > Neogastropoda > Conidae > Conus > Conus canariensis. Next base: position 85,682,396 of record CM065716.1, on the reverse strand, counting down.
GAGTTGATAAATTGCATGCACACAGACTTTTTCAGGCTACATGAATTGAAGGGCCTGGCATCATTCAAACTCATAAACTGCATTGAATTGATCTGGTCAAAGAGGATGGCTGAGCCCCAGAAATGGCATTAAACGTTTCAAACTCCAGAAGACAGAACCATTAAGCCACATTGGCTACACTGTGTTATTTAAAACACACAGGCCTCTTGAAACTATGCAGCTTTGAATCACTGAAACTGTGTATTTATTATTTTCTGTTAAGTTATTATTGATGGTAGATGGCAAAGATGTTGTAACGAATGCTTTAGCCAAAACAGGATCTCCACAGTAGTTTGTACTCAGACATGTGTATGAGATGTTGAAACCAGTCCATTTCTTTTTTTTTTTTTTTTTTTTTTTTTTTTTTTGACATTTGTCTTGATGTTCTTTGTATTTGAAGGAATGAATGGGAGAATGAGTTGACACAACTGACTCCATGTATATGTTGGAATTATATAATCGTGCTAGGAGAGTATTAGCAAAGAGGTTTTTAAATTTTTTTTTTGTTTTTAAACAAACTTGCACACACAAAAAAAGACATTTGTATCATAATAATTGTACAAAAACACAAGTCAGACACAATAAGAGAACAAACACGCATGTGGCATGCCCCCCCCCCCCCCCCCCCCCCCCCCCCAAAAAAAAAAAAAAAAAAGAAAAAGGAAAAAAAAAAGAAAGAAAAAGTCGCAGACACACACACAAACATACATGAATTGTAAGCAGGATATATATGCATAAACTTACACACATCCACACACACACACAGAGACATATACAAATGTATAACCTCAAAAACAAGGAAAATACCAAAGGGTGGCAGGGGGGAGAGGCTGAGAGAGAGAGAAAAAAAATATTAAGATGGGTCATTACAACAAGAGAATGGACATCTAGTTATGTTAAAAGATACCAGCGTCTACCATTCTCAGCTACGTAGTATTATCTAGGTTGGGATACTCAAGTTGGGACCATGTGTACATATATAAGAGTTGTTACAAAAAACAAAAAAACAAAATAACGAGAAAAAAAAAAAAAAAAAAGTCACAATAAGGGTAGGAAATGATAGAGGAATAGGGAAACCAGGTTTTGTCAAATTGATCTGAATCATAGTTCAGAAAGGCTAAGTATTTTTCCAGTTTAAATCTACAGCTTAAGATTGTTAGGAAAACATGAAGGTCTGGGTGGTTATTTTGTAGTTTACATTTGTAAACATAAAACTTAGCAAACAGCAGAATAAAGTTAAGAACTTTGTCAGTTTCCACATTTTGTTTAACTCCAAACAGAGAAACCAGTCCAGTCTTGTATGTTGTGCATTGGGGATTTCTTTTGTCTGACTTTATTCAGTGCTGTAGAATGGTCATAGATAGGGGTTCATGGCAATATGCGCATCCGTATCAGATGGGCTTATGACACTTTATACTTAGGGGAGGGTGGGGAGGGGGTTCTTGACTGCCAGCATATATATTGACTTGCTGCTTGTCTTGCTTTCCACATACATGATGCAGAGAGGTCATCTGAGACATTTATTCTCAAACTTTACATCAACCACAGTGAATTTTTCATGCTGTACAACCCATATACTTCTTTGCTTATTGTTTTGGCTTGATTTTGCTTCAGAGTTTTGTCAAAGAGAGCTCTTATGAATGTAGGTTGTTTCATGAGTACACAGCGCATGCTGTGTATGTGCTCTTGATTAACTGTCTTATCCAAAAGGCCAGCACTTCAATTGTATTGCAAGATGGGAAAAATGGAGGAACATGACAGGTGTGTAACTCTGCTACCTTTCTGGAATCTTACCATTCAAAATGGAGTGTTCTCTGAAAAGCCATTTCCAAGTGCAGAGTGTTCAGTTGGTATTCTGGTGACTGTTACGATTCATCACAATTTTTGTGCAAGAGGGCACTTTGCAATGTAAAGGAACCTCTGTTAATGACCGATCTCCACAATGACCCCGTTCTCATAAAAATAAAAAAAATATGTGACACATCATTTCTTTTGCACTGTGGTATTGTTGATACTGTGCACAACAACCCCTCCCTATTCCAGCTAGAGAAAGACCTGTCCACAGTCTTTTATGACTGTTTTCGTGTGTGTGCTGAATTGTTGAAAAAGCAAAATTGCCAGTGTCTGTGAGAATCAGTCTTTGAACAACCAAATTCTGAAATTGTTTGGAAACCCTTTCCCCAACCCCCCCCCCCTCCCCCCTCCCAACCCTCCTCTCACTCTGACCCTCCCCACACCATCCTTCCACCCCACCTCTTTTGCAAGCCCATCTCTACCCAGACTCCACTTCCCTCCCCTCGACATCCAACTGTTAGTCACTATAGCAGTTTTTGTTCTTCTCTGACGGCTGTAGTCTTGCAATACTCTTAAGCTTTGTCTTTTACGTATGCAGCATGATTTTGACCCAAATGAGGGGTGGTCTGAAGAAGATTCTGTCCTTTTTTCTGCGCATTGGAACAACTGTTACATTGTAAGTTCAAAGTATCTTGACATTGTTAAAACTATCAGTGAGTCAAACTCACTTTCTTTAAAGGCCCCTCTTTACAAAAACTGGGTGGTCATGACATTTTCAAGGTGTAAATGGAAAAGTTCTGCTGTATAGGGGGCATTGTTTCTTTTTGGAAAAGAAAAAAAATTCTGTTTCATCCATAATTAAGGCTTTTGGAATATGAGACGCAATGTTTTAACAGATGAAAACTGCAGTTTGCAGTTGTATGCTTCATATACTCTTCCCTTTTCCTTTGGGGCAGTGCACTGATGAACTGTTCACCAGATTCCTTCACCTCTGTTGGTTGTGTGCCAGTGGCTTTTCTCTTTGCAAATGGTTCTCATTGCTCTTTTTTTTTTCGTACAGCATGCCTTAGGCAAATTGAATCTGCCTGAGACCATCCCTCTCCATGCGGGCTTGTCTTTTTTTAGTTTAATTAGCTTGTTGTAACAGATAGTAGGGGGATATATGGTTATCACTAGCAGAGTGATATAGTATACCAGAAATGTGAATTTGCCCAAATGTTTGTACATAGAGCTGAAAGATGTTGTGATGTGAGAGCTGGACTGATGTGCGCACAAGCCCCTTAATGCTTTAGGCTGTTTCAACACAGACCCTGACGTTGACTGCATGTTAGGTGTTCTTGTGGGCCAGCACAGCTGGGTGCCCAAAATGATTTTACCACGTAAAGGTACCTTTAAACATAAGACACACCAGCCCTGGTCAGACTTTGTGAGAAAATGTTTTGCTTTGTAGTATGGAAATTATGGCATGTTTCAACCGTGATAAGTGTGGTTGATATTTTTGGTTACTGATGAATATATATGTCATTGGACCTGCTTGGTGATTGTTGTTAGTGTGCTTGACCTGTGATACATGTCACTGGTGTGTTTTGTGACTAATGATGTTTGTATCCTTGATGTGTTCAGGGACAGATGTTTGTGTTCTTGATTTGCTTATGGCTGATCTTGTGACTTTTTTTTCTTTCTTTTTTGCCTGGAGGTGGATATAACATTGTGTGTGATTTATTCGTTTAGAAATGTATGATATTCTGCGTGTTTGATAGATTTGTTACTGCGATGTTGTAAAACAGCTGATATATTAATGACTGTAATATATGAGGTTGATCTGATGATGATTTAAACATTATTGTGTGCGAGCGTTTCATGACTGATTGTTATGAGTGTGATGTATTTTAAAACTGTGATCATGATGTGTTTGGTGACACTTAAAACTATGTGGATGGTTGGTGTGCAGGCATTCTATGATGATCTGGGCGAGCAGCAGTCCCCTCCCCCACTACCTCCACAGAGACCCCAGCCTCCAGTACCTCTTATGTCTCCCCCACAGGTACATGTGTGTGTGTGTGTGTGTGTGTGTGTGTGTGTGTGTGTGTGTGTGTGTGTTATAAATGTATGATTGAAAATAATAAATTCATTCATTAATCTTCAGGTATGTTTCACCTTCTTCCTCAACCCCCTTTGTCTTTTGATCGGCATATGAAGGAAAGCTTGCAAATATTTAAAGTAGATGGTCGCTTACATTATGTTGTGGTAAGGGAACAATCCATTTTCTGTCACAGAGAAGTTGGAGAAAAAAGGACAAAATTTTGCCATAGAAAATCTTCAGAACGCTTGAGACGTTGAGTTGCAAAACTTCGTCCATGTTCCTTAGTTAGAACTCTTAGTTCCAACATACATGAAATTTTTGTCTATATAGCTGTTTTTAGTCATATCATTAGATGAACAAAAATGAAGGGTCCTTCATTCTGTTAGTTTTAAATAGATTTCATACCTCAAAAGACGTGAAAATTTTCATGCTCAAAGAATGATCTAATATTTGAAGACACAACATTTTTTTTTTTTGTAATTGATTTTCAAGTTATATATTGTTTTAACTGAAAATGGTGTTTGAAATCACAAATCAGCATTTCACACATGAAAATCTTGAAATAAAATCCAGTTCCAACTGGTTGATGAGCAAACCCCTCCGTGAAACAGAATCAAAGTAAATTAAATGGAAAATTTACTTGTTCTGATCAGGTGGAAGTACCAGAAGTTTCATTTGTCCAAGATCCTAGCCTACATTTGACTAAAACTAGTTAATGCTACCTGGCCGCTTTTTTCTGAATTCAGGGTTTATTAAAACCCTTTGTGTATGCTACTTATTGAGTTTTAATCACCTTATCTTCCATGTCCCTCTTCTTCCATGGAGAGATATAGCAAAATTGTCAAAAAGTACCAATATACATCATGTTAAAGCAAGTAGCAACACTGACCTGTAGACAGGGTCTTTCAGATGTATTTAGACATGAGAAAAAAATCAAATGAACATATAGGAAGTAGAAGCAAAACCAAAACACTTAGGGCATGGAGTAGGGAACAAGGCTAAAGGCTAAGAAACTGATATGAAGCAAAATACTTAATAAATGGAGAACTTTTGACACATTTTAGTTGATCACCTCCAGTTGTTCGTATGGATACCATTTTTTAGGAAACTGCCCAAGAAGACATTTTTAAAGGCACTTCTAATTTCATTATTGTTTTTTTTTTTCAATTAGAAAAACATTTAGACATGCTTTAATGTTGGTTATCAGAAAATTAGTAACAAACAGAATGATTTGATTGAAGACGTCATCGGTTTTTATGTTCTTATCAAGCAGAAATAGAACAAGCTCAGTGCTTGATTTTGTATTTTAACAGTTTTCTCATTTTTTCTTCATTAGTTTTTCCAGTTTCTTCCGTAAGAATTTAGAAAGTTTACAGAAGCATATGTAATGCTAGACTGAATCTTTTTCATTTTTACCATTGTTAGATTTATCTTTTCCATTTTTACCAAATGTACAAATATCAGCGTAACACCCATTTGCCCCAGGTTGCTGTGTGTTACTAAGGAAATCAAAGGTAAAATCACCTTGAGAACTTTTTTTTTTCCCATTTGATAATGAATGAGTGTTACAACAATGATAAAGTAGAGTTTTATTTGGCTATGAGACCGCATGACAGGTGTGTACATTTATTAAACATTCGGAACATATCTCAGCCCAAGAGATACAAACACCTACAATATGAGCCACGCTCCTATAGACGCATCCTTCATCTTCCTTGTTTACTGCCCCCCAGTGTCGACTCCAACATCTTGGATGAAGTCTGCCAATCTCCCCAGATCCACCAGGGTGCCATGAAGCTTGATGTCCAGAGCTGTTGGTCTTAACCCAAGACTGGTCCGCTCCATGGCGTGCCTTAGGCAGTTCTGGAGAATGACAGTAGATGCATCCATTGAGAAAGGTCCTGTATCAAGGCTACATGTTCACAGCGAGAAGAGCAGATTGAATTTCACACAGAGCAGTATGGAGTGACAGTGAAGTTGCACAACAGAACATGACACAGTCAAGCGGATGAAACTCGGTTGTGTGGGTCTTGTCTTCCTGTTGAATCCTAGAACATGCTCAAGAACTAGGTGAGAACTGCAGGGGCCCTGAACATCCCACAAATAAATTAATGATCTGATAAGATTTGAACCCGTGACCACCTCCCAGCCCCACAAACCATAGCGCTACCTATCACACCTTGGTGGTGACAGGGAAAGGTAAAGTGTCAGTCTTTTTTTGATGGAAATGAGTAGATGGTGTGACAGAGAGAATGTGACACTGCTTACAGGACACGTACGATGATGTTGGTGGGCCCATTGTGCAACAGCTGCCTAAGCGACAGCTTCCCCCTGCTCCTGTGCCACATCCTCCAGCTGCAGCTGGCAAGCCAGTGAGTCAGCTGCTATTTTTTTCCTGTCATTATGTGCATTGTATTGGATGCTGTGTAAACTGCATATGGTTAATTTGCCAAAGACAAGATGATGTCTGTCCCCATGCTTTCTCTTTCTCTTTCTCTCTCTCTTTCTCTCTCTCTCTCTCTCTCTCTCTCTCACACACACACACACACACACACACACACACACACACACACACACACACACACACACACACACACACTCACTCACTCACACACACATTAACAGTGATTTCTTTTTTGATATGATGGCGATGACACACACATTAACAGTTATTTCTTTTTCAATATGATGGAGATGAAAGAATTCAAAATCTTGTCCTGTAAGTGAAAAACAAGAAAAGAAAAATCAAGTGTTTGTGGGTCAGTTCTTTGCCCTCAGATGTAAGCATTGTAGTTTGTTTAAGCTAAGCTTAAACAATGTAACAACTCAAGAAAACATTGCCATGGTAATATTTTACCATGCAAGAAATTCCAGAGATTACTTAAATACCTTTTCCAAGAAGCTACTAGAGTAGCTGATGTTACTGTTATAGAATTCTAACAGTCCACACAATGATGGACTTACATGTTCAGTGTGTTTCAGTTGCAGTGGAGGGTTATATTTCCTTTACATGGTCATTACTTTTACTCATCGACACTAACAACGAATAAGCAGCCAAGTGATGAAAAGAATTGAAGAGTGTGTTTCTTATTCTATTTAATCTGTTCACTTACTGCTGCACAATTATTGTGATATCTCTGAACAGAAAACGACCCAGGATATGCAGATGCTGTAAGAGTGTTTATGTTTTCTAAAAAGTTACAGTGTTCCCACCTTTTTTTGTGTCTTGTTTCCATTTTTTTGTAGCATGAATGTTAATGTGTTTGTCAATGCTTCCAGAATATGGTTTTGTGGTTTTAGTTACTAATAACCCCCAAGTCAAAAAGGAAAACAAACAAGCTTTCATTGTATGTGAGGAAATGTCTTGTAATTCTGGAGTTAAGGGTATGATTTTGTTTTCCTTTTTTTTCTTTATCTTTGACCCCTGAGCTGTGGTTGACTGCCTTCACTGTGCATGAATTGAGAATATATTTTTGTCTTTTTACTCCCTTGACATGCACACCCCTCCATCTTCTCTTCCTTTTCCACAGCACAATCTTTTCATCCTTTGTATGTGGACAATACAATTTCCGTATTCAAAAGCTGAAAGCAACTCTGTTTTTGGCACTCACAGACATACAGGTATGAAACCCTCTGTTCTGGCACAAAATCGGCTAAACTGTTTCAGCAGATTCAACAAAAATTGTTGTTGTTTCCCCCCCCCCGTTTGAGGGGGAAATTTTGAAAGTTATTACAATCGAAACTTGAATCAAGGAAGGATTTTCTGATGAAGAAGTGACCCTGTATTCTTTTCCTCTGTTCTTTCTATTCCTTTTTGGTTTTCAACTGTGAGAGTTATTAGGTGGTTGTGGGTTTGTCACTTGGTGTTCCAAGTCCATTCACGTCGTCCCACATCTTGTCATTTTTATGTACTGCTACCTCCACTTTCTCCCCTTCTTTTTGTCGATGTTGGAGAAACTCTTGTGAACAAAACTGGCCCATACTTCCTAGGAAATACAGGTTATGTAAGTAATGAATACAAATGTCCTTCCCTTCTTTCACTGAAATGGAGGGAGAAAAATAGTCTAAAGGATAATCACTGAAAGTTTACACAGATCACCAGTGAAGAGTAAAACAGCATTTAAGGTTGTAAAAAGGCCTCAGTGGGATGTGATCTTTTTATGTGGTATGCTTCTTCTTCACCCTGTGTTATGTGTGTAGTGTTTTCTGGCCATTTTTTCTTCCTCCTGCATGTTGTGTCTGTGCTCTGATTTGGGCGATGGCGTTGGCAGCTGGATTTTAAATACTTTGTTTAACCCGTAGAGTGCCTTTAAGCCGTCAGCTGACGCCGCATTAAAAATGCTTTCCCAGTGCCTATGGGCCGTCCACTGACGTCATGCATTTTTCTTGAATTTTCATTCGTTACTATTTCTATCAACGGACTTAAATAGAGTGTGCGTAGTAAGCCTTATATGTCTGTAGTATTAAAATGATATGTAAATGACCACACGTGAGGGAAAGCCCATTTATTCTCATCACTGACTGGATGACCAGCCAGCACTTCGTCTCGCTTGCAAAGATGGCGGCGCAACCTTCGACAAGCGCAGCGACCAAATCAACGTATTTACACAGCTGAGCAGGCTCTGCTAATGATTTTTGACAAAGACAATAATCTTTTATTCAACGACTCACTCGAGCATGAAGGTGAGATGATGATAGTGATGGAATTGCCAACCGTATTCGTCAGTTATTGTGTCGGGCTGTGTGACCTCAATGTGTGTTCAGCTGACTGGTTTGCCAGCGTCGAACGAGCTCGCCTAGTGTGTACTCTGCACTGCGTGCCAGTGGTCAGTGACGTGGTAGTCAGCGTGAGAGGGGAGCGCGGCCTGCTCGCGGCGCGCACAGGGCAGAGGGAAAGGTAGGGGAAGAGGAGCAGTGAAAGAGAGGGTTGAAGTCCAGCAAGGGGGCGTGGTGGGGAGAGGGGGGCGTGGTCGTGGATTGACCTGTCTGCATAGAGTGTGAGCGTCTTGATAGACTTCTAAACTGTTTTACTTTCATTTACAGGTGTAGTGTGACAATACAAACTTTATTTTCAACTTTTTTGCTTTGTGTTCTCGTTTGGATGTGAAGATGTAGTGGTAAATACATATGCTTTTGATCGTGCAAAAAAATCTATCCAAATCTAATTGTCTAAATACTTTTTTATTATCAAAATTAAAACAAAAGAAGCCCAGATTCAAAATCTTCATTCAATTTCCTTCAAAAATCATATATATTTCATTGTTATATCTTTTGTAGTTTCTGAGCTAGAATTTTTTGTTAATTATTACCCCCAAATCATTAGATTTCCCTGGCACTGGGAAAGCCTTTGTTTGTAACATTTTCAAGCAGCTTCAAGCAGCGAACGGGTTAATGCACATCTAGTGAACATTGTTTAATGCACATCTAGTGAACATGCATGTTATGTATTTATCTCATGCACATGTGTTTGCAGGTTACATGCGTATCAAGTTTTATGAATATGTTTAGGTACTGCATGTGTGATACATAGAGATGTATGAAAGATTCATATAAGTAAATTTGTGCATATGTATTGATTATGTGTAGCAAATTCTGTGAATACAATTTAGTAACCTTTACCAATGTTTTTCAAATATGAGTGAACCATGCTTTGGGGCAGTAAGTTATACACATATGAGCCGACAGGACAGTTATTGCAAAGCAGTTCTACAGGGTGTTCATGCCACATAAAAACCAAACCTCACATAAAGAAGTGCAGGAAAACCTCCCACGATCCTGCCAATTGAGACTGGTTTTCTTTTAAACACTTTGCACCACTGCCGAGGTTATGTTTTCACCTGCTTTGTGTGTGTGTGTGTGTGAGTGTGAGTGTGTGTGTGTGTGTGTGTGTGTGTGTGTGTGCGCATGCGTGCATGCGTGCATGCGCGTGCGTGTGTGCGAGTGTGCGAGCCCAGCAAAGGTTCAAACCCACAACCAAGGACTGCCAGGATTTAAGATGTGGTGGTCCACCAGTTGAGCTCTTCCTACCCCAGATCGGGATCATAAAGTAGATCTAGGTGCCATTAGATTTTGGCTGTGGTCCATGCCTGCTTTAGAGGCCAATGGTTTTGTTTTGTTTTGTTTGTTTGTTTGTTTTTCAGGAACATTGTTCTTATCTTCTGTTCTAACTTTCATTTCATTTAAGATTACCTGAATCGTAAGAGGAAGAGCCATACACACACACACACACACACACACACACACACACACACACACACACACACACACACACACACTCACACACACACACACACACACACACACACTCTCTCTCTCTCTCTCTCTCTCTTTCTGTCTGTCTGTCTGTCTTTCTTTCTCACTCACACACATGCACACTGACACACACACACACGCATGCACGCATGCGCGCACACATGCACGCACGCACTCACACACACACACACACACACACACACACACACACACACACACACACACACACACACACACACACTTTCTTTGGAGTTTGCACTGTTAATAGCAATGCTGTTGTATCGTTATCAGCAGTTAATACTGTTTATCTTGTAAGGTTTATCTTTACAACACAAAGAGTCAATGCAAAGAGATGGCCCTATGATGTTATTTGAAAGTGTTGGATAAGTGATCTTTGATTACTGTTCAAAAGGGTTCTGGATGATATTGTTATTGAAGTCATGTGCGTTGGGATGTCTGTTTTCACCTTGATTGTTGATACTGGGTGCAGTCACTGTTGTGTATTTTCCTTTAAGAAGTACTGTTGCTTACTTTCTGACAATCTACTATGCAAAGTGAATTATGAATTGTTTTTTAGTGTTTTAAGTCCCAGACATGTTGACTGACAGAATTCTTTTATTTACGAAAGTACACTTCAGCAAACTGCAAATTTGTTGCAATCAGTGAAAAAAGGTTTTGCTCAATTTGACACAGTTTATGAGCTAGGTATGTCGGCGATCACTGAATCAAGCTTAAAAGCAGAGTGTTTGAATAGCTGGTCTGCTTTTAAACTTTGCAAGCTCTTCTCAGACTAAGTAAAAAGGTTCTGTAAAATATGAATTTATTTGTTAATTGAGCACAATTGTACACATGTGACCTGTCAGTTAAATGAGTGTAAAGCCACCGTAGACAAAGTTGTTCTGTCTGTTTGCTTTTGTGTTTTTTCGGATTTATACTTGTTCAGTGGTGTTTTTTTTAATGTTTGCATCTGAGTGTATTTATGATGTTGGAAGGTCATATTCTTCGCAGCCATTCAATTCTGTTTTAAAACAGAAAACTTGTCAAAAGTAATTTTGTTTTTTAAGTATATAGAAGTACAGTTTTTTTAATTTTTTTTTTTTTACATTATATGATATGCTTGTGAAATTTAGATGTGTGAATTTTGTTTGTAATTATACATGGTACCTTAGAGAGTGACAGAGGATGTATGTCTTCACTCCCTTTGATCTGTACTGTTCTGAGTTACAACTTGTGTTTTACCATCTCAGGCAGCTTCCGTGTACGAGTTCGATGATGGCAATGATGAGCTGGATGCTCAGGTGATTCGGGTTTTTTGTTTTGTTTTTGTTTTTGAACTATTTCAGAAGCCAGGGTCTGACATCAGGGATCAGGGGAACTGACAAAGGAAGGGAGATGGAGAGTGAGGAAAGAGGGTGGGGAGTGGGTGGGATGTACACTCTTCGTTAGGGGTTTTTTTTGTTTTTTTTTTCAGAAAAAGAAGTAAATCACACATAGTTTTATGTAATGTTTTAATGTGCAAAACATTTTGGCCAGTATCTTTGGCATTATTTCGTTTCAAACTTTAATGTATATAGAATTGTCTGGTCACTCTAATTTTTCCTAGGAAGAAAACAAAAAGTTAAAGGATAAGTGCTTTGGTTCATTGAATAGAAGTGAGAGGAAGAGGCATAAACAAAAAAATGTGGGGAAAAAATCAAAAGAAAAGTTAAATTTGTTGTTCATTTGGCCAGTTAAAAAGATACATGAAGCACTTTAAAAAAAGGGAAAAAAGAAGAAGAAGAAAAAGAAGTATTTCAGGCTCTGCTCAAATTCCATTAGAAAAAAATGAAATAAAAGCATTCTTTACCAAGTTCTTCAGACCACAGGGAATTAAGGCCAGAACATCAGCATTTTAATTTCTCACAATCACATGGTTTATCTTGTTTTGACTGTAGCATGAGCTAGCTTGTTTTGCTGAGACTCAAATTAGCCTATTTTGGATGTGCAATGGTCAGCCTATTGTGATTGTAGCATGTGTGCTAGCCTGTGTTAAGTGTAGAAGGAGTCTGCCTGTTGTGGCTGTTGGACTAGCCAGCCTATTTTTGGCTGTGGCATGGGTCAGCCTATTTTGGCTGTGTTGTGAGTTAGCCTATCTTGGCAGTAGCTAGAGTTAGTCTGTTTGGGGCAATGGCATGAATTAACCTGTTTATGCAGTGGTTTTAGACTGTTTTGACTTTTGGCATTTATCAGCGTGTCTAAAGGGTGCCATGAATTGGCCTGTTTCAGCAGTGGCATAATTCAGTGCAGCAAGCATTTACCTGACTTACATGTACAACGACTTTGCCTAGTTTGCTGTCAGCCAACCTGATGTGGCTTTGCTACAAGTTAGCCTGGCTGGCTGTGCTGTGAGTTATCCTGATCTGGCTGTGGGGTTTGGCTGCAGTATGAGTTAAGCTGATTTGGCTGTGGCGTGAGTGAATCTGATGAGTTACCCTGATCAGGCTTTGGCTTGAATTGGCCTGTTTTGGCCCAACATGTGTTCTAAAACATATTTCAAGCAGAAACCGATGTGATGAAACAACAAGTGTAATATCCATGCCCACTGACTGTGACGTGTTCACAAATCAGATCGACAGAGCATCAGATTTCGTTAGGCACACGGGAGCTCCAGTCCACGGGAAACTACTTGAGCCATTACTTTTTATGGTTAAATATAAGTAGTTCTTTCCTGCAGACTAAAAAACAGTGACAATTTCAAACAATTGCAGAAGTTTACAAGTAGCTGTCATGAAAAATCTGTGTTAACATTTGAAAAGTAGGCAAAAGAAACTTTTAAATCATGCATAGATTTGTTTTGGTGATTTTGTTTAAATCTGTTGAATTCTGTAACATGGCCAAAATGTTACTCATGAGATGATGCCGAGTCAATTTTCAAAACATCTCCCCCCAAATCTTTGTTTGTTTATTTGTTTGTTTGTTTAAATACATTGTCTCAAGAAACCTGGAGCTACGAATTCAAAAGAAGTTTGCATACTTTGATTATTTTCTTTTATGGGCATCCCTGTAGATTGCAGGGGTCATGGTTATATTAAATAAAACCTGGCTGAGCTGTGTGTGGGTGGCCAAAATGAGTAGTGTGAGAGTGATACCTGCTAAGGGGCATGGAAAATGGGAGAGAAACAAAAAAATTATATATATATATATAATAGTATGAAATGTACCCCCAGTGTGTCCCTGATGTGAAACCCTGGATGTTTTGCCTTCGTTCATCAAACAAAGACTGGTTTGGGTTGATTGCTTTTTAGTAAATGTACCAGAGGCGGTTTGAAGGAGCTTTTGCTTTTCTTTCTGTTGGATTCCAGTATACCTCCTCAGAACATTTCTGTTTTGTCTCTTTTCTTCCTTCTGTACCAATTCTGTGACACACTAATGTTGGCTTTAGTTATGACCTAATTTAGAACTATTAAATCTTATTGATTTTTGCACCATTTTACCATTACTAGTACTCTTTTCTTTTCTTCCTTCCTTCTTTCTTTTCATGTATCATTTTTTCTTTACGCTCTCTTTTTATTGGTCCCTGGGAATAGGTCAGAACTTTCCACAGATGCTCAGTTGCTCAATGGTTTGCTTGAAAAAAGTTTGCTTGTTTGCAAATGTCAGGATGTTTCCAGCTTTTGATTGGGTCTTCCTCTGTGTGTGTGTGTGTATTGTGTGTGTGTGTGTGTGTGTGTGTGTGTGTGTGTGTGTGTGTGTGTGTTTGTGCCCACGTGCATCTGCATGCATGCGCGTGAGAAAGTCTAATGTATTGAGGGTTGTGTTTATGGTAGTTTCAAATGTAGCATCTCCAAACGTGGTCTCTGTACATGCTTGATTTGAAGACTTTATGTACACCCCTTTTTTGTGTTGTATACTTTTGGGTATTGAGTGTAGAAAACTAGATGTCACATGGATTTCTGGAATGTTTTGTTATATTCTGAATAAGTTGCAAAATTTGTGACTTCACCATTTCATAAGGTTTTTGAGGCCTTACAGGTCTTTTTAAGTCCTTATTGCTTGCATTCTTCACCAAAAGCCTGTGAAATGATGCTTTCATTCTGGCACAAGGTACATTTTACAGCTGTTTGGTCATTTCGGGTCCTTTGAAAAAAATTTCTAGTCTAGAAAATAATTGCTGACATTTGAATCAAAAGTCAAAGAAAGAGCAATGCAATTGTCTATGATGCATTCAATATGGCCAAGGGAGAGAACTTGGAAACTGAATTTCGTTGGTCAAGAGAGAGTACTCTGTTCACCTGTTGTCTTGGAATTTGTCATTTTAGAATCAAAGGTACGTCTGTGATGAAAATTCCAAGAAAGTGCTGTTTCCAAGACAGGCCAAATGCATTCAAGAAGACCCAGAGAGGATAGATTCAGAAAATGGTAACGAACAAAAACAGCACACAATGTGCGTTTCATGGATACTAAATTATAGAATGGATAGGAGACACCCATCTTGCATTAGCTTGACTAGTCTAGCCTTTGTCATGTTGTAATGAGTCAAGTCGCTGAACCAGTGAGTGACTGAAAACTTTGCAGTCTATTGCATCCTTTTTTGAGTCATCATGGTTTTGTTAAAATTTGTTTGAAATGCAAATTCATTCTGGTCAAAATTGTGCTGTTATTTGCCTGGGGATGACTCTTTGAACTGACTTGATGTCAGATGACGGCTCAGCATTGCCCATTTCTATTTCAGTTAAGCTCGGTTACATTATTGCAAACTGGCATTTTACAATTTAGTGGTGATCAGTGTTAACTGATCCAGAACTATTATTTCACAGCATTCTGTTTACTTGTAACTGGTGCACTGGTTTATATACATAATATGCCCTGTGTGTAACTGATTTGAAAGACAGGCAATGAAATGATGCTTCTGTTGTTTTGAAACAATGACTTTTTTTTTTTTTTAATTTTGAGCACCCATGTGGAATTTCTGGGGTTCTGGTTTCAGTGGCATTTTAAATTATTATCATTTATTTGTTGCTAAGAAATGGGGGGGGGGGGGGGGGGGGGGATAGAAGAATTGATTATAAGTGTTCGGAGACAAGAAAATTAAATCTTAGATAATACATCATCATGAGCACATATACATCATCATGAGCACATAAGACTATTTTTGGAGCTTTCCGTGATACACTCTTGCTTCCCAATCCTGCTTAGTTAACATAATGACTCAGCTACTGGCCACTTCTAATGCTTAGCTAGCATATTTGACCTCTTTTTGTGTTCATGTCCTATTCAGTGTGTGTGTCATCGTGTTCACTGTAAATGCATTTGTGATTGGTGTATACGTTTTGATGTTCACTGTGTATGTATGCTAATTTTCAGTGCATGCATACTGATGTTTGGTGTGTGTGTGTATATACTGTGTGTGTTGTTATAGTTAGTGTGCTCATATGTATGTTCATGCTAGAAAGGCTCTCCTGACAATCTATCTCTGCAGAGAAACATTTGTCGTGATCCTCCCTATCCTAACCCTCCCTATGAAAATAAGGGGGGGGGGGGGGGGGGGAATTGAATCATGTGTTTGTTTTTACATAGAATGAGAAAGGTGCTCAGAGCAGGAAAGTATAAGCCTATCTGTTGAGCATTGTTTGTCATCAAAGTTTTAGGCGTTTTATGTGGACTTGTTTGTTCCTTTTTCTTTGTTCCATTCTCTTGTGTGCAAACTGAGGGGCTGTGGTAAACATTATTAGTGTGTGTCTCTTTCATGTTTTAACTCTTTCTCTGTACAAATATCCATGTGTTCATGTCTGTTTACTGTTGAGCTTGAATCTGCAGATTGCAGATTTGAACACTCAGGACATGTTGCATAAATCTTCCAGTCAAAATTAAACCACAAAGCTCATGCTGATACTCAGTTCATAGTGCAAGGAAAGTAAATAAAGTTTGAATTCTCACTTTTCTTTGTTGAATAACAAGGTTATTTCTGAGGTGATAAGTTGTTTTTTTTGTTTTGTTTTTGTTTGTTTGGGTTTGTTTTTTGTTTTTTGTTTTGTTTTTTTGCTCTCCCATCTTCTGTGCCCCCTCAGTGGCAGTGCACCCATGCCGCTCATTCCAACACCCCGTCCACAGCCACAGCCTGGACAGTCCCACTGTAGTCCCAGCACCAGCAATCCACTCGAAGCAGTCAATGTCAAGTTCTGATCCAACATGCCCAGGACACCACCTACTAAGCCCTTTACTGATGATGATAATTGCTTAGTCACGGAGCCGGCTTGAGTGAGCCCTCCCTCCGGAGGGTGCCACCACGTCCGTCCAAAGACAGCCCCCATGGACTCGCTGTTACCAATGACCCCAACAGAATCAAACCAAGGCCACAGACGTGGAATAGACATCATACTGAGATCACCATGAGAGCAGGGCATAAAGTGCCTCAGAATTTGAGACTTTCTCTTTATGCTGATCGATGAGAATGAGGATGATGAAGAAGATGCTACTGCTTTCCATTCCAGTCTGAGACTGCATAACAGGGCTGTACTCTACACGTCCTTTCATAAAATATCCCAGCATCAACCAGGCCCGAAAGATACAGACACATGCAGTGTTGGTCAGGAACTTTGAGCAACACTCTCAGAGACACATCTATTAAGTGGATAAACTCGACTGTGTGGTCCCAGTCTTCCCAGCTGACCCTGTAGCAAACTCAACTCTGGGTAGGAGCCGGTCAGGGCATGACTCCCACATGACTCTGATGGAAATCGAACCCACGATCTCCCAACCGGGAGTCCCGACGCTAAACACTTCCCACGCTGCTTGTGAGTGATGTTGCTTGCGCAATGCGGAAGAGGGCCATATTTTGAGAATAACAAGGTGATTTCTGAGGTGATTAGTTTTTGTTTTGCTTTGTAATGTGGAGAGAGACCCATAGTACCTCTCCTACAAAGTAAACACCTTTCTGACTGGGAAATATGTTGGCTTTGATCTCTGTTATACACAAATGCTATCATAATATTCTTATGTAATTTTTGAAATTTTATATTGGTTATTTTGTGTGTGTGTGTGTGTGTGTGTGTGTGTGTTTGTGCGTGCATGTGCGCACACGCGTGCGTGCATGTGTGCGTGCAGGATGATTTTTACATAAATTGTATAAAAAGAATTATGTAGCACCATGTAAGCCAGCTTTGGTAGTCATCACTTCTGATGTTCCTGTTCTTAGATCTTTCCCAAACCCAAGAGTCATGCAAAAAGAAAAAAAAGTGAACAGAAATTTTGTTTTTTCGTTTGTTTGTTTGTCGTCACTTCATTCAACTCGTTGGACCATTGTTACAACTTCACTGTTGCTATGCCTGCATTTACACTTCTGTAGACCTGTCAGACTAGACTTAACTACAATTATGAAAAAAATAAAGGACTGAGCAATGTACCAAAGAATGATAAATTGGAGTGATTTTGTTTCAGCATTCACATGAGTAAAGTGTGCTCACCTCTTTTTGTATACGTTTTTTTTCTGTTTTTTTTTTGTGTGTGTGTGTGTGTTATTTCTGTAGTCCCTGTCAGTTTCTCAAATAAAGAGCACTCACTTTTTTTTTTTTTTTTCATATGACCTATTTCTGTAGCCCTGTCAACTTTTCGAAAGATAATGAACGTGCAGGTGTTAATCCTAATAAGTTACTTAGATAACTAGAAGCCAATCAGTTGGTAGCAACAATCATTTTATGTAAACAATATTTGTAAGGTGCTGCGTTCAAATCAGAGTTAACTGGAGAGAAAAAGGACATTTTTCATTGCCTTTTTTGTATTGACTTTGTTTGTTTGTTTGTTTTTGTTCATTGGTTCTTTCTTTCTTTCTGTTTCTTTGTGTTGTATCACATCTCAATGTTTCTAGCATGTGCAGATTAACACCTTTTAAAACATCTGGTGTTTTCCTCTTGTTTCTTTTAATTTCTTTGTGTTTTATCACATACCATTTTTTTCCAGCATGTTTTTTTTTTCCTATGTACTGTTTAACACCTTTTACAAGATTTATAATATCCTGCAATTGTAGACTGCTCTCTCATTTTCTGATTATTTTCTTTTCTTTCCATCTTCCTTTTTATATTTTGTAATGACTATTTGTGTTGTTTTTTTTTTTTTTTTTTTTTTTTTTTTTTTAAGTTATCAAAGAATTGTCACACACACACACACACACACACACACACACACACACACACACACACACACACACACAGAAGAGAAGAGAGAGAGAGAGAGAGAGAGAGAGAGAGAGAGAGGAGTACAAACATAAATGTTATATATTCGTAGACAGTTCATAAGCTGTAAGAATTTTTTCTGCACTCTATCTTCAAGACAAACAAACAGTTAAGAAAAAGCCTGCAAAGTGGGGGAAAGAAGAAGGAAAAAGAGCACCCACACCAAAAGAAGGAGAATGGAGAGAGAGAGAGAGAATTTGTAGTAAATATTGATTAGACAGTGACTCAAACTTTTTTGTTCTTTCAGAACCAGCCTCCATTACCACCACCCCCACCACCTGAAGGTAGGTGTGCATTTTTTTTTTTTTTTTGCGCCTATATTTGTTTATTTAAGATCATTTTTCTTTCTTTCTTTCTTTCTTTTTGTTTATCTGTCGTATGTGTGTTTACAGGGCAGATGTGTCGTTTGTTTTGTTTTTGTTTCTTTACTGGATTGATTTGCATGTTGTGTCTTTGTTTGGTTGTTCTATGATATGGCTGTGTGCAGTGACACTGAGTTGTTGGCATTGTTGTGCAGATACTTCACGCATATATGAAGTGGCGCCTGAACCTAACGTAAGAGCAGTTCGCATGTTTTCTTGCCTTCTTTCATTGCTGCGTTTGTCTCTGTCTGTCTGTCTGTCTGTTGATCAGTCTGTCTTTCAGTGTGTGTGTGTGTGTGTGTGTGTGTGTGTGTGTGTGTGTGTGTGTGTTAGTGTATGTGCGTGTGCATGTGTGTGTGGGGGGGAGGATGCGTGCGCATGCAATTGTATGGGTGGGAAAGTGGGTGAGAGTTGTGGGTAGTGGGGATGGGATGGGAGTATGTGTGTTTCTGAATGTGTGTATGTGTGTGTGTGTGTGTGTGTGTGTGTGTGTGTGTGTGTGTGTGTGTGTGTGCGTGCGTGCATGCGTGCATGAGGGTTTTGGAGGTGGGGGAGGGTACATGTGTTTTTGAATATGTGTGTGTGAACTTGTTGGTGTTTTTATGCATGCATGTATTTGTGTATGTGTGTTTGTGTGTGTGTATGTGTATGTGTGTGTGTGTGTGTGTGTGTGCGTGTGTGTGTGTGCATGTGTGTGTGTACGTATGTGTGTGCGTATGTGTGTGCATGTGTGTGTGTGTGTGTGTGTGTGTGTGTGTGTGTGTGCGTGTGTGTGTGTGCATGTGTGTGTGCAAGCACTGTTTGGATATGTGGCACTTAAAATTGCATATGTAATGTTGACAGTGGCAGCAGAATGGTGGGGGTTTTATTCTGGGGGCTTACTTATGTGTTTGATTGTGCTACCAGTCTTTGTCTTCTCTTATTTCTTACTACTTCTTTACTTTTTACAATACATTAAACTCCAGTTGATTGTAAAGCT
>CM065716.1:85630180-85657680 GCA_033310375.1 Conus canariensis | reverse complement strand
AGCAATGGAAAGGGCATAGGGGAGTCGGAGAGGGAAAGCGGGGGGGGGGGGGGGGGGGGGGGGGAGGGGGGGGGGGTGGTGCAGGGCTGGAGTCAAGAGATTAGAGAATATGTATTTTTCAGGTTGTGTTAGATGAGGGCATACATGGTTGTGTATGTTTCAGGTCTGTAAATGGTATCTCCAATTCCCTCCATGCGCAGTATGAACCCAGTTATTGAAACCAATTGAAACATACTGATCTGTGCTTGTGTAATAGAGTAATTAAATAACTTTGATGTATATTGTTTTGTGATGTTACATAACAGGTGCTCTGTAGCGTTCTCTGAATGTCTCCATTCATGTACCAGGTATCGTGATTTGCATGTAGGATGGGTTTGTGCTGCCTTTTGTAAGGCATAGTCTGCGATGCTGTCGATGAGAAGACAAAGTGTCTTACACCCATACCCGTGCTGTCACAAGATGCCACCTTCACTTTACAGATTTCCTAACTCCTAAACCCCAGGTGGGGGGCACCAAGGTGCCAAAGCCTAACTCCAAGAGTCCAGGCCCCAAACCTGCCCCTGTCCCACAACAAGCCAAAGACACCCCACAGAGAGTCCCTGAGATTGTCAGCCTGCCCAAAGTTGGTCAGGACAAGGTGCTGGGTTTGACCGGGGAATGCTCCACACATTGCAGCTGCTTTGCTCCGTTTTCTCATTCTGTCCAGAGAACAGTGAAACCTTCCAATAAAGACCTTTCGCCAGGGAAGACGCTGTGTTCTCCCCCCTGTTCCTTCACCATGCTCTTTAGCTCCATGACTGCTACTTCTGACTATGCTCATCACTCAGTGAATCACTGTAGCATTCATGTGACAGGAAGGGGCAGACTGATCAGGCTACTTGATGCCCACAGTGTGTATTGTCCTGTTTTACATGGGACAGTTGGATTCATTTCTGTTGACTTAGGAGATAGCCCATAACAAGACGTCCATAACATCAGCTGATTTTCAAGTTAACTCGGAATAGGAAGTGTCATCCAAATCCTCTGACAAGTCCAGTAATTTTTAGTGATGACCTGTTTTTAAAGCTTATCTCCCTTGCACAGTTTCCTTTAGAATGATGGCTTACGTTTTCACTGCTGTGAAATTTTATGTTTGTTTGGGTTTTTTTGGGGTTTTTTTTTACTATGAGGACTGGACTTTCCATGTTTTCACCAAGGCAGCTCATGTTACAAAGTTGAGTTTATTTTGGCTGCTGAGTCAGAAATGAGCTAAGTTGAGTGGGGCGAAACAATACACATTAAAAGTCTGCACCAGTGGGGCTAATCTTCTGCAAACCTATACCTACTGATCTGTTCTTATCAGCTTCAGTAAAGTCAGCAGTCAGAGGGTTGAGGACGTGAGATTTCTTTTGCCAGAACATATTTCTATTTGAAAATTATGTTTATCCTGTTATCAAGACAATCTCATTTAAGACTCATGTCTTTGAAAGAGGTGTAGAGGTGATTATTGAAAGGTTTCACTGTGTTGTCTGTCACCCTGTGGCTTCTCCTCCCTTCACAGTGCTTACTGGAGACCTGTTGCATGGATCAGTTCTGCCTGCAGTCTGTAACCTTACAACTGACCCTGGGGGCCTGTGGAGGACAGAGACTATACTGCATTGTAGCTGTACCTTGCTTTCCTTCCCGTCTGTTTTCTCCTCCCCTGTTCTCACTATGTGGCAGAAGTAGACCTGTTTACCCATACAGTTTTTCAGAATTCTATGCACGTGTTTGATGATAGTACAATGAATACAGTGAACTGGCAGCCTGATGTGGCCCCTTGCGGTCGGCTGGCTATAAGCAACATTATCTTATCTTATCTTAAACAGTGAACTGGAAAAAAAGTTGAACAAATATCATGATACAACAAACTGGAAAAAAAAGATCTAGAGATGAAGTTCTTGAGTGGTAATTGCTCTTGCCATTTGTAACCATTGTGTTGTCTTTGTATGCCAGTGTGGAGGTTCTTTGATAGGAGAGTGACAGCTCTTGTGCACAAAATCGTATCTGGCTGTGTCTGAGTCTTTGGTAACATGTTGGTATGTTGAACCAATAGAAGGGACTACACTCGCTGAAATGTTGAAAGACAAACAAAAAAACCTGGCGAGACAGCTTGAATTTGTGCCAAAGTGTGCCGATGTATCAGGTTTGAAAGTAATTTGTATTGGGTGAAACTATTTCATCTGTAGTTACAGGAAGATCAGGTATTTCTGTACCCCTTTGCTATGTTAGGATGAAAACACATTCCCCACCCAACTCCGCTCCCCCAAAACCCCCTTGTCTCACAAAAGCTCAAAGAACTCACACGCACACACACACACGCCACACACACACACACACACCACAACAAACACAACCACACCACACACACACACACACACACACACACACACACACACACACACAACACACACACACAATGTCACACACACACACACACACACACACACACACATATGCTCACACACACACACATCACACACACACACACACACACACACACACACACACACCACACACACACACACACACACACACACACACACACACACACATCATCCACCCTACTTTCACAAAAAAAATTGGAAGATGCTTACACTGACTTTGTAGAACATGCGCTCTCATTTCAGGTGAAAATTAAGCCAACAGCAGTTCAAGGGTAAACAGGTCTGCAGAACGCAGGATGACATTGCAGTCATAGCAGATATAACCATCATGATGTGGAATTGAAAGCCAGTATTCATTCTGCCTCATCTACCTCCCTTTCTTCCCCCCCCCCCCCCCCCGTATGCTTCTCAACCCTCCCCCCCACCCCCCACCCCCAAACTCTTCCAAATCCACATCTCTCACTCCTCTCCCTCCCCCCCATTCCACTTCTTCTGACGTCCAGCCCTGCCCCCCCCCCCCCCCTTCCCCCCCTCATCTTCACTCTCTTTCCACCCCTAGATCCCGAACCACAGCAATCCGATGTATTGGAGAAGCGATTGGGTTTCTCAGTTTTTCGTGCACAGTTGTGATGTTTGAATGCACTCTGTTAGAAACTGGAGAGACGTGTATGAATGTGTATCATATAACATGTAGCTAATTGGGTTTCATGAAAACGTTATAACACATGTGTATGAATTCTGATTCTAGGCCCACCCAAACAAAGCAGCTTTGAGAAGATGGTAAGAGGGACACTGA
This sequence comes from Conus canariensis, assembly GCA_033310375.1. Classification (NCBI taxonomy): domain Eukaryota; kingdom Metazoa; phylum Mollusca; class Gastropoda; order Neogastropoda; family Conidae; genus Conus; species Conus canariensis. The sequence continues at coordinate 85,654,479 of CM065716.1, read as the reverse complement.
AACATAGTTTCAAGTGGTGCACTGTAGCTAGATAAACTAGTGGAGTGCTCTTTTCTGCAGCAAGCAACCGTAGAAGTCAGTTATCATTCTAACAATGTTTAACTATGATTTGTTTGACTTTTTTGTGCGTTGAAAAAACACTCCTAACCTTTTCTCAAGAAGTCTGATTTTTGCCATTTTTGATAGCCGTTTGTCATTACTAGATAAAGTAAAAATTATCATTACACATGTTCGGTTGCTTGATTAACTCTTTGCATTCTAATGTCTACATACTTTGACCATGTGCACCGATTTCATACTGACACAGGCAAATGCGTAGAAGACAATTTGCAGAGTGTGCAGAAAAGTTTTATCCTGAACTGAACTGGCTGTCTTCTTACTAACAGCCATTCGACAGTGAAAAGACTGTGACAGAGTTTGATTTCTTTTCCTTCTGTTTTTGTTCATGACAAAATGATTTGTGAGTGGCCACTGTTTTGTTTTGCTTTCCATTGCTGAAAAAGTGTCCAAAGTATATCCCTTGGCAGATTTAGGTAAACAAGAGCATTCTAACAAGGAGTATATTGCTTGGTGTGTTTATGAATCAATAACAACTTAACTCTCTATAGTTTTTGAGTTTTTCACATTTTTTGAGCAACAGTTATGCAACAGTGTTACCATTTCTCTTTTTTTTATGGTAGATGTTAGTTTGTGTTAGTAAACAGTCCCATTAACAACAAAAGATACGTTTTTAGAAATGATCATTTTCACACAAGAAGTCTTCAGTCACTGGTAATCAAAAATTAAAGGAAAGAACTGCAGGGATTTAATACACTTTTACGTTGTGCAAATTTAGCAGCTTTTTGTTAATTGATTTTTTAAAAACCATTTTTGAAATAACAGCATAGTCTTCATGGATGATATAGACAATAGGCACGATGTTGACCCATTTCATGTGCTGTGGCACATGAGGTTGCAACTAGATTTTCAAGCCTGATAATTCTTGGCTAAATTTCTCCAGGTTTAGTGGTTTCCCTTCAGTACCTCTCTGGATGTTCTACACCATGTCTTCCAGGAGAGGGAGAGTTTGGGATTGAGAGAGAGAGAGAGAGAGAGAGAGAGAGAGAGAGAGAGAGAGAGAGAGAGAGTTGAAATAAGGAAGAGAGTGTTAAAATGAGGGAGAGAAAGAGAGAGGGGGTAGGGCATATGCACAAACTATGAAGAAGCAATTAGGGAAGACATACTATTTACAGTCATGTTCTTGTGAAACAAGATTGTTTTCCTTTGTGATTGTACGCTACTGGCTTTCAAATCTGATTGTTAACTTGATAATTTAGAAAACAGTTATTCTCTCTATGTTGTAATCTACCAAAAATGCAAGCTGACATAATTATACAGTCCTGCTGACAGGCTTATATGAAAGAACTTACAACACATAGAGATCAAGTTCGATTCTAACCCTGCAAAAGTGTGTATGGGTGTGCAATCGTATGCACGTGTGTGTGTGTGTGTGTGTGTGTGTGTGTGTGTGTGTGTGTGTGTGTGTGTGTGTGTGTGAACGTGTGCATATGTGTGCATGTATCTGCATGCTCTGTGGTGTGTGTGTGTGTGTGTGTGTGTGTGTGTGTGTGTGTGTGTGTGTGTGTGTGTGTGCTTAGATTTTGTTTAGTTCAATTCCTGTTTAAGAAGTTTCCTTCCCACTACCTTCCCTCATAATATGGCCTATACTTTAGTAATAAATGATCAGTGAGGGCTAACATAATTCATTATCATTTATAAACAACAGCTGTGTGCCTGCCACTTTCTCTCTCTCTCTCTCTCTCTCTCTCTCTCTGTCCTTGTTTTTTCTTTCTCGTCCATGCTTGCACTGACAAGTGTAACATATTTACTATGCTAATTTATTCACCCTGTGTGTGTGTGTGTGTGTGGTGTGTGTGTGTGTGTGTGTGTGTGTGTGTGTGTGTCTCCCTCTCTGTTTTTTTTTTCTTCTCTCTTTCTCACCCATGCTTGCAGTGACGTGTGTTACATATTTACTTACTTTGCTAATTTATGTACATGATAATATCTTCTGCTTATTTCTGTCTGCATTGTATTGCGTATTTGACTGTTGCAGTCAGTGCTGTTCTAATTTGCTTTGTGTGCATGTGTGTGTTTTTCTCAGCTTCTTGAAGATCGCCTTGTTGTTTTCCTTTTTTTTTTTGTTCAGACAATCTGCATTTATGGATCTTTGTTATGCTTGTCTGTCTGTCTGTCTGTATGTATGTCTGTCTGTCTGTCTCATTATGTATGAGTTTCTTTCCGCATATTTGTCTCTCATTTATTGTCCGTCTCTCCCTCCCTCCGTCCATCCATCCGTCCGTCCATCCGTCTGTCTGTCTGTCTGTCTGCCTATCTGTCTGTCTGTCTGTCTGTCTGTCTCTATCTGTCTGTCTGTCTGTCTGTCTGCCTATCTATCTGTCTGTCTGTCTGTCTCTCTTTCTCTCTCTCTCTCTCTTTCACTTTCTCTTTCTTCCCCCTCTCTCCATATGTCTCTTTGTTTCTGTGACTGTGTGTCTCTCTTTCCGTGTTTGTCAGTTAGACTGTCTGTCTGTCTGTCTGTCTGTCTGTCTGACTCACTGACTGTCTCCCTCTCTTTCTTTCTATCCATCTGTGTGTGTGTTGTGTGTGTGTGTGTGTGTGTGTGTGTGTGTCTCTCTCTCTCTCTCTGTCTGTGTGTGTCTCTCTCTCTTTCTGTGTTTTTGTGGCATAGGTACATGTGTGTGTTTGTGTGTGTTCGTGTGCACATGCCCATGTGTGCGCACACGCGTGCTTGTGTATGTATGTATTTGTGTTTAAATGAATATATGTATATTTGTTCTTGTCTGTGCATGTGTGTGTTCAGTGGTGGTGGTGAGAGTTAGAGTGAGTAGAAGAAAGGGGGAAAAAAATGAAGAAAAACATGTAAGTACAAACACTTCTTCAACAAATATGTGCATACACAGTGAAGTGTAATCACCACCGCCACCACCACCTCACCTCCACTCACTCCTGCTCAAAACTTTTTCATGACAGAATTTCATTAAAAATAAATAAATAAATAAAAAGTTGTAGGTTTTGCTTTTATGTTACCTAACTCCTTCCACCCAACCTTTCCCTCTCCACCTGCCCCCCTCCTGCCTGCAGAAAAGTTTCAGGCCACTGTAAGCGTCGAACAAGAAATTGCAATGTCTATTCCCTCCCTACCACACATCCTAGTCGAAGCAGTCTGCAGTCCCCCCTCCCAGTGTTGGTTTGTATGAGAGGGAACGGGTTTAGGTGTGAATTTAGTGAGCCTCCTGCTGCCATTAACATTGGCAGACTTGGGCCAGTAGCTCCAGATGAGTCCAAGTATACAAAGAAAGGGACTAGGAAGAGATAGGGTACATGGTGCTTGCACAATGATTATTTATAGTGATGATGATTGATCTTGTTTGTTTGAGTTTTTTTTTTTTTCCGATGCAAAAAGTGGTCTTTTCGTTCACCCAATAATGATACATGTTGCAATTATACGACAGTTCCCTACACTATGAGCAAATGACATTTGAGACTACTTTCAGTGTAAATATCGAAAGAAACTAAAGCACACATGCTGACTCGGTGGATCAACACAATATGTACTAGTAATGAACAAGGAAGTAAAGTGTGCTCTGTATGTACATCAACCATATACAACCTTGATGATAACGTTTATATAACAAAGATCACATATAAACACACTACAACTTTTGCGTGGGCTTATTCAAAGTACTCCCTCTCCTTCTCCTCCTACACATGGAGACACACGTTTATCCATACCTTGCAACAGAAACACACTCTCCCATCAGCCATAGTTCCAAATCTCATTTGTCTAGACTTAGCTGATTCCTTTCTGACCTTCGATTCCTCCTGTAGCCTGATAATAAGCATGAGCATGAATATTCATACCCATCTTAACTATTTTGCATATGCATAAATAGAATACCTGATAGTAATAAGTTGGTGATGCTAGATCCAGGTGTGTAACCTGTCATGCTGAGTTTATCAGGGATTTTTTGTTGGTGTGATCGTCATCAATATATTGACTGTAAACGAGCTGGAAGAATGCAAGGGGAAGTGTGTTGCTGTGTGCCATAGATTTGTTAAGGTTCTTGGAAATGTAACTCTGTGCATTAATTGTGTGTGTGTGTGTGTGTGTGTGTGTGTGTGTGTGTGTGTGTGTGTGTGTGTGTGTGAAGAATTTTGTCAGTGTTTGGTTTCTTTGTGCTGAAAGGCAATTTTTTTCCCCCAATTAAAAGAGCATGGTTGTTTGTCCATGTGTATGTAAATATGCATGTCTCAGTCTCTCTGTATGTGTGGTTGTATGTGTGTTTGTGTATGTATTGTATGTATGTGTGAGTGTACACACATGCCTTTCTTTCTATGTTTGTGAGCTTATGTCTGTGCTGATGTGTGCTGGTCCACGTTGACTTCCCTCCCCTGACTGCTGACAGCAATGTTGATTTCTTGCCCTTTAGCAGGACAAGCATCCAAGTCCCACAGCACCTCCTGCACAGAAGCCAGTGAGCAGGTTTGAACCAAAGCAGGAGGAACTGGAAGCCCCAGAGGATATCTATGATGATGCATCCTCAGTGGTGCTGGTGAGCCCAGGCTGTGTAGAAGACACATATAGTTGGTTTTGTGACAGGCTTTGAGCTTCCAAGCTCTTGTTGGTTGGTTCCGTTTCATTTAAAGATTCCATGTTAAAAGTGATTTTAGACAGAGATCAAGATGAAAGAAAAATCCTGTGCCAGGTTGTTCTTAGTTGATATATGTTGTACATGAAATTAAAACTAGTTCTCATGTGGGGTTATCTTCATGTATTTTTCTGATCCAGAGAAGGTTCTCTCACACATTTCATATGAGTACACCCACCCACCCCTAAAAAATTACCAATGCATGACAAGAAATACTGCTTTACATCAAGTTAAAAGAAACTTTTATCATCAAATTGTGGAATGGTTATTTCAGGATTATGTAAAGGATATTGTGCGTAAAAGACAAAAAGGCAAAATACAGCAGGCAACTGTTTCCACACATAAGCATATAATACTTCACACTTAAAAGAGCGTAATTCATGAATTAATAGACAATAAGATAATTATGCATATTTAATGCTGCACGTTGTGTATGATGTGAATAATGTGAATATAGCTGGTATGTTGTTAGTGAATGGAATGCTATAGGATTCTATTCACATGGCAATGGACCCACTATTTTTTAGACTCAGGAATGTGTTGAATGAAAATCGCAAATGGGGCAGGAAACAGTAAACAGTAAATAACAAACAAGTAGGGTAACTCTTGCTCCTGTGATGAAACAATTACAGGCCCATAACTCTAAATGAATGCTGCTTACGACACCAAACTGCCTAGCAGAAATGGCAACTCAGAGCATACAGAACAAACAAAGAGACATCCCCGAAGGTGATTTGGTGTCGTAAGCAGCATTTGTTTAGAGTTATAGGCCTGTAATAATTTCAACATGGTGCAAGAGTTGCCCTACTTGTTTGGTATTCAGGAATGTGTTATTTGTTGTTTGCTCCATTCATTGGATGGTCTAGTGACCCTAACTGACAGATATTTAAGTAATATTTGTTCCCCAACATTAAGCATTTTTTTTCCCCAAGTTACTGGCCAGCAAGGGTTTTTTGCCAAAAGTGCTTTTCGCTGGCTGCAGAAGGCTTATTTATCAATCTTCTGATCGAGAGATTGTTAGTGTGGATGTGCATACATCCATTGTAGCATGCGATAGGTAATCTTCCATGGCTTAAATCGAAATCGAAGTCAGAAAGGTATCCCACAAAGTTCACATGCCACACATGTTTGACGCCTACCAGTTTCCTTTTCTGTCAATGTTTTGTTCATATTATATTGACCATTAAAGAATTGACCATTAAAGAAATTTTCAAAACTGAAAAAAAAAACAACCCAACATTGACTGTTTTCATCATAAAAAGTTGAAAACTACTGAACTGATATTTGTAAAGTGAAGGGAGAATAGTTCTTTTTTTGTTTGTTTACTTATTTGTTCATTTAATTCAGGTGATGTAGTAATTCCTTCAGACTTATGTTTTAGACAATCTTCACATTCAGAAGGTTTCTTCAGAGCAGGCCTTTCCTGTCTACTTGGTTATTGTGCCTAATTGCAGATGGGATTTCTTTAATGTATGTTAGGTAGTTCCCCAGTTTTTGAGAGCCACTGTTTGCGTGTGTAGGAGTTTCTCTCTACGGTCGGTAAGCAGGTCTAGCAAGCCTGAAGCATTAGGGAGCATCCTTGCCCATGACTTGCTTTGGTACCTGTACATCCCCCATGGAAGACTTAGAGTGAAGCAGAGCGGCTTTAAAGATATAATGCACAAATTTTCAAGCATCTTCGTTTTTAAAAACCCAGTTAACTTTTTCAACTTCAGTCTGTAATTGACATGTCTGTTGAGGCTCCAAGTCATTGTTGATAGCTGGAGAGATTTCAATGAAAGATACAGAGAGAATGGGATAACAGTATTTTTCTTCGCTTTCCCTCTGTTTACCCTGGTCAGATTCCAGTTTGTTCGTGCAAGTTACTAAACATTTCGTGGCACTACAGTCACCATTCACTACAAGAATTGTTCCTTTGGTTGTATTGCCCTCTCAGTGACCCCCCATATATCAGGCTTACGTTGCGTGCTGTTCAGTTATATCAACCCACTGTGCGCCAACCGCTATGTGTGTGGTTCAGACTTGACAGTTAGATGTTATTAGCAGCGAAGTGTGGTAGAAAGCCTGCCCATCCGTGAACACAAGGCAGATGGAGGCATCAACAGGAAGTGATGCATGCCTTGATAAGTATGGTGGATCTCTGACTAATAAAGGTGAAAATACCTATCATCTCCCCTTTACGTCATGATTATGTGAATAAGACTCTTGAGAAGAACAGTTTCTCAGTGGACTGATAGCACTGTTGGACTGTCACCAGGATCCTCTGGATGTGTATGATTGGTACCATGGAAAGATTGAACGCGGTGAGGGGGAAAAGCGTGTCCAAGCTGTCGCCAAGGTAAGGCAGTCTGCTTTGATGAAAACCTGAGTGCTGGTTTGTATGGCGATTATTTGATGTCAGTGCCACTTAACTCTGTATTGCTTTAAGTCTTGTGCTGAACTGGGATTTACAAGATTTATTTTGTAGGCTAATTGTGGAATTTCAACTCTTTGTTTTCAGGGATTGTTTCATTGTATGTTACATTTTTGTGTGTGTGCTTGAATTATTTGATTGTAGTGCATGGTATATTCAACACGTCGCCTGTGAAATGGTTTATTGTTTTCTGTTGTCTTTGTAGCAGGATTTTGATTTCAGTTCTGTATGCTTGATGTGGTGTGTGTGTGTGTGCGTGTGTTTGTATGTGCATGTATGTGTGTATGCACGCATGTGTGTGTGTGTGCGCTGTGTGTGTGTGTGTGTGTGTGCTGTGTTGTGTGTTGGTGTGATTACACGTGTATGTGGATGGGTGTAGGTGTGTGTGTGTGTGGATGGGGTGTGTATGTGTGAGTGTGTCTGTTGGATGCAAAAATCACACATGCACACACACACACACAGAGCCACAACTACTACCACCACCACCACCACAAGTGCACGTGCATACACATCACCCATCCACCCCACCCCACACCCCCACCACCACCACATGCTGACAGGTGTTAGTGTGATACAGGATGGCACATTCCTGGTGCGTATCAGTGGGAAGGATCCCAACTTCCCCTTCACCCTGGTCGTGCTCCATAACAGACAGGTCAACAATCTTCAGATCCGCAAGCGCGCTGATAGCAAGGTGGCTCTGGGGAAGGAGAAAACAGGAGAAGTGGTATGTTGATTATTTCTGTCACTACTACATGGCAGTGGTGATAAAAAATATGAGGGGGTTGCGATGGAGGGATTCTGTTGAAAAAAAAAAATAATGCAGCTGAAACGGAGCTCAGAATTTGTCTGAAAAGACAGTTAAAAACTCTGCAAAGTACAAAAGGTTGGAAAAATGTTTCGTTGATGGTGAAAAGATTTCGTGAGAATGTTTGAACTCTTTTCTTTCTTCTGCAACTCAGCACTGCATGGCCTTTTGTTCTGTGTTTTCCTTTGATTAAAAGCAGTTATGAATTCCTAGGTAAGTACAACTTTGTCAGACTTATAAGAAAACCTAACACAGAGTAACTTTTAATCAAGACTGGCACAGCCTTTTAAACTTGAATAAAGTCAGACAAATACAGGGACGAACAATCTAATAGTGGGGGAAAAAAACAAGCGCAGGCCAACAACTGAACTATCTTCATAGTAATGACTTGGCAAAGATTTGGACTTAAGGAGGGGGGGGGGGGGGGGGGGGGGGGGGGGGGGGAATTTGAAGATGGAGAAACTGGGAACATGAAATTAAGAAAATATGTTACAGATACGAAAACTCTTCACTAGCTGCATAAGGGAACCATTGCAATCCCCTTTGAAGGCAGATATATTTGTATTGCCTGCTCCGAGGCCTTTCGTCCGCTGGGTCGGACTCATCAGGGAGACACGGCTGGTTGTGTCTGCGCTCCTGGCGTCAAATAGAGACACACCACAGTCCATAATACTGTGGTGTTCTCACCACCAAGAGTGCAAAAAAGAATCCAATAGCACCCCCAAAGCAGCCAGCGAAGAGTAGTAAATGAAACCAAACGAAAGTGTGGGGAGGAAAAAAGTTGCTGAAAAACTAAAGACATTATGCAAACAGTATAAAATAAAGGGGACAATCTTTGAGCCTACGCTTGAGGATCCACCCAAAGATGCAAGGGAGATCAAAAGACAAACACACAGACGGACAGAAACAAATACAGATAACCTCAATTTAATCAAAACAAAATCGGAAATGAAATGAGGCAGGGAACAGTAAACGATAAACAGTAAACAAGTTGGGTATTTTTTGCTCCCATAAGAAAACCTAACACAGAGTAACTTTTATTCAAGACTGGCACAGCCTTTTAAACTTGAATAAAGTCAGACAAATACAGGGACGAACAATCTAATAGTGGGGAAAAAAAACAAGCGCAGGCCAACAACTGAACTATCTTCATAGTAATGACTTGGCAAAGATTTGGACTTAAGGAGGGGGGGGGGGGGGGGGGGCGGAATTTGAAGATGGAGAAACTGGGAACTTCAAAGGGGATTGCGATGGTTCCCTTATGCAGCTAGTGAAGAGTTTTCATATCTGTAACATATTTTCTTAATTTCATGTTCCCAGTTTCTCCATCTTCAAATTCCCCCCCCCCCCCCCCCCCCCTCCTTAAGTCCAAATCTTTGCCAAGTCATTACTATGAAGACAGTTCAGTTGTTGGCCTGCGCTTGTTTCTTCCCCCACTATTAGATTGTTCGTCTATGTATTTGTCTGACTTTATTCAAGTTTAAAAGGCTGTGCCAGTCTTGAATAAAAGTTACTCTGTGTTAGGTTTTCTTATGGGAGCAAAAAATACCCAACTTGTTTACTGTTTATCGTTTACTGTTCCCTGCCTCATTCATTTCCGATTTTGTCAGACTTGTTTGCCAGTGTGTGTGTGTGTGTGTGTGTGTGTGTGTGTTTCAACAAAAAGTACATATTGTTCTAGATATTTATGGTCATAGGTTAATGTTGACTGGGTAGAACTGGTTGTAGGTTACAGGGATTCAGAATGCCATTGCTCCAAGACTGTTCAGCATTTTGAACATTACTGGCAGTAGCTTAATGGGGAATTGAGTATTTTAGGTAGCATGTAAATATTTTGGTGGTTTATTCTTTTTCTGTTTTTGGCGAGACTATTGATGGGATACTAGACAGATAGTATGTAATAAGGTAGTGAGGAATAATTCTTTTTTTTTTTGTTTTGACACCAACAGTTACCAGATTCATACACATAATTCCAGTTTGTACCCAGAAGTTCATAGTTCATGTTACTTTTTTTCCCCCTCATATTTATGGCATCTGATATGTGTATAAAGTTGGTATTATCTCTGACAGAATACTGCTTGTACGCAGTTTGAACTTTCTTGCTAGTAGTTAGAAGCACAGTTTTTGTATCTTTTGGTTATTAAACCAGAAATTCTTGTTGCAAAGAACTGCGGTAAAATGTGAAGCGCTCCCTGTGTGTTGCGACAGGCTTTCAAAGATGTACCGGCCATGATTGAACACCACCGGCAGCACCCTGTGGTGTTGCTGGGCAACAACCAATCACAAGTCAAGCTTCAAACTCGCCCCGTAAGAGCTGAGTGAGGAGAACACGGAGCTCCTGCCACTGAAACTTCAGCACTTTCCTCATGCATTCCTTTATAGTGGGTTGAACTGGGTTGGGGGAGGGGGTACAGTTTTGGCTTAGGTCAGGGCTGCTTGGGCTGGGTTTTATAGTTTGGGTTTGGTTCAGGTTTAGGGTGGTTAGGGTCAGACAGGTTTCAGCCAGGGTTTTATGGGCTGGGACTGGGTTGTACGGATAATGATAACATTTTCCTTTCATTAAACATGCACATTGTTATCTTCACCTGACGAGCATCAATATTTTTATGATTGATCATGATGAAAATGTTTTCTGGTTCACTTTACCTATCTTGATTGAACTGGTGTGAAAGAATCTGAAGTGGAGCTGACAGTCAGCGAAAATTATCTCAACGGATAGTGAGATGGGGTGGACAGTTGGTGTGAATGTGGTTGTATGAATGATTTGCTACAGGCTGTGAGATGGAACTGACTGCAGGTAACAGTTATTTCAACACATTTTGATATGGCTGGTGAGAAGGGTCACAACCATGTGGGAGATGGGGGTGAGAGTTGAGAACGATTACAGTAGAAGTCAGATGGAAGTAAGACAGGAATTCATAGCTGATGAGAAGTAAGACAAAAGTGAGATACAGTTGACCGCTGTTTAGCAGTGTCACAGCATATTGCCCGATGTATATTTTCCTCCTGTATTTGATATGGGCTGTGTTAGGAAAGATCTTCCTTGGATTGTTTTTATCATTATTACTATTATTATTATTATTATTATCATTATTATTATTATTATTGTAGTTATTTCTATTATCATTATTACTAGTACTTCTACAACTACTGTTATTATTATCATTATGTATTTTTTGTTTCATTATTGTTATTTTTTGTGATTATTGTTGTTATAATGTGATAGCCTAGATGTGATGCTAAGTTTATTTTTTGTGATTATTATTGTTATAATGTGATAGCCTAGATGTGATGCACATAGCATGGAAAGAACTGAAAAGAATTTTCCTATAATTTTTTGTGCGTGCTTGGAACGTTGGTCACAGAGGAAAAAGTTTACTTAATCAAATCTTTTTTCTTCACTTGCTCAACTAGATTTGACTTCACTTGAAACGCTTGAGAAGAAGATGGAGATGTTTTACAACAGAATGTACGTTTTTTTTGTTTGTTTTATTTTGTTTGTTTGTTTTTTTTTTCTGGAGCTGCACCAGGCTTGGCATAAGTCTGGCCCCCCAAAGCATCCATGGTGGGGACAAATTTCCGAAATATGAGATGGAATTTGTTGGCCAGTAGACACTAGCATTCTGTAGAGAAGGGCAAGCGGATAGTAATGATCTTTTCTGAGCCAGAAGATGGTGAACTGTCAGGCCATGCTAATAAACATGTGTTGTGTTGGCTTGTCTTGAAGATGAATTGCTGAATTTATGCTGCTGCTGGTTCCATTTTGAAGCCTTTCCACATGGGCCTGGATGTGGCTGTGAGTCATTCGTTGTGGAATGGGCAGCATTGTAGTAGTAACACTGAAAGGTTCAGAAAATGAGATTGAAGGGGAAAATGCCTGGGTTAAAGAAACAAAGTTCAATACTCAGAATATCTTTACATAGTCTGGCAGTCCACGACAGCTCTAAAATGGTTGTGCAGGTCTTCACCTGGCACAGCTGTTCAGAGCAAGTTACTGAGTTTTGAGAGGCAGGGTAGTTTACAGCTTGCCTGCAGCTGTAGAGGCTAAGCCGTGAATGCAGGTCAGGGAAAGGGGTGTTCTCAGCAGGCTGCTCCCCACCAGCCAGCTAACCGCACTGTACTCTGCCAACTGTGTTCGGCATTGTTAAGCGGCCATTACAAATGGGGCTGTCCGTTTGATAATTAGTGGCTGTCATGAAAAATGTAATATATCTGCACTCTTGAGATGATTGAACTGGTGAATTCCCAACAATTCTTTTAATACCAAACTCGACTAGGTTATTTTCCTGTACATAACATAGATACAGCATGAAAGCTTGTACACAAGTGGTCAGGCAATATTAGAACAATGACAACACACACAAAACTGTGCAAAAATAACGTCATCACTTTCTGGGTATTTAATTTTCCCTAATTAACTAGTACACAGGTTTGATACATGCCTCTGCTTGGACTACAGCAGCAAAAATGTTGGATTAGAAATGTGTAAGGCTTGTTTGTTCGCCCTTTTGCTAAGTGGCTCGCACGTGACGGAAAAATAAAGCTGTGCTGGCTGTACTTCGTTGTTTGTAAGGTCAATATTTAGAAGATCTTTAGACGCCAAACTAATGATATTGAAGGGAGAACTCTTCACAAGCGATTAGCATCGGAGAAGTAGATGGAGTCTGCATGTGTATGATGGATTGGTTTGGCATGTTGGATTTTGATCCCAGCTGTGTCTCACCCTCTGGATAATGTTTTCATTTTTTGTAGTGGGGTGTGGAGATGTGCTGTGTCTTATTACTGGTGTTTAGTGGGTGTCTTCATTCATGATTTGGTAGGGGCTTTAACTTTCATATCATTTTACACCGTACCGTGTGGATTTTTTTTTTTTTTTTTTTTTTTTTTTTTTGAGCACATAACAGTGGTTTACTTTTCTTTTTTTGTTTTGTTTTTGTTTTGATAGCGTAGTATTGTAGAGTATTGTGAGATCAGGTTGGTTTACAGTACACAGCACAGAATTGTGATAAGTGTGCATTTTAACAGTGGTCAGACCATACTGATGAATGATTTGTGGCATTTATGCCAATTTCTTTCGGAAAGTAATGGGAAAGTAATGGGAAATGAATTAATTTAAATTCTTGCTTTTATTGGTAAATCTGAACCCCCTCATCCTGTGTGTGCACACACGTGTGTGTGCAGAAATGTGTGTATCTGTGTGTTTTACTGTTGTTTTTACTTTCATGCAGAAAGGAGGTGAGCCAGTACTAATTGTTGTTCATCATTTTGTGAGTAAGCTTGAGAATGGAATAATGATGTAGAGCATGCGCGTCTTCCATGAACGACTGTAACTTGTGCTTGTTGTTTCCTTCAGAAAAAGTGATTGTGATCTTAGTTACATGTGTGAAGGAAGGTTGAGCCATGCTTCACTCCTCACCCTATACATGTCCAGTTGACACTTCCCTTTTTCCCGCTCTCCCCACCCCTGTTCCTCATCCCCTTCCTCTCTCTTTCCCTGGCTTTATATGCTTGGTTCGCCCTATGGGCATTGTTCCTTCAGGCCCCATCTGCAGAAGCTTGCACTGATTGTTGTTTTCATTTTAGTTGTGCAGTATTTTGTGTTTTTATACAAATCCTGTTAAGGATGCATGACAAAAGTATCAGTTGAGCTCATTCTGTGCCTTGTGAAACACTTCTGCCAAAGCACTGAGCCATGGTGCAATGAGATTTGGTGAATGTGATTGTCATAATGCTTGTTGTGTGGTTTTATGTGCACCAGTTAACCAGATATTTACAAGATACTTACATTGCGTCATCGCGAAATGAGTTTTTACCCAGATTACTTATCAGGTTTATGATTCATAATATCATGCCTTTGTTCATGTAAATTGTAAAGTTTGTGAGCTATGTTACCATGTTAGCATTACGCAACTTTTTTTCTCTTATAAGTCTTTACCATTGGCGTATATGAATAGCATTATATCCAGACTTTCATAAGACTTGTGCAGACACAGATATGAGTATCATTCTTTATTTTCTTGGATGCTTTAAAAAAAAAATAGATGTTTTATTTTTTTTTTTTTACAGGTTGTGTGGTTTATACATGTATATATTTGATTTTGAGTGATAGGTAACCAGGAGAGTGAGATTGCTTTATTAATGGAGGATGGGAGTGTTCCATTTTACAAAAAAATAATGTGCTGACCCTCCAAAAGTTGATGAGATGAAGGGGTGGGAGGGTGATGTAGCTACTAAAGATTTGTGTAAGTATGTGTGTTAGTTTTATGTGTGTGTGTGTGTGTGTGTGTGTGTGTGTTTTCCAATTATACTCTTTTTCACCCTTACGCTGGTTGTCACGTCATAAGTCGCGCCATTACGTCATGGCCGTCACTAGTTGTCGCCACATCGGTCACAGTGTAGGGTGAGCTTTGCAAGCCTAGTTTCACAGACACATACAGATACGAAACTATGGCTCAGTGAGAAACTGTTTTGCATGAATGACTGAGCGAGCCCGGAACATGGGTTTTCAGCATTTTAGCTTAGTTTATGGTTAGTAGCAGCTTGTAACGCATAATGCGACTCTACTCATCTAGCAAAAACAAAAACGGCAGTGCCCAAAAGAGAACGTGATAGAATTAGGAACTTGTTAGATTTTTTTCGCTGCATTTCTTGTGGAAAAAGCTGGTGAAGAAGAAGTTATGGACATTTTGAATGAACTGGATGTGGTGGGTGATAGTTTTGGTTTAGATAAGCACCATGTAATCATGATTTTGAGATCGACACTGACTGTGACTGGATGAGTGCCTAAGGGTGAGGGGAATCTCAAGACGCCATTCAGTGGGGAAGAAAAACTCAGTGTAGCACTTCCAGATGATTCTAAACCTTTCAAACGTAAACGATGACAGTGTGGGCTAATTATTACATCTGTTTATAGTGACCATTTTTTTTGTGTGTGTGTGTTATCAGCACGAGATTTCAATGGGAAAACTGAACTGTACCTTATTCATTCTTACCTGGATTACCTGCATGGAAGACGGGTATAATCCATACTGACTTTCCTTTGAAAAAGGTTGCAACATATTTCTGGATCCTGTGGAACATCATTGACTGGATCATTTGTGAAAAAGCTCTTGAGAATGACAAGCAGGGTGTGCCACCTGTTTTCACCTGTTATTTTCACATTCTAGACAGGTAAGCACCTAATCAAACACTCACAAGCACACAAGTTCTGTTTTATATTATTCTTTATTTAATTACCAACAATTTTTATTTTGCATGTCATGTTCAAATACTAACTGTTGAAAAGTTATGCATATTATACAAACATAACTATTTTTTTCAAACTTTCCTTCTATTAACTCACCAGACAACATATTTTATAGTATGTTGTTAAATAAACCAGTGTAAGGGTTAAGAGTGTTAGTCCCACAATGGTGAATTCATTTCAAAACTGTCAATTGATTCTTAATTGTAAATTGTGTAGAGTGGTACAATACTGTTGTGGTCTCATGGCTTTGTGTAGCAGTAAAGCCATATTCATGCCGAATTTTCATGTGCAGGGATTGTTTTCCACTTCTGTTCTTTTTATTTCTTATTTTCCTTCTTCAGGGATAAAATGCTGATGTTTTCTGTTTTTTTTTAATTATTATTGTGAATATTCTTTTTTTCTGTTGTTGTTATTTCTTTGTAGACTATCATCAACACTATGGGTATAATTATGATAACATGAGTGGGCTATTCCTGGGACTTTGCCATTGCAACTTGTGCAGCATTCATCCAGCCTGCCCTACTTTCAGGAACACTCTAGATAAATAATGACTCTATTATCGGCCAGAGAATTTACAGCATACCAGTTAACAAAGATGGTGGGGCATGCGAAACACACTGGCTCTTTTCGTGGGCTAATATTTATAGAAAGTAGCATCATTACTGAACACAACTGGGGCATCGGGTATGGCGTATCTTGCTTGGCATCTTTGGTTTTCTATCTTCCTTTTTTCTTTTTCTTTTTTTTGCAGGTCAGATTTTTTTCTGACTACTTAATTCGTAGATGTTATAGCAGGCAGCGATGACCATCCAGGAAAGTGGGGTAAGAAATCTATCTGACACTCACTAAAGACTGTCAAACTGACAATCAAAAGGGCACATAGGAGAGTGCAGACCTCCACCAAAGACAAATGGATATTCAATCTGTGTCTCGTTTCACAGGTGAAACAAGGTGCTTTACCACTAGGGAAGTAATTGAATGAATTATTTTACTGTGTTCATTTATTTTAGTAACATGTGCAAAACGTAAGATATCAGTGTTTTTATCACTATAAATTTTGATATTCTTTAAAAATGTATTGGTAGATAGTTATCAATCTGTAATAATAGTTTGACAGTGTATGTGATCAGTGAAGAGTTTGCGATAATCTTACCAATAACCTTAACGGATCCTGGATGTGCTTTACTCACCAGGGGAGGTAATAGTAGGTATGAAGTCAAGTAGTTAGTCCAAGTGTATATACACTTGAATGATGCTGGATGCATGATTTTTATCATCATCTGCACCACAGTTCTGTACCAGAATTTCTGAGCAACCTTCCATCTTTGCACAAAATTTTGTTGAAATAGGTTCTGTAGCTTTTGTCTAATCCTCACCATGTTTTGCTGAAATAAGTTCTGGAGTTTTTGTGTAATCCCCACCATGTTCTGTTGAAACAGGTTCTTTACTTTTGGTGTAATCCCCACCAAATTTTGCTGAAATAGGTTCTATAGTTTTTGTGTAATCCCTAACAAGTGTTATTGAAAATAGGTTGTGTAGTTTTTGCGTAAACCCCACCAACTTTTGTTTCAATAGGTTCTGTAGTTTTGTATAATCCTCACCATGTTTTGTTGTAATAGATTCTGTAGTTTTATGTAGTCCCCACCAAGGTTTGCTTAGATAGGTTTTATAATTTTTTGAATCCCCTCCAAGTTTGTTTGTTTTTTCAAATAGGTTCTGTAGTTTTTGTGTAATCCCCACCAAGTTCTGTTGAAATAGATTCTGTAGTTTTGTGTGATCCCCACCAAGTTCTGTTGAAAAAGATTCTGTAGTTTTGTGTGATCCCCACCAAGTTCTGTTGAAAAAGATTCTGTAGTTTTGTGTGACCCCCACCAAGTTCTGTTGAAACAGGTTCTGTAGTTTTATGTAATCCCCACCAAATTTTGCTTAAATTGGTTTGTAATTTTGAGTGATCCCCTTGAAGTTTTTTTTGAAATAGGTTCTGAAGTTTTTGTGTAATCACCACCAAGTCTGTTTTTTTAAACAGGTTCTATAGTTTTTGCATAATCCTGCTGATAGAGAAACAAACTAACAGAAGAAAAAGTAACCCCATTTGTAGATATACCAAGCTGAATCATGAAGTTGCCTGATGGTGGGGGCAAAATATGCAATCTTTGATTATGCATTTGGGACTCTTACTACTGCACCTTCATGTACCCTGCACTGGAAAGTCTAGATACCACCAATATGCCGGGCACCTTTAGAAATTCTCTTGACATGGCAAGCATGAGGGAAAGTACATGTTGCAGTTCCGGTCCATTTGTGCACACGCATTGTGCCACCCAGTTCAAGATCCAGCCACATAGATGCACGCATGGTAATACATTCACAAACACTTCCACGCAAACACATACACTGCCAACACATACATACACCTGATTTTAACCCACGCCTTAACAAAAACTATGTTTTCATGTTGAAAAGGATTCAGGAGAGGGAGTTTTCCCTGACAGTTTAGATGGGAGAAGTATTGTTTGTCTTTCCATGATGTACTCTGTTATCTGTTGAAGATCAACCTCAGTCTTCCTACATAATCAACAGTTCGGTTGTAGCTAAATATGCTGATTTCCTTGTTGGTTAGTTAGTTTGTTTTAATGAGGTAATGTTTAATTGTGGGCTTTGTTACCTCAAAACACAGGTAGCACTTCTGTCGTTTACAGTCTACATAATACATTTTGACAGCTGCCTATGTGATATTTTAGGCTGAGTGATATCTCACACCAGTATTTGTGTATGTAAGTATGTATGTTAGTGTTTGCGTATTTATGTCTTGTGCATTCCTATTTACACAGGTCAGTTCCGTGTGCATGCAATAACATCATCATGATTTGAAGTTCTGTGAATGGCTTAGAGATGCATTCACGTTTTGCTGTCACATTCCTGATTTGCTTCGACATCCCTCACTTATTGACATGAAAACATGTACGCACCTTCTCTCTCATAACAGTTCCTTTGTTGTTATCATTGTTACACTTCATTGAGATTGTAGTTCTGTGTTTGGGTCATATTTTTGGGTGAGCAAAGAAAATAAAGGGATTGTTTTGATGTGGGTTGTTTTTGTTTCTTTACAACTCTTTGTATGCTATTTCAAATTATATGCAATCAAGTATCAGGGCGCACACTTGTTGAACTACTTTTTCTCTTCCCTTACAAGCCTTCCCCCTCCCTTCTCCCCAATTCTGCCTCCACCTCACCCTTACCATTCTTTGACCCCACCTCCAATCCACTCCTCTCCTCTCTAAGTTGGCCTTTTTTTGTTTTGTTTTTGCTTTATAATAAAAACCACAACTGCTGCATACCATCATATGCCTGTGAGTTTGTTGGGAATGTATGTGTATGGATGGGTGTGTTTCTGCCCTACAAATACATCACAGCTATTTAGTTGAGTTTGATTGCCTATTTATCATTTAAGGGACATACTGGGTTTTATAAACCACCACTTGAAGAAAACTAATGTTAAAAAAAGTGCTCCTGTACATGGGAAGTCCTCCACCTGTCCCTTTTTTTGGGGGGGGATTAATCACCTAACACCCTTACTCCTTTCTCCACTATCATATAAGCATTTACTCATTCGTAAGAGCAAAACTGATGGAGACATTCAAGTTCTTCCAACTATTTCCAGTCTGTACAACTGAGGAAGGTACAAGTTGCTGTTGCACTGGACAGTATGAAGCCTGATGCCACCACTGCCAGGTAAACAGGGCTCAGTCAAAGTTCAAGTTTCTGCCCAATACCTTAAGTTTCAAGTATTCAAGGGCGAAGCGTGAACAATCTAGGGGTGGCAATGTTGTTTTGCTCTTAGGCCCAGCTTTCAAAACTTGATGGTTTTACAAGTCCCAATAGGATATGGAATCAGATGGGTTAAGATCATACTCGGAGGGTAATGGTGTATTTGCGTTCAATCATCCTGAAGTTGGCCACAAATAGCCTCTGTAATGGGTGATGTTGATGACCCATTAGTCAAATTTTGGACACTGTCTTATCTGATGGGAAGGGACCTAGATTTCCCAGGTTAGTATTGACCCATGGTGTGCTTCGAGACAGGGGAGGGAGAGGGGCGGCGTGGGGAGGGGAGGGAGCTGATTCAGACCTGCATAGCAAACTTGAAGAACTCTACCCTGAATGTGGACTAAACCGTCAATGAATAGTAAAACCAGATAAGACCTTTTGGATGTGCTTCTCGACACCTCTGTTCTTATTTGATTATTTACATTGATTGATTCTGTAGCCCTGCACATTGTGGTCATCTGGTTTAGCGGATGTAATGCCGCGTTTAAGGAGTAGTACGCATGCAGTGACTATGAGTTGTAACTCGAGAGAGATTTCCAGACGACTTCTACTACACGGACTGTCTGCTGGTATTTCTCTTTTTGGGTCGGCTTGTGAATGTAAAACCATCATAGCTAGTCACACTTCTAACAAAGCATGCATGGAAGCAAGTGTGTGTGTACGCGTGCGTTCATGAGTGTGCATGTATGGGAGGGAGTGTGCGTGCACACGCTCATAAGTGTGTGTGTGTGTGTGCGCGCGCACACATGTGAGTGTGTCTGTGTATGTATGTGTGTGTGTATGCATGCCTTCATGTCCATAAAACTGTATTTTTTATTCGGTTATGATGTTAAAACAACATACTTGTAGCTTATGTTTTATTTTGGAAGAAAGAAAACACTCGTATTCCAACTTACATCTTTCTCAACACTTTTCTCTACTCCTCCCGTACAAACACACACACACACACACACACACACACACACACACACACACACACACACCACATTTGCTTCCATGCATGCTCTGTTAGACGTGTGTTACTATCAATGATGGTTTCACACTCACAAGCCGACCCAAATACGTAGGTTCTCATTCACAGGTAGTAGTATCGAATTCCGCTTTTCTCTCTCTCTCTCTCTCTCTCTCTCTCTCTCTCTCTCTCTCTCTCTTTAATACCAATGCACCTGTTTTATTTCCGTGTGTTGACGTTCTTGTGGTTCAGTGGCTAGAAAACTGAGTCAAGGTCAAAGTGGGAACCCACGTTCTTGAAGTCCAGGACTTCCTCCAGCCACAGCCCCATGAAGCTGTTCTGCAACTCCTTCCTATCCTCCGGAACAGACAGTGAGTGAAACCCACTGAGCCAAAAAGAAAAGAAAAAAGAAGAAGAGCTAATACCAACGGTCGGAAACAATAAAGAGAATCTCTACAGTGATTAATTCCGAATGTCCTTACATCTTTTTGTGTCAAACTCGACATAGAGCGCCAGAACATGCCAGAATATGAGTTTTAATCGAGAGAATTTTCAGGCGACTTCTACTACATGGACTGTCTGGTTACATCTTTCCTGTTTGGGTCAGCATATGACTGTGAAACCATCACTGATAGTCACGCGTCTAACGAAATTTGCATGGAAGCAAAAGAGAGAGAGTGTGTGTGTGCGCACGTGTGTGTGTGTGTGTGTGTGTGTGTGTGCGTGTGTGTGTGGTGTGCCCGCGCGCATGTGCGGGTGTGAATGTGAGCGCAGGCTTGCGTGTCAGTGAGTGAGTGTGTGTGGGTGTGTGTGCGGGCGCTTGCGTGTGTGTGTGTGTGTGTGTGTGTGTGTGTGAGAGAGAGAGAGAGTGTGTGTGTGTATGGTGTGTGTGTGTGTGTGTGTGTGTGTGTGTGTGTGTGTGTGTTGATGGAGGGGGAGAATTGATCAAACTGTTTTGAATGTTCGTGGTTTCGTTTTTCTGATTTTCCCCTTAATCAAGCATGACTATATTTCTTTTAAATCAAACCCAACTATGTGTTCTCTCTTTTCATGAAACATAGCTCTTCTCTCTCTCTCTCTCTCTCTCTCTCTCTCTCTCTCTCTCTCTCTCTCTCTCTGTTGTAATTTATGTATCTTTCAGTTACGGTTTTAACTTGACCTCATTTCTACGGGCTGGGGGCCTGAAGAAATAAAGATTGCTCTCTCTCTCTCTCTCTCTCTCTCTCTCTCTCTCTCTCTCTCTCTCTCTCTCTCTCTCTCTCTCTCTCTCTTTCTTACCTTGTCCCAAATCTAGTGTTTGTGTTGACAGGGTAATGTACAATATGATGGTAACGATGACGAACAAAGTTGTAGCAGGCGCATGAGCCTTTTTTTTTTTTTTTTTTAAAGGAAAACAAACGAAAAAAAAAAAGTAAAAAGATAGAAAGAGAGAAAGAACAGAACAGAAAAGAAAGAATCACCTCGTTTATGAGTTTTGGTAAAACAGTTTTTATTCTGTTTGCAATACAGGCTGAGGCAATTTTGTATGTTACATTTAAAAGTAAGATAGGTCTCCAGTTCTTCAAGTATTCTCGCGGTTTCTCTCCTTTCGGAAGACACCAATCGTTATTCCTTCTTTTTGTGTTATAGACATTCCTCCATTACTGTATCCCTCATTTAGAGAACGTACAACAAAATCTCCTAACTGTCTCCAGAAGAATTTAAAGAAATTTACTGTCATACCGTCTGTTCCAGAACTCTTTATCATTTTCCATATTTTTTTAGGATGTTGGTAGCTTCTTTTAAAGTAATTAATCCCTCCAATTGTTCGGATTCTAACTGATTCAGTTTTGGCAGGTTTTCTACATATTTTCCAGTCTCAGTATTACTTACTTCCTTTTTCGGTATCAGTTTTCATAATAGTTCTTTGTCTCTGTTAACATATCATCCGTTTCTGTCAGAGTTGTTCCTTGGAATGTGACAAGTTTAAGCATTCTTTTGCTTACGAAATTCCTTTTCTGCAGTGAACAGAAGTATTTGCTTATTTTTTCCCCGTAGGATGCCCATTTAGCTCTGGATCGAATCATTATTCCGTCAATTTTTGTTTTCCATAGCTCACTCAGCTCTTCCTTTTTGTTTTTCAAGATCTCCAAGTCTATTTCCAGTAAGCCATTTTTACTTTCCAAGTCTCGTATTGCTTTTTCAATTTGCTTTTCTTTTTCATTTCTTTCTCTATTTTGCGAATACTGAATGTTATTGTTTCTGCTCTAATTTCCATAATTAGAGTTTCTAGAAATAATTGGTCGGAAATTGAAAACTGAATTTGATCATTCGGGATTTTAGTGACAAATTTTTATTGTAAGGTAGTAATGAATATTGTCTTTTGATTCTTTCAGTCCTTTCATTAATCAGATTTACATATTGCTTGTCTCTTAAAAGAGAAGAATTAATTTTCCAGAACCCTTTATTCCTCTCTTCTTTTTCAAAAAACAATATTTATGTATATCAAAGAGTGATCTGTTCTATATCCGAACAAAATATCAGCATCTTCTACGCAAGTGATTAACTTGTTGGACAGTAAAAAGAAATCTAGCCTGCTTTGTTGAAACGGTTTTGGTCTTCTCCAAGTATATCGCCTCGTGTCTTCGTTCAACTCACTCTATATATCAACTAGCTCTAATCTAGACATAATTTCCGTAACTTCTTCCTGTGCGCGAGCGTTATTAACATGTTTATAATTGTGATAATCCTTACTAGGATTAAGAACCAGGTTCCAGTCCCCTGCCATTATTATGTTGGGGACATTTAAATCTTCTAGTTTTGATTTTGTATTTTCAAAGAAAGACGGTTTGTCATTATTTGGCCCATAGATATTCGCTAATACTAAATCTTTTCCCAATATATTAATAGTTACTACTATGTAATTACCATGAGCATCTTTAATAGTTTTCTTTATTTTGAATTCAGAGTTGTTATTAAAGAGTATTGCAACACCTCTTGATCGAGAGTTGTTGGAGGCAAATACACATTCATAACCCCATTCACTTCTTATCTGGCGTTCTAATTTACTAGTGAAATGAGTGTCTTGTAAAAAAAAAAAAAAAAAACATAGAGTATTGTTTTTGTCTTAAGAAATTGAAATACATCCTTTCTTTTGGGGTATCCCTCGAGACCTTGGCAGTTCAAAGATCATATTGCTATAGATTCCATTCCTCTTTAAATCTTTAAATATCCTTACTTTTCTATGTTCTTTCTCCTCAGCCATAGAAGTGTGCCATTTGTTTTCAGCTGTGCTACATACAACCTTTGACACAACAACAATAAAGCAAAAAAAAAAAAAAACATATGCATATACACAAGCATACACAAATGCATACTGAAAAAATAAAATCTGCCAGACTACCAAAACGTACAATTTAAAGAAGAAAAAAAAAAGAGTCAAAATTTGCTTGACCAACGCAGGCAAGCGGGAGGCGCAGAGAAGAAGAAGAAGACGAAGAAGAAGAAGAAGAAGAACAACAACAACAAGAACAACTAGGACACAATATACCTATAAAGGCAATGGAACATTTAGAGAAAGCACAGTTAAGCTAAAAAAAAAAAAAAAAAAAAAAAAAAAAAAAAAAAAAAGCCTGACTTTCGAAAAAATTGAAACGTATGCTTTCCATTCTGTAGGCATAATAACTAAGTGACGACCATACACACACACACACACACACACGCGCGCGCGCGCGCACACACACACACACACACACACACACACACACACACACACACACACACACACACACACACACACTCGCGCACGCACGCACGCACACTCACAAAAAAAGGAAAGGAGAGGGGTGAGCGGATGCAGATGGGGCGTGGAATCACGATCACGCGCGCATATGTGTGCCTGAACTTCAATGTGCTTGTGAATACAATTCAGCTGACTGTCTTCAAGAACAGGAACATTCGGGGCGACTCATGTTTTGTCACGCGCAGACCTCCCGGTAAATAGATTAGGTATACAAAGCATAATGTCAAAGCTTTTCAAGGGTTATTCAAACAACAATGACATCTATGGCTTCACCTTCATTCCCAAGAACATTCTTCCACACTATGCATACATCTTATGTGATTTATCTCATTGTTCCCCATGCCATCAATCTTCTTCATCTACCAACTCCATCCATCAACAATACACATCAACCTCACCCCATCAGCATCACCCATCTTGCATATCTCATCCAAGTCATGCATGAATACCTTCCATCAACATCGGCATTGACTGCTCACCAAATAGGAGCTTACCTCCCCAGTCAGCATTCTCTATACACATCATCTAATCACAAACATAGTTTAACAACAACTTCCATGGA
>CM065716.1:85615180-85625180 GCA_033310375.1 Conus canariensis | reverse complement strand
GACAGCATGACATCAAAATTAATTTAACAGTTCCAATGGACATGCAGAATACATGTCTACGATAAAGACGAACAAAAAACAAACAAAAACAAGGACATTTTGTGTAACTTAAAAGACATGAAAATGTAACAAGAGAGAAGACGACGACGAAAAACAACAACAACAACAACAAAAACACATCATCAACAACAACAGAACTGTAACGGCAACATGAGAAATGTCGCATGCATATTTTCAACTGATATTAATGTTTTCTCATCTGGTTAAAAAAAACAAACAACTGAAGCACAGACAGAAGCTTGAGCTATTCGAGGACCACTGTAACTTTGTGTATAAATTTACATAGCCGTGTAACTGTTTGTCAGTTTAGTTGCAGCACGTACAAACTTTTGTACATATTTTGCCATGGGCCCCGAATACAGCGGGATTACACGTACACGATCTTTTCTCTACGACCTGGCACGATTCCACTTCCGGCCGAAATTTTGGAACCGTGGGAGAGCGTGAGGGAATCGTAGTAAGTCGTGTTAAAAGCGTACAAAGTCATGGTAGGAACGTAGATATTACCCCCGCTGGGCTGGAGTCGTGCGAGATCGCCTGCAAGTTACCAACATGTTAGAAACGTTTTGATTTGCCCGTACGATCTTGGCACGATGGCTGATGGGTCATGCATCGTATCTGGAGCGTACCAGGTCGTAGCAGAGCGTACCAGAGCGTATGAGAACGTACCAGATACGTATCAGATCGTACGAGGTCGTACAAGGACGTGGGGAACTGTGTCCCGTGATGTCCCCCTGGATATATAAAGGGGGATGTTCCACTTGGCTGGTTCATGGTGAACTGCTCAACCAAGATGCTGAGACTCCAGAGACGTGCAAGAGAACGCAGAAGGCTGAGACTGGTGGCTGCCGCATGGCTGTTGCAGGAAGACATGCTGCGACTGGATGCTGAGGAGGCGAGGGACCGTGCGGAGCTGGCAGCAATTGAAGAGGCAGAGAACAGGCAACCAAGAGTGTGGGGAGGACAGATTTTGGTGTCTATGACAAACTGATGGACGAGCTGCGGAGGGAGGACCAGCCTGAGTTCAAGCGGATGCTGAGGGTCACCCCTATGATGTTCCAAGAACTGCTGGATGCTCTGACTCCATACATCAGAACACAAGACACCTTCCGGGAGGCCCACCCACCTGGACTGAAGCTGTCAATTACCCTCAAGTACCTGGCATCCGGCACGAGATACACAGACCTGAGCCACTATTTCAGGGTTTCAAGCTCCGCCATTTGCAACTATGTCCAAGAGGTGTGCGATGCCATCCATCAGCACTATGAAGAGGAGGTCCTTGTGTGCCCTACAGAGCCTGACGAGTGGAAGGCGGCAGCCCACAGGTTCCAGGAGAGGTGAAACTTTCTCCATGCTCTTGGTGCCCTCGATGGTAAACACATCGCCATCAAGAAGCCGGCCAAGTCAGGTTCCGAGTACTACTACTACAAGGGGTACTTCTCCATTGTGCTGCTGGCCCTCGTCGACGCAGACTACAAGTTCCAGTGGGTGTGTGTGGGCTCTGCAGGTGCTGCCTCGAATGCACAGATATGGAACAGCTGCGACCTCAAAGTGTTCATCTCAGAAGAAAGGATTGGCTGGCCAGAGTCTGATCCGCTGCCCAACGACGACCAAGATAGCCCCTACTTCATAGTTGGTGACGAGGCATTTGCACTGAAGCCATGGGTCGTGAAACCCTACCCAAGACGGGGCCTGTCACGAAAATAGAGGATATTCAACTACAGGCTCTCAAGGGCCAGACGCGTGGTAGAGAATGCCTTTGGAATCCTCGCCAACCGGTGGTCCTGCCTCCTCAGCGCCCAGCGATTACACCCAGTGTGGAGAAGGTTGTCCTGGCCTGTGTCTGTCTGCACAACATCATGAGGCTGCGCTATTCGGCCGAACAGAACCAAGTCATGGACAGAGAGAACGACGACCACTACGTCATCCCTGGAGAGTGGCGGAGAGGTGTTCAGCTGGATAGAAACTCACCTCTGAATGGTCAGAGTCTTCGCCCACCGTCATTGATGGAAGTGGAGATAGTCTGCCCTTCCTCCTGCCTCTGGGTCTGCCTCTGCCTTCCCTTGTTGCCTTCCCCTTGCCTCTGCCTCTTCCTGACATGACTGGAAGTTCTGGAAAAAATTCTGCAGCACTTCTAGGTAGAACTTCTGGTAGCTTCTTGAGTTGTGTACTCTGTGAATTCACCGAGCGTACTGCGGATCGTCGCAAAGCGGGCCCGTTTTAAAGCTACGACTGCGGACGTAGGAGTAGACTCCTGCGGGAGCGTGGGGGATCGTGTGAGAGCGTGTGAGAGCGTGTGAGAGCGTGCCAGAGCCTGTGAGATCGTGTGAGATCGTGTCAGGCATCGGGTGAGAGCGTATGAAGTCGGGGCATGTCGTATGATATGTCGGCTCTACAAGAACCTATCAGATCGTGCCAGATCGTGCGAGAACCTGCCAAGTCGCAGTAAAGCGTAGGGGACGGGCCAGGAGGCTATTGTGGCCAAAAATTACCCCAGTTTCTCACGCTCTCAACCCAAGATCACCCACGATCTCGGGGGAGTCGTAGATGTTGAAATCGTACCAGGTCGTAGAGAAAAGATCGTGTAGGTGTAAATCCCGCATACCTCAGCTGGTAGAGCGTCGGACTTGTGACCCTACTTATCCTGGGTTTGCGCGTTCAAATCTCCGCTAGGCCGCTTCGGTAGAGGGGGAATAGAATGAGATTATAAACCTAGGTTCCGCGTGTAGATTTATGTAAGATCTTGCTCAGATCACCAGCTAAGGCTACGTGCATAGTGGACTCGGACCTGGCCGTGTAAAGCACGGCCGTGTCCCACCTGGTTGCACGACCGGCAAAATCACGGCTCTGATCAGACGGGTCGGGCCGGGTGCATTATGCACGGCTTTGGCCGCGCCAGTAAGTTGGAAAAGAGATGAACCGGAGCAGGGTTTGTTCTCCCGGACGGGCGGCGCACGGCCGTGCAAAACACGGTCGCGTCCGGGTCCACTATGCACACAGCCTTACGGAAATAAAAACCCAGTTTTGCCGATGGTATGGATGACACGTATTCACATAAAGAATGCATCCTCAGTAAAATCGAAGGAATGAACGAAAGTCTGAGTGCTTAATGTGACTGAATGGGACACGGAAAACGAAAAGAATAGTGCCAGCGGGCAGCTCGTTTGTTGACTCTACCCAGGTAGGCAGTCCATTGTGTAAACGCGAGCGTGGATCATAAAAGCGCTCAGAAAGTGGTCCCTAATCAAGGACAGGCGCTCTATAAGCATGATTATAATAGTTAAAAAAGTAATGATTGAAGATGTGACCATCAACAGCATCCTCTGAGATAAAAGAAAGGTCCTTACAATATATTTTAATATTAGCTTTGAGAAGATAGTAAATATTTGTCTTGAAAATGGTAAATGCTGTCTCACTGACCCTGAACAGAATATCCATTTAACTAGAACATCATGGGAATTCATTTCCTTCAGATAAACATGTTTTTCCACATTGAGTTTGTGTTTCAGTTCAGTCAGATATGCTAGGAAAACTAATTTTATTTGGTTAATCCAGCGCATTTATGGGCTAAACCCACTCAGAAAACAAACAAACACACAAACAAAAACGAACTTTGCCAATAATGAAACAATTCAATATTAAAAGCCTCATCAGTAGTAATTTTTCCATGCGCACCACATAAAACGAGTTCGTCATTTAAGGACAGCTTTCACGGTATTCATAGGCCTATTCTTTTCTGTGGGGATGTGTCTTCCACCACAAGTATTTGTCTAAGATGGGACTCAAACCCATAGCTTCCCAGCCCACGTATCAGCGATGCTAACCGCTGCCCCACGGCAGGCGGCGGGTTGACATGTATTTGTGTCACTGTGCTGCGGTCGGCAATACACTGCAGACTGTTGGATGTTACACGGTCATTCGGTCAGACTGCACGGAGAAGGGAAGACAACTCCTAATGTACTGTACTGTTCACTTGCGGCGTTTGAAAACAGTTGGGAGTTCGAGTGGTGACCTAGGCAAGTGGACGTTTTCAGTTTTTACTTTTTATTATTATTATTTATTTATTTGTTTATTTTTGTTTTATTTGTATGTATTTATTTTCAATATTTTATTCTTGTTCAACTCTCTCTCTCTCTCTCTCTCTCTCTCTCTCTCTCTCTCTCTCTCTCTCTCTCTCTCTCTTTCATTCCATCCCTCCCTCCCTCCTCCTGTCTGTCTGTCTGTCTCTCTCTCTCTTTCCCCTTCCCTCCCTCCTCCCCCCTCTCTCCCTCCCTCGCCTCTCTCTCTTATGTTGCATTTTGTAACTTAATTTAGTGTATTCTATCCCTACCCGAAGTAAAGGAGTTCTCATGACTTAGAAGATGTGTAGTCTCTATCTTAGTCCGCACACAATATCGCCAGTGCGATGACCGAAAATGGACACTATCTGTCTGTCTGTCTGGTTTTCTCTCTCTTTCTATGTGTCCTGCATTGGTATATCTGTCTGTCTCACTTTGTCCCTCACACACACACACACACACACAAACATGATCGTGAGCGCGCGCGCACGCACTTCGCACGCACGCACGCACACACACATGCACGCACGCACGCACACACACACACACACACACACACACACACACACACACACACACACACACACGCACGCACGCACGCGCGTACGCACACACTTACACACACACACTTACACACACACTCTCTCACTCTCTCTTTACACACACCTTACAACAACAACACACACACACACACACACACAACACCACACACACACACACACACACAACACACACACAACACACACACACCACACACACCATCTCTCTCTCTCTCTCTCTCTCTCTCTCTCTCTCCTTTGAACTAGTTTGCAGCCATTTAATTATCTACATTTATCTACGCCTGACTTATCATATGTATCATCGTTTTTCACACCCCTTCAAATGGGCCTTTGGCCTTGATGAAGAAAATTCTGTTCTAATCTGTTCTGTTCTGTTCTGTTCCGTCTCTCTCAGTCTCTCAGTCTATATGTCTGTCTACGCCAGACAGAGTAAGATGAAAGACTGATTATTTAGTAGTCAACAATATTGTAATTACATCCTCGTATCTTTTTTGTCTTAACATCCAACTCCCTTCTGGTCCCCTGACCGCCCCCCCCCCCCCCCTCCCACTTCCACTCTCACGCTCCGTATCCTCCTGACCTAGAATTTGGTAAGGTCATACAATATTAAAGAAAAAAAAGGACGTTGTCGATGAATCTCTTTCACAGAAGGTACCCGGATTTAAAAACAGAAACAGAAGAAAAAAACAACAACCAGAAAGCAGTTTATCAATCAAGCAATCATTTAATCAGTTAATCAGTCAAGCAACCAGTTATCCAAAGCACCTTAGAAAAAAAAATTAAGCAACAAGGTTTGAAAAAAAAACAACAAAAGTCCGGAACGGCAAAGCTTGTAGGTGAACCTTTCGAAGCACATGTCTCAAGCTGTTATAAAAATAAAATGAGTGTCAGAAACAGGTCTAGATCCATTTGATACCGTCCTTCCGCGCTGTTGAACGCACAGTAAAAAGTGCTTATGAAAAGCAAAAACGAAAATGAATACGAAAATTTTAGTGTAGTTCATACCTGGCATTATTCTATACCACTGTGTTAAAGTTCTTGTTGTAGTTATGATTATGAGTATTGTTATTAGTAGTTGTAATAGTAGCAACAGCAGCAGAAGCAACACTAGTAGCAGTAGTTGTAGTAGTAATACTAACATTAATAATAGCAATTTGCGGTAGCAGCAGCAGCAGCAGTAGTAATAATAATAGTAGTAGTAGCAGCAGCAGCACCAGCAGCACCAGTAGTAGTAGTAGTAGTAGTAGTAGTAGTAGTAGCAGCAGCAGCAGTATTAGTAGTAGTGGCAGTAGAGAAGCGGAGCATCCTCATGCATCAGCAAGAGCCATAGTATTGTCCAGAGTTAGAGTTGCTGTGGGACACCCCATCAGAGTGGGTACTGCACCGCAGCTGACGAAATCAATTCAGTGGTGCTCATTGCTGTATGTTCTGTACCTCAAATAAGGTTAAACGCCACTTCTTAAAGATCAAGATCGGCCGTCCCCATGGTCATGCCCATGATAATAGACAAATCTGACACAAAGTCACAACGTGAATGGATAACATTCTTAAGAATATTGAGTACAGCCTCTTCTTAAAAATGGCCACAAAGGCATTTGCATACTATTCTTGAATTCTGCGTGACAAGCAATAAATACCACCATTTTTGTTTGTTTGTTTGTTTTGTCTCGACTGTCACAGTGCGAAATGGACGGAAAGACACAAGAACATCTCTCCCTTCCCCAAGACGACAGCCCCAGCGCGCAGGTATTCCTTCCTCCCTCCCCTCCCCTCTGTGTGTGTGTCTGTTCGTCTACTTTTCTTTATGTTTGTCAATTTCTCTCTGTGTCTGTTTCTCCATCTGTCTGTCTTTTCGTTCGTCTGTCTGTCTGTCTATGTTCCTCCGCTTGTCTCTGTCTGTCTTTCCGTCTGTCTGTCTGTCTGTCTATCTGTCTGTCTGTCTGTGTGTGCCTTTTCCTATACCTAAATGCGCTGGTGTCCAAAAATGGAAAAGACTTGATGCAAACAATTACATTCAACGCCTACCTTGCGCTGAAGTGATCAAAGCTAAGCGATTGCTCGTTCATTTTCATTGTCCTGTTTGTTTGTATCTTGCCTGAAGAAGACCTAAGAGGTCGAAACGCGTCGTGTTTTGTCTTGTGACTCGTTTGCCCACGATTCGCTTGGCGGTTCGCTAACATTCATTTAAGATTTGTTTAGATTTCCGCCTGCAGTCGTCTCACTTTGCAACTAATTACACAGCTTTTCTTCTTTTTTTTTTCTTTTTTTTTTTTGTACGTGTTTTTGGCAAAAGTGTGCGCGCACATTCCAGAGAAGAGGTTCGGCACTTGGTAAGAATAAACACTCATCAATCGTAGGTACCCAGCAAATGTTTACGTGGAGAAACGCGCAGCGTTTCATCTTTTCTCTCCATACTAAACGCAGCTACGACAGCAATGTGTTATAAAACAATATGGCCATTCGGTAGCCTTTATTAACTTTCAAAAAGCACCTGTCCCATTTGGGGGACGCAACACATTTCAGTATCTGTATCTTTAGTGCCTTTGTCGCTGTGACTCAGTTGCTTTGTGTAAATCGGGGGAAGGAGGGGGGGGGGGGGGGGGGGGGGGGAGGAGGGACATCGTGTCCGTACAGGTGTTGTTTTTGTCGTCCAGTTTGATCCCAATCAAGGTGCAAGAGGACACCAAACTTTGAACACTACGCCTTGGGTGGGGCGATCGGTTGATGTCTATTTCATTGCAGAGCTGCAAGAACAAGAGGCTACTCCTACCATCTCACATTTGACAATCTATTCACCAGCCCGAAGCTCTTGAATGTGCTGACAGGCAAAAGCATAGCATGCACAGGACGTTCAAACTGCCTTGACGATTGCCTTGTGAGAGACGTGACAGAGATGAAGAAGACGGCAAGGGGAACCTATGGCCTTGCAAGGGACGCAAGGACTGACCTTACTTTTTGTTTACTGGAAGGATAACAACATCGTGAACGTGGTGTCCAACATGGTTGGAATGTATCCACTTCGGGCAGCAAAGAGACGGTCAAGGGCTGAGTCAAATCAAGTCTTCACTCCTCAACCCTTCATGATCCGCCATTACAATCACAGTATGGGTGGTGTGGACCACACAGATCAGAATGTGGGGAAGTACAAAACTGTCACTCGCTGCACGAAGTGGTGTGGACCATTTTTGTATGTATATTGTATAGTCCTTAGCATCCAACATGCCTGGCATCTCTACAAGAGCACAGATATGCAACCAAAGACAATCCTCTGGACCTTCTCGCCATGCACGAGAGCATTGTCAGAGTGTACCTTGCCGATCTCGTCATGCAGGATCTGGTCGTCCGAGAAGATTTGTATCTCTTGACAAGCGTGTCCCGCCAGAGGTCAGCTTTGACCGTGTTGACCATCTGGTGCAAAGCTGGCCTACGTAAGTGAGATCTTCGTCATGTGGAGGGGTCATGCGGCGGTGTGTCAAGTGTAAAGGTGGTCCCCAAGACAAATGCTTCCTGCAGTACCAGCCTCAGTGAACGCTTGACAGTTTCTGTGGTTCTGAAATTGTCCATGACAATGACAGCAAGACAGAACAGAAACCAAGCACAACGTGAAACGGTGTTCTCCGCGTATGTTTTCCCTCGTCAGTTATGATTTAGCTACTTTCTGTAGATACCAAAGAGTTTGGTGCAAAATAATGTATGTTTTGTTTTGTCTTGTTTGGTTTCAGAAGAATTATAACATCTTGTTTCAATAAAAGTTCATTACTTTTTCAACATTAATGTTCTTGTGTTCATTCTATGTAAAACAGAAAAAAAAAACGCTACTCATTCGTGCCCACCGTCCCAATTTTGGGACACCGACATTTTGTTGCCGAGATAAGAAATGCCAAAGTTTTAATCAAAATTATAGCAACACATGTTAATTTTAGACAAATGTCCATAACATAACCCACATTGCACTCTGAAAAAAAAATTGGGCATCAATGGGTTAATGGAGATAGCATCAACACTTATATTAGTATTTTCTCTTTTTTTTTTTCTGCGAAACCTTTTTAGTTCAATGTTTTCACTTGTGAAACCATCGAACAAATGCTACAATAACTAGACCGATTACTGTTGCTGATTCTTTTGATTGCTTACAAGGACCTAAGAGATGGGTCTTTGCATCTCCAGTCCTTGTATGCTTGCCTTACAGCGATCTAGCGTACAATATGATGACAGAAAGGAAACTTGGCATCAAGCTATATGCAACAAAAATGGACGGTTTTGGCTTTGTAGTTTGTGATCTCATATTTTCAGCTTAATTAGTTATTTCTGTTAATATGAAAATGAGGTCCCAGTGAGCGTAGGAAAAAAAAAAATCAGATAATGGATGATAGGTTCCAAGATTGAAATATAATATTGATGGCACGAAAAGTACCGTCTGGAAATGTATGGGACTATCTTCATTCGCAGCCCGTTGTACTCTGAAATCTAAAACATGCAGCGGGGAAATATTTCATTAAAAAAAAATCTGTGCGTTGATAATTGTTGTCTTTAGAGCCAAAACGCGGTCTCGTCTACAAGAAAGTATTATAGTATTCTATTTTAGGTGCACAGGCATCTGAGTCACCAGTTCATAACATTCATTGCAAAGAAACGAAACTTATACACTAAACGTTGTGCCTAAACGAAATGAATTAGCACATAACCGATCTTTGAAAAGCAAAAAGGCAATAATCGAATACAAACTCGTCAGAAAACTTTTTAGAAAATGAAACATAATATTTTTTTTACTAAAGGTACGGATTAAAAGGCTCTCTAAACAGCGGAAGCGACTATTCATATTAAGACTTTTGTTGGGTCGTTACAGATTTTCAAGTCGTATTTATATATTTTCATTCCTTCTCCTTTATCCTCGTTTTCAAACATATTTTTCATAATTTATTTTCTCACCCGTTTTCTTTCTTTCTTTCTTCTTCTTCTTCTATTTATTTAACAGAATTTTGATCATTTATTTTCTCAATCATTTTCTTCGTTTTTTCCTATACCACACTTCGGCAGCTACATGAAAAGTGTCATTTTCTCCCATGGCGATGAGAGTACCACTTTATCATAAGTGGCAAGTCTCCTGTAACCATGTCAACGCTAGTTAATATTCGTGGACAGTAACTGCCGAAGTGGGTTCAACTCTAAGGGAAGTCACTCTTAAGGATAAGCACAACTGTTAATTCACCGTCAAATATAATTTCTCTCCGTTATGTTTCCGTCCCGTCAAGAATCAATGCGGGCGTTATTTTAAAACACCTTAATGTTTCATGTAAATGCTCCTAAACACGCAAGCTGACA
>CM065716.1:85607680-85610180 GCA_033310375.1 Conus canariensis | reverse complement strand
ATATTTGTAATGATAATAATAACAATACTAGTAACAGTAATAATAATAATGATGAGAAAAATAATACTAATAATGATAATGATAAAAAATAATGATAATACTAATAATGATAATAATAACAATGATTATTTATGGCACTTAATCTTACATTAGCCGAAAGCACTTACAAATACAGACAACATCAAATCAAAAATGAATGACACCAATAAGAAGATAAATATTGCAAGAAATACTACGCACCTACAAACAAGAGTGCAAATTGACACACACTCATGCACACACACACACAACAACACACACAACACACACACACACACACACACACACACACACACACACACACACACACACACACACACCACGCACCACACGATCTCAAACACGTCTTACAACAACAACGCACACAATAGCATGCGCGCGTGCACACACCACACACACACACACACACACACACACACACACACACACACACACCATGCGCGCGTGCGCACGCACACACACACACACACACACACACACACACACACACACACACACACACACACACACACACACACACACACACAAGTCGCAGAATTAACTTGATGGGGAAGGGGAAGGGGAAGAATGACCAGCTATTGATAGATGAAGAGGGTTGTTTTAAAAGATGCCTTGAAGGAAGACAGAGAGTTTGAACTACGCAAAGATATTGGGAGTTTATTCCAAGAAACCAGACATTGAAAACAAAAAGAGCGATCGCTATAGGTTTTAGTCAGACATCGAGAGATTTTAAGCAGAGCGTTGTCTGTAGATGAATGCAAGTGCCTAGAAGGAACATAGAGATGAAGGAGATCAGAAAGGTAAGAGGGAGCAAAGCCTTTCAAAGATTTAAAGCAGAGTGAGGACAGTTTGCAGCTTACCTACAGACACACACACAAACGCACGCGCGCGCGCGCGCTCACGCACGCACACACAGACACACAGACACAGACACACACAGACATAGACACAGACACACACAGACACAGACACACACACACACACACACACACACACACACACACACACACGCACGCACGCACGCACGCACACACACACGCACGCACGCACGCGCGCACACACACACACACACACACACACACACACACACACACACACACACACACACACACACACACACACACGAGCGAAAGGTCAAAAAGGAAATCTATTCAAATTCTGTTCAGCAACCATTAATTTTTCCCAAGCAACAAACATAGTAGCTTCCTCTAACTGCAGAGCGAACACAGAGTTATTGGTCCGCCGAACTTAGGGAGAAATAAATCAGACCATAAACACAAGGCGTTTCGACCCATTGGGTCTAAATCAGGCAGTACATATCACAATCAATATCATGAAAACAAAGGACGAACAGGTGGTCATTTTTATAGCAACTCGATTTGGATGTAAACTTTGGTCTTGGGTAATCAGCTAACAGTACGGAATGGAAATGAAACGGGAAAAGGCTAAAGAAAGAAAGTACATGTTAAAAATAATGATATTATGATAATAAGAAAACATAACAACAGTAACAAGGACAACCAAAAACAACAAGAACAACAATAGAAACAACAGGAACAACAAGAACAACATAACAATATACTACTACTACTACTACTACTATTTATAATAATGATGATGATGATGATTGTAATAATAGTAATAATAATGATAATAATCATTGTAATAATGATAATAATAACAACAATACTGGTAATGATACTGATGATGATGATGACGACGACGACGACCACAGCAACAGCAACAACAGTAACAACAGACATCAAGAACAACATTAAGAACAACATGAACATCAAGAACAACAATAAAAAAATAATGATAATAAGACTATTTATAATAATGATGATGGTGATGATGATGATTATAATAATGATACCACTACTACTACTACTACTACTACTACTGATAATAATGACAATAATAATAATAATGAATAATAATGATAATACAACTAATAATCATAGTAATGACAGTTACATAGCTGTTTCTTCTTCTATTATCATTATTCCACTACATTTAGTATTATCATTATTGATAGTTTTATCATTGCAGTTATAATATGAATATGATACCATTATGTTTATTGTTATTACTAATATCATTACCATTATTATCATCATCATTATTACTATTATCATTATTATTATTATCATTATTATTATCCATAGCAATTGTAGCAGCAGCAGCAGTAGTACTAATAGTAGAAGTAGTAATAGTAATAGCTAGTCGTATTTTCTCATTATCATCATTATCATTATTGTTATTTTTAACCTGTGCCTTTTTCCTTCAACCTCTTGGCTTTCAGTTCCATTCTGTAGTTTTGATTGTTCACCCAAGACCAAATTTTGCACCCCGATCGAAGAGATAAGTAAAAGTCTGCGAACATTGTCTTAAATGCGGTTTGTCAAGCCTGAAGAGGATTCAGTCGGACGAAACGTTTGTTTTGTGATTTGTTCGTTCC
>CM065716.1:85600180-85602680 GCA_033310375.1 Conus canariensis | reverse complement strand
TACACCACAGCACAACTCACCCCTATCCACACTACGCCACCTGCTCGCATCCACACCACACCACATCACACCACACCACACCACAACACACCACACCACACCACATCACACCACACCACACCACAACACACCACATAGCACCACACCACACCTCACCCCCACTCACACTACACCACACTACTCCGTAGCCACACCACACCACATCACACCACACCACAAAAGCACACCACACCACACCACATAGCACCACACCACACCTCACCCCCATTCACACTACACCACACTACTCCGTAGCCACAACCACACACACACACCACACACCACAACACACCATCACCACACCACATAGCACCACACCACACCTCACCCCCATTCACACTACACCACACACTACTCCGTCAGCCCACACCACACCACTACCACACCACACACTCACACCCACACCACACCTCACCCCATCCACACTACAGCACCTACTCCGCAGCCACACCACACCACACCACACCACACCACATAGCACCACATAGCACTACAGCACACCTCACCCCCATCCACACTACAGCACGCTACTCCGCAGCCACACCACACCACACCACACCACACCACACCACACCACACCACATAGCACCACAGCACACCTCACCACAGCACACCTCACCCCCCCCCCCCCCATCCACACTACACCACACTACTCCGTAGCCACACCCCATCTGTCTGTTCCCGGCCGTCATCCAGGTGGGAGCCGTGTTCATCACGGTGCCCTACTCTGTGCTGGGCGGCACGCAGATCCTGACAGCCGGCATCTTCATCGGCATCGTGCTGTCCAACCTGCAGTACGTGGACCTGGGCTCCACCCGCAACGTGGCCATCATCGGCATGTCCCTGCTGCTGGGTCTCATGCTCCCCCACTGGTTTAGCAAGCGACCGGATGGAATCCAGACAGGTGACTCGTCCATCAGTGTCTTTGGCTTGCCTTATGTAAGATCTCAAAGGATCCACAGAGGTTAGACTCCGTTACTGTCTTCGGCTTGACTTAGGTGAGATCTCTGAAGATCCACATCGGTGGTTTCTGGTTGATTGTGCGGTCCCTACAGGATTCAGAGAGGTAAAGCACTATCAGTCACTTTGGACAGATCGTGAGTTTTCACATAATCCATGTCATAAGACGGCAAGATGACTGTTGGTGCCAGATTGGTGAGACACCATCGGAGTTCTGTGGCTGATTCTAAGAGTATCCATACAGGTGAGACATCCTGCTTCCGTCAGTAGCACTGGAAGGCTCGACAAATCCCTCAGAGATATGCATATAGGTGAAATATCCTGCTTCCGTCAATAGCATTGAAAGGCTTGACAAATCCCTCAGAGATATGCATATAGGTGAAATATCCTGCTTCCGTCAATAGCATTGAAAGGCTTGACAAATCCCTCAGAGATATGCATATAGGTGAAATATCCTGCTTCCGTCAATAGCATTGAAAGGCTTGACAAATCCCTCAGAGATATGCATAAGGTGAAATATCCTGCTTCCGTCAATAGCATTGAAAGGCTTTGACAAATCCCTGCCAAGAGATATGCATATAGGTGAAAATCCTGCTTCCGGGCATAGCTTGAAAGGCTTGACAAATCCCTCAGAGATATGCATATAGGTGAAATATCCTGCTTCCGTCAATAGCATTGAAAGGCTTGACAAATCCCTCAGAGATATGCATATAGGTGAAATATCCTGCTTCCGTCAATAGCATTGAAAGGCTTGACAAATCCCTCAGAGATATGCATATAGGTGAAATATCCTGCTTCCGTCAATAGCATTGAAAGGCTTGACAAATCCCTCAGAGATATGCATATAGGTGAAATATCCTGCTTCCGTCAATAGCATTGAAAGGCTTGACAAATCCCTCAGAGATAGAAATCCATGACTCGCTTCATGCACGCCAAAGAACCGACATGGGGAACCTCAGGTTACTCTCTATATTCGTTTTCCGGCTTATTGATAGACCTTGTGGGATACACGCAGGTAAAAACGCTCTCCTCTTTTTCTCCCTCTCCGTTTCTCGACTAGAACACCCAAATTCAGTAAGAAGTTTAAGTATATGTGTCTGTCTGTGTGCGTATTTAATCATGAATGTGAAGTGTGTGTCTGTATGCTTGTTAACCGTGAAGACATCTGTGTGCTTTTGTGAGGTACACATTCCGTTATTTCTCTGTGTCCTGCGGTTGGCCTGTATGTTCTGTGTGTTTGTTTGCCAGGCAGCGAGCAAGCCGACAACATCTTGAAAATCTTGCTGTCCAACCCTGTGTTTGTTGGGGGATGTTTGGCCTGCTTCTTAGACAACACCGTACCAGGTACTCTCTCTCTCTCTCTCTCTCTCTCTCTCTCTCTCTCTCTCTCTCTCTCTCTCCCTCTCTCTCTCTCTCTCTCTCTCTCTCTCTCTCTGTGCACTCACCACACACATTCCGAGGAGAGAGAGTGAGAGAGAGAGAGAGGCAGACGGACAGACCA
>CM065716.1:85595180-85597680 GCA_033310375.1 Conus canariensis | reverse complement strand
GACAACAAATATGTTTCAACATGTATCGAAATTAATGCACTCAGTACGGCAACCATCGTGAAGAAAGGATATTTTAAATGAGAGAACGATTTCTGTAACTTAACGCACTAACGGCCCCCCCCCCCCCCCCCCCGCCCTCCCCCCCCAACTCCCCCCCCCCTCCCCGCGCATATACACCTAACGAATGAATACGTACCCTTGTATTGTCAGCCTTACACGCGTTTAACGAGAAGCGGGTCAGTGCCTCTATCCACACGAGAAAGAGAGCCCGCATGCCGCTAAATAGTTATGGTGAACAGCATCTTCCCGTGCGTCAGAATTTTGTCGAAGGCAAGCTCTTGCTGGAACTGGTTCTGTGACGGACAACACGCGCCATGAGTGCGGCTATGCGAAAAAAAAAATAAGGAGGCTACATCAGCAAGGGAGTGTGCATTGCTGTTAGCTTACGGTCAGCTGTTAACTTAAGGGACCCATACACGTGCCCAAACTTGCCCAATCTGTGTGACAGGGAGGTGGAGGACATGTACGTGCCTATTTTACTCCATTTGGGCGTTTTTGGACCATGACCCAAATCACTCACCGGGGAGGTGTAAGCTTAAGGGATCCACACCCATGCAAAAAAATTACCCACTCTTATGTGACATGGCGGTGGAAAAGCACACTTACGTGTCTTTTTTTTTCACTTTGTCGTGTGTGTTTGGACTATGCCCCAAATCACTCACCAGGGAGTAGTTAAAGATCAGGGTGGGAATAGTTCGGGGTCAGGTCCAGAATCATTCACCCCTCCCTCCCCAGACACCCCCCCCCCCCGCTTCCTCCCCCCTCCCCCCCACTCTCCGTAAAACCACAACGCTCTCAAAGTTAGGTGCAGCGTGCTTCGATTGATACGTGTTGTAGTCTGTTTGATGTGTGTTGTAGTTTTTTTTTTATATATGTGTTGTAGTTTGTTTGCTTTGTGTTGTAGTTTGTTTGCTTTGTGTTGTAGTTTGTTTGCCTTCGTGTTGTAGTTTGATATGTGTTGTGGTCTGTTCGATATGTTTTGTAGTTTGTTTGCTTTGTGTTGTAGTTTGTTTGCTTTGTGTTGTAGTCTGTTTGATATGTGTTGTAGTCTGTTTGATATGTGTTGTAATTTGTTTGATATGTGTTGTAGTTTGTTTGCTTTGTGTTGTGGTTTGTTTGATATGTGTTGTATTTTGGCACACTGGGAATTTTGAAGGAGAGGAACGAGTTTGGAAATGAGGGGAAGGTCAGTATGGATTTGCTCCGAGAAGAGCCAGTTAGGTGACATGTCCTTTCTCACCCCTCCGAGAAGTGATTTCAGACGTAGAATGATCACCGACTAAATCGATGCTATCAGTATATAACAGTCGGTGTGATCGACCTTGTTCATTTAATTGTTTTCTTCTCAGTGATGTTTCGTGTATTCCGGGTGTTTATGGATCTAATGTCGATCGTATTACACCTTTCCCGCGTTTTTATTCCAAGCTACATTGCATACTCACACTTGCAAAAAAAGTCACACATGCATACACATTACACGTAATATACATACGGTTTTTATTAGATATGATTTACGAGAGATCGTACCTTGATGAAACCTGGGTTTTCCAGCGGCTTTTCACGTTCTTTGCGTGTTACATCATCATATATACAACAGGCACATGTGATTTGTGTATGTTGTTGCAACATCAAAGTTAGCTCGAAAGTTATCGAAGGTTATCAAACTTTCTCTCTCTCTCTCTCTCTCTCTCTCTCTCTCTCTCTCTCTCTCTCTCTCTCTCTCTCTCTCTCTCTCATGTTGTAGAAAATTTCCAGCCATAGTGACCGTTGAAGATTTCTTGTGATAGATGAAGATTTCCAGCCATAGTTGAAGATAAAGATTAAAAATTTCCAGTGATAGTGACCACTGAAGGTTTCCCGCAATGGTGACCGTTGAAGATTTCCAGCGAAAGTGACCATTGAAGATTTCCAGCCATACCGACCGTTGAAGATTCCCCGCGATAGTGACAGTTGAAAATTTCCAGCGATAGTGACCATTGAAGATTTCCAGCCATAGTGACCGTTGAAGATTTCCAGCCATAGTGACCGTTGAAGATTTCCAGCCATATGACCGTTGAAGATTTCCAGCCATAGTGATTGTTGAAGATTTCCAGCCATAGTGATTGTTGAAGATTTCCAGCCATAGTGACCGTTGAAGATTTCCAGAGATAGTGACCGTTGATGATTTCCAGTGATCGATAGTGACCAATGAAGATTTTCAGTGATAGTGACCGTTGAAGATTTCCAGCGATAGTGACCATTGAAGATTTCCAGCAACAGTGACCGTTGACGATTTCCAGCAACAATGACCGTTGAAGATTTCAAGCAATAGTGACCGTTGAAGATTTCCAGCGATAATGACCGTTGAAGATTTCCAGCATTAGTGACCGTTGAAGATTTCCAGCGATGGTGATATTCACTTTTTCGTTGTTTCATGGTTGTGACCCCAGGTTCTTCGAAT
>CM065716.1:85585180-85590180 GCA_033310375.1 Conus canariensis | reverse complement strand
AGCTAAGTTTGCTATGGGCTCAGTTGGAAGGCAGGACCACACAGTCGAGTCTCTTCCACCTAATGAATCTGTCTATGAGATTTTTGCTGAAATTTCCTGATAAAACCTGCAGGTGTTTGTATCTCTTGGGTCTGGCTGATCCCAGGATATATTAAGTAAGTGAGCGTGGAGTACAGCCCCGTCACACAGTCTCAGACCAGAATGGAATTCAGCATCATCATCTTCATCATCCTCATCATCATCGAACAGCAAAAAAAAAGTGTCGCAGATTCTGTCCCCATGGTACCTTCATGTTTTCATTTCTACTCCGCATCTGTGCCTTTGGTGACGTTTGTCATGGGCACTGGCATCGGCAAATCATGGGGACTGTCGTTGGAAAGAAGCGATGACGCCTTCCGCAGGGAGAGCTCCATCACGCTGGCTCCGCAACGAAGCAATCATTGTCGTCAGTAGCAGGTTTAGTAGGTGGTGTCCTGTGTATATTGGACCGAACAGGCAGCACTGAACATCGCCGATGTGACTCAGCAGCATTCGTCTGGTGTCTCCTGTGGTGGGTTTCCTCATGACGACTTGACATTGACCTCCCCCGTAGACCGCCTGTGCTGTGGCCATGGCCGGATAAGCCAGGCTATGTCTGTGGACCGAGAGCCAGAATGAGCCGCGTGGGTGCAATGTCACTGGGATGACACGAAAGCTGAGACAGCAAATAAATGGTACAACCTGGACCCCGCTGCCTGTCCAAGACCATGCAGGGTGTGCCACACATAGGCAGAACAAAGAAGCCCTGGATGGTCAACATGATGCGATGGCTGGTCATAGCGTCAGTTTGTATTTCAAACGACAGACTGCACACAACAAGCCTATACGCTGCGTTGACGCCATGAATAAAACCACAAAATTTATTTCCCGTTTTAAACTCAGGTTTTCAAGAACTGTACAATGAGTAGCGGCCAGCTACGTCATTAATGGCCGAAAGTAGATAAGAAATTTGTGAACCAAAGCTTATGAAGACAGATGTTTTAATCTCGGTTCAAAAGTAAGATGGATAATAAATATACTTTTCTGATCAGAGAGAGAGAGAGAGAGAGAGAGAGAGAGAGAGAGAGAGAGAGAGAGAGAGAGAGGAGAGAGTCTACAGGTACTTACATAAGAGTTGCATCGGGGAAAGCCAGCAGACAGGAAAAACACTCCCAGAACAGGACTCCCAAATGCTCCTACCACACTGTCCGACATCTGAA
Organism: Conus canariensis; assembly: GCA_033310375.1. NCBI lineage: Eukaryota > Metazoa > Mollusca > Gastropoda > Neogastropoda > Conidae > Conus > Conus canariensis. The sequence goes on along the minus strand of CM065716.1, from coordinate 85,588,942 downwards.
CAAAACGGACATCATAAGCTATGGTGTTTTTTGTGGACATCATAAGCTATGGTGTTTTTTGTGGACATCATAAGCTATGGTGTTTTTTGTGGACATCATAAGCTATGGTGTTTTTTGTGGACATCATAAGCTATGGTGTTTTTTGTTGTTGTTGCTTTTGATTGCTTGCTTATTTGTTTATGCTTGGGTTCAGCTTTTGAAGGATATTAAGAGTTTTGCAACATCAACAATTCCTTTTATTTCGCTTGAACGAAAAAACAACAACTATTGACGTTATGTAGTAGGACATTTCAAACTGAAGCAAACAACTTTTGAACCATACATTGCTTTGAAAACAGTGGTGAGGGTGTTGAAATATCATTAAGTGGTGGAAATGACACGAGTGTAATGAAATCTAGCAGACATCATTAAAGCTGTACTGTTAGATGAAATTGCCAGCATGTTCAGGATTGAAAACACAATGAATAGTCTACCTGTGTTACAGGACCAGACAGATTCTTCATCAGGTATGCCAATGTCAGGCTGAGGCATCCGAATCCTGCAACTGTACAAGTCAAACATGGCATCAAAGAGATTGTTAGATTGCTCTCTCTCTCTCTCTCTCTCTCTCTCTCTCTCTCTCTCTCTCTCTCTCTCTCTCTCTCTCTCCTCCCCCATCCAATGCTTACAAAAAAATTTTACTATGCACACAGATGCACACTCATACGTGGACGCACAGCATCACACACACACACACACACACACACACACACACAACACACACACACACACACAAACACAACAACATACACACATACAACACACACACATAACACATACATATATATATATATATATATCTGTCTATCTATACATACATACACACATACATACACACACACACACACACACACACACATATATATATATATATATATATATATATATAGAGAGAGAGAGAGAGAGAGAGAGAGAGAGAGAGAGAGAGAGAGAGAACAAAAACAGAACTTAATCTGTGGGTCTTGGAAAGGGTGAAGAATCTCGACGCTTAGCAGATGTCAACAAAAATAAACAAACACATGGTTGATCAGGACTGGAGAGAGAGAGAGAGAGAGAGAGAGAGAGAGAGAGAGAGAGAGGGGGGGGGGCAGTTGTACGCTCTCTGTCCTGTTACTCGTAAAGAGGATAGTGAGGAGGGGGGGGGATGGAGGGTAGACGATCAAGAATTAGAGAATTAACTGACATGAGCATTTTTATCAAATTACCATGAATATATGTTAACAATATACCCACATCATACTTTGGAGTTTAAAGATATGATAATGTCACACCATTCAGGGTTTCTGTCCTGCCACCTCTGTGCCTTGAATTGGAACAATGCCATGTTTGGCATCTTTCCCCATATATCCCACAGGTGCCAGAAACCCAGAACAACCTTGGAACCTCTTTCTCTCAGACAACTGATTAAACTCTGCAAGATGAGAGAGAGAGAGAGAGAGAGAGAGAGAGAGAGAGAGAGAGAAGAGAGAGAGAGAGGACAGACAGACAGACAGACACACACACACACACACACACACACACACACACACACACACACACACACACACACACACACACACACACACACACACACACACAGAACGAACAAGAGAGAGAGAGGGGGGTACCTGCGAACTTGGCTATAACTGTCACAGTGGTGTCTTTCATCCCTTTGAAGGGACTGGCTAACACATCCTCGACTGTAATCGCTGCCAGAGCGTTGATTCCTGAAGACAATGTGCTGGAAACCAACGTAATCACACCTTAAATTTTTAATGTATACTTGTAGTGTGTGTGTGTGCGTGCGTGTGTGCGCGCGCGTGCGCGAGCCTGTGTGTGTGTGTGTTTGAATGAGTGACGAGTTTGTATATGTATACATGCGCGCGCGCGCGTGCGTGTGTGTGCGCGCGCGCATATGTGTGTGTGTGTGTGTGTGTGTTGTGTGTGTGTGTGTGTGTGTGTGTGTGTGTGTGTGTGGTTGTGCACGAGCGCGCGAGCGCTTCCGTCTGTGTGTGTCAGTGTTATGTGCATGCACGCACACACGCGTCTGTGTTCAGATGTGTGTGCATGCTGCACCGTTGATGACAAGGAATAGGAATTGGATTTTTACTTCTTGAAAAAGCTTATAGGTGTTATAACGACTGGCAGTTATTTTGATACTGATAATTATACAAGATTCAGTTATGGTAAATAGTAGCCGAGAAAAGCCCCCTAAAAACACATACCGAGAAATGATTAATGTAACAGAAGTTATGTACTCTTCATCTAGAGGTTTGGTTGATGGTAAAAGTTGAAAAATGTCTTAATGCACATAGCAAGGAGTATGAACGACTTCTCAGTACCTGTTATGCTTGATAAACAATGGTGATTATGAACTTTCTCCGGTTAGCCTGTTGAAAGTGATTACAGACAGGCAATGACTGTACAAAATGGTTTATACATGACAGGTTGTACCGGAAAAAAACAAAGAAATGTGATCACGTCATGATTAGACAGCTAGGGGAATGACGAATAGTCCAATGATCAATGTTCCGGAGAGTCCCTTTTACTAAGGTAAGGTAATGTTGCTTATAGCCCAGCCGACCGCAAAGGGCCATATCAGGGCTGTTACCACGTTGAAATCAACTCACAAGTCATAAGAAAAATATGAAAACACACACATACCATTCACGCATTTCTTTAAAATATATTTTCTAAAAACGCACAAGAAACGTCGCTAAAAAATCTTTCTTCCGTAAAATCTTAGATCAGATGAAAAATGTTAATCTCTTTCACCAATTCAAAGATCACGTCAGGTGGGACATCTCTGAACAAAGTTTTCATGGAGTCTGCCTGTACGTGTTTATGTCTCACATCGTGCAAGTCCCAACACTCTAAAAGAATGATTTTACACTTTACCACAGAATAACACATGTGCAAGCAACTGTCCGGATATCACGTGCATCTCATTCTTCGTTCAATCAGATGAATAACCTAAAGATCACAGGCCTAACAAGTATTTGACAGGAAAATGCACACAAAAAAGACTGTCAACAAAACAAATAAACAAATAAAGAAAAAAAAACGATCATACAACGACAACAATACAATCGCTTGTATGCCTCACCTTAAAAACAAAAACAACGAAATTACAAATAACAATTTTACAAAAAACGATGCTAACATTGAAATGAAAGACAGGGAAGAAAGAATCGAAAGTGAGAAGGGAGGACGGGGAAACAAGGGGAGGGAGGGGCTTCGTGCCAAAGACAACAAAGTTGACAAAAGAAGCACGTAGAGCTCTAACCTCAGAGCGCCACAAAACAGCATAGACATGTACAGGCCCGTCATACCCGGCAAGTCTCTCAGCACGTGCAACACGAAGTATGGCGCCACCTGACATTGAAACACAGAGCAGGTGAGATTCTGTTCCACGGAATCCCCTCAGTGAAATAGGGAACCAAATATAATTTCATGAAATAAACATGCCTAAAACCACTGAAAAAAAAAGAGCTGGAAAAATGGATAAGGCCGCAGTAAATGAATTAGCGAACATGAGAGAGAGAGAGAGAGAGAGAGAGAGAGAGAGAGGAGAGAGAGAGAGAGAGAGAGAGAGAGAGGCTGTGGATAAAACACACACAGACACACACACAGACACACACAGACACACACACACACACACACACGCGCGCGCGCGCGGCGCGCGCACACACACACACATCGGGGTGGAGAGAGAGAGAGAGAGAGAGAGAGAGAGAAGAGAGA
>CM065716.1:85577680-85580180 GCA_033310375.1 Conus canariensis | reverse complement strand
CGTAGTCAGCCAGCGACACATACGGACGAACTACGCGTATGCTCGTACCAATCGTTTAAAGTTCAAAACTCGTGTTTGCTTTAAAATCGTAGGCACTTTTGGTAGGAACTGAGCTGTTTGCTTTGGTGTTGGTCGTACGGTTTGAGAATGTGAAGTTTGAAAACGCATGTGTGTGTGTGTGTGTGTGTGTGTGTGTGTGTGTGTGTGTGTGTGTGTTGTGTGTGTGTGTGTGTGTGATTTTGAAAATAAAAACGAATCAAAAACGCCTGAAGTCGAGCGAAGAAATTCTTCGTCTGCTAGATCTTGACGATCCTGCCGACAGGGATATTGATGGATCTTTTTCGCCTCAAGAAAGTGATAGCAGTAGTGAAAGAGATGAAGGAGATCATTTAGAAATTGCGTCAGTGTCGGTAGCCATACATGTGAACAGACTGACAGTGGTTAGGCCAGGGGTGTTCAACGTTCTTCTCGGACTTGAGATCGAGCAGTCAAGTTATGATTTACCACACCTAAACTCGGCATCCACTTTTTTATGTACACCAGTTCTGGTGTTGGATGCACTATATTTAGGACTGCTAAACAGATTTGTTTACAACTGCTGTTTTTTTGTTTTTTGAAAGTTTGTTGGAAGCAGGCTCAGGCTGACAGGAGAATCAGGCAGAGGCAGTGCCAGTCACAATTTATTATCGTGACATTATAGAATTCATGGAAGGATATGCAAGAGAATGCAAATGACGCACATGCGACAAGGTCCATAAAATCCAGTCTTCAGGCATGCTGCTTTTTCCACTTAAAATCAAAGTATGGTGTAATCTGATTTTGTTCATATACGCCGAGTTATAGCTAGACAAAAAGAACAACACTAAGCCACCCACGCTTTAAGAATGTGTGGCAATTCAGAAATAGTTGAATAAAATCTAGCGAAGATGGACATCAAACAGTCCAACATTCAGTACGCAAAAAAGAAAAAGAAAAAGAGGAGTTGAACACATTCTGTAATATTCAAATGCGCAGCAAAATGCAAAAAATAAACATGAAATATCTTCTTTTTTTGACTGATAACAAAAGCAAGTTTGTGATTAACGAACAATGCAATATTTCGAACTTCAATCCATAAAAACACATTCCCAGATGGTAACTAGGAAAGAGAGTATGCACATGACACTCAAACATTAACCATGCTCGCGCGCACACACACACACACACACACACACACACACCTTCTCCCTTCCCCAGAGAGAGAGAGAGAGAGAGAGAGAGAGAGAGAGGAGAGAGAGAGAGGAGAGAGAGAGAGAGAGAGAGAGAACAGTCGATGACATTCAAAACATACTAGAAACAGCACATACACATTATTACAGTAAAGAGATCATATATCCAACCATATCCACATAATCTACTTCATGTAATAGTTTATCTCTTTCTTTGTCTCTCTCTCTCTCTCTCTCTCTCTCTCTCTCTCTCTCTCCTCTTCTATCTCATCTATCTATCTATCTATCTATCTATCTATCTATCTATCTATCTATCTATGTTCCTTTTTATTTACTATTGGGATGACTGATTCGTTGTTTTATGGATTCATACATTAGTTTAACCATTTAATGCTAAGCATGTACCGTATTCCTATTCATAGTCAGATATCCATCAATAAAATGGCAGAAACACACACACACACACACACACACACACACACACACACACACACACACACACACACACACACACACACACACACCACGTGTCAGAAGTTCCGGCTATTCATATTGGCAATCAGCATTGTCATCATCAAATAAAACGTATTTGGAACACGCTTGCTGTATCAGTGAGGCAGTTGTCTCCATTCAAGATATTATAGGAATGTTCAGAACTAAACATGTTTGACAAAAAGCTACAGAAACAGTCCACGCTCTAAAAGTAATATTCCTTCACACAAAGATCTAAAAGTATGCATGCTTTTAATTCCTTCACACAAAGATCTAAAAGTATGCATGCTTTTACTTACTCAGCAAAAATCAGTCTCCCACCATCCGCAGCGATGGTCGCCATTTTTGAAAAGCCTCCAACGTGAATGAGACCCTGAGAATTAAAAAAGAAAGAAGTTCAATTTGGGCATTTAGCAGAATAGTGATGATGTCATCAATCCATTTATTCGTCTTACAGTTCATTACCCTGAGAATTAAAAAAGAAAGAAGTTCAATTTGGGCATTTAGCAGAATAGTGATGATGTCATCAATCCATTTATTCGTCTTACAGTTCATTATCGGAACCATCCGCAATGGGAGGAACCTCGAGGGACATCTTGAAAGCGAAAGGTCCTCAGAGTAGGAATCCTCCCAAAGGCAAGTGTTTTGGCTATGAACTCTTTACAGTCTAGGAGGCGGGGTGGTGGTGGTGGTGGGTGGGGGGGGGGGGGTGTTAAGAGGGACGGGCCGCAGCCTGGTCATGACCCCTGGACGCCCTCCTGCAGCAATTCTTTTTTTTTCTGGCGGTGCCGAAGCTCGAA
>CM065716.1:85552680-85570180 GCA_033310375.1 Conus canariensis | reverse complement strand
TTTCAATTTGTATGGTTATTTTAGCTATATGATCGTTTTTCGAAAACCGGCTTGATTGTGTGGTATTACGTCATATTTATCACAATAATATATCAAGCTATTCAGAACTATTTTTTCATTAGTTTAGACACATCAGAGGTAAAAGCTATTGGTCGATAACTATTAACGTTTGTTGCAGATTTACCTTGTTTTAACATTGAAATTATTACTGACTGCTTCCATATCCCTTGCATAACACCCTCTGGCCAAATCTGTTGAAATATTATTTGCAAAAATTTTATGAAATTAGTTGGTAAGTGTTTCAACATATCATTTGAAATTGCGTCTAACCCTACAGATGACTTTTTTTTTCAGTTAATGAAAAAATAGGATCATTCATCTCATGTATTGTAATAGGTACACTGACAAAAAGATCACTATTTGCATGTGGCTCATCATAGGGATGTTTCTTTTCTTCCTCTTCTCGAAGCTGTCTACATTCTGGGGAAAGACTTTCCATTCGCAATGGCCTTGAGAATATATCAGCAAATGCGTCTGCCTTTTCCGCTGAAGTTGGAAATTTGTTTTATCCAGTTTAATTAATGGGACATCGAGGAAGGTTTAACCATCTTTCATGTCTTGGAATTTTTTCCACACTTTCTGAAAATCTTTATGCTGAGAAACCTCTTTGTCACAGAAGGATGACCAATATAAACGTTTGGCTTTGGCTACAACTCTGTTTGAATATGCCTTGGCTTCCTTCACTTCTTCGTGTGCCTTTTCTATCCTATAGGAATGCGCACTTGAATCATTTCACATTTGATGTTTTTCTTTTTTCACTCCTCAAACTTAACTTTAAGGTATGCTTTATATTTCTTTTTTTTTATTCACGGCTTCTTCGCAATCTTTTATCCACCACACATTTCCAGTATGATTTCTTTTTCTGTTAATTCTACATTAAGGAATAGTTTCATTTGCGGCCGGCAGAGAGAATCATTTCATTGAATTTACTACATAAAAAATTCATGTCATCTTCATTGTCAACAATATCATCTACATCAACGTGAGAAAGAAGAGATGAAAAGATCTTCCAGTCTGCGAATTTATAATTGTATTTGGGTATTTTGTCTTCTGGAAAATTTGTTCTTTCAGAATTTTGATTTAATTCAGTCTTTCGTGGAAAGTGATCGCTTCCAAGAGTGTCATGGCATGTTTGCCAGATGCAGTCAAAAGCTAATTGTGAAGAAATCACGGACAAGTCAATGGTACTTGCTCTGTGTGTAGAAATATCTGGTATTCGAGTGATGCTGCCATCATTTAGCAAGCACAAAGATGAGTCCACCACATTTTCAACGAAGAGATTGCTGGTTATAGCTGAGCAGTCTTTATCCCAGAATGGAGAGTGGGCATTAAAGCCTCCACCAACCAGTCATTTTTCATTAGAATTTTTAAACGAATGTAGCCACTCAGTGTTTCGATCATTCGGTCCTTTTGGCAAATAAACGGAGACAACATTTGGAACATTCTTGTTATTAATTCTAACACTTGCCGCACAAGAATATAAGTCTGGTTGATCTGATGGAACTAGTGATGGGCATAAAGAATAATCAATGCCTTGCCGGATGTAAAAAGCACTGCCTATTCCTTCTTTTACATTAGAATTTTTAATTATATACTGGTGGATAATAGAAGTTAGGCAGTCTGGGTAATTTTGTTTTTGCACACATTTAGAGACTGCAATATTAAAATGTGATACTTAAATTTTGCAAGGTGCTGAATAAGATATGATTCATTTGTAATTATTGATCTGGCATTCCACTGTAAAATGGTAATCATATCAGGTGATCTATCAGGCATGTTTTCAAAACAACACCAATAGAACTAATACAAATTTCTAAATAACTAGCTACCCAAAGAACCTCTATGCAAAGGAGAAAGATGAGGAAATAACAAAATGATAACAAATGGTTGTTTAGAAAAATATCACATATAAATAAAATCAAAACTATCAATCGGCGTGCAACAGTCCATACCACTAGGTGTTCATCAAAAGTATCTGGCTGACGGTAATGTAAAGACTGCACAGTTTAGCTGTTCTGTGTCAGTACCAGTCTCTTAAGCAGTTGTATATATTCCACCACCGTCCCTATCGACTTTCAGCAAAGAACGGCTGTCTTGAAGGGGGCAGGTAACGCTGCATGGGTGGTATGGCCAGGGGTCGTCTGGCTGTTTTTCCTGGGTCTGCCCCAAAAGATGCGCCGTACGTGTCTGCCCAGGTTGCCTGCTCGGACACTGGCCCCTCTGGTGTTGGGGTGTAGACCGTCTTTCAGTGTGTGTGTGTGTGTGTGTGTGTGTGTGTGTGTGTGTGTGTGTGTGTGTGTGTGCGCGCGCGCGCGCGCGCGCGCGCGTGTGTGTGTAGATAGATACAGAGATTCTGAGACAGAGACAGACAGACAGACAGGCAGACAGATAGATAGATAGTAGATAGTAGATAGATAAATAGACAAACACACACACACCACACACACACACACGCACACGCACACGCACACACACACACATACACACGCGCGCGCGCACAATCACACACACACACACGCGCGCGTGCGCGCGCGCTCACGCACGCATACACACTCACTCGAAAGACATACCCTGGTTTTCTGTCCGCCTCTGAACAGAGCGAAGAACACTCCAATACCAAGGGCCACCACCAGACACAGCACGGTCACCACATAGTCTGCCCAGTGAAGATGAGTTTCTCCTCCTTCCATGGTTATTCCTGTCGGGAAAAAATAATAAAAATAGCCGCTCGTTATATTATTCACTGTTGCTGATAACTCACGGCTGAGCAAGCATTCGACTATTCCGCATCTTTCTTCAGTATTCGCAGCGTGCCATCGCAGGAACAAGGAAGTCTGTATTGGGCAAATCGCTTTCTTTTCGAACCAGAGGACGCTATGTGAACACAAGACCACTCACTTTCCTCGTGATGTGGATTGGAACAGAAGAACTTGGAGACTTTCTTCTACGTACAACGATGAATGTATGTAGACCAATACAATTCCCTTTCGCTTACGAAGCACTTCAGCGTGTGTTGAAATAACCGTCACTTTCGTTCAGAAACATTTAGGGATGGTGGGGGGGGGGGGGATTATGAACTTATAACCAATGGATATAACCCCACTTACCCGTACGTTCATAAACGGTCACAAGTGTGACTTGAAAGGCATAACTTAAGCACTTTCCTTAAGTAACAGTCATAAGTGTACTTTGAAAGACATATCTCAAGCACCTTCTTTAATAAACAGTCCGACGTGTATCTCCAAAAACGTATCTCAAACACGTTGCTTAATAAACAATCGTAAGTGTATTTGAAAGAAGTAACTTCAGCACTTTCCTTAACAAACAGTCGTAAGTGCATCTTGAAAATCATAACTCAATTTCCTCCACAAACAGTCATTTTCACTCACTTAAACAATGGAAAAAGCTAATCGTTTGAAAAATGCAATAGCCTTCATTCTCGAAGAATTATGCAAGTACATTGAACAATACAACTCACTTTCTTGGAAATCGATTTTGCGCCCAATTTGAGGAGATGAGTGATAACTCATTCTTCGTTTTCATTGTCTTTGAATGTCGTTTATTACGCCTGAAGAAGATCAAAGAAGTCGAAACGCGTCGTGATTAGTTTTGTAATTTGTCTATTTTGTTCTGCGGAGCAGTAAATTTTCTTTTTTTTTGACGAACCAGCTTGGGCGCGTTTTGCAATAACCATTCGGAAACAGTATGGGGGGAATTATGAACACATAACCAATGGATATAAACCAACTTTCTTACACAGACTGTCATAAGTGTGACTTGAAGGACGTAAATTCAGCACGTTCCTAGATAAACAGTCTTAAGTGTATCTTGGAAGACGTATTTCATACACTTTCCTTAATAATCAGTCGTACGTGTATCTTCGAAGAGGTATCTCAAGCACTTTTTTCTTGTGCAAATGTTCCACCGGCGGGAATCTAGCTTTCAGGAGGGAGGTACGGTCCACTGGTTGGACGCTGAGGTTTTCTGGAAAGAAACCCCAAGTCCTAACGTTAGCTTTGGAACATGTAATTTTCATCATTTGTTTTCCTGTAGACATTATACAACAAAAGATGGTAACATATCATACTCACCAGTTCATAGCATTTGTTTCCAGCACATTCCTGCTTACAGTTGGGGATAGATACAAAATGGAATCTTTACAAAAACTGTTACTTTCAAAAAACGATTCATATTATTTTTTTTCTAATAAACCAGTTACGCGTTTTCATATAATGCTTCTTATTACACAATCTCATTCCATTTACCTTTTTTTTCCATTATTCACACCAATCATTTACATTCACTTACGAATAATTTCGCTTTTCTCTTTATGTATTTATTATTCCCCAACTGGCAACTTACCCATAGGGAATCAATTATATAACAAAACAAAGTCACTAACAAACTTCTGTCTGCGTTACATCACCGACCACTCTCTGGTCGCTTGGAAGACAACGTTTTCCGCTCCAAGCCCTAAGGCTGAAAAATATTTAACGATCTTGACCCAAGTCAAGAAACCTATCCTCCTGTCTGGCAACTCCTGGTCTACCGTACAGATCAGGGCCGGTATGCAGATACCTCCGATAATTTAACAGTCCGATAGGATCTATCCCACCGAGATCTATCGGTGGGACAGTTCATCCGATAGCTCGGCATGCATGACATCCGACAGTGCCTCCAATAACTATCGGGTATCCGTGGCTGCTCTAAGAATAACTTGGCAGGGATTCCCCAACTTTCGCCCTCGCTGCGCATGCGTTCATCAGTTTAGCAGCAAAAATGGCCGAGGGGAAGAGGGCGCGGAAACCGAATTTCACGGACACTGGGTCAAGCTGCCCTGCCGGTTGGACAGTTCAATTGTCTCTGCAATTGAATCTGTCAGCTGCAGAATGTCTTGTCGCCTGATTCTAAATTTCGAGTACAGTTCGACATCATCGTATCTGTCCAGTGGATGCAGTCTGTCTCGAAAAATACGTTCTCTTCGCAACATTCGACGTCTCCGCATTCTCAGGGTGACAAACGCGGCTGCCATCTTGTCAACATAGATATCGGACCGAAAGACGAGATATCGGAGGGAGGTACCACCTATAAACTTATAGGGGGGACAGGTCTCTATCGTGGTTTCCTGCATTAGAATTTTTCCGCATTATCGAGCCGACTACCGCAATCGGTTCGATAGACGATTTATCGGGCCTATCTGCATACCGCCCCAGGAACACACCCGTCCTACAAACAGTGAGCTTCTCTCACCCATCACGTGCCTCAGCGTCAATGAACAAGAAAAGGGTAGGGATTAAGCACTCTTCACATATGGTCTAACATTCTGGTCATCATCCAAAAATCCCTCCCCATCTACACAACTCAACATGAAAGTTCACTCAACGTTCATACACGCTATCTCTTGTCGTGACAAAGTGATTGTTCGTTCTTCGTGTTCATTGTCTTAATTGTAGTTTTTCTTGCCTGAAGAAGACCAAGGGGTCGAATCGCGTCGTGTTTTGTTTTGTAATTTGTTTATTTCTTTTGTTTAGTGGTACAGTCAATTTAGTTTTTTATGAACCAGTTCGGGCGTGTTTTGAAGTAACCAACACTTTCATTCAGAAACAGTTATGGAGGAATTGTGAACATAATATAACCTATGGCATAAACTCACTTATTTCTACAAACGGTCATAGGTGTGATTTGAAAGACGTAATTTAAACACTTTCCTTCACGAACAGTTATAAGTGTATCTTGAAAGACTTTCAAGCATTTTTTCTTCATGAACAGCCGTAAGCGTATCATTAAAGACGGTTATGAGCATGTCTTGAACTACACAACTCCAACATTTTCCTTCACGTGATAGGGTCTGGAATGGCACAACTCGCTCATTTTCACTCCTGAACAATGTAAAAGCTAATCGTTTGAAAAAGGCAATCGCTTTCCTTCTGGAAGAATTAAGCGAGTACATTGAGCATTACAAGTCAAACACTTTCCTTTCCGATCAATCGGGTTCTAGGAATTCTGGTATTTCGACATCTAGATTTGTTTATCATTTGTTTAGCTTGTTAAATTTATGACTTACCCTTTGCTATGTTTATTTAATGATATTCTTTAATTGTATTTTAGACTACTTCAGAAGTTTATCTCTAATCCATCCTCAGTATATTTTCTTTTCTTCCTGCACACTATTCAGCTGTCCCCCTTCTCCCCCCAGCTACCAGCTACACCCCCCTCCTTTTTTTTGTGTGTATGTGTGTGTGTGTGTGTGTGTGTGTGTGTGTGTGTGCGCGTGCGTGCGTGCGTGTGCGTGTGTGTGTGTGTGTGTGTGTGTGTGTGTAGGTGTAAGTGTGGGGGGTGGGGAGGGGTAGTGAGTGTTGATGTATATACAAATACATACACTAACACAGACTTTTATGTAACGATTTATAATATCTCTTTGTAAGGTCTTATGTACTTGCGAAATGATGTGGAGCAGAAGAAAAATTTCCGATAGACAATAAAGTTGATCGAATTGAATTGAATTGAACACCTTTTCCTCGGTGTGGTGGCAGTGAATCCTTGTAATGAATGAAACACTTCCAAAGACAGGGTTTCTTACAGTGTGATTTCCTGGAACATTCTTTTCTTTTCTTTTTTTTTTTTAACTCCTTGAGCTATCTGCAAAGAGAACTACATGGATACAGAGGTGCAGGCTGCAGAGCGAAGGGGATGAGGATGAGGGACGGGGTTCTGAGGGAAAAGGGTGTGGGGAACTAGAAAATCCATGAAACAGAAAGTGAGGAGATACGGCGTGCGTGTGTGTGTGTGTGTGTGTGTGTGTGTGTGTGTGTGTGTGTGTGTGTGTGTGTGTGTGTGTGTGTGTTGAGGGGTGGTGGGGTGGGTGGGTTGAAGAGTGAGATTAGGAATGGATTTCTGGACGTTTACAACTTTGAAGGCTGGTAGTGGGTGTCTAGAAGAAATGGGAGTGACAGAAGATATAGGGAGTGGGGAGGAGGAAGTGAATGGGATGGCCATGGGGTGGGGGTACGGGTACGGGTGGAGGTTGTAGATTCAAATTCTGCCTAAGTTAGAAAGGTGAAAATCCCGTAGCCTATTGGCCGTAGGGCAATGGACTATCAGAGGTTCACTGCGTCTGGGACACGGCATGATGGAAGACGGAACCCATCCTTCTCCTTCTGCAGCCTTTAACCTTCCTGAACCGAATCAGGCACCCATTTACTGCTGGGTGGACAGAGACAGTTTTCAAGCCGAAAGAAATCCGACCCCGTGAGTGGTTCACACTTAAGACCGTCAGCTATGCAGCCAACGCTCTAACCATTCGACTGCAGATCCCTCGCCAAGTACAATTGTGTGTTACGCTCCAAACTCGCTCGCCAAGATTGTCGCCGGCGACAAATTGGACAAGCCCTGCTTTACAAACTGTTGCTAAAACAAAAATTGTTGCCGGCGACGACATTAGTCTCACCATTTTTTCTTCTTCTCCAGATTGTCGCAAGTTGTAAATCTGTCGCTTGTATCGAATAATTCTGACAGGTTGCCTCCGTCAGGGTGCCTCACGCTGGGCTAGAGAAGGATAGTCTAAACTGCTTTATCTACTGGCTCGGAGCGATGTGACAGCTTATTCTCAAAAACTGGTTTTCAGTACTCTCTCTGTCTGTCTGTCTGTCTGTCTGTCTGTTGCATGTATGTATGTGTGTGCGTGTGTTTCAAGTACTGAAGGCAAAATGCGAGAAAGGAATCAGGGAGGGAGAGATAAAAGAAAGCGGTGGGAGGGAATGGAGAGAGAGAGAGAGAGAGAGAGAGAGAGAGAGAGGAGAGAGAGAGAGAGGAGAGAGAGAGAGGAGAGAGAGAGAGAGAGAGAGAGAGAGAGAGAGAGAGAGAGAGGAGAGAGAGAGAGAGAGAGAGAGAGAGAGAGAGAAGCAGAGAGAGAGAGAGAGAGACAGAGAGAGAGAGACGAGAGAGAGAGAGAGAGAGAGACAGAGAGAGAGAGAGACAGAGAGAGAGAGAGAGAGAGAGAGAGAGAGACGGATACGGATACGGATACGGATGATTTAATCATTATAGGCCACAGCCTCTTATGATGGGGGTGGATAACACATTGACAAAAACGATATTGTAAAGCATATTGATCAAAACGAAAACAGCACATGCTCAAGAACAAACTGTGCTTCGGAATTTGAAGGCTTTGTATAGGTACAAGGCAATTTTTTTTAACAACATCCTCTTTATTGCAGGCCATAAGTAAGATGAGTCTAAACACAGCTGGTTGTCTGTAATATTTAGGCGGAATGAACTCATCTCTAAGACCACTCAAGGCTGTACACTGCAATACAAAATGAACTTCATCTTCACACGCATTTTTGCATAATGGACAGGTGAGATCAGAGGTTTAATGCTGCCTATAACGAAAATGATGAACAAAGATATCCGATATTCCCAATCTAAATCTTGTCGTTATAAAGAGAGAGAGACAGAGAGAGAGAGAGAGAGAGAGAGAGAGAGAGAGAGACAGACAGACAGACAGACAGACAAAGAGAGAGAGACAGAGAGACAGAGAGATAGGGAGAGAGAGTTAGGCTAAAAAGATTAAAGGAACAGGTAGAAGGACTTGCAAACGCAAGGGTTTGACCACGAACCCATCATCAGCCATTTTGATCCTGATGTTGGTTCCGGTGAACAGGGTCATTCAAATAAGTGTCTGTATTACTCTTAAACTTAGAATCGACTTAGGACGACGGAATGGAACTTCCCGTGAAAAACAATATTTGTAAAAATTGCGAAACGGGTGCCTTTTTTTAAAAGATGAATTTCATATTATCCTTACATATACAAAATAGTCAAAACTTATACACAAATACATTGACCCCAAATCAATGTGTAATGATTGCAGTTTTTTTTGTCAGATGGATAACATCATCAGTTACAATTGGCTAAATATTCATTTTCAGTACAAGTACATAACAACTTTTATTTTACTGTTTGCTAGTTTTTCTACTTTACAGTTTTCTTTACAGGTATGTATGTTCAACCCCTTTGCAAATCTTTATAGACATATGAGCCTTCGCTATTCTTTTCTCTTTTTTTCTCTTAAAAAATAACTTCATGTGATACTGGTTCAATGTTATTCAACTTTATCCTTCAACCGACAACAGGGTTAAAGGATTAATTGAGTTTGAAACTTAAGAAAACAGGTTCTGTAGTACTACTTTACTTGTGAAAAAAAGCAAGAAAAGGAAAAAGGAAAAGATCTTCACGCTAACACGCTATCTACAGGATGCTCGTGCTAAATGAATTTTTACACACACGCACACGCCCCAGCGCGCACAGAGAGAGAGAGAGAGAGAGAGAGAGAGAGAGAGAGAGAGAGAGAGAGGAGAGGAGAGATCACAATCATTATCATAATTATTTGGTTTCTAGATCGGATATCCTTGCTCACACCACGTTTTGTTTTTAATCTGGATAATTTCATGTTTGATCTCTGTATCTGGTGTGTATATATTTACGTGTATTTCAATTTCTAATAACTCTGTTGATGTCATGCTTGATTTTTCTTCCAGTGCTTTGTTCATTTGTTCGTTTTTATCATGATTAGTTAAGCTGACAGTAAATTGTAGACATAATTGTAGCGTGTAATACATGGTCACGCATTATCTGTCTGTTGTCAAAGAACATGCAACTGCGTGTGTTCCTGATGATCTAAAGTGCTTAAATATGCTCGAATGATAATAACAAAACAAAACAAAGATTCGGGATACCAAGGCTTTACAGAAAAAAAGATTGGAGGTGTCGTCTCCTAGCTTGTACACATTAAATGCTTGCTGCATGACTATGATATATCTGTCCAGTGCCTTAGGGTAAATGTATTAGTTGTATACACTGGTTTATAGGAAGTGTAGATTAAATCTATAACCGCCTCCAATTTTGTTTAAAACTTGTAATTAGTCACAGCAATGAAAATAGTGTTCAAAGCCGTTCGTTGCCGGCAAAAAATATCGTGATTTGCAATCCTATTTCCCAGCCCCCATCCCTACCATTTTATCACTCCTTTGATCCCATCTCTACACCTTTCCCACCTCCCCCTGCTCCCTTCGCTTCCTTTTCCCCACAAACGATCAACAGTACATTGGGATAGAAGGACAAAGTATGTTTTATTTCCATTCAACGCAAATCTGGCACTGGGAGAGAGAGAGAGAGAGAGAGAGAGAGAGAGAGAGAGAGAGAGAGAGAGAGAGAGAGAGAGAGAGAAGAGAGAGAGAGAGAGAAGTAAATGTTATTTACAGAGTGAAAGGAATAAGCGAAACAATCAGTGGCTTTTTTTCCGTCCAGCCCTCAGAAGAAGGAAAGATGTCTGCAGATACATGAAGAAAACACACTACCCACAGAACTGCCTATCAACACATGCACAACAACGAGTACATGACAGTTCACAATGAATAATATAATACATTTTGTGTTCGGTATGTTGTGTGAGAACAGGACTCAGCTTATCGCTCTCTGACCCATGAAGCCAAGCATGCCACAGCAAGACCCACCAAAACGGAGCACGAACAATTGTGGCTTTTTTTTTTTACTTGCCACAATAAGTCGGTGTTTTGAGAAATGGATGTCAGTTTCCCTGGAACACGCCAAAGCATTGGCTGTCCTGAACATAAACCGAGCGCAGTGTAGCCTGCGTATCCCACGATACCACTGTCCCTAGTTTGGGACTGTCCCGAGATTATATCACGAACTGACAAGGACAAGGTTAAAAAAAAAAAAAGAAACTGATTAGGAGCTGAGGACGAAGGTAAGGTACAATATTGTCGATTCTATTACTGCTACCAATGTTTCTGCTGCTGCTACTGCTGCTGCTGCTGCTACTACTACTACTACTATTACTACTACAACTACAACTACTACTACTACTGCGATTGCTATCACGACCAGTGCTGTTGCTACTATTGCTACCATCGCTACTATGTTAGTGTTATCACTACTACTGCTGTTACCACTACTACCATTACTGCTGCTGCTGCTGCTGCCGCTGTTGTTCCTCTTTCTATTACCACTACTACCACGCCTAAAACGCGTGTGTGAGGAAGGCTAACTGGTGGAGAACGACCTGTTTTTTTTTTTTTTAAACTACGACTTGTTCGCTCTATGCGAGCTTTTCTGAACTTCCCCAAAGTCAGGGGCCAGCTAATTACCTGATAAACTTTCATCCTTTGAAGGATTGGATTCTGTACTAAATAAAGCAAAGCATAATAGTAATGAAAAAAAAAGGATGGATTTGAAATTCACATACTGTTTCCTCGTATGATTTTTAAATAACAAACAAACAAACAAACAAACAAACGTACTCAGGAATCTCATACTACCCGGACGTTTCTTACCGTTTAATGATATTATCAGTAAACTATACTGAATGGAATATCAATCACGTACAAGACTTACCTTGAGAAGGTGCGGCGTCAGGTTAAATTCCATAAAGTCGTTGGCCTGGCGGTTGAATAATCAAACTATAATAGGCCTTTTCATCCTTCGATATACAATAGTTTCGATGTAAATGATATATGATTGAAAGTAGAAAAGCGGAATTTAAAACAAAAAGAAAGTAAAACAAATTCTACCTAACGTGACTTTTTTTATATGTAGTTCAGTGTTTAATCGTGGTGGTTTTCTTTTACTTTGCAATATGGTGATCTTATCCATTTCAAATACCATCCCACGCCTCTTCCCTCGCACTCAAACGCTCTTCCCAGTGATTTTTCTCTTGATATGAATTATCACCCAACAATCCTTAATGGAATTCTTACAAGAAATCTTCACCTTTCCATATTAAGTTTCGTTTATAGTGTTAGTACTGACCTGGAATATTTTTACCTCCACTTCTTACAATTTGGAACTGAAGAATAAATAAACAGTAAACAAGTGGGGTAACTTTTGCTCCCATAAGAAAACCTAACACAGAGTAACTTTTATTCAAGACTGGCACAACCTTGAATAAAGTCAGACAAATACATAGACGAACAATCTAATAGTGGGGGAAAAAACAAGCGCAGGCCAACTGAACTGTCTTCATAGTAATGACTTGGCAAAGATTTGGACTTAAGGAGGGGGGGGGGGGGAGGGGGAGTTTGAAGATGGAGAAACTGGGAACATGAAATTAAGAAAATATGTTACAGATATGAAAACTCTTCACTAGCTGCATAAGGGAACCATCGCAATCTCTTTTGAAGGCAGATATATTTGTATTGCCCGCTCCGAGGCCTTTCGTCCGCTGGGTCGGAACTCATCAGGAAGACACGGCTGGTGTGTCTGCGCTCCTGGCGTCAAATAGAGACACACCACAGTCCATAATACTGTGGTGTTCTCACCACCAAGGGTGCAAAAGAGAATCCAATAGCACCCCCAAAGCAGCCAGCGAAGAGTAGTAAATGAAACCAAACGAAAGTGGGGAGGAAAAAAGTTGCTGAAAAACTGAAGACATTATGCAAATAGTATAAAATGTAGGGGACAATCTTTGAGCCTACGCCTTATGCAGCTAGTGAAGAGTTTTCATATCTGTAACATATTTTCTTAATTTCATGTTCCCAGTTTCTCCATCTTCAAACTCCCCCACCCCCCCCTCCTCCTTAAGTCCAAATCTTTGCCAAGTCATTACTATGAAGACGGTTCAGTTGTTGGCCTGCGCTTGTTTTTTCCCCCACTATTAGATTGTTCGTCTATGTATTTGTCTGACTTTATTCAAGTTTAAAAGGTTGTGCCAGCCTTGAATAAAAGTTACTCAGTGTTAGGTTTTCTTATGGGAGCAAAAAATACCCCACTTGTTTACTGTTTATTGTTTACTGTTCCCTGCCTCATTTCATTTCCAATTTTGTTTTGATTAAATTGAGGTTATTTGTATTTGTTTCTGTCCGTCTGTGTGTTTGTCTTTTGATCTCCCTTGCATCTTTGGGTGGATCTTCAGGCGTAGGCTCAAAGATTGTCCCCTACATTTTATACTATTTGCATAAAGTCTTTAGTTTTTCAGCAACTTTTTTCCTCCCCACACTTTCGTTTGGTTTCATTTACTACTCTTCGCTGACTGCTTTGGGGGTGCTATTGGATTCTCTTTTGCACCCTTGGTGGTGAGAACACCACAGTATTATGGACTGTGGTGTGTCTCTATTTGACGCCAGGAGCGCAGACACACCAGCTGTGTCTCTCTGGTGAGTTCCAATCCAGCGGACGAAAGATCTCGGAGCAGGCAATACAAATAGATCTGCCTTCAAAAGGGATTGCGATGGTTCCCTTATGCAGCTAGTGAAGAGTTTTCATATCTGTAACATATTTTCTTAATTTCATGTTCCCAGTTTCTCCATCTTCAAACTCCCCCCTCCTTAAGTCCAAGTCATTGCTATGAAGACGGTTCAGTTGTTGGCCTGCGCTTGTTTTTTCCCCCACTATTAGATTGTTCGTCTATGTATTTGTCTGACTTTATTCAAGTTTAAAAGGTTGTGCCAGTCTTAAATAAAAGTTACTCTGTGTTAGGTTTTCTTATGGGAGCAAAAGTTACCCCACTTGTTTATTGTTTACTGTTCCCTGCCTCATTTCATTTCCAATGAAGAATAAATGAGAGAGAGTAAAACAGGTGAAACTGAGAAATCAGAAATCCCATGCAGTTGATCACTCAAACAACTGATCAACCTGCTAGCCAGCGAAATCAAACCAACACACGCAAGAACAAACTTACAAACAAAACAGCCAGCGTTCTATGCGGTCCAGCAAACTTGCCCCACCAGATACGGATGTAGTGTCGGTTCACACGCAGCAGTGGCAGAACTATACTGCCTCGAATAACGAAGGAGAGGAAAAGTGGATTGGTGAGCAGGAAAATTAGGGCGGGAGAGGGGAGCCGGTGTAACAGCCCATTCTTAACTCCCCTCTGGAACTTACCCCGGGGTAAGTCTGGGCTAGCCTGCTTTTACCCCCGGGGTCATTCCAGGACTAGCTGGAACTGACCCCCCCCCCTAGTTGGAACTGCCCCCCCCCCCCCCCAGTCATCTACATTGTACAAGGTACGCAGGCACCTAGGAGACACTAATTAGCTGTAAAAATAGTTAAAATCTCTGATATACATTAAAGTGACCAATGGTCAGTGACACTGACCACTGGTTGTCTGCACTGCACAAGGTATACAAACACTCATGAGACACTGATTAACTGTAAAATAGTCGAAATATCTGATTTACGTCATAGTGACCAGTGGTCAGTGGCACTGACCACTAATCCTCTGCATTGTACAAGGTACACAGGTACTCGGGAGACTATAACTAGGTACAGGACTGCTCTAAAGGCAGATGAGGACAGTGCTTCTCTGGGTCCTCCCCAGCACCTTCGGGTGTTTCTTTTTCTTCTTTGCCTTAACTAGGCTGACCCTGGAGAAAGGTCCAGTGACGGTGAGGAAAGACCCACTGACCACAGGGAAAGTCCTGTTGACAGTGGGAAAGACTACAACTTTGGATTCTCTCTTGAGGGCACATAAGACCGTATGGCGAAAGCTTGGCTGTGTCTGGAGTGGCACTGTCTTCATCTGTCCGTGGGCAGGGGTGGTTGGGTCTATGGGGTGTGCTCGGCAGCTGGAGGGTGGTGTTTTTCGCCGGTGGGCTCTGCAGTCATGAAATACGGGCTGGTACACCCATGGGGATGCTACTTTAAGGCTGTTATGAGCTTCATCCTGTAGTCTGATTTACCTCTGTTCAGCAGCAGTTATGTCCCTTGATATCTTAATGGAGTGTCCTGCGCGTGCCTGTACCCATCGTCAACACAGCGCAGGCCTCCAAGGGTGGTACAGGACTGCTCTAAAGGCAGATGAGGACAGTGCTTCTCTGGGTCCTCCCCAGCACCTTCGGGTGTTTCTTTTTCTTCTTTGCCTTAACTAGGCTGACCCTGGAGAAAGGTCCAGTGACGGTGAGGAAAGACCCACTGACCACAGGGAAAGTCCTGTTGACAGTGGGAAAGACTACAACTTTGGATTCTCTCTTGAGGGCACATAAGACCGTATGGCGAAAGCTTGGCTGTGTCTGGAGTGGCACTGTCTTCATCTGTCCGTGGGCAGGGGTGGTTGGGTCTATGGGGTGTGCTCGGCAGCTGGAGGGTGGTGTTTTTCGCCGGTGGGCTCTGCAGTCATGAAATACGGGCTGGTACACCCATGGGGATGCTACTTTAAGGCTGTTATGAGCTTCATCCTGTAGTCTGATTTACCTCTGTTCAGCAGCAGTTATGTCCCTTGATATCTTAATGGAGTGTCCTGCGCGTGCCTGTACCCATCGTCAACACAGCGCAGGCCTCCAAGGGTGGTACAGGACTGCTCTAAAGGCAGATGAGGACAGTGCTTCTCTGGGTCCTCCCCAGCACCTTCGGGTGTTTCTTTTTCTTCTTTGCCTTAACTAGGCTGACCCTGGAGAAAGGTCCAGTGACGGTGAGGAAAGACCCACTGACCACAGGGAAAGTCCTGTTGACAGTGGGAAAGACTACAACTTTGGATTCTCTCTTGAGGGCACATAAGACCGTATGGCGAAAGCTTGGCTGTGTCTGGAGTGGCACTGTCTTCATCTGTCCGTGGGCAGGGGTGGTTGGGTCTATGGGGTGTGCTCGGCAGCTGGAGGGTGGTGTTTTTCGCCGGTGGGCTCTGCAGTCATGAAATACGGGCTGGTACACCCATGGGGATGCTACTTTAAGGCTGTTATGAGCTTCATCCTGTAGTCTGATTTACCTCTGTTCAGCAGCAGTTATGTCCCTTGATATCTTAATGGAGTGTCCTGCGCGTGCCTGTACCCATCGTCAACACAGCGCAGGCCTCCAAGGGTGGTACAGGACTGCTCTAAAGGCAGATGAGGACAGTGCTTCTCTGGGTCCTCCCCAGCACCTTCGGGTGTTTCTTTTTCTAGCTGTGAAATAGTTAAAATCTCCAATTTACGTCATAATGACGAGTTGTCAGTGGCACTGACCACAAGTAATCTACATTGTACAAGGTACACAAGCACTCGGGAAACACTAATTAGCTGTTAAATAGTTAAAATCTCCGATTTACGTCATAATGACCAGTGGTCAGTGGTACTGACCACTAGTCATCTGCATTGTACATGCTAAGGTACACAGGTACTCAAGAGACTCTAAATAGCTGTAAAATAATTAAAAGAGGCAAACCGGGATGAAGCAACAACGGTACTTGTTCACAACGACACGTGGTCACAGCGACATTTTGTCACAACTGCGCTTGGTTACATTGGCACTTGGTCACATTGGCATGTAGCCGTCTTTCTTTCCCACGCATGCACGGACGTACTCACACACCCGAATATTGACCCACGCATGTAAGCTAGCGCGAGAAATGTTAATACGTATCTGTTAGTGAACCAGGGTGTGTGTGTGTGTGTGTGTGTGTGTGTGTGTGTGTGTGTGTGTGTGTGTGTGTGTGTGTGTGTGTAGGGGGGGAGGGGGGTTGGGGAAGTAGGAGGTCCATCTATTGAGAAGAGTCTAGAACTACACTTTGTCAAAATCCATCTGACTGTATAATTATAGGAAATGGGAGAGGGGGTGTAATATGCAGGCTAACGTAATTTTTTTTAAAGGCGGGTGTGCGTGTTGGGAAAAGGCAGAGGAAAACCCTGAATAACCCTCTCTTGTTTGAAGGGTGGGGTGGGGTGGAGGAAGATTCCAAATAGTCCTAGATTGACACTTTGGGGGGAGGGGGGGGTAAATCCAGGCTAGCCCAAACTTACCCCAGGGTAAGTTCCAGAGAGGGGTAAGAACGGGCTGTTACACCGGGCCGGGGGTGGGGGGTGGGTGGGGGTGGTGGTGGTGATGGAAAGAAATCCGGTCAGGAAAAAGAGAGCAGTCGTTGTGTGTATGTAAGGGGTTGGGTGGGGGTGGGGTGGGGTGGGGTGGGGGGGGGGAGCCGGGGATGGGAGCTGGGAGGATTAATGTATTTGGAAAGTAGAGGATGAGAGGAGGTGAGAGAGAAGGGGAGTAGTCGTACTCAGTGTACTCGTCTGTTTTGAAGAATAGAATCAGAGCAACTGCCTTTAACTTGCGAGAACCCAGAGCAAGAAGTAACCTTCGGTTTAATCCGATACCAGTCATCAAACAGTTCAGAGAATTCGACAAGTCACTTACACACACACAGACACACACACACAGACACACACACACAGACACACACACACACACACACACACACACACACACACACACACAGAGAGAGAGAGAGAGAGAAAGTGTGTGTGTGTGTGTGTGTGTGTGTGTGTGTGTGTGTGTGTGTGTGTGTGTGTGTGTGTGTGCATAAAAACATAGCAGTCAAGTTCAGAAGTTAAAGTGTTAATAGAAGGAATCATCAAAATTTGCCCTTTTTTCTGCATGCATGGCATCATCCTCAAACGCAAGACAACCTGAAATACCTGAGCTTCAGCTTGTCAATAGGACCCCTCTCTTTTTG
>CM065716.1:85510180-85542680 GCA_033310375.1 Conus canariensis | reverse complement strand
GATCATTTTTGTGTGTATGGCTGCAGGTCATTTTGCTGTGCTGAGGTGGCAGGACAAAAAAAACTGTACACGTGCTGACGACAGTGATGCTGCCAACCACCATGTTGAGCCTCAGAACACGGTACCGCTCTGAGAGACAGAAACCAGCAGCAGCACAGGACTACATGGCAGGAGTAGACATGAGTGATCAGCTCATGGCCCACATGCCCCTGAATAGGAAGACCATGAAGTGGTGGAAGAAGCTGTTTTTTTCATCTTCTGACTTTGACTCTTATTCAGGGGTCTATTGTCTACAACAAGCATCTTGCAGTCCATGGTTTACCACTGTGTGTGAAGCTGTGCCCAGGATGCAATGTCACTTGCCATGAGCTTTTCCACTCCAGAAAAGAATACTGCCAGTGATGCATCACCAGTGTTTTGTGCACAGTGAACCTTTTTTGTTTTTGTTTTCCATCCTGTAAAGACACATTTTTTTGTATTTTCACATTCTTCATCACCTGCTTGTGATTCAGTATTATATCTTGTGTGTCTTCAGTGACTCCAGCTGTGCTAGAATGTGATGTAAACCATTTCTGAGCTGCCAAGGAACACTTAGTATATATATTTCTGATGGGTGCAAAAGTGCTGAAAAAAGGCAAAAAACGGAGCCCATTTTCACCACCAAGATGGTAAGTAAATTACTTTATTTTTGTTCACATATAGACTAATATGCATTATAACCAATCACTAGATTTCAAGTGTTTGTCTGCTCATCTATAGTTGTGAGAATTTTCTCCTACCCTATACAAACCCCGGGTTTTCAGGGATTAGCAAGGGGGAAAACTCATGGCATGGTGTGAGTCCAGCTAATGCCATAGGCCTCAAAACGGCTTTCTGAAGCTCCCTTTAGTCATGTGACAAAGTTCCAGCACCTGGTTGGTCAAGTCCAGACAACGCGGTTTTCAAGCATGGAGGGTGTAACTTAAGTTACACAACTTTCTCTGAGGTCCTGATGGCTACTGTAAAAAACAGACGGATGACGGATGACGTCAAAGGGTTTGACAACGTGCAGCCCGGCCTCAGGGTCCAACTTGTGATGGCTCCGACTCAGATCTGTCGGTCGATTTTGCACCACTAATTTCGCAGAGTAAACTTTTTGTTTTTTCCAATGTCTTTGCTCACCAGTATTTTACGTTCTTGTATCAAACATTAACTAGGCCAAGGCCGCAGAGAACTACTGGCTGTGGACCCATACTATTTCAGTTATTTGTTCTTTGGTGAAAAATGTTGAAAGGGAAATGTATTGAACAGCGAAATTGTATGCCTACACGTCTTATAAGGTAGTTGTCTTCTTCGTTAGTCTTCGTCTTATTAGTTCGTCTTAATTCCCTACCCGAATATGTACAGATATGGTTTAGTTCTGGTTCGAATAGTGTATGATAGCACAGAATGTAATCAGATCTAGAAGAAAGATAAATATTCTCTGATGGTAGACATAGCTTGCTCGCTAAAATCAGCGTCTAAGAAGATGTCTGGAAACAAACAAACAAACAAACAAACAAACAAACAAAAAATCCACGACGTCAGGAAAGATCCAGATTAAGCTGTTCTGATTTCTTCCCTTCTTGTTTCTGTATGAATTCAAAGATAAAGTAGGAGTGAAATGACCTCTTTCTTTTCATGCCAGTCACGATTTTGTCCAACCACAATAACTTTTCAGCAGCTGTTTCAAACAGATTTAGACTCCCCCACTCATCTACCACCCCCACCACCATTGAAAAAAAAGGCGCAGCCTAAGCCATATGAGAAAAGATTTTCTGCTCTGATGACCATCTTGTGGTGACAGATGGCAGCTGGCATGTCCGCACTGGACAACTTTACCGAACTTCACTGAAATCGGACTCTGCTACCGACTGGTGTTAATGTCATGATAATATTTTCAATAGATCAACTTTTTTCTTTGGTTACAAGTCGTTTTCTAAAGTTAAAAGCACTGTATCACTGAAATTATCCAGCCAGTCGATCTGAAAAATACAATGATCAGCCACCTACTCCCCCCCCCCCCCTCCATTTCTTCGACTAATTACCCTGATCTGCAAGAAAAACTGACAATGAAGAACTTGACACATCCTTTCGTATTTTAAAATAACAGGAAACTCCCTCTTTTGCAGTCAGGTGCCGAAATGATCAACAGATTAATCGTGGGCTCTTAACAGAGAAAGACAACACTGACTGGGTGACTGGGAGCCAAACACACGGATCTGGATGGCTATGAAAAAAGCGTCGTTATTTATTTATTTCTTGACTGGTGGAACTACAGAATACTACGTCTACATTCAAGGGAGTCGTAGAAACGTTTCCTGCAAACTAGAAAACCAGTTTGAAGCATGGTTTCTTGTATTTAGAATTTTAGCGAGATTGGCTACAGTCTCTTTCATGTTCCTCAAGCTGTCCATTTTTGTTGCAGTTAAGCTCATTGTCGTTGAGAGCCTCTTCATTATCATCATTTGGGTTGGACATTTGGGAAGAAGAAATGTTTGTTGTTGTTGCTTTTCTTCATCTCTCTACAAGCGCACGCAAATGAATAGTTGTTAATCCTGAGAGGGGAGAACACCTGTGTGGAGGGCGGTAGAGGTATAATGTGTGAAAGCAAAGACTGCTGTATTAAACCTCATTGCGGATTCATATGAACAATGATAGTAAGCTCTCAAAAAAGTTTCCTTTGAACTAAAGGGACTAAACGTTATTTTTACAGATGTAGGTGTGTAGCCCTCCAGGACAAAAATAATTATGTGCTGATTATAATGTGGAAACCAATTCCTTTCTCTCCCCGTCAGCATGTACAATAAGTATGAATGTCAAATGGAAATCCTGGAAGTGAATCTTTGTCTTAGGCTCCTTGACAGTAGAGATGAATTTGAATGTCATGGAAACACTTCGCTCTTTTCCTTCAGGTGGATGATGTGTAACTATTGTGATTTGTTAATTTTAATTGTTTCGAGGATTTTGTCACCTCCTGTTCAATTACGTGGGTTTTACACTATTTGTCAAAACAGAAGCAATACGCTTGTACACCATTCACCTGTTTCAATAGACGCTGTAGCAATGTGTGTGTGTGTGTGTGTGTGTGTGTGTGTGTGTGTGTGTGTGTGTGTGTGTGTGTGTGTGTGCGTGCGTGCGTGCGTGCGTGCGTGTGTGTGTGTGTGTGTGTGTGTGTGTGTGTGTGTGTGTGTGTGTGTGACTTAGGTATTTTCCCCCTTTCATTTGAGGTTATATTTGTAATCAAACTGTTAGAGCTTGCATGGTCCATGAAACGAGAATCAGAAAAATAGATACCCTGCTGACATATACGTGAACACATGTAACCTTACACTGGCATCATGCATGAGAGAGCCCGTAACTGCAAGTTCTTATGAATGAGTTCGCTAAGGACAACCATGTCGCACAGAAAAAAAGCGACATCTCTAGGGTGTAAGTGATTTTTCATGAGATTCTGTTAGGTATTGCCATCATATCCTCTTCAACTTCTCTGTCTGTTTTGCGAATAATTTTCCCAATAGTAAATCAAAATACATCACATTTCTCAGTCACTCCTTATAGCCCAGTCCACACTGTTGTTGACATGTGTTTAATTTCAGAAACTCGTTGAAGATAGAGAAGGGAAACTGCTATGGAAATGTATCCGTTTCTGAACATTTTATTGACGCAAACCTATAAGTACTAGACATAGTTCATACAAAATACGCAGCTTCAGTGAGTAGAGAAAACAACAACACAAACACACAAACACTTTAAAAAAATTGTTAACCATTTGTCTACTACAGATATCAATGCAGTATGACGTAAGAAGTTGGCTCTGAAAACTGACTGGTTCGGATGACATAGATTGGAAAAATTGAAAAGGTGAAGTATAGATTTCTGAATGTGGTTTTCTAAGGGCTTAGACAAGATATGTAACAGAGAAATAGGTCTGCAGTTTGAAGATCTGAATGGTCTCGTGATTTACGTAAAGGAATGTTTTTTGCAACTTTAAATGCCTTTGGAATTTTAGTTTTAGAGATGCACAAATTGTAGATGTAAGTGAGGGTTTCAGGAATAACTGGTGAAGAGATTTTCAGAATCTTACTATCAAAATGCATCTAGTCCTCGTGAACACGTTTGTTTGAAGTGAATAAGCGCATTGTATACTTCATCCACTGCCATTAAAAGCATGCTTAATTTAGAGGAAATGACGTTTGAATTACAGAATTTACGAACAGTCTCCATATTGTTATCGGCAGATTTATCTTTCATTAGTACATTCGTACTACCTACTCCACAGAAATAATTGTTAACTGTGTCAGGGGACATATTGCTGACTGATATAGTTTTAGTGTTAGCGACTTTATTATTAGTTATTTGGTTTATGGCTTTCCAAATGGACTTACTGTCTGTTTGTGACGACACAAGATCTTGAAAGTAGTTCATTTTTGCCTCAAGTTTAAGTATGTAATATTATTCCTTTGTTTATTAAACTCTGTTTCGGTCCCGTTTGAATTAGTAAATCTCCTAACTCCATGGATCGTTCACACTATCTGTGAGCCAGGGCACTTTGGGTTACTTCTAACACGTTTTGCTTTCCAAGGTGCATGTTTATCGTAAATATTTGAAAATTGTGATAAAAACTTCGAATGCTTCATCAGCTTCAGTAAAGTGATAGACGTCGTGTATGTGGGATTTCTTTGGATCGTATGAAACATTACTGGAATAAAAACAGGAAACACTTCTGTATTCAATCAAAGACTGACATTTTTTTAAAAACTTTAACACCCCCTTTTTTTTTATCCATGTTAGGCATATGGGAAGATGCTCATTACAAGCATAACTCGGTGAACAAGTTTCTGCTATATTGCATGCTTCAGATGTATGTATGTGGTCGATAAGGTTCTTGAAGAGCTGCAAAGTCGGATAACTCTCCCAGGAAAAGTGTGGCTCACAAAAACGGTGATCGAGGCGGCAGGAGTCGAGGTTCCGTTCGTCAGTCGACCCTGTTGTCCTTCGATCAGCAATCAGGTAAGAGATCTGAGACGCCCAAACGTAATCGTTCCGTAGACAGCAGGAGTCCGACAGGAAGGTCGGAAAAGCACACACACACACACACACACACACACACACACACACACACACACACACACACACACACACACGCACACACACACACGCACGCACGCACGCCCCCCACCCCCACCCCACGTACATACACACACACACACACACACACACACACACACACACACACACACACACACACACACACACACACACACACATGTATACACGAGCGCGCGCACGGGCAAGAACCACCACTTTGTAATTGTAGAGATTTTCCTTGATTTTCAATGTGTAACTCCACCCAACCAGAGAGAGAGAGAGAGAGATGAGTCAGTCTGCGGACTGGTGAGAAAATCCACTCTATAATTGGCAGACTCCGATCATCTGGGAGAGGGCTGTCAGCCATTGAATGGACACAACCTTTTCATAGCCTGTTGCAAATCAGATTCAATGTATCTGTCTGCCATTTAACCCCTTTTGTTTTGACCCTGTCAGCCTTAAAAGTCCCGTAAGTCACCAGGTGGAGGTGGGTTTATGTGTGTGTGTGGGGGGGGGGGGGGGGAGGGGGGCAAGAGGGAGGTGTGTCTTACCTACCCATTTTGTCACCAGTCTAACCACAAAATGTATACACGCACAGTTCTCAGACTGTAATACATATGCATTCCTGTGTCCTCAGTGTTGACAAAGAGAGTAAGTACACACAGTCTATACTATCAAAAATGATGATTGGTAAGTAGACACACTTGAGTGTCTGCTATTTGCGATGAATCAATGCTTAAAAGATACAATGATATTAGAATGAAGAGGGACAGGAAACCACGAATGCCAGTTTCTCTCTCTCTCTCTCTCTCTCTCTCTCTCTCTCTCTCTCTCTCTCTCTCTCTCTCTCCCTCTCTCTCTCTCTCTCTCTCTCTCTCTCTCTCTCTCTCTCTCTTTAAACTCTAAACCAATTAGGAAGAATCCATATACGTACGGCGTACTAGAACTACCAAATTATAAATCTGCACACGCGCGCAAATGTTCTCTCTCTCTCTCTCTCTCTCTCTCTCTCTCTCTCTCTCTCTCTCTCTCTCTCTCTCTCTCTCTTCTCTGGTTAAGAATGTTTCTGGATGGGCACATTAACAGGAAGAATACCAGTCGTATTGAACCATTAGTATCCAAGACCTAAGGTGTGTGTGTGTGTGTGTGTGTGTGTGTGTGTGTGTGTGTGTGTGTGTGTGTGTGTGTGTAGTATTTATTTAGATTAAATAAAACTACAATGACTTCAAAGATTTATGGTGAAACCAGAATCTATCCTTTATCTGTACTGATTAAAGTGAGAATGATAATGTTCTGGGCTAACTTAGTTGTTCCTGATTCTAAGAAGTATTCAAACAAAGTATATAATATCTTACATGAACTATATACAAAAGGAATTTTCGTTTCACCATGGCTTAGTTATGTTAAAAGCATTTTATTTGAAACTGGTTTTGATTGTGTTTGGGAATCTCATTCATTCACAAACAGAAGTAACTTATGTAAGTGTGTTAAAAAGGAGTTGCAAAATAATTATGCTCGTGATTGGCGCAGTTCTCTTGAAAACAGCAACAAGTGTGTATTCTATAAAAGTGTAAAGACTGTCTTTGGAAAAGAACATTATATTTCTACCTTACCAGATATTTATGTTATATCTTTATTTAAATTTAGATGTAGTAACCATAAATTGCAAATTGAAATTGGAAGACACCATAATGTTCCAAGAGAATTGCGTATTTGTCGTAACTGTGAAATGGGTGAAATTGGAGATGAATTTCATTGCATCATGGAATGTCCAAAATATAATGAACTTCGTGAAAAATTCATCCCTAAAAAATATCTAAAACCAAAGTCTGTTTTCAACTTTTGTAATTTATTTCAAAAAGGAAGACGCATTTGTTTGAATATTAGTAAGTTTCTAAAAAATGGGAAGATTGTTTAATGAGATCATTACAGTTCACCAGAATTCAGCATTTCGCAACTATGTTCACACATTGTTCTGAGTGAGTTTCGTATTTCTGTTTGTTACATCTGTATCCTCCATGCCCCAATAGGGGTCAAAGGATTAAATTTGAATTGAATTGAATTGAATTGAATTGTGTGTGTGTGTGTGTGTGTGTGTGTGTGTGTGTGTGTGTGTGTGTGTGTGTGTGTGTGTGTGAAAGATACTGTGCGTGCGTGCGTGCATACACGCGCGCGCGCACGCACACACACACACACACACACACACACATATATATATATATATATATATATATATATATATATGTGTGTGTGTGTGTGTGTGTGTGTGTGTGTGTGTGTGTGTGTGTGTGTTTAGTGGTCTGGCTGCTTATAAAACACTGTTGCATAGTACTGTGTCTAAATCGCATTCGAGTGAGCACTGTCCAGACGAATTGATTCCATATTTGTTTTTACCTTGTTTTCTTTGATTCAAGATGCACCTTGTGTTACATCTTTTGCTGGGCACGTAACATTTTCTGAAAACGAAGTTCTTGGGCTTTTTGTCGTTTCTCTAGTATTAAGTTAAAAGTGTAGAGGAAGGGGTTGAGTGCTGCGTTGAGGGGCACCACAAAAATGGCTATTCCGACATTAACCTCTCCTGGAATGGTGACACCATTGACAGCCAGGATCCCACACAGACCAACTGGAAACCAGCACAGGAAGTTGGACATGGCAACGGATAGGAGACGCTTTGCTATTGTGGCTTCCTTCGATTGCATGCTTTCCATGCCTGTGTCGTTAGTCCTTGATAGCTGATCAGATACAGAATTACTCCTCACTGTCCAGTAGATAAGGCACTGACCAACACCAACCACGAAAAAGAGGATAAAGTTACAAACGATCATGATGCTGAATGAGTAAACGTGACCTGGAAAGTCAGCTCTAGTGACAGGAAGTGGAATACATACGCCTGTCTGGTGGAAAAATTCCCAGTGCGAGGTTACAGGGAGCAAAGGAACCGCTGCCAGACTGATTCCAAGTGTCCATATAATAGCACAGACAATGTGAGCTGATCTAGCCCCTACCCTGATGTGCCTGAAAGGAAATGTCAGCACAAGGAAACGATCCAAAGTGATGACACAAATTAGGAATGCTGATACTTCAGTTGATAACAAGGACACAAATCCTGCAACGACGCAAGCTGGACTTTTCTTCCATGCAGTATCATTCCAAATATAAATTCCAGCGTAAACCCGGTCTGCTACACCAATGAAGACTAAATATACTCCCATAAAAAAATCAGAAACACACAGATGCAAAACAAATATGACAAAACCTGCCCTGGTTCTTTTTGATAAGAAAAAGACACGATAGAGTAAACTGCCAACATTTCCCAGGACAGCAATCAGAGCATATACTGCAAGAGCACAGCGATAAGTGTTATATTTTAGCAAATCATCACATGACGAGAGTACGTCAGATGGGGCCAAACAGTCACCTCGGAAATTGTCAGGTAAAACAACAGCACAACACAGTTTGAAGTTGTCTGCAGAAAGATACTTCAACTTTGTCATCTCTTTCAAGAAGCCTGGAGTAAAAGTAATAATTGGGCAACCTTGTAGCATCAAAACCTGAAGATTATGAAACAAGTGTTGCTTCCTCAGTACTTTTATTTCATTCAATGACAAATCGAAAACTTGTAAATTTGGCATAAATGTGGACAGCTTGATTGTATCAACGTAATGTGCTTTAATGTGGGATATATTGAAGACAAAAAGGGATGGAAGTACAGAGTGTTCTGGTATTTGAAACATATTACCAAACAGAGGATTACCAGCCAGGTTTAATGTTCGAAGGCGAGACATGTAATCAATGTGGCTGAAGTTGATTGAATGAAGTAGATTTTGACTAAGATCCAGACTGTGAAGACTTGATAAATAAAGGTCTGTCAAATTCCTCCATCCACAGTCTTGTACGCTCAGATGAATCAGCTTCCATATAAAACGTATGTCACCTGTTTGCATTCCACTTTTGGAGGCGTCAAGGTAGCGTAATTCACGTAATCTGTTGCTGGAAACAGTACTGTTGCATGTAAAGGCTAGACCGTAACAAACACACGACTCAGGACAAATAAAGTTGCACATCATTTCATCATCATGAAGTGGGCACTGTATCAAACCGTCACACAGGTGGTTCACATGCACACAAACTGTTTGGTGACTGTAACGACATCGATAATACCCTGGGCATGTGTTTTTATTCTCACAGTCAGTTTCATCCTCGTAATGTGGACAGTCGGCCACGTCATTACACCTGGCATAGACAGGGAGACAATAGCCGTCGTCGTGGCACTGAAAGTGAGTGTCTGGGCAGTGCGTGTTTTTCTTTGGCAAAGCGGTCACGGTGAATCCTCCAGGTGCATCAAAGTTTACTACAGCTGGTGGGGGTATTGTATAGACTGTATACCGTTTGGAATCACAGTTCAGTTCGTCAACGTTTGTTAGACAGTCGTTGATACCATCACATTGTTTCCGCTCATGCACACACTGGACACAAGGTACGAAAGCAAGCCTCTCATTTGAATTAAAAAGAAACCTCCCATTTATAGAAAAAAGAAAAAGACCATGAAATTGCTCAGACAAGTCTATGTAACTCTGTGTGTGTGTGTGTGTGTGTGTGTGTGTGTGTGTGTGTGTGTTGTGTGTGTGCGTGCGTGCGTGCGTGCGTGCGTGTGTGTGTGTGTGTGTGTGTACAGATAAGGAGCTCTCTCTCTCTCTCTCTCTCTCTCTCTCTCTCTTCTCTCTCTCTCTCTCTCTCTATCTATCTACAGATGGACAACCCTTCAGGCTGTACTTCTGGTGGAACAGCAAGTCAGCCTACCCTGTCTAACGTAATAGGAGTGCTTAACTCCTTGGGTACGAAGCTTGACACGAAAACGGAAGTGAAAGAAGAGATCCGCATCCTCCGTGAAGACTGCAAGGACATGAAGAATGAGGTGAGGGGGCTGAGGGAGGAGGTCGTCACACTCCGCCAACAGAACGAAGACCTGCAGAGAAGGAACGATGATCTCGGCGAGAAGATTGAAGACCTGGAGAGGAAGACGGACGACTTGGAGGGGCGGTCCAAGGGGAACAACCTGGTGTTCTATGGATTACCAAGGAAGGACAACGAGACAACCGCTTAGTGTGAAGGTATTGTGAAAGATCTTCTCACTGACAAGCTGGATCTGTCTCGTGACATAGAAATCCACAGGGTTCACCGAATAAACTCGTAAGTCCGACTCCCCCGTGATTGCTAGATGCGTCTTTTATAAGCAGAAATTAGATGTGCTGAAAGCGAAGGGTAAGCTCCGGGGAAGTCGGATTTTCATCAGTGAGGACTTTTCTAGTCGAGTGAGAGAAGTTAGGAGGAGGTTGTCACTGCATTTAAAGAGAGCGCTCGTGGCGAGGGTAAATGGACCACTATGGCATTTGACCACCCCCTGATAGACAGAAAGAAATACGCTGTTGATTCTGGTGACAGGCTGATAGAAATAAGATAGGACGTTGGCCGGCCCAGAGATACTCATGGTCACTCAGTAGAGGGAACAAACTTTCAGTGTGCACCGATTTTGCTGTCAAAGTGTAGCAGACTCAGCAGTGAACTTGCACGTGCTGATCATGAGACGAGTGACCAGGTGTGTTGTGCCAGCGGTTCAGGCAGTGAACAATGTGAACATGTGCATATTAACACTGAGCATGTGTTGAATGACTCGGCTTTAGACACCGTGTCTGACGTATTACATGACAGCGGGGGCGAAGCTTCTTCCTTGTTCACTGGCTGTCTTGACCCAGACTGCTCCGTTGTATATAACAATTCTAAATGTTTGTCTTTTCTTCACTGGAATGTGAATGATTTACTTTCTAAATTACATGATAAAGAATTTGCATCGTTTGTTTGTTCCTTCGATTTTATTTGTTTTGTTTTGTTGAGACGCAAGAGATAAAAAGAAACTAAGTGTCAAAAATCCGTTTTCAATTATATCAATTTTGATTTGGTCTTGTTTGGATGAACCAAGGAGGGCAAAATGGTAGATTATTTCTGTGTGAATTTAAAGAAAGATTGATCACGTGCAGGTGGCAAGAATAGAACGCTCACGTCAAAAATAGCGACATTTTTACCATGTATCGGACATTTTATATAGCACACGATGTCAAACTTTATGTGCAAATGGATCTAGGCAAACACTTGAAGTTTATTGTGACCAAATTTTGACAGGGAATTTCAGACATTGCACAACACCGGTATTGTTACGGCAAATATACTGGAATGGATTTGACTTGTCCATTTTGCAATGATTGAAAAGAAGACGAACTGCATTTTGTTTTATGCTGCTGCAA
Organism: Conus canariensis; assembly: GCA_033310375.1. Taxonomy (NCBI): domain Eukaryota; kingdom Metazoa; phylum Mollusca; class Gastropoda; order Neogastropoda; family Conidae; genus Conus; species Conus canariensis. The sequence goes on along the minus strand of CM065716.1, from coordinate 85,531,272 downwards.
GTTATCTAGTCAATGTCACTTGACAGTTCCCCCGATTGGTCCCAGACAGCCATCCTCTTGTACAAACTGTACAAACACAAACAGCACAATAGATTTAAAATCTATGCCATTTTCCCCCCTCCTCCCTCTCTTCCCCCCAACCCCCTTTTCCACCACACTGAATTCTAAAAGAAATTTACATCCCTTTGTAACAACATCACCTGTCTGCCCCTCCCCTCCTTCTCTCTCTCTCTCTCCCTCCCTCACTCTCCAACTATGTTACAGAAAGGTGGGCCACCCAGCTTAACACCATATGTTACAAGGAAAGTTTACATCATGTCATGAAGACGTCACCCCTCTTTCCCCCTCCCCCCCCTCTCTCTCTCTCTCTCTCGCATATCTACTTCCCCAGTGATCGACTGATAGTTGGCACACTACAGAGAACCCTCTCCCTCTCTCTATCTCTCACTTCCCCCTCCCTCCATATCCCCCATCCCCACCTGACAGTCCGTGTGTGGCTGGTGTGGCAAAATGCGTTAGCCAGCGCTTGGCTTCTTAGCTTGTGTTTTTCTGCCGCACTTTGTGAATTAGCATTCATTCTTCTGTCTGATCTAAAATGTTACCCCCTCCCTGGTGAGTGGTGGGAAGAACAAAACTCTCCCCCTCTCCCTTTCAGTGTCTTAAGAGACAACCTGTCAGCCAGATCAGAAACCTGATTTGACAGTTCAGCATACAAATAGAAGACACATAGTGTCACACCCTCACATTTCCTCAAGACCACTGTAGATCAAAACAGTGTATCAAGGAAGACCACAGGGGTAATCAAGTGAGAGGGCATGGTTATCTCCCACTGATCTGAATCTCTGGTCTAAAGTATCACTGATTTTCCCAGAAATGTGAGCTGAAACTATGTTTCTACATTTTGAATCTGCACACTGATTGTATGTAAGCCATGTGGTTTAGCTGTGTAACTTTGTGCCAATACTTGGTGACATTTTCCGAAATGATGAATGAGTATTCTGTTGTAGTAGTTTGCTTGCCACCATGTAGTAAAAACTATCACCATGTGGTTAAGATTCTTTGTTAACAATCTGACTACTATTCATTCTGTACAATCTGACTTTTGTCAGTTTGCAATTCTATCTGTCAAGATGATAACTGAGTGATAACCTTTGATCAGAAAAACAATATGCCTATACTAAATGAAACCTGCTAAGTTGATTTATAAATACTGATGACTGTTGGAATGCTTTGTAGTGTATGACTTTAAGTCTACACCACATGTGTACTTGGGCTACTTGTGTATTCCAAGTTAATGTAATTTAATTCATAAGAAACATTGAAGAGTCAATTCACTGAAATTGTTTAGCATTGTATTACTGTCTCCTACCCTTTTGTAAACTCCATTCAACCCCTAAACGAAAGCGAAGAATGGTAATTATAGTAGAAACTCTACACTAGAGTAATCCTTTGGTGGCTGAGTTCTCACACCTTGTCTGCAAGGTAGTAGAGGGCAAATGTGTGAAGTCAACAAGCCAGACTTTCAGCCACTTAACTACAGACCAGGTTTTCTTATAGCAGACCTGGGACTGTGGCTACACTACATACCATGGCTATGCTACATACTGTGGCTATGCTACATACCATGGCTACACCACATACCCTGGGAAAGACAGGTTGTGAAGACATACCACAGCCCAGCACTACAGCAACAGGTCTACACAGCAGGATCAGTCACCAGCCGCAAGAGAGAGATCAACTATCCTCTCCAACTTTAGTTAAGTCCCGTTATTCCATGTTAACTTCAATTCAACTCAACTCATTCAATACTTTCCCTCACTTAATGATGAAACAGTGAGAACCAAAAATCAGCCTATAGGACAGACCAGTCCATTGTGACTAAATTCAACTACTTTCCTGCGTGTAAGCAAGTGAAGCTGATGTGTTGAAGTGCAAAACAAATTGACATGTCTATTGTAAACTAACTTAAACTACTTACCCGTGTGTAAGCAAATAAAGTTGACATGTGAATGTGCACTTAACTTGTGTCAGTTCTTTGTTGTTCATTCAGTGTTGAATGCTTGAACTTCTCTCTAATTCTGTCTCTCAGAGCTACATTAAGAGTGCAAGCCTAAGGAAACCTATCCCTGAGCCACTGTTGAGTATTTTAACAGTCCCAGGATAATTAAAAATTTCTTTCGATGACTTCTACCAGAAAGTTGCTGCTTTCACACTAGTCAGAGAGAGGGTGGAGGTGAAATTTAAACATAATTCTCAAAGAGATGGAGGCGGCGTCAATGTTGTTAGAGGGGGATGATAGGTGGGTTGGGTAAAGTAGCATGGCAGTTCGGACCCTCGTCATGCTGTACTTGAGCATTTCTGTCAGGAGTGAGGAAACACTAAGCAGGTTTGTGTCTTGACCTGGGGCGAACTTTCGCTGTGTTTGCATGGCAGGCTTGATTTAACTACCGTATTGATTGTTGTTCACAAAGTCAGTATACAGGGAACGATCAGTACACTAGGAACGATCGGTTTATCTTCCTTTAGTTAGGACAATACCAGTGTGTTCAGCAAATTGTTTGGTCAGTTAGTGAAAGAGAACATATTAGGAGATCCAAGTAAGAGATGTTCTGCACACATCTGAGCTGCTGTCTGCACTTATATTACTGACAATGCTGGGTAAACAAACAATAGAGCTGACGATTCTGGTTGTTAATACCTTTTGACCTCCCTTGTATCATTAAATAAATTCTTATGTAAAAGGTCAAAGATTTCCCCCTACATTTAATACTCTCAAGATAATGGTTCTAGTTTTTCAGCAACATATTGACTTGCAGCGCTTTCTTCTTGCTTTCTTTTTCTTTCCTTCTCTGGCTGCTTTATGATGCCATTGGATTCTGTTCTTGACCCTTATTGGGGAGAATACCACAGAATTATATAGACTGTGGTTTATCTCCCCATTGAATCCTAAAGGATCACCAGCACAATCAGACATGTCTTACTTATCAGCACAAATCAGCGGACTACGAGTATCTGAGCAGGCAATATGAATTGTATCGTTTTCAAGAATAACAGTGATGGTCACCATATGCTGCTAGTCAAGGATTTGAAATTCATATTAAATCTTCGTCAAACCATTATTGCATTGACAGGAATTGTTCTCAACCTGCAACATTACTCATTTATTCTCTCTCTCTCTCTCTCTCTCTCTCTCTCTCTACCTTTTTTCTCATCGGGGACTAACCCTCTTGCAAGTCCGATGGTCGTAGTCCTCCGTTGATGTTTAAGTTGCAGGCAGGGTCACCAGTGTCACACTTGCGCTCATGCAACGTCGACAAACAACCAGTCAACAAAACAAAAGAGAGTTCCTCCTTTTAATTAATAACTAAACCTTTTACACTTACTACATACAAATTGTTTCCATTTCGTTTCATAAAAATTAGATTAAACATCTTTTCAAAATCACATCAACAGGTTCTCATGGACTGAAAACAAAATGACTAAAGTTCACACTAATAGCGACACACACACACACACACAAATAATCGTTTCCATAAACAAAGTTTCCGGATCCGCACAGACCTAAAACCATTCTTTCCCGATGTCCAGGCTCTGCAGTATCTCGCCGACTTAGGAGACAAACCACCAAATGTGCCTCTACCCCTCTCAACAAGAAAGCTATAGCCCTTTTCTATTCCAGGAAAAAAGTTCCAGAAATAAAAAGAAAACTGTATTAATCATTCGCTGCCTGACCCTTTTTTCAGCTCTATAAGACTGTTTGCCATGACATTTTTGGTCGTGGAGGGTAATAATTAACAAAAAATTCTAGCTAAAAAAACTACTAAACAAAAGTGCATAAAAACTATACTGAACGGAAACTACATGTTCTATCTTTAAATAACAACTGCACACACATCCAAGAAAACTACAAAAGTTCATGTCCAATAAAATGGGTGTATCAGCTTTGCATTCAACGTCTATACATAATTCTGTAACACTGTTATATCAGTGTGGAACAAAACTTTGAATTAGTGTAAGAAAACAAAATCAAAAGGAAAATTGCATTCCCTTTGCTTATGTACACGTAGAAATATTCAAAATGTTCACATTCACCAGTATTTTGTCCACAGTTCCACATAGTTCATCTGGATTTCAGAGTGACATTTCTGTGTCACTGCTTCCCCCCCCCCCCCCCCCCCCCCCCCCCAAAAAAAAAAAAGTATAACACACAACACAAACACTAAAATGACAAACAAAACATACACACAGAACTGTATGTTCAGGGAAGCAGTCTAACTAATTGCTTTTCTTGGTGTGGTACAAATGGAAGCCAGCCTGTACACACAGAGATCGAGCTGAAGGACACTGCCCACATATAGAGGTAGTTTCCTTCCTGATGTCCCTTTCACCTGTCAACAACAACAACAACAATCCTTAAAATCTGGACATTTCAGGACGCTCTGTTGGTTTCCAGTCCTTACTGCGAGCAAATATCTTCTGTGGATGAGAGACAGCTACCATCTGATCTGCGTAGAGGTTTGTCTCACCAATGAGTTTCTCGAGCAGTTCATCATTGATGAAAAGCTAGTAATAGTCAACTGGTCTGTCCCCCTCTGGTAGAATCTCCAGGCCAGGTTCACCAGTGAACTCAGGAATGTGTGTTGTTAGGTGGCACAAGGGGCTGGCCTAAACAATACCTCTCCCTCTCCCCCTCTGTGCAGCAGCTCCTCGACCTCTACCTCTGGTCCCCTGTCACACACACACACACACACACACACACACACACACACACACACACACACACTCACACACACACACACACCACTCACCCACTCACCCACTCACTCTCTATCTATCTCTCTCTATCTCACACACACACACACACACACACACACACACACACACACACACAGCTGTGCAACACATCCACAATTACTACTTCCCACTCAGTCTTGTTTCAAGTATCTACTCAAAAACCATTTCATCACACACACACACACACACACACACACACACACACACACACACACACACACACTCTCTCTCTCTCTCTCTCTCTCTTTCTCTCTCTCTCTGTATCTGTCTTTCTGTCCGTCTGTCTGTCTCTGCCTCTGTCTCTGTCTCTGTCTCTGTCTCTCTCTCTCTCTCTCTCTCTCTCTCTCTCTCTCTCTCTCACACACACACACACAGAGCAGTACAACACATGCATCATTAGTACTTTTCACTTACTCTTGTCTCAAGTATCTACTCAAAAACCATTTCATTGCGTGTACACACACACACACACACACACACACACACACACACACACACACACACAGAGTGAAATCATATGCACTCATAACATAGTTCCACACCACGCCGCGCCCACACCACATCCACTCAGTAAAGTCTGTTTTCTGGTAATTGCCTTATGATCAAAACCCAGTCGACCAGTCATCCACACACTCACACAAGGCAATGAAAATGAGTCGAACCTGTATTCCTACCAACGCCTGGCCTTCTCGCTTGATGTGTGCTCGGTCGGCCATGCAAAGGATGACCACTTGGCTCAACGCCGGTAGTAAGCACACGACGCTTCCACTACACTCGCGGTATCACTACCCTCCTGTGAGCTGCGATCGCTTGACTGACCTTCGCTCACTTCGAAATCCAGGTCAGTCGCCGTACTTTGCCGCCAGCTCTGCTCTGTCCTCTCTTCTCACGTCATCTCGTATTCTTCTGGCAATATCGACGTCGACATTAGCCCCACTCCTCTAAACTGCTGATTTGTGTGACCTTCATCCTCATCCAGCGAATCTTCTGACTCACTGGCACCACCATATGCACAGAATTCCTCGTCTTCCATCAGCTGAAGAATTTGTTCTATATTAGTGGTAAAGAAATGACTGTTTATCTTTTGCTACATGCTTTCTTTTGATACCTCAGGGGCCAAGCTGTGGTTCTTCCTCAGCGTTGTTGAACTGGTGTGAAATCTGCAGGGGTGGTATAAGTAACTGCCCAGACTGACCACTGGCCCATCTCATTGGATTTTTTAACTCATGGATATTCATATCAGACACGTCAAAGTTTCTTATTGTTGTTAACTGAAACACCCTGATCTAGAGATATTGGTAGGAAAATTCCTAGTGTGACGTGACGGAATTTGTCATGACGGTACATTTTTTTTTTTTTTTTGCACACGGAACCTTCACGTGATTTTCCGTCTGCTAGAGGTCTAAAGAGTATTCATCTTCTTCTTTTCACTTTTCATCTTCTTCTGCATGCTAATCAGACGGTATTATTACTATAGGCCTGCCGTGACCTTCGAGTCACAATTTCATAAAACACCTCCTGTGTCTTTGACAAAAACTATGAGGCATACGTTCCTGCGGAACATTGCTGTCTCTGCAGCGTCATCAACCAGTCTTTTGCTCTCTTCTTCAACGGCACATCTTACAGGTAGTAAATGTCCTTGTGCTCTCTGTGTACCGCTCAGCATGCATATATGCTGCACGGTTTTGCTGGACAGGTGAGTACAGGCACAAGATGAAAATATCCTTCCCTGATTTTTCAATACTTTGTGCCAGCGACCCATGTTTCCCGTCCACACACTCTCCCTAATAAACAAGGATACGAAACCACCAATTCTTGGGCACAATTCCTGACACATGGCTTGAACATTATCCACAATAGTGACAAACTACATCCTGCCTATGCATTCTGCTTACATCTGAGAAGTTGAAACAGGTGACGAGAATTCGTGGTAAGGTTAAAGTGCAATAAATATGAATATAAAGACAAGCTGATGATGACGTTACCATGATATAAATTCAGATGCTATCACGTTTTTATTATCTATTGTATCTGTAAGATGCCTTTAAGTCCTGAGAGGGCACAAAGGGTGACAGGAGAAAAATCCGGAATATTCAGTGTTATAAGCATCATTAAGACAAAGGGTCTGATGCAGGTAGATTGTGGGAATGTATGACATTAAGATCTGGAGTTTCTTAGAGATGTACGAACACGAACCTGTCCCTGTCCACAGTCTATCATCTGCAAGTCGCACATATGCCAGTTACAAAAGTCTTCGTCGCGTCCATCTGAACAATCCTTTCGAAAATCACACACCAGACTGTACGGTGTAAACTCCCCAGACATGTCACAATAAAAGTAGGGTTGCGAAAACTCTTGGGACACACTGCAACCTGCCCTGTACCATGCCTTAGTGTTTTCTAGTGCCCTGCATCGACTTTTCACATCACAGGCCAGTAGTTTGTGAGTCAGATGCTGCAAGGGACAGATCTCAAGACGAACACTTAACAAAGTCGTGCTGCTCGCGACAGGAAGCGTGACGGATGTGTTGATTTTGTGATTATCAGAGAATTGACACAAAATAGCTTCCAAACCTTCCACTTTATGCCGGCTCTGTACATAATAGCCTCCGTTAACAGACCAATAACCATATTTATCTGTTTTGCGTTTCTGCTTAATGTATCTCGTAGTTAGAAAGAAAACCACTACACTGCTTTCCCAGGTTAAAGTATTTTTGTACCTGTAATAAAATGTTGAGGGACTGAAATGTGGAAACCAACAACACTGCAAGCACATGTTGGAAGTAAATCTCTCTCTCTCTCTCTCTCTCTCTCTCTCTCTCTCTCTCTCTCTCTCTCTCTCTGACCAACATCAGCTGAGAGCATTATAAAGAGGAGGCGATAATGTTTATTAAAGGTATGTATCAAGAAGATGCTACAAGGAATATATGAGGGAATATCTTTACAGGTTATGTCAATCGTATCCAAGTTGTACAGGTAAATGTCGGCAATACCATTCTGCTTTCTCTTTTTTTTGTAAATAAAGTCTCATTTAGTAAATGAATAAAGTAATTAGTAAAACTGGGCATGAGCTGCATTCCCCCCGCATTATTTCAAAGAGCTATTCATTATACGTTTTACTGTTCATATTTTCTTCCAAGTTGAAATAGTCATAGTTTTTCCAGCAAACTTATATGTAGTGTTGAAAAAAATGGATACTTATAGTTGATATCGATCGCAGCTATATTCTGATTTAGAGGAAAAAGACGATACTTACCTGCATAAAAATAATGGTATGCAATTAGAATTTTTTAAAAAGTCCTGATATGTCACTTATAAACTTCATCTTAGTTTTACTGTGATGATATAATAATAAAAGCACACATTGAAACGGCGTTTGTCATGCTACGTGTGTGCCATTAAGAAAAAGAATACGAAGTAAGCATTATTCAATACATACATTTATGCATGTGTTTGGTTCCCAAATACAAGCGACGGCAAGACACGAGGCAGACATTTGGTTCATGTGTGAAGGTGTTACTATTGTGTCATATCTTTGGAATGAAATGTTTTCACGCGTAGTTGTATGAAAAACGTCCAGTGATTTCCAGCATGACTAGCCTACATGACGAAGAGAGAGAGAGAGAGAGAGAGAGAGAGAGAGAGAGAGAGAGGGAGAGGGAGAGAGAGAGTGGGGTGGGGCATGGTGCAGATGAAAATCACGTGTGACTGGCTGTTACCACCCTGTAAATGGCAATAGCGATTTGCTCCTGGACGATTGCTCCTTGCCCTTAAAGACTTGATGAGAAAATAAATGACGCATGCTTGCTGAAAACGAAACTATTCACTGAGGAGATTTTGTCTGTTATTACTATTGTTGTTGCTGTTGTTATATCAGTGATGCTGACATGGAAAAATATTAACAGGCTATTAAAGGCGCGTGCGCGCGCGCGCGCGCACACACACACACACACACACACACACACACACACACACACACACATACACACACACACACACACATGCATTCATGCAAGGACTCGGGCGCATATACGTACGCGCATGTACATATTTATACGTTTGTTGGTAGAGTAAAATCGGTTTATTTGAACATCTGTTTCGGTGGGATTGCTTTTCGTTGGAGAGAATGACTCAGCTGAACCGCATGTTCTTGAAACGCTGCTCTGATTTTATGGTCCATTAAATATACAGATGTCTGTACTTCTGGCTGATATTTGAAGATATCCACCACACACTCCTTCAAACGACATGGCAGACGGGGAGGAAATAACTGTTTACAAAGAGTGGGAGAAGACGACCTAACACAACACTGATATCACCATAATAACAACATAATGTCATGGGCAACAATAGTGACAATTCTAACGTTGGCTGCAAACGTGGGTTTAACATGTTGGGATACTCCCAGTGATATATCATGGTGTTGTATTACTATACCATGGTCTTTTTTCTTCGATACTTTGTGCCTATAAAAAGTTTACTACTTGCTGTAGGCATGCCCGTTTTGTACTTATCTGAATTTCATCTCACTACGCCTCCAATGTGGACTTCTATCATGTCACGATTGATGCTATAGTTGTTTGCCTTTGTCTTGCTATGGCTAGTTGGTTTGATATGGATGATACCCATGCCATTGCGTCACTTTTTTCTATGATGGATTCTGTGTTGATGTATTGTGATTTCATGCTCTTGTTATTATTTATGAGTGTGTTTCTTGTCAATGGAGTGATGTCGGCGTCTATTCCTTATCTTTCTTTGCTTTGAAGAATTACCACCTGGGAAGTTCTTGCACCGGGAGTGTGTGTGTGTGTGTGTGTGTGTGTGTGTGTGTGTGTGTGTGTGTGTGTGTGTGTGTGTGTGTGTGTGTGAGGGGGGGGGGGGGGGGTCATGCGCCCCAGGAAGAAGAAGAAAAAAGAAAGGAACAAGATGTTTATTGTTGTTGAACTCACCTTTGCGGGTGCTTACTCTTCTTAGAGCAGTCTTAGAATAGAGGAAGAAATAAGCTAAGAAGAAAAAAGAAAAAGAAGAAACGAACTTTAAGAAAGTAGAGTTAAACTCTCTGCTGTTTTTGTGTGTCTGAATATTGTTAATTCTAGGGTGAGTATGGGATGTGCGAATTCATTTGACAATTTTCAATACAAGCTTTTTCTCGCAGTCTTAAATTCTGGATTTTTTTTTTTTTTTTTTTTTTCATTTTGATCGTGATCAGAACTATTTCCAGAGTCTACCCTGTTGACACACTCGATAGATAAATGGGTATCCTGTGATCGATCATCAAGTAAGTACTTCATTTAGCTCGCTGACAGAGTGTTTTGTCTTTCTAGAGGCAAGTACCCTGTACGGGAACCCTGACAGCCCCCTTCTCGGCCCTTGGGGCGATGATGTCCGCTGCAAAAGGATTTTGATTTTGAAGTATTTTGAATTACAATAATTGGGGTCTGTGAACCCAGAGTGATTTCTTTGTGTAGGGCAGGTTCAGCATCTGTGTGATCCGATTGAAAGGGATAAAACGTTTAAAGGTACATAATGAAAACGCGAATTGGAAACAGCGTTTGATATGTTTTTTTGCAGAATGATTTTTGTTGAATGATACATTTACCAAAGAAAAAAGAAAGAAAGAAAAATAACAAAATCCCCGCACGCCAGAAGAAGTGAGGTGTAGATAGAATTTTTTTTCTTTTTTCTTCAAACTGGGGGAAGAACCTTAAAATGGTATGCTGGTATGTTTTATTAAAAGAAACGAGTCATATGTGTGGTTGCGTGCGGGGCGCATGATTGACTTTGGATGTGAGTGTGTATGTAGAAATCGTCTTGTGATATCTATCTATCTCTGTCTCTATCTATCTATCTATCTATCTATCTATCTATCTATCTATCTATCTATCTATCTATCTATTTATCTATTTATCGGTCTATCTATCTATATCTGTGTGCGTGTGTGTGTGCGTGTGTGTGTGTGTGTGTGTGTGTGTGTGTGTGTGTGTGTGTGTGTGTGTGTGTGTGGATGGTATAGCATATCATGGTTAGTTTCGTCTTTGTTAGAAGGACTTATGCATTTTCAAAGAATATGTTTTTCGTCAATGGATAAACCAAATTTTCCTCTCCCCCTCCCCCCGCCCCGACTTCTCACCCCACCCCCTCTGTCCCTGCTTTCCTCTTCATCAAAGTCAACTCGATTGTTAAGCTTACTCAAACATATTTGAAACGTTTCGGATCTGCCTAATAAAGACTGAGTGAGTAGAGACACAAGAACTAAGAAATATACAAGAAGTAACCTTATGTTAAAAGGTGAACCATAATCGTAATGTATTGATTCAGTTGGCATTAAACCGATCCACACGGAACTGGAATAACTATATTCCATCACTTCCTCAAAGGCCTTCATCTCTTGGGCGGTTTCCAGACTGGCCAGAAAAGCTCCACTTTCATCGCATTCGTTAGAAGCTTCCCAAATGGAGACTCCCCGACCTTTCCTATAGTTGAAGAGGTAGCATCTCCCTCCTGCCTCTATCTGCCAAAGAAGAAAAGGGACAGAACAACACACAGTGAAATTTGACTGGGAAAAAGGAAATGTGCTTGTATGCTTTGGTGCACGGTTTGCAATCCTGTGCGTGTATCTGTGTGAATGCATGAACGAATTAAAACGAGAATTTAGAGGGGCTTCAGAAATTGTTCTTTCTCTGTTCTTCCATCTTCATTTCTTTTCTTTAATCTTCTCATTTACCTAATTTCCTCTACTTCTTATTCCCCAGTCCTCCTCTGCCCAACTAAACACACACACACACACACACACACACACACACACACACACACACACACACACACACACACACACACCATACGCGCGTGCGCGAACAGACACTGATGTGCACAGAGAGAAGAGAGAGATTGATTGATTGATTGATTGATTGATCTTTAATACGCAAGGATGAAGATTTTAGCCCAAAGCCTAGTCTTACAATCTTGTCATGCATTCATTATTTCAACACATATCATTCATACTGACAATTCAACATAGCAACATTGTAATCTAATTCTATAATGAAAGCAAACTATTCATGAAAGTACTAAGGAGATGGGGGATTGTGAAACAGAAGCAAACTTACAAACAAACAAACAAACAAAACTACAGAGAGACAGAGGTCAAAGGAGGGTGGGGAAGAGAGAATGGTAGGTAGGGGGAGGAGGAAAAGGGTAGTAGACAGAGGGGGAGTGGGGATGAGCGATTTTAACGGTGTAGGCTACTTCAAACTTGTGTGTTTGAATCCAGTGTTTCAAACGTGGTTTATGTATAACACAGGCATTTGTATATTTTCAACAGAAACTTGTTTAGATCTTCTCTGCACAGATTATCAATTTAAACTACACACACGCGCATACTCACGCCTCTCACATACCGAGAGTTGTGTTAGTTTTGTCTGTTTTACTCTGCATTTACTGGATGTGTAGGGACAAAGGGCCTCATCCTCCTTTTCTGCACACTGAGGTCTCAGATCACAAGGAAAGTGCTCACACAGATATGGCCACAAAGAGAGGGAACAGTTCCACATACCCGATCCTGGTATCCGATAAGGTTTCAAGTTTTCTTTGAAGAAGGAGAAGCGAAACTTAAGTCGTGTACGAACCAAACTCTGATAACCAGTTGAAAAGAACAAAGACATATGGGATTCTTTGGTTGTTCCATCTCCAAAGTTGTCAGGGAACACAAATACACGGGGGAACCTGAGTCGAGACTTGTGAAGAAAAGTGTTCCTGGAGTCACATTGACCTAGAAATATAGTTACATAAAAAGTGTGCACGCGTTGCCATGTGATACGACTTAGGAAGATGATGTGCGCAGGTGGTCTGGTCAGTGTAACGCAGCTTTCTAGCATCATTGGATATGAGGTGGATCCATCCAGTCCTGGTGTCTGGCAATAACCTGCACGACAACAATTCTTGTTTCACATAGATGCTGGCTATGGAGTGCATTTCAAAAGTTTATCCCAATTAAAGTTTAATTTCTTAGGCAAAGAATATTGCGTTCGCATCTGTGAGTTTTTTTTTTTAAACATTTTTAATCACTTTGAATGAGATTACATAACAATTTACATGCATACATACAAACGTACACGAATACATATATATGCACAATGAGTAATTATATCAATACATCATTTGATATTAAAACACATCACATTACATCAAAATGTATGTGTCCATACGCATGTACACGTACACTTATATTTACCCACATATATACATAGACAAACATAACGGCACAGACATTAGGAAAGATCAAACCTTAAAGGGAGAGAGAGAGAGAGAGAGAGAGAGAGAGAGAGAGAGAGAGAGAGAGAGAGAGGAGAGAGAGAGAGAGGGTGGATGTCGGTTCGTTTTGCAGCTATTTTTACATTTGGACTCACGGTTTTACGTTTTCTTTTTTTCTTTTTTTTTCCCCTTCCTTCCCTTTTCCCTTTTTTTCCCTCTCCTTTTTTTTTCCCTTTTTCTTCTTTCTTTTTTGTTTAAGACCTACTGTTTACTGTTTCAGTGCGTATTTCTGAATAGCAATTCATATGGCATCCATATATTTTTTTAAATCATCTGTTTTCCATGCTAATCTGGCATTGTGTTGTTCTATTCTATGTCTTGAAGAAAAGTATCTTTCAAAGGTTACTATGTTAGGTACGGACTTTTCAAATTTACATTTATAAATATACACTTTACCCAGAAGTATCAATAAATCAAAAACATAGTCCATAACCATATTATTTTCTATGCCAAATAATACTATGTTTTGAGTTATACTGATGTTTGTACATGTTGTACATTTTGTTTTTAATAATTGTTCAAAGTTTTTCCAGAAACGATTTCAGATGTTGCATGTCCAGAATATATGTTCAATACTGTCTTTGAATTCTCTACAGAAATCACAATAATAACTATTTGTAATATTCATTTCTTTCAGTACAACATTTGTCCCGAGAATTCTATGTACAATACGCATCTGCAGCCATTTCAATTTGACATCTTGTATTTTATGCACTTTTTTAAATACCTCTTTCCACTGAATATATATCCCTAACTTCTCAGTCCATTTTTGAAAGGAATTGGGAGGTTTGTTGTCATTGATTAAGATGTCATAGAACAACCTCGTACCTTTAGATATGGAACATAATTTCAATGCCCCAGGGATATCATGTGCAGAATTGTTTATTTCATTTATCTTTGTTTGTTTTATATATTTCTTAATGGACATTTTACAGCCATTAAAAGCCAGAAAGTGTATATTCATTCCAATTTTTTTGTATTAAATTCAGTATGTGTAAGGAAATTTCCGTTGTTGTCAAGAAAATGTGCAACACAGTTGGCACCTCTTTGGATCCAATTTTTATGCTTAATCTTATTGTCTCCAATTTTAAATTTCTCATTATAAAACACTGGCTCTGAAAGTAATTCTTTTTGTGTTTTTGGTTTTACTAGATTGCAAAAATGACTGTATGCCACATAAATATTGTTTCCAAAAGATGCTGTTATGATTTTCATGTAAACCGTAGCTTGGGCCATATTTTTCGATTTCAGTAAGAAATGGATATAATTCCAATGCAACATTTTTCCATTTATGTTTCGTAGTTTTCAACCTTCTGATCCAACTGAGTTTCAGTGCAGCAATGTATGCTGTGATATCCGGTACATTTAGACCACCATATCTTACACCTTTTGTTACCGTATTTCTGCTAATTTTATCTCGTTTACCGTTCCAGATAAAACGAAAACACATTTTCTGGAGATTATTCACAAAATCATCTGGTGGGTTGGGAAGCAGGATCCAGAGGTGTATTAGTTTTGATAGTATTAAGGATTTTAATACAGCAACTCTTCCAAGAGGAGTTATATTTCTTTTTATCCAAATATTGAAAAGAGCTTTTATTTCTGACATTTTTCGGCATAATTACCCTGATCACAATCCTTCATGTTATAAGCCAGATTGCTTGTGTTTTATTTTCATTCATAAACAGCCCTGAGAAATTTCCAAATTTTAAAATCAACTGAATAGACTTTTCAAAGGATAACTTTCGCTCACCGGACCGAGCGGACATGTTTCTGGTCTCTCTCCACATCAGCACGTTCAAAGAAGATACGTATACTTCTTTTCGGTCAGTTTAGACAGGAAAACTAACAACTGAAATTCTGCATCGTTAATAATTTGATACTTGTTTCGGAAAAGATTTTTTCGGGAGAAGGAAAAAAAGGGGGAAAAAAGTCTTTCATCTGATTAAGGTATGTGATCCTGCACTTCTTGACTTTGACTGTGAACAGTACAGGCGTGCACCGAATATGGCGTGTCTTCAGTGTTAAATCCTGTCAGCAAGCGAGCGAGTGATGTGGCTCTCTGTATAGGATTCGTAACGTTGTTGCCAACACACTGGACTTTAAAGTCAGTAGTATGTCTGTAGTGGTATCAGTGACATTTTTTGGTAAAAAGAATGATTACATCAGTCAGTAAATATTTTTCTAAAGGTACGTTCGGGAAGAGAAGGCCATCGAGTTCATCACAGAGTGACCCCTGTACTAGCCCTGAAGCAACAAAGACAAAACAGGAAAAGAAGAAACAAAAACAGGGGGGTACGGACTGTAATGTTGTAGCCGAAGAGATGTTCCAACAACAACTAGAGGAAATCAATGCAAAACTAGAAATACTAACAGCAACAAAAGAAGATGTTAAGCAAATTAAGTTAGACATGGGAAGACTGAACTCCAACTTGATAGAGAAAATAAATAGATTAAAAAGTTCTCTGTTCGATCTTCAGACAGAAAATGACAACATGAGAACTGAAGTGAAACGACTACAGCAAGAAAACAATGATGTCAAGTCTCAGTTTCGCCAGCAGCAGAAAGAGATGTGCGCTTTATAATTTGCTGAAAATGATCTACAGCAACATGGCCGTCAATGGAACCTTCGGGTTTATGGTGTACAGGAGGAACAACAGGGGAAGGTAGAAACGGTTGTGGACTGTATGAAAAAGTGCACGGACATTTTTAACCGTCAGGTAGGTGTGCCTGTGTCAGTTAACGACATCGCACATCAACAACGAGATTGCACATCGATCTGGAAAACCTGGCACTGGCAGACAGCGTCCGATTCTTGTGCGATTTTTTTCGCGATTGAAAAAGAACAGTGTGCTAGAGAGTCGAAGAAAACTCAAACGAACCGGTGTTTCAATAATTTTGGCAAAGACCTCACCAAAGCAAATTACAATCTACTGATGAGAGCTGTTTAAACACTCTGCTACTCTCCACCTGGTCATCAAACGGAAAAATACTGGTCAAACTGAAAAATGGCAAAATCTTGAAAATAGACATCAACACCAATCTAGATGAAACATTTATCAGCGCCATGGGCTGAGGTGAGATTTGAGAAAAAAGAGAAAAAAAGAGGAAGGTTCTGTTTTGTTTTTTTGGGGGGAAAGTTTTCTTTTTGCTCCCCCTTTCTATAATTTACGATTTTCTATGTACAGCATCCTTAGAAAAAGTGTGAGGAAGACAGTCGATGATTGTTGACATAATATTGTGCATCAACAGTCGCAGACTCTACAAACATGATACTTATGTTATTTATTGGCCCTCGGGATTCTTCCTCCCTCCTCCTCCCTCCTCCCCTCCTTCTTCGCTGGTCTCTCTCCCCCCCCCCACCGCCTCCCTCCCCCCGCTTCCCTGCTGCCCGTCCCCTCCTTTGCTTTGGAGTTGAACCACCTTTCCGCTCCGCCTTTCACCATGGAGTCAGTTGAGGGGCGGGGTGAAAGTCATCATAGTTAGAGTGCTAACAGATATTGTGATACTCCTCAATGCTGAACTGGATGAACATGGAAAAAAATATATTGGGAATAGGGGATGGGGGGGGGGGGGGGGGGGGGGGGGCAGGTTGGGGTGGGGGGGGGGGGGTTTGGGGGCGAGCATAGAATAATGATTCAGATTCTGTCATGTGCCCCTTTCCTTTAATTTTATCTTTTATTATCTAATGTATTATTGCAACTTTTTCTCCTTTTTCAATGTTAATTGCTTTAAAAACATTATTCAGGCTTGCCATATGTTTGCTTGATTCTGTCTGTCCTTAAATGCTGTCGAAAAGACGTATATGGTGGTTCCATTATGTTATTGTTCCCGCGCCTAATTATTGTCGATAGCGATCATGTGGTTTCCAATAAGAGATCACCATCCCACCCGCACTGCTCCGCCAAAATCATTGCCCGCCCTGTCTCTCCTCCCCCTCCTCCTCCCCCCCCCCCGCTCCCACTTGTAAGTTATTATTATACATCCTGTTGAGCTGTGCTTAATGTATTATTTGCCTGTTTACTTGATTGTACAGCTATTTTTGTGTATGCCTTTTCATGATTGAATTGTTTCTTTTTGATTGATGTGATTATAGATCGATTAGAGATTGGTGCATCCATCTCCAGACTGGTGCACCCCACCTGTTCCTGTTTGTCCTGCCCCCCCCCCCCCCCCCCCCCCCCCCCCCCCCCCCGCCCCTTCTCCTCCCTCCCCCCCCCCCACAAACACATACACAACACACACACACAAACACACACACGCGCGCGCGCGCGCGCGCGCGCACGCATGCATGTACAGTAACACACACTCATGCTCTGAGGTTGAGAAAAGAAAGGGGGCGACATACAGAGAAGACAGATGGAGAAGATCTGAGGAAAGCGTTGCTTTTTCTTCTGCCTCCCCTAACACTTCCCCGCTCTCCGCCCACTTTGCTTCTCCACCCTCCACCCACTTTGCTTCCCCACCCTCCACCCACTTTGCTTCCCCGCCCTCTGCCCACTTTGCTTCTCCGCCCTCCGCCCACTTTGCTTCCCCGCCCTCTGCCCACTTTGCTTCTCCACCCTCCGTCCACTTTGCTTCCCCACCCTCCGTCCACTTTGCTTCCCCACCCTCTGCCGATTTTACTTCCCCATCCTCCGACCACTTTGCTTCCCCACCCTCTGCCGATTTTACTTCCCCATCCTCCGACCACTTTGCTTCCCCGCCCTCTGCCGATTTTACTTCCCCATCCTCCGACCACTTTGCTTCCCCGCCCTCTGCCGATTTTACTTCCCAATCCTCCACCCACTTTGCTTCCCCGCCCTCTGCCGATTTTACTTCCCCATCCTCCGACCACTTTGCTTCCCCACCCTCCGTCCACTTTGCTTCCCCACCCTCCGTCCACTTTGCTTCCCCACCTTCCGTCCACTTTGCTTCCTCACCCTCCGCTCACTTTGCTTCCCCCCGTCCGTCCGCTTTGCTTCCCCACCCTCCGTCCACTTTGCTTCCCCACCCTCCGCCCACTTTGCTCCCCCACCCTCCGTCCACTTTGCTTCCTCACCCTCCGTCCACTTTGCTTCCCCACCCTCCGCGCACTTTGCTTCCTCACCCTCCGCCCACTTTGCTTCCCCACCCTCCGCCCACTTTGCTTCCCCACCCTCCGTTCACTTTGCTTCCTCACCCTCCGTCCACTTTGCTTCCCCACCCTCCACCCACTTTGCTTCCTCACCCTCCGCGCACTTTGCTTCCCCACCCTCTGCTCACTTTGCTTCCCCACCCTCCACCCACTTTGCTTCCCCACCCTCCGCCCACTTTGCTTCCTCACCCTCCGTCCACTTTGCTTCCCCACCCTCCACTCACTTTGCTTCCCCACCCTCCGCTCACTTTGCTTCCTCACCTTCCATCCACTTTGCTTCCCCACCCTCCACTCACTTTGCTTCCCCACCCTCCGTCCACTTTGCTTCCCCACCCTCCGCCCACTTTGCTTCCTCACCCTCCGCCCACTTTGCTTCCCCACCCTCCGCGTACTTTGCTTCCCCACCCTCCACCCACTTTGCTTCCCCGCCCTCTGCCCACTTTGCTTCCCCACCCTTCGTCCACTTTGGTTCCCCGCCCTTCACCCATTTTACTTCCCCACTCTCCGTCCACTTTGCTTCCCCGCCCTTCGCCCACTTTGTTTCCTCGCCCTCCGCCCACTTTGCTTCCCCGCCCTCCGCCCATTTTGCTTCCCCGCCCTCCGCCCACTTTGCTTCCCCGCCCTCCGCCCATTTTGCTTTCCCACCCTCCGCCCACTTTGCTTCCCCGCCCTCCACCCACTTTTCTTCCCCGCCCTCCGCCCATTTTGCTTTTCCACCCTCCGCCCACTTTGCTTTCCCACCCTCCGCCCACTTTGCTTCCCCCACCCTTCGCCCACTTTGCATCCCCGCATTCCGTCCACTTTGCTTCCCCGCCCTCCACCCACTTTGCTTCCCACCCTCCGACCACTTTGCTCCCCCGCCCTCTCCCCATTTTTGCTTCCCGGAGTCTGCCCGTTCTCCCCCCTCCCCCCTCCCTCCTTCCGCCTCCACTTGTACTCGCCCCATCATGTTGTCAGTATGCAAAGATGCAGTTTGCTGGCCAATCAATTATTGTTGAGTTGTTCGGTGGAAGTTATACATTTTGTTGTTCTTGTGGTTAATGGATATTATCTGGCTGTTTACTTGATTATCGGATTGATATTGTATGTACCTCTTCATGATTGAATTGTTTATTTATATGTGATGGACATGTTTATAAATTGATTAGAGATTGGTGCATCCACCTCCTGATTGGCATACCCGGCCTGTCTCTGTTTGTTCTGCCTGTCGCCGCCCCCCCTCCCCCTGTCTTCCCCCCCCCCCATTTCCCCAGCGTCTTCATCCCCTCCTCTCCCCGTCCACACACACACATATACATCACCACATATTCATGGGGAAGGGGAGGGGGAGAATGACAAACAGAAAAAATAAGAGGAAAGCGTTGCGCGGACGGAGGGGATCGGGGGAAAACGTTTTGCTTTCATTTGCTTAAACTCACCTATCGGGAGACACATGTACGCTGTCACACACCGTGTATGACATGTATTATTTCTCCTATAGCCTTTTTCTCACTCCTACAAAAAAAAACGCGAAAATTGTTTGAACTTTTGGAGTTGGTGAAAAAAAATGGCATAAACATTTGTAGCATAGTATTTTTTTTCCCCCCCATATACCACTTTTGGTGTCAATGGTGTTGGAATTTACCTACCTTTCTTAACTCTCGACACATTCGTTGCTGTGACTATCAGTAACGCAGAGAAGCTGTACATTTCGCTCGTGAGCGATCGTTATTGAGTCTACTAACATTTATGTGTTTCGTGTCGTGTTGTCGATGTGACTTTATGTTTGTAAGTTTGTTGAGTGTGTTATATAGAGCAATTTTTTTTTGCTGCAGAAATTTAATTTGTTTATCAAGGAAAAGATTCATTTGGTCATCATTATGTTTATGCTATTTTGTTTGGGTAGTCTGTTTTATTATTCTAGTTGCAAAGCGAGACCACTGCAGGCGGAAATCTAAACAAATCTTAAATAAATGTTAGCGAACCGCCCAGAGAACGTGGACAAACGAGTCACAAGACGAAACACAGTGTTTCGAAGAATGTGTTTCGTCTTGTGACTCGTTTGTCCACGTTCTCTGGGCGCAGCTAATGAATAATGGTGATAGATTATCCTTTGAAAAGTCTCTGAGAGTGTTGCTCAATTTTCCTGACCAACACTGCAGGTGTCTGTATCTCTCGATCATGGTTGACGCCGGGATATCTTATGAAAGCAGGCGTAGAGTACAACTACGTCATGTAATCTCAGACCGGAATGGAAATACATAGCATCATCGTAATCATCCTCATTCTCATCGACCAGCATAAAAGAGTCTTAAATTCTGTGGCCCTTCATGCGTTGCTTACATGGTGACCTCGCTTTCGATGTCCCTTCGCGTCTATGGCCTGCATTTGATTTCGTTGGGGTCGCCGGAACCGACAAGTTCTTGGGGGCTGTCGTCGGGCCGATGTGGTGGTGCCCTCCAGAGTGAGAACTTACTCACGCCGGCTCCGCAACCAAGGAAGAATTGTCGTCAGTAGAGGGCCTAGTAGGTGGTGTGGTGTGTATGTTGGATCAGAACAGGCGCAACTGAACACCATCGAAGTGACCCGGCAGCAGTGCAGTGTCTCCTCCGGTGAGCTGCCTCTTGACATTGACTGCTCCCTGTGGATTGCCGGTGCTGGGACTGCAGCGGGTCGGGCCGGGCTGTAACTATGGATTGGGACTCAAAATGAACGGGGTGGGTACAAAAGAGGGGGGAAATGGAGAAAAAAAATGAAATAAAGAGAATATTGTATAAAGGAAGGACAGAGCTGTACTGATCTCTATGTTGTGTTTTCAGTCTCAAGTGCTAATATAAAAAATATTTTGTCCATCTTAAATGTCACAGAGTGTTTTAGATTGTTTTAATGAAGTG
>CM065716.1:85462680-85500180 GCA_033310375.1 Conus canariensis | reverse complement strand
TTCTTTGCTCTTGTTCCAGTTACCGCCTGCTGTCACCCCACTTTGAAACCAGCTTGTCACAAGAAAGGTCAAAAGGTGTCAATAGTCAAAAATAGTCAGGTCTGTGTTTACTAACCCAACGATCGTCATTCACATAAGTAAAGACAGCAGCTAAGAATTGTGCAGAACAGCCTTTCCTTTGATCTCCTTGGGGATGTAATCTCCCAATGACTGGTCAAACAATATGTTGAAAAAAAAATGGCAAACACACACACACACACACACACACACACACACACACACACACACACACACACACACACACACACACACACACATATATATATATATATATACATCTGTCCCTCTCTCTCTCTCTCTCTCTCTCTCTCTGTTTGTACGTGTGTGTGTGTGTGTGTGTGTGTGTGTGTGTGTGTGTGTGTGTGTGTGTGTGTGGTGTGTGTGTGTGTGTGTTTGAACCCCCCCCCCCCCCCTTAGCATCACCGAGGCTCTATTC
The DNA here is from genome assembly GCA_033310375.1 of Conus canariensis. Lineage (NCBI taxonomy): Eukaryota > Metazoa > Mollusca > Gastropoda > Neogastropoda > Conidae > Conus > Conus canariensis. Next base: position 85,499,684 of record CM065716.1, on the reverse strand, counting down.
TATATCTTACCAGACGATAGCACTGATGTCGGTGAGGGCTACCTTGACTGACAGAACGACAAGTAGAGGACAAGAAGAGATGTTTGATAAACGGCTCTAGATGTACTATTTACAGCTCTCTGAAATAGGATACTTGTCACGAGATGGCATTGTACACCAACATTGTGCTCTAGGTTGCATAACATGTGCTTGCGTTTGACTTAATCATTGCCTGCTTATAGGAGATAGAAATAGGTATGATAGGTTGAGGTTGACAAGTTTATAGAGGTCAAGGAAAACACAATGCACGCCGTATCTTCAGGGATGTCAACATGGTTGGAAGGTAATGGTGTACACCCTGTCTTCAGGAATGTCAACATGTTTGAAAGGTAATGCTGTACGCCCTATCTTCAAGAATGTCAACATGACTGGGAGGTATTGGCCAATGGTGTGAAGGTGTTGGATGATGCAGGGCAGAATGTGGTTCTTGATAGGCAGGGGGACAAAGGGGTGGGGCGGGAAAAGCTGGTGGTGCGAAGGGGGAGGAATGATGCAAAGTAGGGGGCGGAGCTGCTTTGTAACAGGCATGCTAGCTAAGTGCTAGGAGGAGAAAGATGATTCTGCAAGAGAGCTTGCGCGTGCCCGCAAGTTTCAATTAAATCGAGGTTATTTGTATTTGTTTCTGTTCAACTTTGTACTTGTCTGTGTTTACTAAGTTTTGAAAGGCTGTGCCAGTCTTGAATATAAGTTAATTTGTATTTGTCAATTTCTCCAGTTCTTTTTGCTGCGTAGATGTGCTCGGTACAGGGTATTATGGGCAAGCTTGGAACGTCCTTTTTAAGGATGTTTCCTTGTTTGTTCTGTGTGCTTTGTGCTGTCATGTCTGCTAGGCGATACGGTGTAATAAGCAGCATTCCTTTGGAGTTATGTTTTCTTGTGGGAGCAAGAGTCACCTTACTTTTTGTCGTTTATTGTTTACTGTTCCCTGCATCGTTTCATATTTACTATCTTTTTTTTTTTGTTCGCCTGCTTGGAAGAGTGGGCACACATTTTGCATGGCCAGACCATTCAATTCAATTTCTCATTCACTTGGTTTTGGACAGTATGACACAGAGGACTCTTGCTCCACATGAAATAGGTGTGCACATGTTATGCTCTTTTACACCTTCTACACAATATTCGACACCAGCCCACATGACTTCATTTCTTTTATCAGTCAGATCTCTTCTACCTGACTTCCCCTTGTGGAAGGGCCCAACCTTTAGCCCAGACCAAGAAAAAGAATTGAAAGGAAGGGGTGTAAAAAATAAAAAAAATATATGTGCATAAAGAAGCAGCTGGTCCAGCGAGTTTTTAACTACTATAAATCAACCCATAGGGACTTCGTTGTTCTAGGAACCTCCACTGGCCGATCTACACCTTAACCTCTTTGCTGAGGTGGCGGGGCTCCCAAAGAAGGTTCCCTGTTTGCAGGACATTTCTCCTACAGTGTGGGAGGACAGCTGCAGCTAATCCTCAAGGGAGGAGTGTAGAAGTCCAAAATGTGATTTACTCAGGCAGTATGAAAAACATATGTACCTAAGTTTACGTGCGTGGGTGCTCTACTTCGCCCCTCCCTTGCACCTCTCCCGTAGGGTGGGAAGAGGTAATGGATGTAGTTCTGTGTCATCATTCTATTGGTATTCTTACCTCCCTTTTTCTTCGCTCTTTTATGACTCCCTCCAGAAACGAAATTATGATTCCAGACTTTGCAAAGATCCTGTATTGAAGGAACAAAGTTAAATATCTGGAGCAGAGAGGATTCTGTCCATCTTCATGAGATTTCTTTGCTTGATTCAATTCCCAGCCTCACTCTATCCGGCTGCCTGTTTAAACATTGTGTGGAGCTAATAACCAGCGCTCTTGCACAGCTTCCCTGTGAGGTTCCCTTTAGTGCTGGTTCAGTCCGACTGCAAGGCCAAAGAGTGTGATGGCAACCCACAACTCTGTCCAGGAGAAGTAAGCACTGACCTCATGAACATCGACATCGGTTATAGACTTTGATCGAAGATGAGAGGTTGAGCGGATTATGTATGTTTCCATGAGTTCTTCCAGCAACCTTTTCCATCGTTCTACCTATTCCTTTGGTTCAGTCTTTCCTCCTTGTCCCTTGTTTAGTTCCCCTCGTTGCCTGCGCGTGCGGATGTGTGTGTGTGTGTGTGTGTGTGTGTGTGTGTGTGTGTGTGTGTGTGTGTGTGTGTGTGTGTGTGTGTGTGTGTGTGCGCGCGCGCGCGCGCGCGTTTGTTGTTGTTGTTGTTGTTGTTGTTGTTGTTGTTGTTGTTGCCTGGCACAGGTACTAACATCAGCGGGGCATCCTTGCAGTGTTAATCCCCTGGCTCGGCATAGCCTCTTTCACTTCAAGACCGATCGTGCGTGGTTTCCAACCACATCCTCCCAGAGGTGACCCACGGTAACTGGGCAGCGCGAGCCCCCAGGCTAAACACGACGGATCTAAAGAAGTCAACCTCGATAAAAAAAAATCTGGCAAACCAAGCTCCAACGGCAGAACAGGCGGATGAGGATGCAATTTCCCAACGGCTGTGAAGGCGGCAGAGAGCGACACCCTGCTGCAGTTCACAGTAGTGAGGGATATGAGTATGAGTTAGGTCTTGCCTACCTATGCACGTAAAGACTGGACGCCGGCGGATACTGCGGAAGAAACCTTTATGGTTCAACGGAAAGAAAGGCGGTTACAGCAATTCACTGTGGAGTGCACAGAGCTAGATGAGGCACGTAGAACATCTAGGTCTTCCACTGCATCCGTCTCCATCTCCAACCGTCTCGACCTTGTCTTGCCATTAGACACAGGTGGTCTCAGACGAGAGAGTGAGGTCGACGACGCGCAACTCTTCCTCACTTTAATCAAAGTCATCGCGCATGTCATCAGTCATCCTTCATCCTATCCCTTATCACCAAGTCCTGTGGCGATGGGCGAGCGACGAAGTGACAGGTGTGGGTACACTGGAAGTCGTAGCCGCAGACCTGCACACAGGCGGCTCAGGCCATATTATGGTCGGCCGTCACTGAATCGGAGCAGCAGTGGCGGTAGGCGACTGAGCAGACCTTTGTAGGATAGCACTGCTCACCTCCATGGCATGAGGAAGGGGCTAGAAAAGGTGCCCTGAACACTGCCTGCTCCACATAACCCTATCCAGCATACCGCGGCTGGCAGGGACCCTATCATTGCGGACCCCATCTATCACTCCTCTGAACCTGGCCACATGGAACGTCCGCACGATCCTTGACAGGAAAGCCTCAGATAGACCCCAGAGGCAAACAGCCCTCATTGCGAATGAACTTGCCAGATACAAGATTGACATCGCTGCCCTAAGCGAGACCAGGCTAGCTGGGGAGGGTGAACTCTGTGAACGAGGCGCAGGCTGTACCTTCTTTTGGAGTGGGCGTGGACCTGAGGAGAGACGTGAGGCTGGGGTTGGCTTTGAGGTGAAGTCAACACTTGTCGGCAAGCTGGTTGGCCCGCCTAAAGGAGTGAACGATCGCTTGATGATGCTGAGGCTCCCTCTCTCACGAGGACAAAAGTTTGCGACCATTGTCAGCACGTATGCATCCACCATGACCAACCCAAATGAGGTTAAAGACAAGTGTTATGAAGACTTAAATGCTGTCATCACCACTGTTCCCAGCCCTGATAAGCTCATCATTCTTGGTGACTTTAATGCAAGAATCGGCAGCGATAGCACCACCTGGGGAGGCGTCATTGGAAAGCATGGGGTTGGCAGCTGCAATAGCAACGGTCTGCTTCTCCTTCAGACATGTGTCGAGCATGACCTCCTGATCACGAACACTATCTTCCGCCTCCCTACCCACAACAGGACATCATGGATGCACCCGTGATCCAAACATTGGCATCTTATTGACTATGTCATCGTGAGGAAGAGGGACAGGCGGGACATGCGGGTCACGAAGGCCATGTGCGGCGCGGAGTGGTGGACAGATCACCGCCTCATCATCTCAAAGCTCAGGTTTCATGTCCAGCCCAAGAGACGTCCTCAAGGCGTAAAACCACCAAAACGTCTGAATGTCAGCAAGCTCAAGGTCGTCGTTACCAAACAGTCCTTTGTTGACACCCTGGAAACCTGCTTGGAGTCCACCATACTGAATGACCACGGCGTGGAAGCAACATGGGCCGCACTTCGTGAGACGGTGTACAGCACAGCTATGGAGTGTCTGGGACACACATCCAGGATGCACAAGGACTGGTTCGATGAGAACTGCACTGAAATCCAGCAGCTTCTAGAGGAAAAACATCGTGCTTTCAAAGCGCACATCGACGACCCACAGTCAACAGCAAAGAACGACGTGCTGAGAAACATACGCAGAAATACCCAGCAAAGGCTGCGCCAGATGCAAGACTCCTGGCTAAGTAACAAAGCTGATGAGATTCAGGGCTTCGCAGACAGGAACGACATGAAAAATTTCCATAATGGCTTGAGAGAAGTCTACAGCCCCACCACCTAGGGCTCATCTCCACTTCTCAGTGCAGATGGATCAATGCTGATCACAGATAAAGAGAAAATACTAGAAAGATGGGCTGAACACTTTGATAGCGTATTGAACCGCCCATCCACCATCAACAATGAAGCCATCGATCGACTACCCCAAATTCCGATCGATGAGACGCTGGACGCCGTACCAACTTTGGAGGAAACTCAGAAAGCAATTCGTCTGTTATCCAGTGGCAAAGCGCCTGGCTTAGACGCCATACCAGCTGAGGTCTACAAAGAGGGTGGTGCGGCTCTGATGAACAAACTTCATCAACTCCTTCAGATCATATGGCCGCACGAGACAGTTACCCAAGCCCTTAAAGATGCCACCATCGTTCATCTCTACAAACGCAAAGGAAACCGTCAGGTCTGCGATAACTATTGTGGAATCTCCCTGCTATCCATCGCAGGCAAGATTATGGCTAGAGTTCTTCTCAACCGGCTCAACACACATCTAGAGCAAGGTCTCCTACCAGAGAGTTAGTGTGGCTTCCGGAAAGAACGCGGGACCATCGACATGGTGTTTGCTGCCAGACAGCTTCAAGAAAAGTGTCCGAAACAGAATGTCGACCTGTACTCCACCTATGTTGATCTGACCAAAGCCTTTGACACTGTCAGTAAGGAGGGGGTTTGGAGAGTTATGGCGAAGTACGGATGCCCCAGAAAGTTCATTGCCATCGTACACCAACTTCACAATGCAACACAGTATTGACAAGTTCTCTGCTGCTTACAACAACTTCGGCTTGACAATCAATACGAAAAAGACTGAAGTGATGCACCAGCCAGCCCCCACACAGCCATACATTGAACCAGTCATCACCATCACTGGACAGCAACTGAACGCGGTGGGTAGGTTCACCTACCTAGGCAGCACTCTGTGCAGAAACGTTGTCATCGACGATGAGGTGAATGCCCGGCTCGCCAAAGGTAGTGCCGCTTTTGGCAAACTCCACAAGAACGTATGGAACAGGAGAGTCATCACGCTAGAGACCAAAATCAAGGTGTATCGGGCCATAGTTCTCATCATTCTGCTCTATGGCTGTGAAACATGGACAGTTTACCAGCGTCACGCCAGGAAATTGAACCATTTCCACACCACTTGTCTCAGAAGACTCATGGGGATTAAGTGGCAAGACAAGATTCCGGACACTGAAGTCCTCACTTGTGCTGGCCTGCCTAGCATCTTCACCATCCTGATGCAGTCACAGCTTCGCTGGGCATGTCACGTAGTTCGCATGCCAGACCATCGGCTGCCAAAGAAACTATTGTTTGGCGAACTGCTACAGGGCAAACGCTCTCATGGAGGCCAGAGGAAGCGTTTCAAAGACAGCCTCAAATCCTCCCTGAAGGCCTTCAACATCTGCCACACAACATGGGAGTAGACTGCCCAGGACAGAGATGGGTGGCGATCAGCTGTCCACAAAGGTGCAGAGACCTGTGAAAGCAACAGAATTGCTGCAGCTGAGCAGCGCAGGATGATCAGGAAGACCCGTGTCAACAGATCTCCAGCTGCCGCCACCATCCCCTGTACGAACTGTGATAGATCTTTCCGGGCGCAGATCGGCCTGACCAGCCATCTACGCACTCACCCCCGATCCCGGGATGACAAGATGGTCTTCGTCGTCTTGACAGACAACAAACAACAAACGTGTGTGTGTGTGTGTGTGTGTGTGTGTGTGTGTGTGTGTGTGTGTGTGTGTGTGTGTGTGTGTGTGTGTGTGTGCTTTATTGTCATTTTCTCATCCCCTTTGTGTTCAGTGCTGAAGTCACACTTGTGTTCACTCAAGTATCGCTTTCCATCCCTACTTTGAGTTTCACCTTTCTGTTTCAATTGGATTATTTAATATTTTCACGGTGTGTGTCACAGTCTGTTTTCATTACTAATGGCATATGTCTATGTGAGTGTTAAAGTTTTAACTGATTGTGTCAATACTGCATTTAAACTGTAACCTTTCTGTGTTCATTGTAAGTGTCACGTGTGTTTACTATGAGTGTTACATTTCTTTGTTCATTTTGAGAGCAGCATCTGTGTTCACCGTGAATGTCCTATTTGAATGTGCACCATTGAGTTTTGCCAGTGTTCTTCTTTTTCATCATGAAAAATTATTTGAGACTGCAATTTGTCAAGGAACAGTTTATCAGCCTTCGATGAATTCTGCATACAGACGTCTGATCCGATGTGATACATCTGCTGGCAGTTGGATTCACCAGATGGTACTAAATTATAACTATTATCTTTAAAGGTGCAATAATTGTTCTGGTTCTTACTTACATTTTGAAGCAGAAGCGCGTGGGCGCGCGCATGCGTGTGTGTATATATGTGTGTGTGTGCATGTGTGTGTGTGCGCGCGCATGCGTGTGTGTATATATGTGTGTGTGCATGTGCGTGTGTGTGTGTGTGTGTGTGTGTGTGTGTGTGTGTGTGTGTGTGGTGTGTGTGTGTGTGTGTGTGTGTGTGTGTGTGTGTGTGTGTGTGTGTGTGTGTGTGTGTGTGTGTGTGTGTGAAAAGCCCACTGCAGTTCATTGATTGACTTTAACAATAGGCCTGCTCCAGAAAGACTCCTAAAGGTATGTAGAGGGACCTTTACTGTTGTATGGCTGGCCGGTTATGTGTGGCCTTGTTAGAACCAGTGCTTTAACAGAAAGAACCCGTTTGATTGGAAACAGAGAAGGTGAGATGACGTCATAGAGGCAAGGGCAGGGCAGTGGTCTATGCTTCTTGACACTCATCTTCACTTTCATTCGCTCATTAAGATTTAACAACAAGATAAGGCCATGACAGACATCCTTTGAAACATGACGAGTGTTCACTCAGATTGCATTCTACATATGAAAGTGCAGTGCTTAAATCAGTTTGTCCCACTGTCACAAGTATTTCCGACATCGTCTATTGCGTCGTCCATCCTGCTCGTTCACAGTATGTGAACAGTATTCACGTGATGTATATGTCAGTTGCAGGTTTAGCTGACTGTGTGCTGTCAGACTGGAACTGCTTTTGGTGAGTTGCACTAAGAAAAAAAAACTTTCAGTTTGTCACGTTCGTGAAGGGTCACCAAAGACTGTTACTTGCACTCACGGAGGCGTTCAACAGTAGTCCACACAACAGTTTACCTTCACCTTTCTTTATTTACCTTTCAACAAATGGACTGTCAGGAAAGTGAAAAGAAAAAGACAGGGACAGGTTTCAGGAAGATAATCTAGTTATCCTGACCAGAGTTCTGGACTATGCCCTCACCCTTACCAAACTGTCTCCCACTAAACCCAAGGGGGGGGGGGGGGGGGGGGAGAATGGAAGGATGGTCGCATGAAAGAGGATGACAGAAACTGAATGTAGGACGATCAAGAAAGGTTGAATCAAAGGAATGTTGGGGAGGATGAAGAAAAAAAAAGAAGAAATAGTGGAATAATACACGCAATCAAGCATACGCCTTTCAACCATACTACTCAGCTTTGTTTATAATCCTACAGACAAGAAAAGGATGTCCGAGTCCACGAGATTGTGCTCAGCTCCCAGTGAAAAGGGTTAGGGGCGGGTTGTCACTAAAACTTCGCCTCACTGTATGGCCAGGCCTACGTTGGAAGTGACTTTGAGGAGGAGTGGAAGAGAACAGGGGGTTTTCACGTCTCTAGAGAGTTCAGACAGGGACCCGAAGTAAGAGACGTGTGAGAGTTAACAGTCAAATACATTCAGAAACACATCCTCATATGCTCCTATAACCAGATCAGAAGGAGACGAAGTCCCCTGTTGGGCAATATTTCCAGCTTTTCTTCATTTAAAAAAAGGCCTTTTTACTTTCAGCAAACTTTGGACTAAAACTGTCAACGCTAGAGGGAGGGACAGGACAAACAAACAAAAAAGGAGATGAAGAAAGATTGGCATGCATTTGCTACTCCCCCCTGATCACACCAAGACGCCTGTTCGAGCTATCTCAACCCCCCCCCACCTCTCTCTCTCTCTGTCTCTCTCTCTCTCTCTCTCTCTCAAATACCTTTGCAAATAACGAAATGTGGTGCTGCCTCGTATATGTAAATACACGTTCAAACAAACATATATTTTCTGCATAAACATATTTGGGTCTTCGCACTTCCTCCTTCTGCGTTTCGAAATGTTTTACCCTAGATTTTTGAAAATGTACCGAAGTTAAATTTTACCCCCCCCCCCCCCCCCATCCTCCCCCCCCCACCACACACACAAAGAAAAAAAGAAAAGAAAACAAGTAACTTCACAAAATTTTTCACAGCGTTCTAATTCCTAAAACTACCTTATTGAATAACAGGATCATAATTTACCTAAACAGACAGTCAAAAAGGAGCCTTGTCCTCAGACCTCCCCTGATGGGCATCACAAGGGCAGGTTCAGAAGGACCTGGGCAACCCCCTCAGAACGTGCAGGTGAAGATAGGAGATTTCTTCCCTCATTAACGGAGAGCTGTCCTGTAAACATGTGACCTTCCACCGCCTTTCTGTATCTAAGCATAATGGTGTGGATCTAGCTCAACCAACAAGTCTAGTACAATAACAAAGTTCGTACGTGTGGAACACTACGGGCGGATCAAACTCCCCAAAGATGCTGCTCTCTGCAGCGCCATGTGCACACAACTGTATTTCATTGTTGACATCTCCATCCTTCCACCCCTTGAAATGGGAATGGCTCGGGGTGAATGTCAGGTTCAGTCCATAGGAGGGAATTCAGGTATATGTTGTCAGATGTCAGAGAATGAAATTTACACTGGCTGGATCTAAGTCCTACGTGACGGGTGTGGAATATGATTACCGACGTAAGTGTGGAATGTGGGCACTCTTAGTCATACTTACCCAAGACTGACAACAGTGATTATTGGCTATCACTGATCAGTAGCAACAACAACAACAACAACGACGACGACGACGACGATGACGACGATGACGACGACGACGACGACGGTGAAAAACAGCAACAGCAATAATGATGATCATAAATACTAACTGGGATGAGAATGCTAAAGAAAACAATTATAATGATTAAATGATACTCACAATGATTCGGATGATGATGATGATGATGATGATGATGATGATGATGATGATGATGATGATGATGATGACGACGACGACGACGACAACTATGATACTTATGATGGTGATGATACTAATAACAAAAATGATACTACTACTACTACTACTACTACTACTACTACTATTACTACTACTGCTACAAATCACTCATCATCATCATCATCATCATCGTCATAAGAGTAATGATAATAATCATCATCATTAAAATAACGATGATGATAATGATGATAACAATGGTTATAATGATGATAATAGAAATGATAATAAGAACAATAACGATAGCGACTACAACAAGAAGAACAGCATTAATAGAAATAATCATGGTTATAATGATAATATTGATAATGATGATAATAATATTAACAATAATGATAATAATAATGAGAATGAGAACAATGATGATTAAATTAGTAATAATGATAGTAATATAATAATAATGATGATAATAATGATAATAATAGTAATTATAATCATAACAAAATAGTAATAATGATAATGATGATAATAATATAATAATAATGATAACAACAACAATAGTAATAGTAATATAACGATAATAAAATAATAATAACAACAACAACAATAATGATGATACTAAGAACAACAATCATCATCATCATCATCATTATCATCATCATCATCATAGTAACACTGCTAATAATAATGGCAACATCAAACATATATATCAGGTTAAAAAAAATCAATGTTACGTGTGTCCTCAATGTGTATGTGCACAAGCATATATTCGTGGTTGTGTGTGTGTGTGTGTGTGTGTGTGTGTGGTGTGTGTGTGTGTGTGTGTGTGTGTGTGTGTGTGAGAGAGAGAGAGAGAGAGGAGAGAGAGAGAGAGAGAGAAAGTGTTTAAGTGGACGCACACTAATATGCCTGCTCTGTGTGTGTGCGTGCGTGCGTGGCGTGCGTGCGTGCGTGCGTGCGTGCGTGCTGCTGTGTGTGTGTGTGTGTGTGTGTGTGTGTGTGTGTGTGTGTGTGTAGTGTGTGTGTGTGTGTGTGTGTGTGTGTGTGTGTGTGTGTGTGTGTGTGTGTGTTTAATGCATATAATCATCATCTGTCTACAGTCCGAAGTGTGGTTTCGAAACTTAAATGATGTGATCTTGTATATATGGACTAATTCGCACGCAGTGCACCTCCCTGATGAATCTGAAACTCATGACACAATTTAAGATTAGTCTTTTCGTCACAAGGAGCAAGTAGCTCAAACTGTTTGGCATCTTTGTGAATTTAATTCAATCTCATTGTTCTTGAATGTGCCCTGATAATGCCCTCTGGCTCTTCTTACTAGCTCCATCATGATATTTCATCTGGCAAATGCCACTTGAATTGTTCATCATCATAAGATCCTCTTTCTTTCTTTTTTCTTTTTTTTTCCTTCGTTTTTCTCTAGCTGATCCCGTTGCCAGTTCAGAGGGTTTTTTTTATGTTGGTGCTAATGTTATTGTTGTCGTTACTGCTGTTGTCGTTGTTGTTGTTGTCAAATATTTTGTGTTTTGCATTGTCATGTTGGTGGTTTATATTCCAGTCTTTGAAGCAGCCTTTGTCTTTGGATATGTCTTAGGTGTTCCATATAGATACTATACAGATAGAGGTAAGGATTTAATGCATAGCTTATGAACATAGAGAACACGACCAGCATTGAACTGGATTCATTTGGAACCATGAGTTGATGTGAGGCCAGCCACTCCCACATCCCCAGAACAAGCCACGCACCAGCGTCCGTCATTGCCACATTTGTCAGTCTGCAAAACATTGTGGCGTCGGGAAAAGTTTGTCATCGGTCAGGAGAATGCCATCTTGTTTTTTTAACTGTGACATAGATGACGGTCTGACCTAGGACTGTCAGGAACATTAGGGTGACGTTAAGCACTAGCAAAACAGTAAACAGGAGGCGGGGTGTCATAAGGTTGTTAAATATTAAGGGCAGAGGTATGCACAGACTGGCGTTTTTCAACTCATCCAACCCAGACAGAGCAGACACTGTCACAAAGAGAAGACTCCTTCCCATGACAGGGCAAACATAGTGTTTGTGACTGGTGTTGTGTGGAGATGGTAGCGCCGTCCCAAGAACAACTTCACACAGTGCTCTATTGTCATGCTGGTGACCACAGCCACTGAGTGGACAACAGGAAGAGAAATCCACACAACCTGCACCAACCGCTCTCCCTCCAGCAGCAATCTATCCACTGGTCAGACTGTCCATTACAGCCAGAATTGCCAGGTATACTCCCATCAATGTATTGAACATTTTTATGTGACAAAGCTTGCACACAACATAACTTGAAGTTGTCAGTATACACAGTTTCCAAGCTGGACAGATTCTTCAGAAAGTCTCGTGAGAACTCATAGACAGCACAATGGCGTATGTCCAGCACACGGAGCTGTGGTGTGTGTAAGTTCCCCGTCAGTGTGTGCACAGAACTACCAGACAGATTGAGCTGTGTGAGGCCTGTGAAGGGAGTGAACATTGTAGCGTTCAGGGAAGAAACCGACGTGTCGGACAGAGTCAGGGTGTGTAGACTGGCCAGGGTCCATGTCCTTCTGGTCATTCCTGCAAATAGAGACAATAATATTGCCTGACATCAGAAGTACATTCATTCAGTCGATTCAGGTTTTTGACAGTGATAGTTTGAATATTGTTGTGACACAGGTCAAGAATATTCAGGTTTGAAGAGAAAGGATGTTGAATGACGTGACATTGCAGTGTTGCAGCCTGAGGTAGACTAGCATACGGTTGGTCCACACATGGATAGGTATCATTCCACTGGTACTAGCATCCAGATAACGCATGTCTTAGTAAAGAGTAGCATCAAAGAAATCTCTGCAGACGAAAGCGTGTCCCTGGCATCTGCACATGCTGAGGACAGGAATATTTACACATCAGCTCATCATCCATGCTGGGGACAATGGGCAAACTGATTGCACACGTAACGAGGGGGAACGCAAATGGCAGAACCTCGACAGCGATAGTACCCAGGACATGTAAAACTCTCACAGGCAGTCTCATCTTCATGATCCGGGCAGTCCACCACACCATTACAGCGGACAGAGACTGGCAGACAGAGACCACTACTTGGGCATGTGAAGTGAGTCTGTGGACAGTGGCTCTTGTAATTCTTCGCGTCACCTAATTCTGAGTACGGTTCTTTGGTTTGATCTTCTGATATATTGTGAGACCTTCTGGGATAAAGTAGGGGGATTCCAATCATTACATTAAAATGCATGACGGCTGGTGGTTTGATATCATACTGAAAATTCAAACCTGGGTGGAAGTAAGACGTCACAGCATCATACTGACAGGCATTTTCATCATTGCTGCTTTTACAATCAGGGAAGTAGTGGCACTGATGTTCAGTTTCATAGCACTGTAAAGGAGAGAGAGAGAGAGAGAGAGAGAGGAGAGAGAGAGAGAGAGAGAGAGAGAGAGAGAGAGAGAATGAATGAATAAATAATGAATGAATGAATGAATGAATGAATGAATAATTTATTCAGATTAAGGCCATTGCCCATACTGAAGGGGTGACACCCGCAACACGCGAATGAAGAAGGATACTCACAAAAAGAAATGGAAAAAAAGCAGTTACACATACATACTATGCAAAACTATTATAAATACATCGCTTGTAGTCACTTTTGTGCTTCGTATATGTACCTGGCAAGGTCAAAGAGGACACACTCATTTCTTGTTGCTAATAGTAAGCTGACTCTAAAACTACAAGGATCACAATAATACTTTGACTTAATAAATTTTACTCGAAGGTCACGGAGAGCAGGACAGCAAAATAAAAAAAATGGATTTCATCTGCCTTGGTCTAGTAACGTAACCGACATATCAGTCCATTTTCATTCAAAGCCCTATATCTAAACCGATGGCAAGCTATGTCAGAGATACCAAATCTAAACTTAGTCAATGCACTTTTCATAGGAGAGAGAGAGAGAGGAGAGAGAGAGAGAGAGAGAGAGAGAGAGAGAGAGAGAGAGAGAGAGAGAGAGAGAGAGAGAGAGAGAGAGAGAATAAAATTGTAAGAGATGAAAAGAAATAACGGTGAAAGTTTAAGACGGACGTTCCGGTAGCCAGTGGCCCTTGCGGCCTAGATGTTAGTTGTTGCTCCATATCAAGACGGTCCTATATATGATAGGTAAAGTGTCCACTGTCTGTGTCCTGCCTTGCACGTGGAGTAGGGGTGTTTGTCAGTCTGATATGGTTTTTACTATAACAATAATACTAAACAAAGGTAAGCAATCTTAAATATCAAGAATGATAATGATGATGACAATGATGATAATAATGATAGTAGTAATTATGGTGATAATAGTGATAAACAAAACTAATGGTAATATCAATGATGATGAGAAGAAGAAGAAGAAGAAGAAGAAGAAGAAGAAGAAGAGGAAGAAAAACAACAACACACACACACACACACACACACACACACACACACACACACACCACACACACACACACACACACACACAGAGAGAGAGAGAGAGAGAGAGAGAGAGAGAGAGAGAGAGAGTAGTCCGTCGGGAGGCGACGAAGACAATGGTCTGTGTAATCAGCGATGACGATGACAGGGCGTGTGACTCCCGCCCGAAGTTGGAAGCACCCAGCGCCCACAGGTGTCACATCGATGGTCTGAGTTTGGGACTGAGGAGGACGAGGCCCTGTGTCGTCTGTCCCTTGCAGCGGCGAGACGCAATCTTCTGTCCTCTTCGATGGCAGCTGTTGCTTTGCATGTGAGGGATCTCCAAGATGATCTGTCAGCAGCAAGGGTTCCAAGCTCGTGAGGCTGGATGCCCCACCATCTGATATTGCTCTTACGGGTGTCTTTGTATCTCAGTTTGGGCCTTCCCTGTCTGTGTGAGCCTTCCTTGAGCTCACCATACATCAGTTGTCTGGGGATGCGGCCTTCAGCAACATTGACTCAATACTTGTCAAGCCAGCTTTGTCCAACGCCTCTTAGTTTATGACTTTGTCTGCCAGCAAATGCCCTAATCATGTGCAATGTTCGCATACGGAACTGTTTTAGCTGCCTGATATGCTTTCGATGCAGGGTCTATGTTTCACATCCATACAGTAGTGAAGGAGGGACTACAGCCTTGCAGATCTTAGCTTTGTAGACAGTCTTATACCTTCCTGCTGGAGGACATTGATTCTTAATCTTTCGAGGGCCTGGCTGGCTTTCTGGATCATGGACATGATCTTTTTGTCGAGTGAACCATCTGCAGAGATAACGCTGCCCAGATACTTGAAGCTCTCCACGCACTTCAGTTGGTCTCCATCAATGGTAATGGCTGGCTGGGGCTTGGCTGTGTTAGGGGCGGCTTGGACCAGGACCTCCGTTTTTCCCAGACTGAATGTCATTCTGAACAGCTTGGATGCGTTTGCGAAGTGGTCGAAGTTGACCTGCAGGTGTTTCTCCTTGTGTGCTATGACAGCACAGTCATCTGCAAAAAGGGCTTTAGGGATGAGTTTCTCCAGGGTCTTGGTATGAATAGCAAGAAGACGGAGGTTGAACACGGATCCGTCTGAGCGGCACTTGATGTATACGAGCAAATCCAGATCTTTCACCGCATGAAGAACTAGTTGAACAACACGGGAGCGAGGACACAGCCCTGTTTCACTCCGTCTGATATGTTGAAGGAGTTTGTACAGTCAGCATTAGAAAGGACATGTCCAGTCATGTTGTGGAAGAGTCTTATCAAGGCAGTGAACTTGTGTGGACAGCTCAGCTTCATCAGGATGGTCCACAAAGCTGTTCTGTTGACAATGCGTACAAGGTCATCTGCTGCTCGATGCATTTCTCCTGGACTTGTTGCACAGCAATCACCATGTCTATGGTATAGCGGCCAGGGCGGAGACAACACTGGGCGTCAGGAAAGTTGCCTTCAGAGATGTTGTTAATGAGCCTGCTGGGGAGGATGCGGGCAAGTGTATTTCCAGCAGTGGAGAGAAGAGAAATTCCTCTGCAGTTGCCACAGTCTGATTTTGCCCCTTTAAGGCTTTGTTCTATCGAAGTTCCACAATAGTGGCATCACGGAGGTCTGCTGGCATGTCTTTTTCCTCCTAGATGATTGAGAGGACGTCGCGGAACTAGTCAAATTCACGCACAAGCGTCTGTGTAACCCAGACCCACAACTCCCAAACCACAAGTCCTGCGGCGATGTAGGAATTGGCGAATGTGACAGGTGGAGGTAAACACTGAAAGTCATAGTCACGAGCCTGCACGTGGGCGGCATGTGACCAGTGGTCGTGTGTTCTTTGAATCCAGGACAGCAAAGAACCCCGGCAGCCTCTCAGGTGACCGGGCAGCCTCTTCAGGTGACTGGGCAGCCTCTTCAGGACAGCGCTGCTACCCTAGTAAGGGCGAGGCCTAGAAAAGGTAGCCTAACAAAGATTGCCCTCAACTGTCAGGCCAGCTCACCGGGGCTGGCGGATTTACCCACCTGCGGTCGATTACAACAGAGAAAGAAAAAAACTAACAATTGGGACGTGGTACGTATGTACCCTCATGGACAGAGACAACCCCACAAGGCCTCAAAGAAGGACAGCACTCATTGCAAAAGAATTGTTGAGATACAACAAGGACATCGCAGCTCTAGGTGAAACTCGGCTTGCTGAAGAAGGATCAGTGTCAGAGTCAGGCAGCGGATACAAGTTCTTCTGGTAAGACAAGGCCCAGAACGAGGACAGAATACATGGAGTTAGATTTGCCATCATGTCTAACCTTCTTAAGCACGTTGCCGATCTACCCACTGGTATCAATGAAAGACTGATGAAACTCCGCTTCCAGGTTAGCAACAAGCGCTTCGCCACCATCATAAGTGCATATGCTCCCACCTTGATGAGTACAGAGGAGATCAAAGAGCAGTTTTACGCTGACCTGGACAATCTGTTGCGCACCACACGTGCCTCCGACAAGCTCATAGAAGTTAGGCGACTTCAACGCCAGAGTTGGCAGTGGAAAGGAGTGATAGGTACGCACGGAGTTGGGAAGAGAAATAGAAATGGCCGTCTTCTACTGATCAAATGTGCAGAGTACGACCTGCTGATAATCGTCACAACGTTCAGGCAGGCTGATAAGTGCAAAGCGATGTGGATGTACTCCAGTTCAAAACAATGGCATCTCCTCGACTTCATCGCCACCCACCAACGTAACAGCAACGACGTACTCATCACCAGAGCCATGCGTGGTGCAGATTGTTGGACGGATCACCGGCTTGCTAGAGCTAAGTTCAACATGCGCATAGTCCCTCTCTACCGTAAACGACCAAAGCTCATTAGAGTGGTACTCGACACAGCTAGACTCCTGTCACCCAGATGCCAGCAGGAGTTCCAAGCCAGCCTTGATGACAAATTCGAGGCGACAGGGCCACTATCTGGTGGACCAGGGAAAAAGTGGAACCAATTCAAAGACATGGTCACAGAGACAGCCAAGACAGTACTAGGCCCAAAGAGGAAGCTTCACCGAGACTGGTTCTATGAAAATGATGAGGCCGTGCAAGCACTGCTTGACAATAAGAATAAGGCCTACATTGACTGGCAGAACCACCCCAATTGTTCTTCACGACGTGACAGATTCAAGGACTGTCAAGCCAAAGCCCAAAAGAACGCCGAGATATGCAGGACCGTGGTGGGAAAGGAAGACCGATGAAGTGCAGCTATATGCAGACACTAACAACTCTAAGATGCTGTTCAGTGCCATCAAGGCTATCTACGGCCCATCAAAAGGAAGAGCAGCCCCTCTGCTTTCTGCGGATGGTTCTACCAATATTAAGGACAAGGAGTGAATCAACGCAAGACAGGAAGAGCACTTCAGCCAACTTCTATATCGGGCATCCACTGTTGACCAGGTAGCTCTACAGCAGATGCCCCCAAAGCCTACGCAGGTGGAAATCGACCAACCACCCTCTGAGGATGAAGTCAGGACTGCTATAAAGCAGATGAACTGCGGAAAAGCGCCTGGAAAAGATGGAATTCATGCTGAATTGTATAAAGCACTGGGAACCAGAGCTATCAGGGCATTCCACGACTTCCTCTCTCTCTCTCTCTCTCTCTCTCTCTCTCTCTCTCTCTCTCTCTCTCTCTCTCTATATATATATATATATATATATATATATTTATGTGTGTGGTGTGTGTGTGTGTGTGTGTGTGTGTGTGGTGGAGAGAGAGAGAGAGAGAATGTGTGTGTGTGTGTGTGTGTGTATGTGTGTGTGCGTGCGTGCGTGTGTGTGTGTGTGTGTGTGGTGTGTGTGTGTGTGTGTGTGTGTGTGTGTGTGTGTGTGTGTGTGTGTGTGTGTGTGTGTGTGTGTGTGTGTGTGTGTGTGTGTGTGTGTCTTTGTGTGAGCGCGACCTCGGGCAGACGTGAGTGTAAGTGTTAACACATCCGTGCTCATACGTGCCCCCCCCTCTCTCTCTCTCTCTCTCTTTCCTCTCTCTCTCTCTCTCTCTCTCTCTCTCTCTCTCTCTCTCTGACTGAGACAGAAGACAAAAACAGGGCGAAGACATAGAGACAAAGAGAGACGGAAAAAGAGAGAAGATCGAATGAGAGACAGACGGACAGATACACAGACAGACAGAAAGACAGTCAGACAGACAAACAAGAGAGAGAGAGAGAGAGAGAGAGAGAGAGAGAGAGAGAGAGAGAGAGAGAGAGCAGGACCCATTTCTAGACGTTTACATCTGCTGATGAGAACACAAGCTGTTACGCTTCATCCTTACACTGCAGAACAAAAAGACGCACTCCATTGTCCTAAGGCATTGTATACGCATTTTCAATAATCATGACAACAGCTGAGCTGTTTATAATCTGCCCTCTGTGAGGTTCCCTATAGACATGTTTATGCTTCCCGAATTCCTTTGAAACGAGAGTAGGTTTTATGTACTGGATGATATTTATGATGCATTGAAGCGATTGTGAGTTTCTCTGTCAACATGAAATATTAACGTAATGTAACATGATCCATTGTCGCTTAATTTCAAAGCACTTCCCCCCCCCCCCCCCCACACCCCCCCCACCTCCACCCCCATCCCACCTCCCGATAAACATAAAGCCTTTTTTTGTTTGTTTGTTTGTTTGTGGTGGTGGTGTCCATCTTTCTTTCTTTGATTAGCACATGTTTTTTTGTATATGAAGGAAAGCGAGCCGATTCTGAGAGATCCACTACGCATATGTACTACTCGTCAATTTCGTGTTTTAAAGAAAATGAAGAGCACACACACACACACACACACACACACACACACACACACACACACACACACACACACACACAAGAGAGAGAGAGAGAGAGAGAGAGAGAGAGAGAGAGAGAGAGAGGGGGGGGTGGGCATCTATCTTCACGCAGAACAGAAACAAACCGTCATACAAACAAACAAAACGAAACAAAAACAAAAATGAAACAACTGAGCCAACAACAACATGTATCACAACAACTCCTAACGTATTCCTTGCAATATCCAATTTTTGCTCTTGGGCAATTTTATTACTAAGGCAGAATGAGACAGGGCCCGATAATCGTACCGTTTGAATCACATGGTTACACATGGACAGTTGAAAGAGGATGTATAATACTAAACCAATGACGGGCGACAATCGTAGGTGTCACATGTCACATGGAGTGATGAGGATTAATACTAAGCCAATGACAGGGGCGACAATCGTAGGTGTCATATGTCACATGGAGTGATGAGGATCAATACTAAGCCAATGACAGGGGCGACAATCGTAGGTGTCACATGTCACATGGAGTGTTGAGGATCAATACTAAGCCAATGACAGGGGCGACAATCGTAGGTGTCACATGTCACATGGAGTGATGAGGATTAATACTAAGCCAATGACAGGGGCGACAATCGTAGGTGTCATATGTCACATGGAGTGATGAGGATCAATACTAAGCCAATGACAGGGGCGACAATCGTAGGTGTCACATGTCACATGGAGTGTTGAGGATCAATACTAATCCAATGACAGGAGCGACAATCGTAGGTGTCACATGCACATGGAGTGATGTGGATTAATACTAAGCCAATGACAGGGGCGACAATCGTAGTTGTCACATGTCACATGGAGTGATGAGGATTAATACTAAGCCAATGACAGGGGCGACAATCGTAGTTGTCACATGTCACATGGAGTGATGAGGATTAATACTAAGCCAATGACAGGGGCGACAATCGTAGTTGTCACATGTCACATGGTGTGATGTTGATTAATACTAAGCCAATGACAGGGGCGACAATCGTAGTTGTTACATGTCACATGGGGTGATGAGGTTTAATACTAAGCCATGACAGGGGCAACAATCGTTGGTGTCACATAATCACACGGGCTTTGGGGTTTAATACTAAGCCAATGACAGGGGCGACAAATCTGGGTGTCAAATGTCACACGAGGTGATGAGTTGTAATACTAGGCCATGACAGGGGCGACAATCGTGGATGTCACTCGAGGTGATGAGGTTTAATTCTGCGGGATTCCAGGGGCGACAATCGTAGGTGTCACACGCGTGTTGAGGTTTAATCCTAAGCCATGATAGGGGCGACAATCGTGGGTGTCGCGCGGGGTTATAAGGTTTAATACTGAGCCATGACAAGGGCGAAAATGGTGGGTGTCGCATTAGGTGATGAGGTTAAACGAGAAGGGTGTGGTGCTGGTTGACCTGTTTGGCAATCTTGGGCAGTGTCTGGTGGGTCCACTTCAAGACCATGACCGTAATGGTCCAATACATCCGACACATTCGTTATTGTGATAGTCAGTGTGAAGGTCATGATCCTAAAGGTCCAGCTACACAGGACAACTAAATTATTGAGATGGTCAGTATCAAGGTCACGATCCTAAAGGCCCAGTTACACAGGTCAACTTCGTTACTGTAAGGGTCAGTATCAAAGCCATGATCCTAAAGGTCCAGTTATACAGGTCATCTTCGTCACTGTGAGAGTCAGTATCAAAGTCATGATCCTAAAGGTCCAGGTACACAGGACAACTTTGTTACTGTGATGGTCAGCATCGAGGTCATGATCCTAAAGGTCAAGGTACAGGACAATGTCACTATTGTGATGGTCAGTATCAAGTTTTTAAGTAGCCATCCACGATGGCTGGCTACATACTTTGTGACTGGCTACCACCAGTGTGACCGGCTGCTGCACCCTTTATTTGTGAATGGCTACTTCTAATGTGGCGTGCTAATCGATGTTGACAGTCTATTCAGAATGTTGCCAATACCATGTCTACTTAATGGTGATATGCTACCCGATGTTGATTAGCTACTTGAGGGTCCACCACCCACGACTACGTAAATCCAGCATGTTCAGTTATCTATGGCTGTTAATAATTTGGCATTGTTGTAAGCACAGTGCTTATACATTATTAAATCACCCATAAAACCTGTTTCATTTAACTTGTCTGATTCCAGAGCTTGTCCAAAGAAATCTGCTTTCCTCTCAGATTTTTTTTAACACAATGCTTGTCGGTGGTCTAAACTTTATCGAATTGTGACAGTAAGCAGAACGATTGGGCAGGAAACGAACAAGAATTGAAGGAATGAAGTAAACGGGCTGGGCATCAAAGGCAGGGTAATATTAATGGAATGTTGCCTTGGACAGAGTAGCAGATCATGGTGTCTTCAAAATAGGGCGAGATGCTTCTAAGAGCTAGTACTCCAAATTGTGTGTCTGTTCATAGATATGCGGTAATCAAAACACTTCAAGTCCTTTCCCAATTCAATTTTGAAAATATGTAGCCATTATATATGAAATGATGTATTTCGGCAAACTTTCAATTACACTTTTCTTCAAAGGTTTTATATTTTCTAAAAATTAGGACTCTGTTTGACAGTCTTTAAAAATCAATGTTCATATTTTTCTGTAACCATAAAACTTGATTCCCAAATGCATTTTGTACCATATTACGTGAATATTACTTGGAATAGCCAATGATTTATGTGATCATTTTCTATTTTTGGCACCTTTTGTCTGATTCTGACTAAAATTTCTTACAAAGTGAAAGTATCCAGACAAATGTATTATCATTAGCGCGCGCGAGTGTGTGTGTGTGTGTGTGTGTGTGTGTGTGTGTGTGTGTGTGTGTGTGTGTGTGTGTGTGTGTGTGTGTGTGTGCGCGCGCGCACGCGCGCGCGAGCGCGTCCGAAACAGAGACAGAGACAGACAGACAGACAGACAGACGGACAGAAGCAGAGAGAGAGAGAGACAGAGACAGAGACAGAGACAGACAGAGAGACAGAGAGAGAGACAGAGAGAGAGAGAATATGTGAGCGTGTGAGTGAGTGAGTGTGTGTGTGTGTGTGTGTGTGTGTGTGTGTGTGTGTGTGTGTGTGTGTGTGTGTGTGTGTGCACGCGCGCACGCGCGCACGCGCGCACGCATGCGTGTGTGTGTGTGTCGGAGGAGGGGGGGGGGGCATTTGGTCTCTCATCACTTAATATCAAGTTTTGGCTGAGATTTACTGCGCTCCTAACGCTTATGTGGATTATTATTTAGTGATTTAGTGCAACTCCTAATTGTGGCGAGTGGCCTGCTTGTACCTACATGAAGAAACCACACCATCTTCGCTTCCAGCTCAAGACGCTCGACTTATGATACAAAACAAATATGGCGTCACCTGCCTGGGGAGGGGGAAGGGCTGGTGACTGGTGGGAGGAGGGGCAGGGGAGGGAGGGAGAGAGAGAGAGAAAGAGAGGAGAGAGAGAGAGAGAGAGAGAGAGGTGCACGCGCGTTAGTGTGTGTGTGTGTGTGTGTGTGTGTGTGTGTGTGTGTGTGTGTGTGTGTGTGTGTGGTGTGAGTGTGAGTGTGTATGTAACCGCTCTCACGGGCGTTTAAGTTTACGCAGAAAATCCAACTGTCTACAAACCTTCCATCCATCCTTCTCCCCCTCTCATCCTACCATCCCCATTTTGTATCCACCCCCACCCCCCAGCCCCCCTCCTTCCACCATTCCTTTTGTCCATGATCCTTCAAAGCAAACAGTTTATTCAAGCCCTGATGACATTGTCAGTTACAGGGGTTGCCATTCAATTCGAACGATGCCGATCTTTATTGGAAGGCTGGGAGGGGGGAGGGGTGGGGGATGAGGGAAGAAGGGGTGCGGAAAGAAAAATTAATGATGAGAAGAGGGGAGAGGAGCTAGGTAGGCGTGTGTGTGGTGTGTGTGTGTGTGTGTGTGTGTGTGTGTGTGTGTGTGTGTGGTGCGTGGTGCGTGGTGGTGGTGTGTGTGTGTGTGTGTGGTGTGTGTGTGTGTGTGTGTGTGTGTGTGTGTGTGTGTGTGTGTGTGGTGTGTGTGTGTGTGTGTGTGATGTGGTGTGTGTGGTGTGTGTGTGTGTGTGTGTGTGTGTTGTTGTGTGTGTGTGTGTGTGTGTGTGTGTGTGTGTGTGTGTATGTGTGTGTGTGTGTGTGTGTGTGTGTGTGTGTGTGTGTGGTGTGTGTTGTGTGTGTGTGTGTGTGTGTGTGTGTGTGTGTGTGTATGTGTGTGGTTGTGTGTGTGTGTGTGTGTGTGTGTGTGGTTGTTGTGTTGGGTGTTGTTGGTGGGTGTGTGGTGGGAAAATGGGATGTTTTGAGGGGTTGTTGAAGGGGCAGGGTAGGGCGGGCCAACATGTTGAATGGAGGCAAGAATAGGGGAGGGAACAATGGCGGGAAAGTTTGTCGATTCGGCCGCACAACAAGGTGGATGGAAAACAAATGAAGGCAAAATGATGACGGTCATTCACACACACACACACAAAGACACACACACACACACACACACACACACACACACACACACACACACACCACACACACATGCACGCAAGTACACACCATAGCACCCCCCCCCCTCTCAATCATACGTACACACACACACACACACACACACACACACACACACACACACACACACACACACACACGCACGCACGCACGCACGCACACACACACCACACACACACACACACAATCATACACACACACATGTATTCACGCACGCGCACACGCACACACAGAGTGACATGCAGTGCGCGTGCGCTGCACAAATACGTACAGCTGAGAGAGAGAGAGAGAGAGAGAGAGAGAGAGAGAGAGAGAAAAGAGAGAGAGAGAGAGAGAGAGAGAGAGAGAGAGAGAGAGAGGGGGAGGGGTCCCGCTGTCACATGAACTATGACTGGAGAGAAACGACACCAATTTAAGCCAAAAAAAAAGTACTAAAGTACTTCTACACACAAACAAACAAACAAACAAAAAACCAGTCTAGACATGACGCATCCCCAGTGGCCTCTGCTGCACCATGAAAAGCGCGAAGACCTGCACACTCAATTGCTCTCTGACTCAGCCAGTAAGGATCACAGGATCTGGAAAACACTAGAAGGAAAAGAGTGAAAACTGCTGCCGTAACGAATAAAGGGTAAGCCTGGGTTTCATTTTCTCGCTTAACTTGTTGATGTAGATATGCACGAGTTACTTTGGATGTTTTTTTTGGGATTGGTTTCTGCATTTGTTTTCTCATTGATTTATGAATTCGCTATTACTGTCTTTTTGCAATTTGTCTACATCGTCAATTTGTTTATTTATATACCTGTGCATGGTTTATTTGTTTATTGTCTATTTTATAAAAGGCTAGGCAATGTATTCTTGTCCGCGCTGTATATTAGGGTATGTGTTTTCTGGTGCCCAAAATACAATTAACCATTAAATTTGCAGATTTGCAATCTAAAAAAAAGTAAGTGCATTTCACACAAACACGCGTGCGCGCGCGCGCACGCACGCATGCGCGTTCGCAAGTACGCACGCACGCCACACACGCGCGCGCGCGCGCGCGCGCACACACACAACACACACACACACACACAACTACACACACATACACACACACACACACACTCATACACGCAACCACACATGCGCACGCACGCACCTGCAGCACACACCACACACACACACACACACACACACACACACACACACACACACACACACACACACACACATACATGCGCGCGCGCACCCACACACATGCGAGCATGCGCACACACGTTCAAATGCACATGTATGAGGGCGCGCCCACGCACGCACACACACCTCTCTCTCTCTCTCTCTCTCTCTCTCTCTCTCTCTCTCACACACACACACACACACACACACACACACACACACACACACGCACACACAGACAGAGAGAGAGAGAGAGAGAGAGAGAGAGAGAGAGATACGCATAGACAGAAAGCAACACACACACACACACACACACACACACCACACACACAGAGAGAGAGAGAGAGAGAGAGAGAGAGAGAGAGAGAGAGAGAGACATACGCATAGACAGAAAGCAACGCACAGACACACACACACACATGAGCGCGTGCGCACAACACACACACGGACACAAACGCCCCGCGCGCACACACACACACACACACACACACACACACACACACACACACACACACACACACGCACACACACACACACAGCGAGAGAGGAGAGAGAGAGAGAGAGAGAGAGAGAGAGAGAGAGATACGCATAGGCAGAAAGCAACACACACACATGTACACACACACGTACACACACACCACACACACCGCGCGCGCGCGCAACAACCCCAGAGGAGAGAGAGAGAGAGAGAGAGAGAGAGAGAGAGAGAGAGAGAGAGAGAGACATACGCATAGACAGAAAGCAACACACAGACACAGACACACACATGAGCGAGCGCGCACAACACACATACGAACACAAACGCGCACAAACGCGCGCGCGCGCACACACACACACGCGCTGCGCGCGCAGATAAAAATGCTAAAATTGATTAAAATCAACCGGACTGAATATATCCATGAAACGCATTCGTAAATTCATCTTCACATCTCTGCAGACGTCCCAGTGTTTGACATTAATGTTAAAACCTTTGCTGCAGCTTTGACATTCCTGGCACTTGCAACTGACAGTCTGTATTTCACTGGGTATGATTTCAGCCCAACACAGCGCGGTCATGCAGATTGGGAAATATCTCAGCAGTGTAAAGAACGGTCACATTTAGCCTAGCATTTCTGACCGATTCAGAGTGGTGGCTGCATACCCTGCATGCCTACAGTGTCAACGAACGACATGATCTTGTTTGTGAACACACCTGTTTATGATCCTTCTCCATCATTTGAATGGTAAGGCCACGGACAGTTGCTGATTAATGTCATTCTTGTGAGACCAAACGGCTGTGGAATGGTTGGTAAAGCAGTTAAACAGGTACACACATAAAGAAGAGTCATCTGCAGCATTAACGATGCTACGATTGGTGGAAGAATGCTAGACCTACACACTGTTTGAATCAACGGCATTGGCCACCAGTGGACAGGGTGTCGGACTGAGAGGCGTGGGTGCACAGCCACTGAGGTGGCACAGAAGATGGGACAGCAAACAAACAAACAAACAAACCCGGCATTGGCCACATTTTATTGTAGTCATACAACAAGAACTAAGAACAAACGGAATGATCACACACACACACACACACACATTTCGCAAGCGTCCGCTAGGAAACATTAAAAAAAATACCCCAGTGTCTGTTTCGCCTTTATGCTCTTCCAGTTCCAGTTTACGTTTCCTCTTTTTTTTTTTTTTTACTGCTTGCGGACAAATCCCTAAACGCCGCACTCTGAAGGCTTATAACCCATGGTTGCAAATCGCTCAAAAGTTAAAGATGGCGCATTATGATAGATGTGGTTATTCAAAGACAATGGAATGGGACGAAAACGAAACAATCATCATCATTGTAGTCGCCCTTTTTTTGGTATGATCTAACCTGCTCCACGTCATAGCCTCTATGTAAGGACAGACTGCGGAATTTGAAATGATGGATGATAGCTGACTTGAACATTAACGCAGCTTGCTTGTCAATTCTTGGGTGACTAACTATCAGGGTCTCCACCACTACTACTACTACTACAATGTGTGTGTGTGTGTGTGTGTGTGTGTGTGTGTGTGTGTGTGGTGTGTGTGTGTGTGTGTGCGTGTGTGTGATGTGTGTGTGTGTGTGTGTGTGTGTGTGTGCGCGCCGCGCGCGCGACGCGCGCCCGCGCGTATGTGTTCACAATATGCATATGCCTACACATACATGTGTACGTTAAAGTGTCTTTACGCGAACGCTTGCATACACGCATAGAAGCTATATGCCAGCTTGCGAACAGCTGCACATTGCAAATAAGTGGCAGTACTTTTATAATTACAAAAATCTGTATGAAATGGCAATTCAATACACACACACACACACACACACACACACACACACACACACACACACACACACACACTCACACACACACACTCACACACACACACACACACACACACACACACACACACACACACACACACAACACACACACAGAGAGAGAGAGAGAGAGAGAGAGATTCAACCCTAGTCCATTATCAGTATTTTGCTGTCGTATTTATGCGAAGAAAAGACAGATAGGCTACAACACACACACACACACACACACACACACACACACACACACACACACACACACACACACACACACACACACACACACACACACACACACACGAAAGCAACTTTGCAAACACATTTTTCATAAACATGAGATGTGAAGGACGTCAATGAAAGGTGGAAAGGTGAAGAGTATATCATCAGAAGAGATAGAGAAGGGGTAAGGAAGGAACACAAACGAACATTCACATACATGTAAAGATTACTTGTACTTGAATCCGTACAAATAATTTTGAAAAGATATAAAGAAGTCATATAATGTTATCATTGGTCACACTATTTAGGACATTTAGCATCAGATATTAGAAGTATTGTCTTTTGAAAACGTTTAGACTAGAATTTACATGAAGACAATAGGTCATTACACAACCAACCACCGGAATAAATTAGGCTAGATTTTAAAAGATAAATCCTCGGTAAGGGTATCTTAACGTTTCTGACATTGCGAATCAGGCTCGTTTCAAATTTATTTTTCAGAGTTGGTGGTGCATAATAGGACATTATCTTAAACATGCAAATTGCTTTGTTATAAGTGAGTTTCTATTTCAGAGGCAAAATGTCTAAACGTTTAAAATTAGAGGGAGTCACAGTTGTAGATTTGAGAAGAATGATTTTAACAGCCCGTCATAACGGCTGAAGAGTAGTTTTAATACGTTATAACTGGCCGAATCCCACAATGTAGAAGAGTAATTCAAATTAGTTTCAATGTACGAAGTAAAAAACAGCTTACGACAATGTTGGTCTAAGAAATGTTTTAGTTTTGAAAGCTGGTGAATCTTTTGAGATAGAAGTTTGCAGAGCATTGTCACATGAGACCACCATGACAAATTGCTGTCTACAATAACACCAAGGACTTAATGATGATCAACTTCTTCGACTTCCTCATTATTTATGCTAAGAGACAGGGAATTATAAGAAACATTTTGACGCTTTTGCCTGATTGTATTATCAAGTACTTCGTTTTCTGAGGCAGGGTGTATGTTATGTGTTGTGTGTCATCCATACCAACGGCCAAACTGACCTACTCTTCCGAAAGTTGGTAATGGAATTTTACGTGCGTGCAAGATGTTCTGCGTGCGTTCACACACTTATCACACACTTGTGTATAATAGGGCATGCTCAAAATGGCAGTGTGGCTGTCTTGTTAATGCTTGGCTGTGAGTTAAGTTAGTTTCAAAGGGAGGTGACTGCAGGATGAAACTGAAGAGAACTTGAAAGAAAAACTACTATGCCGCAGACCAAAAGAAACAGATAACAAGACAAACACGATGGTCTTCTGAAGAGGTCGAAACGCGTGGTGTTTGCCTTGTAATTTGTTTCTTTCGTTCGGCGGCATAGTAATTTTTCCATTAAGTTCTGCGAGGTAAGGTTTGAATGAAAATACACTATTAGACGTTCAATAACGACGCAGTTAAACACAACATTAGTAAGAAGTAATATACAATAATAAGAATTCGGTCTCGCGTGTAACGTTCGTTATATTGTTTAGCACTAACTGGTTTATTTGTCATTTTCATTTATAAGTGATTTAACGAGAGGAATATGTTCAAAGTTCGTTTTGACAATCTTTTCTGTCCAGTTCATTGCAAGCGAAGTGGATCATAGGAAAATGAAAGAGAGAGTACCGGAATACACACGATAACTGCTAGGCTCTAAGTGTTCCAACGCCAGAGTTTGAAGATTGAAGATTTCATACGTAACAGGATGGTTATCAAATGGTGAGATACTTCAGGATACAGTATACAAGAAAGCAAGAGACTAGGTAGTCAACCGAATTGAAAATCAACGAGTCTCAGCAAAATCATTACAATCATAGATGCGACATGCTAAAAATTGTGTACATCTGTTGCGTGCATATTCACTGTGTTCGCAGTTACCTAATCCTTTCACTGGGGCAAGCTCTGTGCCGGCGACAGAGGGCGGTATACAACGTTCAGTTCACGTCATATGAGAATGAATCGTGGACATAAACCTCCTTCCTAATCACGCTCATTCTGCTTCATAATTCAGTGGAGGCGATGAACATGGGAAAACCCTCAGAAAGGAATAAACTAAGTTTCTTTCTGTCTCTATACGCAGCTCGTATTCTCTTTCTTCCTTTAAGTCATTTCTCGAGATTGTACTTTTCATTGACCTGTTGCTTTTTCTTTCTTGCCGTAACATAGTGTGTGTGTGTGTGTGTGTGTGTGTGTGTGTGTGTGTGTGTGTGGGGTGTGGTCGGGTGTGCGCGCGGCGCGCGCGCGCTAAAAGAGTTGTATGCGCTTAGAGCTGTTTATAGATTGCGAGCTATAAATATCGATCCGTCATCGTAGTAGTAGTAGTAGTAGTAGTAGTAGTAGTAGTAGTAGTTGTTGTTGTTGTTGTTGTTGTTGTTGTTGTTGTTGTGGTGGTGGTGGTGGTGGTGGTGGTTGTAGTAGTAGTTGTAGTAGTAGTAGTAGTAGTAGGAGTGGGGGTGTCAAAATTAACAGCTGAGTGACCGGAAGCGAGAGCTGAAGCAAGAGAATAAAAGTTGAATCAATGGACCACTGGACGAACGGAACAAAGTAACAGCATTTCAGAGGCACCGCATTTCAAACTCTAGTTCTTCTTCGTAGAAGACAAACAAATCAAACAAAGCGAAATAAGCGAAAACTGAAAAACAAAAACAAAACAAAAAAAAGGAAAAAAGGAAGAGAGAAAAGAAAAATCTGACAGAAAGGATCTATTCCGAGATGCTAATTAACGGGATGTTTGATGAAAGCTGCGTTCTTTTGTTCTCTCTCTCTCTCTCTCTCTCTCTCTCTCTCTCTCTCTCTCTCTCTCTCTGGCACAGAAACACACACACACACACACACACACACACACACACACACACACGCACGCACGCACGCACGCACGCACACACACACCACACACACACACACACACACCCGCGCACACACACACACACACACACACACACACACACACACACACACACACACAAAGATTTCAAAGATTTTAATCCTGCGACCCCTTTTGGGGCATGGAGGACATGAAACAAATCAAACAAATAGAAATGAAACAAATCAAACATCAAAATTTTCCCTATAATTAACATACTGAATGTAATGTTACACAACTTTACTAAGTTTCAAAAACTTCGCTAAGTTTAGCAACACTTTCTTACTACCACAAAGCAAACGACAATAGTTAAATACGGACTTTGTATATGTAAATTTTCTAGGTATAAACTGATTTCTAATGTCGTTATATTTGTTACATTTCATTACAAAATGAAATTCATCACCAAGGTCATTCTTGTCACAGTCCCGACAGAATCGTTCATCGTGAGGTATTCCAAATCGTCTGCCAATTTCTATCATGAGTTTATGATTGCCACAGCGAAACCGAATCAGTGGGTTATATAAACATCAGGTAACATCTTAATATATTTTTCACGGCGAAACTCTGTTTTAAAATTTCTGTAAAATAAACACTTATTACTAGATTCTAAAGCATCATTCCATGCACGTTTGTAAATGTCTTCTAATGAACTACGAACATTTCTACAGAGACTGTGAACAGACGAAAACTTTTGTGTTTCCCACACACAGTCGAATCCTGTTTCTATTAGGATATCCCGTATACACATCAACCACCTGGATGTAAAACCCTGATTTCTGTATAAATCATATAATACCTGATACAATCTAGATGAATATTTGTTTGTTTGTGGAGAAAGTAAGGATGACCAGAATTTTATCATTCGTGCATGTACTTGAACTGACACAGGATACATTCCTAGTTCTCCATATATCAATTCTGTTTTGGTAGAACGATTTAAATGAAAAAGATGCTTAAAGAATTTAAGCTGAAAACTTTCCATTAGCTTTAAATCA
Source organism: Conus canariensis (assembly GCA_033310375.1). Lineage (NCBI taxonomy): Eukaryota > Metazoa > Mollusca > Gastropoda > Neogastropoda > Conidae > Conus > Conus canariensis. The sequence goes on along the minus strand of CM065716.1, from coordinate 85,468,744 downwards.
CTATATCCCCAAACTTCACAGCCATATAAAAGCACAGGCAGTACCATTGACTGGTATAAGTCCAGTACAATGTTTATAGGCAAATCTTGAAATCTTGCCATCTTTAATAAAGAAAACATTGCACATTGCGCTTGGTCATACAAATACTTCTTACATTTATAAAAATTTCCTGTTCTGCTAAAGATTATTCCTAAATATTTGAAAGTGTGTACTATTTCTATACACTGGTTTTTGAATTTTAGTTTTTTTCTTGGGCTATTGCGTCCATTAAAGACTACACCCTTTGTTTTTGCTACATTAACATTAAGCTTCCATGTACTACAATACTCGCTTAATACATCAAGAGCATGCTGCAAACCGCAAAAAGAATCTGCAATAATAACAATATCATCAGCATACAAAAGTAAAAGTAAACTAATGTAACTTAGTAAATCTGAGTCAGGAAGATTTACATCAATATTTAAGAAAGCACAGTTACGATCTGTGAGATATAGTTCAAGATCATTCAAATACAAAGAAAATAGCAAAGGTGAAAGATTTTCACCTTGACGAACACCTCTAAAACTGCCAAAATATTCAGATTGACTTCCATTTATAAATATACAAGATTTTATCTGCTGATACATATTCGTGATTACTTGCAAAATCTTTCCATTTACACCTTCTTTGATAAGCTTTTGCCATAATCCCTGCCTCCAAACTGAATCGAACGCTTTTGTGAAATCAACAAAAACACAAAATAATTGCTTTTTACGACTATTGAAAATATCAATTAAACTTTTTAAAACAAATATATGATCTGTCGTAGAATGACTTCGTCGAAAACCAGCTTGATTTTCCGAAAGTGTGTTGTTATTCTCGATAAAATTTGTCAAACGGTTATTCAAAATTGTTGTGAACAGTTTTCCAACACAACTCAAAAGTGTTATACCTCTATAATTGTTACAGTCCAATCTACTACCTTTTCCTTTGTATATTGGCAGAATAAGTCCAATCAACCATTCTTCTGGTATGGTCCCTGTATCAAGAACTTTATTGAAAAGTTTACAATAACTTGTTTTGAGAACTGGGATGCTTTGTTTTATATATTCATTTCGTATTCTATCTATCCCACAAGCCTTTCCATTCTTAAGTTGCTGTACAGCTTTTTCAACGTCTTCGTCACTTATTGGTGCATTTAGAAATTCAAGATCATATTGCAAGTCACAGTCAATATCACTTTCATTCTCAACACTATCTGGTTGTACATTCAATGATTTAAAATGTAAGAAAAGATCATCCATACTAACAGGGCATTCATTTCTCTTTTTGATTTTAATGTTTTCCCAATATTCTCTTGGTCTATTAGCTTTTAGATTACGAATCTTCTTATGCCAGTGTTTTGTGTAAACTCTATACGATTTTCTGAGAACTTTTTTGTATTCTTTACTGCTAATTTCAACCTCTCTACGGTTGGGACTAGAATCATTTAATTTAGTTCTATGTTTGGCTGTAAAATACTTTTTTCTATGTTCCCTGCATGTGGCATCAAACCACGGCTTATTTTCATGGCTTTTGTCTGACCTTTGCTTTGTACCTTTTGATACATTTTTTACTTCTCCTAGAGTGTCTTTAGCTGTTTCTAACAGAATTTGTGATAACAATGTATAGGCATCGGCAACAGAAGCGTTTTCATTGTCAAGTGTATTGTTTAATTCCTCTATGTTTTTAGTAAGCAAGTTTTCTTTAAACATCTCACCTTTACATGGGTCCCACTGCTTAATGTTTGTATCAAACAAAGGTCTTCCTGTTTCTGGACATCTTACACTTCTATTATTTTCATTGGAGTTTGAACTTTGATTGTTTGATCTTCTCCACGAAATGCTGAGAGATACAAGAATTGGACTGTGAACATCTGAAAGCATGGCGTCAAAGGGATCAACACTAAAGTCAGCAATATGTGTGAACAAATATGGTGAACCCAACATATAATCAATCACAGCACATCCACTACTAGTGCATCGACCAATACCTGCGTCTCTGCCAACTCTCCCATTGAATATAAACAGATTCTGTGATTTGCAAAAATCAGTTAGTCGATAACCATAGTTATTAGGTCGACGTACATCCTGTGAACATCTCTCAATAGGGATATCAAAATCTTCAATACACGAGTGAAAACCATCAGCAATAATGTCATTGATATTTGTATCAAGCTTCAGAAAATCAGGCAAACATTTAGTATAAGCATTAAAATCTCCCATAAGAAGTACATGGCAGTTAGAATCATAACGTGTAAGACTAGATTCCAAATCATCAAAACAGTTCACTGAACCATAAGCAGTTCCCTCTGGGGGAATATAAACTGAACCGACGAGCAGATCTTTATCATAACCTGTCAACAGTTTGTTGATTTTCAACCACAAAACACAGTCACTATCACCACTGGCTTCAAGTTCCAATACCTGAATAAAATCTTCATATATTTTTTTATAGGCAATGGCTATGCCACCGGATCTTTGATATGAAAGGTATTTTCGACTAAACAAAGCAATAGAGTAACCAAGATCACTAAAGCAGTCCACTAAATAGTCAGAGTCTTGTGCATCAGTTCTACTTTCGGTGAATGTTGTCACGGTCGCTAAGCCGGACGGCCCTACCACCCCTACCCACGCCTATCACACCCTAGGTCAGACAACACAGCACACTAACACAGTTTTACAATCACGCACGCTTCTTTATTTCACACACACTCCATGGCGCCACCACTCCCGCACATCCACAACTGCACACAAGTATCCCAATTCCCGCTGACTCACCCTACTCTACTATAAAGACCTGGAAGACCCTAACCTAACCTAAAACACCAGTTGCGGTATATCACTGTGACCTGGGGACACAGCGATAGCCCGCACACGTGGTGACTAACTACTAGGGACAAGGATTTACCAAAGGGACTCTAATCTCTTAACGACCGCTACCACCCACACCTCTCCCCAGGACTCACCCTTCTCTTTTAACCCGGGACCACTACCAAACTGGTCGCTGCGTCCCTAAGGGAGGCAACGACAAGTACCCTACACTGTGCCGGCCACTACGTCCTAAAAGGAGGCAGTAGCTAACACCCCTAACCCTACTACCTAACGCTACACCCCTTCTATCACAAACATGGGACAACCCATCCCGGCCCGGAAAGCTCCAGTCCTCGGCGCTGTACGTGGCCCCTCACAGGCTGACACCTCCCCGGAAGACTCTGCACCCCGGCGCTGTCCGTGGCTCCTCCGCGGGCCGACACCCTCCCCGAAGACTCTGCACCCCGGCGCTGACCGTGGCCTCCCGCAGTCTGACTCCTCCCCGCGATGGGCACGACACCCAACGCACACACACCAGACGCCCTCTCGACGGGTCCGGGGCTCGTAGGACGCCTCCTCCTCTGAAGGCCCCGTCGGACACTGAGGGTGAAAAAAGGCCTGGTGCAGCGCCCTCTCACAGGACGCCTAAACCGGGACGAGGAACCAGCGCCGGAGAACTCCCGGAAGAGCACCGGTAGCCGGAGGAGAGCTGCCCCACAGAAGGCAGACGGCCTGGGTGGTCTCCCTCTCCCGGGAAAACAGGCACTGGAAAGCGCCGCTCACCTGCCCGCACGCGGTAGACTGCGGTGATCTGGCCCCAGCCTCAGGACGGAGCAGGATACCTGCTGACACAACTGGACAGACAGACGTTCAACCACACCAGTTCTGCAACTGGCTGAAGTGGCTGCCAACAAGGACGACACCGACTCAGCACAGGCCAAGGGCACCCAAACCCGACGAGGACCTGGCCCTAACTATGACTTGAAGTCACTCTTCAAAAACTAACGGCGCTGCCGCCGCACCTACAAGGCGTACGTCCACTCCGACGAACACCAGGGACCGAAGTGAAGCTACCCCAACGCATTCTGCCCTGGTCGGAATCAAGCGAACTCTACTCACCACACAAAACAACGATTGGTCAGAGCAGTGTATCCCTCCGCAGAGCTGACACACCTGACCAACGGACTAGTTGTTGCTCGTGCAACAACACGACAATTTACCACAACTACTCACAAACTTGACAACACAACAGCCGATATCCTGCCCCGCCTTCTCTGGTATAGAACCAAAGTAATAAAAGGGTAACAATCGGGAACGAAACCAACTTCCTCCTACCACTCCCTCAATACATGAAGACTGGAAGGCAAAAATACTGTATGTCCTACTTCCCCAGCCTCCTACCTAGCCTAATTTTTCTACCTAACCCTGAGGAACTTAACCTAACTCTAGCTAACTAAACCCCAACCTCACATACGCGCGAGCGCACACACACACACACACACACACACACACACACACACACACACGCATACGCGCACACGCTCTCTATCATAAACCCTCACTACTCTTAAACACATGGACATACTAGTTTAGTACCCGCCGATCGGTGACACACCCCCCTGCCTAAGTTTTAACTACAGGTTAAAACCAACAACAACTTTTCACTCGATCGGCGTTTTGGCCACACCCTACCTATAACAATCCAATTCTCTATCACTCATTCTGTCCTACTGTTACTTTTGATGCACTCCAAAACTTCCATCCCAACAACATCAACCTTTAAATACATCAACAACCACAGGTTACATTAATCAACCTGGACTAACTCTGCCTCACACGACCTTAACGCAGGCACTTATGGGCAGCCGTTACACTACGCACTACATATCAATTTCATAACCGAGGCTGCTCTGGCTATGCACGACCGCTGTGCGACACGTGCTACAAACACCACACCCTCAGTAACACTTGCTACGTCATTCTCTTCCCATGACACATGCATAGCTTCAATAATGACAACCTCCCACGACACAGGTTAATGGAACTTACAGGCGCTCTCTCTCTCTCTCTCTCTCTCTCTCTCTCTCTCTCTCTCTCTCTCTCTCTCTCTTCCTCTACGGCAAGCGACTCAAGAAGTCTGCCGCCACATTGTCCTTTCCAGACACTGCCTGCACCGTAAACTGGTATGGCTGCAGCTGCAGTGCCCACCTTGTGATTCTCCCACTAACAGACTTCATCTTTTCTAAGTATTGGAGTGGGGAATGATCTGTCTGGACAATAAAGGGAGTCCCATACAAATACACCTGGAACTTTTGTATTCCCCACACCACTGCCAGACACTCCTTCTCTACTATAGGGTAATTCTGCTCTGCAGGGCTTAATTTTCTACTGGCACATGCTACAGGGCGCATCTCTTCAGGGTACTGCTGACACAGTATAGCTCCCACTCCCATTTCTGATGCATCAGTCTGGAGCACAAATGTCAACCCGGGCACCGGCAGGTTACAGACGGGAGGTTGGCAGAAATGCTGCTTCAAAGCTTGGAACGCACGTTCGCACTCGTCGTCCCATTTCACCTGCCTGGTTGTTCCCTTAGTGAGATCAGTAAGGGGCTTGGCAATGTCAGCAAACCGGGGCACAAATTTCCTGTAGTACCCCACTAGTCCCAGGAATCCCCGCACTTGTCGTTTGGTCTCAGGCCTAGGCGCATCCAAAATACGGATCATTTTATTCTGCTCAGGCCATATCTTCCCTGCACCTATCCTGTGCCCCAAGTAGGTGATTTCCGTTCCTCCCAGCTCACACTTTGAAGGTCGGGCTGACAAAGAGCATTCCTTCAGTCTCTGGAACACACGCCTGAGAACCTCAATATGGCTGTCCTGATCAATTGTGGCCACCAGGATGTCATCAATGAAATTATCGACATCTGGGCTCCCAAGTGGCTGCAATAGCTTTCTCATCATGCGCGTGAACACTGCCCCTGAAGTACACAGTCCAAATGGCATAACCTTCCACTGGAATTGTCCTTCCGGTGTAGCAAAAGCAGTCTTCGCGCGGTCCTCTCTACTCATCGGGATCTGCCAATACCCCTTAGCGAGGTCGATCTTACTGAACACCTTCTTCTCTCCAAGCTTGGCGAACAGGTACTCGATATCCGGCATGGGTTCAGCATCGAACTGTACGATGTGATTCAACCTCCTGAAGTCCACACAAAACCTGATCTTCCCATCCTT
>CM065716.1:85456829-85462580 GCA_033310375.1 Conus canariensis | reverse complement strand
TAGTTCAGCTGGGACGCAGATCTGACTCGCTACGTCCTTGGGACCCTCAAACCGCCGGACCAGTACACCAGACTTCCGAGCGTACTCGACTCGTCCAAACTTGGTGTGGAAGTGCGTCCCTGCTTCACACGCACTCCGAGCCTTCCTCAGGGTTTCATCCTGGTCCTGCATCTGAATTAACTGCTGGGTAGAGGTGTTCAGAATGCATTCCTCGACGGGCAGTGGTACGGGTTCTTGCTGCTCCCTGGCTCTCTGCGCGCGTGTCTGCACTGCCCCTACCAATGCTGGGTCTGCGTATACAGGCACACGTGTCCATCCGGGATCTCCTACTCTCTTTGCGAAGTTTCCGATCAGGACTTCCTGCACAGGGCTATTCATGACCAAAACCTCCAGCTTCCCCGCGATGAATGGTGACTTCAACTCTACTACCGCCACAGGTAACACAGACCTACATCTGGATTCAGCCAACACTACTGGGACTGTCTCTCCTGTGTACGCATCTGCTGGTACTAACCACTTGGCCACTACGGTGTGTCCGGCACCAGTGTCCCGTAATCCATTGGCCGGAGACCCGTTAACTTCTACAATGCACGCAGGCTCGTACCGCTGCTCAGCGCATGGGCGACACAACGTAGGGACTACACGAGCTTGGGGCTGGTCACAGCAATGAACAGCGCCAACAGAATGGGGCTCAGGGCATTTCCTAGCGATGTGGCCTGGCTTCTTGCAGTTGAAACAAACTATGGTCGATCTAGGCCCTTCTGATCTCCTGTTCAGCTGCTGTAGTGCTCTGTCACTTTGTTGGGACCTCCCTGCGGGCTGGCTCCCTACTGTTTCACGTGTATTACCCAGGTTGGGTTGGTTAACTGTTCGGTCTTGTCTCGCCTTCCTCCCCAGTCTTTTGGCCTCTGCCAAAACAGTAGCTTCTGTTGCAAGTTGTTCAACAGTTTTCGGGCATGTCTTCCGGACCTCGATCGTGAACTCTGGAGACAATAGCTGATAAAACTGTTCTTGGAACAGCAGATCCTTTACGTCCTCTGCCACACTCTCATCCTTGCCCGCTGCCGCACACCAGAGGGAAAACCACCGCTTCATCCTTCCCAGCATCTGGCCAAAAGTCTCAGCAGCGTCCTTCTTGATGCTCCTGAACTTTTCTCGGTAGGCCTCAGCATCTAGCCTAAAGTGGCTTAACAGGGCGCTCTTTATCTGATCATAGTCGCCTAACTCATCCGCACTTAACCGCATCACCGCTTCTCTAGCCTTTCCTCTCAGCAGAGACATCAGACGTGTGGGCCATGAGGTCTTGCTTCACTTGCACATCTGGGCTACACGCTCAAATTGGGCGATGAAAGCGTCCACGTCGTCGTTCTCTCCTAACGGCTCAAGGTGGACATGCTTCGTTTCTTCCACCTCGATCAAGCGTTTCCTATGCGCTGCTTCATCTAAGGCCTGTCTCTCTTGTATGATTAGCTCTCGCTCTCTTGCCTCTAACTCGGCTTCATCCCTTCGTTTCTTAAGATCTAATTCGGCTTGCCGTGTCTGAGCTTCTATTTCTCTTATCGCCCTTTCTTCCTCCATCTTCTTCCTCTGCAGTTCCAATTCCATCTGTCTCGCTGCTTTCTCATCTTCGATCTTCTTCTGCTTCATCTCTAGTTCCCTTTGCTTAGCAGCTTTCTCCTCTTCATCCTTCTGCTTTAACCTTTCCTTCTCCTCTTCGATCTTCTTCTGCTTCATCTCTAGCTCCCTCTGTCTATCAGCTTTCTCCTCTTCTATCTTCCTCTGCTGCATCTCTAGCTCCCTCTGCCTAGCAGCCTTCTTCTCTTCAATCTGCGTCCGCTGCATTTCTAGCTCCCTCTCATCCTTCATCTTCTGCCTCACTTTCTCCTCCATCCGGAGCTCCAATTCTGCTTCTCTCGCCGTCTTCTCACCCTCATTACGAACTGAGTCTGTGACGAACTTGGCGAGGTCTCCCCCAGCTAAACCCATCGCCGCTCCCAACTTGGCAAACTTTGCATAAGCCCCCGTCCCCTGTTCTTGATCCACCCCCGCATCCTGGTCACTAACCTTAGGTTTGGTATCCGCCGTAGGGGCCTGTGGATCCATGACACTATCGGGGTCGTACTGCGGATGGGCTCGGGTGTGTTTAGACATAGGGTACCCCTACCACCACAGAACTAGCAACGGACAGTGCGATCTGAGCGCAACTGGAGGTTCCTGACTACGCACTAGCCCCGGAAGCAACTCAGCACAAGTACACAATACTCTCAATGTGTCACGCACCAAGCATAACTCCACCCACACTTGTGTACCTCATACATATACCCACATGGGCTCCAACCCATACAATACTACCAACGCACTGTCTGGTCACTGACTGAACCACGTGACACCGTGTGTCCACCGTCCACTGTGCATGCGCACCAGTTACCCACAGTCACAGGCCTCACTGTCTCTGGCAGGCCGCACCCACACGATCACAGTGCACTTGCACCCCACAAGTCCATATGCACTCCCAGCACACCTTAGTGTCACAACCCTGCGCACCCTCGTGCTTCCCACACACAGTCACCTGGGCTTACTCTGCCCTTAATCCCCACAGGATATCCGAGCACACAGCGTGCACAGTCACGGGCTGGGTACCACTCTACCTACTCACTGGGGTATACCACATGTAAGGGACACAAAAGACACCTGGTACCCTCCGGCACCTCACCTACACTGTACGGTGTAATCACTCACACTTCCAACAACCACTCAATGTTTATTGACCATTCATACCTCACTCACTCGGTAGCGCCAACCCAATCACACCAACACAAGTGCCCTGCCCAATGCCAATGGAAACCTGCCTGACGTGAACAGGGACACTACGTACCACCTCCCAGGGTACTGGTACGCTCCCACCAACCACCCACTTACATTTCACACAACGTACACACCGGACACAACACCCCCTACCTCCCTTCTAGCTACCTATCACCTACCCAGAACCACCTAAGTACCCCGCATCTCCACCAAAGTGTCACGGTCGCTAAGCCGGACGGCCCTACCACCCCTACCCACGCCTATCACACCCTAGGTCAGACAACACAGCACACTAACACAGTTTTACAATCACGCACGCTTCTTTATTTCACACACACTCCATGGCGCCACCACTCCCGCACATCCACAACTGCACACAAGTATCCCAATTCCCGCTGACTCACCCTACTCTACTATAAAGACCTGGAAGACCCTAACCTAACCTAAAACACCAGTTGCGGTATATCACTGTGACCTGGGGACACAGCGATAGCCCGCACACGTGGTGACTAACTACTAGGGACAAGGATTTACCAAAGGGACTCTAATCTCTTAACGACTGCTACCACCCACACCTCTCCCCAGGACTCACCCTTCTCTTTTAACCCGGGACCACTACCAAACTGGTCGCTGCGTCCCTAAGGGAGGCAACGACAAGTACCCTACACTGTGCCAGCCACTACGTCCTAAAAGGAGGCAGTAGCTAACACCCCTAACCCTACTACCTAACGCTACACCCCTTCTATCACAAACATGGGACAACCCATCCCGGCCCGGAAAGCTCCAGTCCTCGGCGCTGTACGTGGCCCCTCACAGGCTGACACCTCCCCGGAAGACTCTGCACCCCGGCGCTGTCCGTGGCTCCTCCGCGGGCCGACACCCTCCCCGAAGACTCTGCACCCCGGCGCTGACCGTGGCCTCCCGCAGTCTGACTCCTCCCCGCGATGGGCACGACACCCAACGCACACACACCAGACGCCCTCTCGACGGGTCCGGGGCTCGTAGGACGCCTCCTCCTCTGAAGGCCCCGTCGGACACTGAGGGTGAAAAAAGGCCTGGTGCAGCGCCCTCTCACAGGACGCCTAAACCGGGACGAGGAACCAGCGCCGGAGAACTCCCGGAAGAGCACCGGTAGCCGGAGGAGGGCTGCCCCACAGAAGGCAGACGGCCTGGGTGGTCTCCCTCTCCCGGGAAAACAGGCACTGGAAAGCGCCACTCACCTGCCCGCACGCGGTAGACTGCGGTGATCTGGCCCCAGCCTCAGGACGGAGCAGGATACCTGCTGACACAACTGGACAGACAGACGTTCAACCACACCAGTTCTGCAACTGGCTGAAGTGGCTGCCAACAAGGACGACACCGACTCAGCACAGGCCAAGGGCACCCAAACCCGACGAGGACCTGGCCCTAACTATGACTTGAAGTCACTCTTCAAAAACTAACGGCGCTGCCGCCGCACCTACAAGGCGTACGTCCACTCCGACGAACACCAGGGACCGAAGTGAAGCTACCCCAACGCATTCTGCCCTGGTCGGAATCAAGCGAACTCTACTCACCACACAAAACAACGATTGGTCAGAGCAGTGTATCCCTCCGCAGAGCTGACACACCTGACCAACGGACTAGTTGTTGCTCGTGCAACAACACGACAATTTACCACAACTACTCACAAACTTGACAACACAACAGCCGATATCCTGCCCCGCCTTCTCTGGTATAGAACCAAAGTAATAAAAGGGTAACAATCGGGAACGAAACCAACTTCCTCCTACCACTCCCTCAATACATGAAGACTGGAAGGCAAAAATACTGTATGTCCTACTTCCCCAGCCTCCTACCTAGCCTAATTTTTCTACCTAACCCTGAGGAACTTAACCTAACTCTAGCTAACTAAACCCCAACCTCACATACGCGCGAGCGCACACACACACACACACACACACACACACACACACACACACGCATACGCGCACACGCTCTCTATCATAAACCCTCACTACTCTTAAACACATGGACATACTAGTTTAGTACCCGCCGATCGGTGACAAATGTTAATATGTCAAACTGGGAAATATAGTTCGTAAATTCTTTAAACTGCAAGCGACTTCTTAGTCCACAAACATTGAGGGACAGGAAAGATAAACTACATTTAGAACTAGAAAAACTTGAAGAACAATTCAAACTAGAAACACTGTCAAGGCTTGAATACTGATGTACATCACCACGTCCTCCAGCAGATCCCTATGGCTCACAGACAAGGAGGTGCTGCAGCCCAAGGAACTGGAAGTCCACATCGACGCCCAACTTGAAGAGGTCGTCAGGGCTGTCCACCATTACAACTTGCGCCCTCTCCTGACCAGGGATCTTCTTCAGCTCACACCGAAGTCTGCCATCAGGAGTCGTTGAAACCTTGTCCACTTTGCCCGACTTCTTCACCAGTTGAAGAAGCCTGCTACGAAGGACAGTCAGGTCGTCGTTCAGATAGACCCTCTTGTACTGTTCTTTCTTATGCAGCTCCTTCTTCTTCCTCATGACGTCACCTTTCACACGTCTAGAAAGAAACTTCACAAGCACAGGCCTACACTTGCCGCTAATCTTCCTGCCGTTCCTATGAACAACAGAAATGTCCGACGCCTTCACTTCACATCCTGCCTCTTGGAACAGCGTCGCTACCTTTTGATCAAGGTTCTCCTCTTCTTCTTCAGGCAGATTGATGATCCGCACTGTTTCCCGCCTGGTGTACTGTTCCTGGCGATCCAGGGAGTAGTGCAGCTGCAGGTTTGATTTCTGCACTTGTTGCAGAATTTCCGTGTTTTTCTTGAAGACAGTGTCCATCACTCCAGTGATCACCCTCTCCAACCCCTTCACAAACAAACTTTCCATTTGTTTGGCAATCACTGGAACTAGGATTTCGGCGACGCGCATCGCAATAACGTCATTATCAAC
>CM065716.1:85436829-85451829 GCA_033310375.1 Conus canariensis | reverse complement strand
GACTCGGGCTGCATGATTTTGGATTCGCTGTAATCTTTCTATCAGGTATTTTGGAAGGCCGGCCAAAAGTGAGTTGCAGTAATCCATTCTAGATAAGACAAATGCACAAATGAGAGTTTTTGTAGCATCTGTAGAGAGAAGGTGACGTACAGAGCTGATTCTTCTTAGTTCTAAATAGGCAATCTTGCAAATATTTGAAACCTGTTTCTCAAAGGAGAGGGATTGGTCAAGTATGACCCCTAGACTGCGGACAGAGGTGGAGACAGAGACAGCACAGTCATTGATAGTGACAGTTGAAGGCAGAGAAGGATGGTTAGGCTGTTTTGTCACGAACATGAGTTCCGTCTTGTCGTCGTTTAGTTGTAGTTTGTTGGTTGTCATCCAGTCCTTCAGGTCTGCAATGCAGCCCCGCATCCGAGAAATCAGTGAGTCAGTTTCAGCAATGGGAGCCGACTGATGAAGCTGAGTATCGTCAGCAAAGCTCTCATGCGACATGGCGTGACCACTGATGACGTCAGACACAGGACTAGCATACAGCACAAAAAGGACTGGCCCAAGTACAGAACCCTGAGGCACACCGTACCTAAGAGGAGAACTGTCTGAGTATCTTCCCTGTACACACACTGTCTGAGTCCGTCCAGTCAAGTAAGAGATAATCCAGTCGAGAGCTGTGTCTTTGAATCCAAAGGAAGTTTGAAGCCGTGAGAACAAAATATTATGATCGATCGTGTCAAATGCTGCAGAGAGGTCTAACATCGCTAATAAGGAAACGTTCCCATCGTCAAGCCCGCAGAGGAGGTCATTGACTATACGGAGGAGTGCTGTCTCACAACTATGGCCTTGTCTGTAAGCAGATTGATGAGGATTCAAAAGGTGATTCTTTTCGAGATGTTCTAGAATTTGTTCCAAAACGATCTTCTCCAATAATTTTGATAGAAATGACAAATTTGATACAGGCCGATAATTCTTTAAAACATTTTTTATCTAATGAAGGTTTCTTGATCAATGGACGTACCACTGCGGACCGGAAGATTTCAGGAACGTGACCAGAGGACAAAGAGGTATTGATAACATGAGTAAGATGGGGTAGGACATCATCAATGCACTGAAAGAGCAAGTTAGTGGGAATGGCATCAAGTTCACATGATTTAGGGCTGCATCGCAAACAAAGTTTTTTGACATAGTCTTGACTAACAGGACTAAAACAAGCCAAAGGAGGTCCACAGTAAACTTTGTCATTCAGAGGATGTACAGGTGCAGTAGAATCTAGCTTTTCATGGATAGTGTCAATTTTTCCATTGAAAAACTCTAAGAATTTCTGAGGGAGCTCTTGAGTTTGGAAGATGGTGGGAAGGGGGAGTAGCTGACTTTGCCTAGGAGACTATTTGTGACATTAAATAGTTGCTTGGCCGTATTACAGGCCAATATCTTTGAAGAATAGAACAAAGTTTTTGCTTGATGAACAATGTCAGTAACATGATTTCTCGCAGTTTGATATATTTCCCTGTGTACAGTCAGTCCCGTGGCGCGCCATCGCCTCTCAGCCCCCCTCCTCTCCTCATTCCAACATATTTGTGTTCACACACACACACAGACACACACAGACACACACACACACACACACACACACACACACACACACACACACACACACACACACACACACACACACACACACACACTCGTATATATAAAGTAGACAGTCATTCGTGCATTGATGTGAATGCATACAAAGAGAGGACAAACGCACTTGCTGGCAGCATATATAGTACAATAGAAGCATAGCTGCACTATTAACAGATACAATTTTGAAACAGCAATATTCACCAGTGCGCAATCAAATTAGACAACTGCAGTAATCCAAACCAGTAGATCTCACAGGTGAATGACGTGATTAACAACCTCATGGTTAACATGAATAAAATTAAAGGAGAAAATAAGAATATTAAACAGGATTTTAAAAAAACAACAACAACAAAAACCATTGTCACTATTTTCAAAATTCTGACAACATACATCACAAATCAAACATAATCTCCCTCTAGTTGCAAAGCGAGAGGACTGCAGGCGGAAATCTAAACAAATCTTAAATAAATGTTAGCGAACCGCCCAGAGAACGTGGACAAACGAGTCACAAGACGAAACACAACTAGTTTCGACCTCTTAGGTCTTCATCAGGTGAGACATTAACGAATAAAACAATGAAAATTCACTTAGCTTTGATCGCTTCAGATCACTTGGTAGGGTTCCTTGCGCTGAACCCTACCAAGTGATCTGAAGCGATCAAAGCTAAGTGAATTTTCATTGTTTTATTCGTTAATGTCTCACCTGATGAAGACCTAAGAGGTCGAAACTAGTTGTGTTTCGTCTTGTGACTCGTTTGTCCACGTTCTCTGGGCGGTTCGCTAACATTTATTTAAGATAATCTCCCTCATCATCCAGTAGAAAAAGGCAAGAGATGCACGTAAGCAATAATGAGTGATAACAAGACAAGGTCAACACACCTGGGGGACAACATCTGTTACTATAGTATCCGTGTTATCATTTGTATAACATCCACGTCAGAGATGATGGTGCACATGCACCCCTAACAATGATGAAATAAGATTATCGCCACGAATATTCAGAGATATGACAATTGCTAAAGCAGAGAGGGGAGTCAGGGGACTGAGGAGAGGAAGGAGGGGCAGGGAGACAGAGAAAGAAAGAGATCAACCTCCTCCCCCATAACAAGATGCAAAGCATTGTTATAAATGTACTCTCAGTACAGTAGTACAAGAAAGAGAAAAAAATATATATATGTATATAAAACAGTCACTATAGCACTATAGCACTCCCCTTTGGTGGTAGAAATTTTGTATGCAAGAGGGAAAAAAAAAGTTGCTAATCCCGGAAATTAATTCGTGTCCTGCTTCACTATGCTGCCAAAGAGCTTACAGATTTGGTTACACTTAAATCTATAAACCGTTATTGCTTAAACTGTTTATCACAAAATTATCGTTTATAGCCGTTAGTGACGGCTATTCTGGTAAGATAAAACATCGGGCATCATCCGTGACCCATAATGTACATATCTACACATTTTTCAGAACGATCGGTCCAGCAGTTTTGTCTGCAGCGAGTGGAACACATTTTGACCACGGACGGACAGACAGACAGACACACAGACAGTTCTTCGTTCCCATTGTAAAGCACTCCCTGTTCTATAAGAACTGGGAGTACAAAAAGGGAGGTGTGTGTAGGTGGGTGGAGTGGGCGTGAAGATGAAAGAAAGACAGGGGGAGGAGAGGGAGGACAAAAGACAGGCGACAAAGGAAGGGGGAAAGGCAGGAGCATCCAAGTAGACAGTACACATTTTCAATGACAATACATAATGCAACAGTGAACAAAACAAAAAAAGAAAAGAAAAAGCACTTACGCACAGATCATACACAGAAACGTGAGTAAGTTACATCCATTTACAAGTTCATAAAACACACATCATCAGTTTCATCATTCCCCAGTACAGCAAGCACCTAATGATGGATGTGACACGAAAGCATACGTCCATCGCCTCTGTGTGTGTGTGTGGTGTGTGTGTGGTGTGTGTGTGTGTGTGTGTGTGTGTGGTGTGTGCGTGTGTGTGTGTGTGTGGTGTGTGTGTGTGTGTGTGTGTGTGTGTTTTGTGTGTGTGTGTGTGTTGTGTGTGTGTGAGAGAGAGAGAGAGAGAGAGAGAGAGAGAGAGAAGAAGAAGAAGAAGAAGAAGAAGAAGAAGAAGAAGAAGAAAATGTCGCGTTTCTATGTCAAATCCAGAAAAAATACAAACCTAACCTCTAACCTTCCTTTACTCATTCTTACAGATTTTTTTCTCAAGCCATATTTAGTACCAGTCATCCTGTGCCCATACATCTCCCCACCCCACCCCCACCCTCTATCCCCCATTCCTTCAAATTCAGGCCATTTCTTTAGCGAACATCTGATCTACATCAACATCAATGTCCAGTTTTAATGTCTTTCCATTTTTTGTTTAGTTTTGTCAGTATCTTGCCATTGGATGACCAGGCGGACATTGTAGCTGAGTGGGAACTGACCTTACGCAGAAGTCTGTCGTTCTTTTAATTATTCTGATTTTGTTGACCGCGGAAAAATAATGTCCGCTTTTCAAGCCAGTGCTGTCTGAAACATTCGGCTTGTTAAGTCCTTGGTGTTCATTGTTGTGTGTGTACGTGTGAGCGTGTGTGTGTGTGTGTGTGTGTGTGTGTGTGTGTGTGTGTGTGTGTGTGTGTGTGTGTGTGTATTGTATGTGCGTGTGTCTTTGTGTGCGTGAGACAGACAGACAGACAGACAGGTTCGACAGACAGAGTCGTGCTGGTGCTGATAATCAGTCATTTTTATTAAAATACTCGATGCACATCATCATTGTTATTATCATTATTAATAATATCATTATCATTGTTGTTGTTGCTATTATCACTATCATTATTATATTATTATTATTATTATTATTGTTATTAGTAATACATTATTTGTATTATCATCACCATCGTCATTATTTCATGGCTATAGTAGTAGTGATGTATTCTAATATATTTTGCTTCTTAGTGATCACAAGGGGGAGAGGTTATAATCGCAGCTAAGAGTGTATTATATAATAACTGAAGTCAACAACAAACACTGTCAAATTACACACACACACACACACACACACACACACACACACACACACACACACACACACACACACACACACACACACACACACACACACACGCACGCACACACACACAGAGTTATTCGCAAATTATCATATATCCACTGATGCACTTGAAAACAGATGCATTTTTAAACTGGAGTTATTCGCAAATCATCAATATATCCACTGAGGCACCTGAGGCACTTTAAAACCGATCCGTTATTTTTTTTTTTAAACCGGATGTGAACTGGGTGTTAGTTTTGGCATAAAGGACTTCCACTGCAATTGGATGGGGATGAAAACACTTCGTTAAGATGTTTTTTTTCCCTTTATGATGGGGTTAAACAATGCGAGCTGCATCACTTTGTACTTTCTGAAGTTTATCTGTCATATGTTCGTGATAACCCTCTAGATATCATAAACAAATTAGCCAGCTCTGCTCCTATAATATAATACGCATTCTCTTACGAAATCTGATATCCGAAAATCACAACAGCACCGTTCAGATCTCTCGTCGCTTATATTCTTAATTTTTTGAGAATATGTTGTGTTTTTCAAAGTATGCTAACAGTCAAAATTTTGAAGCTGAAACATAAACACACGAGCATCCTAACATCGGCCAAATAACTGATATCCTGAATTACACTCACCGTTCATGAGCATCGGAAGACAACACTGAAACTAAGTTCTGTTCACGTGATCCTCTTTCCAGGAAAAATACCTGTTGGGAGACCGGCAGCTGCGTCTAGGCCCCGTGTGTCTGTCTCTGTTCGTGTCTTACCAGTCTGCCATCTCTTTGATCGGGTTTCCGGCTGACGTGTACAACACTGGCACCATGTTCTTCTTCACGTACCTGGGCTTCTGCCTGTCTGTCATTGTCGCCTACTTCACCATGGCACCGCTCCTCTACCCTCTACGCCTCACCAGTGTCTACCACTACCTCCAGCTCAGGTTCAGGTCCTGCTTCGTTCAAACCCTCATCGTCATCATCAGCATGCTGCAGACGGTACATACGTCTTGCTGTATGTAGTCTACAGGTGATATAGACACGAACACGCTTATGAAGCAAATAATAACGTTTTCATAGTCTTGAATGCTGTTTGTCTCGCCTGAAGAAGACCAAAGAGTTCGAAACGCGTCGTGTTTGTCTTGTAATTTTTGTGTGTGTGTCTCTTTCATAAGTCGGAACGGTAATTGTTCTTTTAAATTTGGTTTAATTTCCGCCTGCAGTCACCTCACTTTGAAATCAAATATTCTATTGATTTACCAGTTTAATATCAGTCAGATAAACAAGGACACTTCCCGCGATACATTTCAGAGGAGACAATATACAGAGTTGTTCTGTGTCTTCTGTGTTAGCCTCTCAGTTAGGCGATTTGGTGTACTAAACAGCATTCGTCTGGACTTATGGGCGTGCTATTACTTCATCATGGGAGCAAGAGTGACCTTACCTGTAATTTGTCTGTGACCAATAGTATCAAATCCGGTCCATACTGAGGCAAAAAGTATTTCCTTTCAAAAAATTCATTGGAACAAAACATCTTGAGTTGTTTGTCTCCGCGACAGCTGAATTAGTTTGCCGTATACCTTTCACACATTGTGTGAAAATCCACCACTCTTTTACATTTTTGTTTCTTCGATATAAACCACAGTCTGCAAACCAGTCTCAATTAAACTGAGTTTTTCAACTGTGTCCTGCCAGATGTAGTGTGTGACAACACGTTATCACTGAATGTACTTCGTTAAACCTCAACTGTCGTGACAAGGACTGAATAGCAATATGACGTATCTGTCAAGGCAAATTACATTCCTGTATTTGTTTCCACGTTTATATCTAGTTTCCTATCCAGGTTATACCACATAAACTCTTTGAAAATGTACAGTGGGTTTGGTTTACATTTGATGTGTCCTCAGCTACATATACTTTAATCGTTCATTTTTGTACTCCCAATTCGTATAGAACAGGGAGTACTTTACAACGGGAACGAAGAAATGCTGTCTGTCTGTCTGTCTGTCTGTCTGTCCGTGGTCAAAATGTGTTCCACTCGCTCCAGACAAAACTGCTGGGCCGGTCTTTCTGAAAATTTGTAGGTACGTTTATTATGGTCACGGATGATGCCCGGTGCTTTATTTTACCAGAATAGCCGTTACTAACGGCTATAAATAATAGTTTAAAAATTAAGTCCGATAAGGGGAATAACCACAGCACTGTCGAGTTGTTTTTCGTTCCACTAACTGGAAATTGTCTCCCTTCTTTGTCACTGTTTATAAACTTACGTGTAACCAAGTTATGAAAGCTACTCGGTAGTAAAGTGGTTAGTATCCCTGCCTGTCACGCGGGAGACCGGCGTTCTATTTCCCGCCGGGAAAAGCAACATTTTTTTTTTCATACTGTACTGGGAGTACGTTTATATGCTTTGCATCTTGTTAAGGTTTGTCATGGAATCAAGAAAATAAAACGGTAGTTCTCTCAGTCACATAGGGAAGACTCGTCCCCCGAACGGAAACCGCAAATCGAGAAGGACACATCGTGTCCTGTTCAGAGAGAGAGAGAGAGAGAGAGAGAGAGAGAAATGACAATCACACTATAGGCTAGCATGTGTAGTAATACAGTATACTGTAAAACATGATGTTGTGCAGCTTCAAGCAAGCGCAAGGTAGATTCTGGGGTTCCAGCTCCCAGTTTCTCTGCACACAGACAACAAACCACGAAGTGAAGAATTTGTTTCAAAAAAAAAGAAAAAGAAAGAAAGAAAGAAAGAAAGAAAAGTAAAAGAGAGAAAAAAAAGAGTAAAATAGAAAAAAAAAGAAAAAAAAATTCTATTCCACTCATTCCGGCTGACAGAAGTGGCCAATGTAGAAAAAAGACGCAACACAATGATAATGAAATGTCGATTAAAAGAAAGAAGATGGGGACAGAGTTTAGAGGAAAACAAACAAACAAACAAAGAGGAGGAGAGGAGGTAGTGGTGTTTTGATATTCTCTTCTGTTCTCGCTTCAAAGCAAAATATTATTCATGTATTCTAGTGCCTGTCGATCTAAACTAAACGTCAGTGAATGAAGTGCCTTTTCTGAATTTCAAGTCATACACAAGACATTTGGAGAACTTGACAATATGATCATTCCTATGTATTAACTGCGATTTGATCATTTGGGAAATTTGACAATATGATCATTCCTATGCATTATTTGCGATTTGATCATTTGGGAAATTTGGAAATATGGTCATTCCTGTGTATTAACTGCGATTTGATCATTTGGGAAATTTGACAATATGACCATTCCTATGTATTATTTGCGATTTGATCATTTGGGAAATTTGGCAATATGATCATTCCTGTGTATTAACTGTGATTTGATCTTTTGGGAAATTTGACAATATGATCATTCTTCTGGATTAACTGCGATTTGATCATTTGGAGAACTTGACAATATGGTTGTTCCTGCGATCTGTGTTTGCCAAATCCTGATCCTTTCAACCTTGAAATATATCTGTATTTGAACAAATAACAAAATTGTCTTAATACCATGTAGTCGTGATCATGCTCCCATGATGAAATAATTACACATCCATAACCCCATAGGAATGCTGCTCACAACACCACATCGCCCCAGCAAAACTGCCAACAGACAGCATACGGAACGAACAAGGAGACACCCCTCCCCTAAAGAAGAATGTTCCAAGATTGCCCACATACCCTATACTGGACATATGTACACAGGAAGAATTGGAGAAATAAACAAACACAAATTAACATTTGTTCAAAACTGACGCACCTTTTGAAGTCGAATATCGTCAAACGCACGGACGAACGGTCACAATATATGGGTAAAAAAAAATAATTAAAAAAAATCAGTGTAGTCAGTTGTTTTTATGATTGAGTCATAACAATTTGATGTAAAGATGGCTAAGTTGTTTCCCTTTGTGTTAGATGTTGGTTTATTTCCCTTTGGTTATTTTTTTTTCTTTGTCTCGAGTGAACTCACTGGTGGGCTGAGAGCTGAACAACATGGCTCTGATTATAATGAGCTGTTATGAATGCTGCTCTCTTATGTGCACAGATTACCTACATGGCTGTCGCCTTGCTCTCCCCAGCTCTGGTCATGGAGGAAGGTGAGTCATATTCAGGGGAAACAACTATGCATTCGTTTGGTTAACGGACCAGCAAAAGGCAGCTGGCTTGATGGTGTTTGTTGTTGTTGTTGTTGTCATTTGTTTTTAGCTCATAAGACCTACCACTGGATTCCAATTACCCGCTAAAAAAACAACAACAACAAAAACAAAAAAAACAACGACGACGACAACATTAAAAAAAAGAAAAAGAACAAAAGTAAAAATAGAAAGAAAGAAAGAAAGAAAGAAAGAATGAAAGAAAGGAAATTGAATGAAAAAGTTGTGTCAAGCGCAAAGCAGATGGGCTTTCCTGAAGGGAAAACGTCAGAATTATAATTAGCCTAAAATTATGATCAGCCTTAAAACTAAAATATTGAAAGGTGTGAACATGATTTTGAAGAAACACACATGTGAGAACACACACACACACACACACACACACACACACACACACACACCACACACACACACACACACACACACTTGTGAGTAAACGAAAGCATTGTGTAATGTTCGTCTTTCTGCGATTGTCATTTCATTTTAATGGGATCATCTGGAATTAAGATCGACACGTACGACAACATAAATCAGATATCTGATAATTTCTCAATACACATACACAATTTTATTTATCTATTCATTTTATTTCTGCACATCTGTATTTATTTATCTATTTGTTCATTTTTGTAGGTATGCATGTATGTATGATGAATGAATGCATGCATGTATGTGTTTATTCATTTTTTTTTTATTCATCTCTCTATTCATTTTTCTATTTGTATCTGTGTCAATTGCAGTCATTGGAATTCCTCTGTGGATGTCAGTGCTGTTTGTTGGCGTCATAGGGACGATCTACACTGCTATTGTGAGTAGTTCTACCTTGACCTGTCAGCGATGTTACCCTGTCTGTCTGTCTGTCTGTCTCACTCGCTCATTCCGTCTCTGTCTGGTGTGTGTGTGTGTGTGTGTGTGTGTGTGTGTGTGTGGCTGACTCTATCTGTCCGTCTGCTCTTTTGTCTGTGCGGTGTGCATTTGTGCAAAATTGTTAGGCATTATGTGTGTGCGTGTATGTGTCTGGCCAGAGAGAGAGAGAGAGAGAGGAGAGAGAGAGAGAGAGAGAGAGATGGGCAGAAATTATGACAAATTTTCATACTTGCCTGTTCCATTATCTTGTTAATTTCATGTGACTTGCAAGTTCAAAGCGGTTCGTCTTGGACGGCCTTGTCTAAGAATCGTTTTCATATTTTCATATGTAAACAGGGACGGTCAGATTGCATGAAATATCTTAGAAACCTTTCAGTAATCAGGACACGCATCTCTAGAATGAAGACCATGTGCAATGACGTATGAGCCGTTGTAGGGTGTTTCATATTCTTTTCGTAGTTATATTCAATCATTTTGCTAACTTTGCACTTGACAGGTGTAAACAGTGTTTACGGGTATGCACAGCCTTTACACTTGATAGATAGAAATTTTACCAGCTTGAACGCCAGAATCCTAAGCTGAAAGCAGTGGGTTAAATCCCCGACAGAGTCTGTTGTGTCTAATACCGAGTTCTTCAGATCTATCAAGCCAACATATGCAGAACTGCTTGTGCTTAAACTGCTGGTGCTGGAACTGGCTTCGTCGTAATGCGCAGGTTAAAAAAAAAGAGCACTACAAGCACTTTAAAGACTCTATAAGCTATCTCAGCGTTCGGCTGGTTATGGAAACGTGAACATTACGAGCATGCAACGAGTGACGATTTGCCGAGTGACGTCCCTTGACGACTTAACGGAATGCCCCGGGCGTGCCTACGCCCTGTGTCTTTTTTTTTTTTTTTTTTTTTTTTTTTTTTTTTAGTATCGAGGACAATCTATTTCACACTAAACCACGCATTACCCCCACCACCATCCCCACCCCGCCCCTTTAATGTGTTCGAGGTCTTTCGTGTTAATAATTATGACACCGGAATGCGGTTAGGTTGAGTTTTTTTTGTTTGTTTGTTTGTTTTTTGTTCTCTCTTTCTTTCTTCTTTTTTTTATCTCTCTGTTTATATCTGTTCTCTAACCTCCATCATCCTATTTCCCACACTTTTTCCCTTTTTTTTCCTCTCCTGACTCACACTCACCATGCAATGTCTGTATGTTCCTCAACGGATGGCCATTTGCTTGTTATGAAGTTACTGTTTTGTCATTTCGGCTTCCGAGGGTGGTGCAGGACCGCTCCCGGCTGGTCAGTTGGGCAGTTCAGGACAGTCCTCTTCTTTTTCTTTCCCTTGACTACCGCCTTCATTATTTTGAAGATTCTGTAGACTATAGGGGGTTTGCACGAAGTTGAAGTTGCCTGAGATAGTGTTTACTGGGCCGGGGGGGGGGGGGGGGGTGATGGGGGTGATGGGGGGGGGGGGGACAGGGGGAGGGGTGTGGATCAGATTAGGGATTTGAAGCCCTCCAGGGTGGGGCTGAGGGCGACCTCAGCAGGAAGGCTGTTCCAGTCGGGTATGGTCCTGGGGAAGAAGGATTTCTGTCTATAGAGGGTCCTGCAGCTGGAAAGGTGGTATGTTGCTGGATGGGACGATCGGGTTCCTTTGGGTGCAGAAGGATTTTGAGAGGGTTTGTGGCATGTGTTGATAATGAGGCTTCCGTTATGAAATTTGTGAAAGTTCACTAGCCGCGCCTTTCTCCTTCGTTCTGTGAGGGGGGACCACTGAAGGGTTTCAAGCATGTCGTGTACACTGGAGGTTTTCCGGTGTTGATGGGTGACCCAGCGAGCAGCTCGGCGTTGGATCGCTTCCAGTTTCTTAATATCCTTCTCTATGTAGGGGTCCCACACAGAGCTGGCGTATTCAAGGGTTGGGCGGACTAGTGATAGGTAGGCTTGCTGCTTAATGCGCTGGGATCCTACTTTCAGGTTCCGTCTCAGTAGTCCAAGAGTCTTGTTGGCACAGTTGGAGACATTGGAGATGTGGGGGCTCCAACTGAGATCAGAAGTGATGGTGGCGCCGAGGTATTTGGACTTACTGACTAGGTCAAGGGTGTGGCCACGGAGAGTGTAGTTTAAGGGTAGGGGGTTTCTCTTCCGGATCACTCGCAGTGTCTAGCATTTGTCTGGATGGAAACTCATGAGCCATCTCTGCTCCCACTCTGCGAGTCGATCGAGATCCTTCTGGAGGGCTTGCTGGTCGCTGGTGGAGGAGATAGTTTTGTGGCACAGAGTGTCATCAGCAAAGAGACGAGCAGTGGAGGACAGTCCAGTCGTCATGTCATTGATGTATAGTAGGAATAGGCTAGGCCAAAGAACAGAACCTTGGGGAACTCCAGACTCCACAGGGACAGGACTGGAAGTAGCTCCATCCACCACTACTGACTGCTGTCTACCCAAGAGGAAATTCTTAATCCAAGTGTGTATTTTCCCTATACCAAGGGAATGGATCTTGTGGAGCAGGAGGAAGTGACAGACTTTGTCAAACGCCTTGGAAAAGTCCATAATCAGAGCGTCTGTCTGTTTTCCAGCCTCAAGGTTTATGGATAGCTCGTCTACAAGTCCAATGAGCTGGCTTTCACAGGAGCGCTGACGTCTGAAGCCGTGCTGTGCTTTGGTGATAACACCATTCTCCTCAGCGAAGTTCATGACGGTGCTCGTGATGATATGCTCCATTACTTTGCATGGAACACTGGTTAGAAAGATAGGACGGTAGTTTTCTGTGCGGTAGCGCTCACCTTTCTTGAAGACTGGGGTAACATTGGCAGTTCTCCAGTCCTTTGGTACTATGCCTCTGTTCAGGGAGCACTGGTAGAGGAGTGTGAAAGCAGAGGCTAATTCTACAGCAAGCTCTCGCAGTAATCTCGGGCTAATGCCGTCTGGACCAGGAGCTTTACTCGGATTCAGGTCCTTAAAGAGCTTGGGGACTCCTGCTACTGCTAATGAGGGTCCCACTGGCACATCCGCGTGTATCTTTTTCCTGTTAAGCGTTAGATACTGGTCACAAGGGTCCCATGATGACGACTTGTACAGCGCCAACACACTCTGTTGTTCATGTGTACGGCGAAGCATACCAGGCTAGTTTGGAATGAGAAGAGGCTATATGGACCAGTCTGAGGTCTGCGAACTGCAAGACGCAATCACTCCATACGATGCTAGAGTTCACCAGAAGAATAGAGACTCAACGCACAACACGACTGTCGTGTTTGCAGTGCCTTCTCTGCCCTGCAAACCCACCCAGCCGCACTGAAACAGGGAAAACTTGAAAATCTGGAATCGGCCTAGCTGGTCTACAGAAATTCACTCAATGCACAGTACTCCAGGGAACATCCTCACACTGCAACATTCATAGAAACAAGGAGGCCAACAAGCCGGAACAGAATAAGAACAAGCTGTCATAAGGGGAACAAAATATCGACTTGAGAAAAACCAACATCACTGTCAAGAAGAAACAGGATAAAATGACTTCAGCGGCATACCAGCAACAACAGCAAGGCTGCAATGAACTCTCCAGGGAAGATCAGATGATCGTCATAAACTATCCAGACTCTGACAGAACTTTTTAATCGAGTTCTACATTGCGTACTCTGATGTACTCTTCCACGACTTTCCCTAGAGATAACCTGTTTCCCTAGAGATAATGGAATGCTCTTTGCAATATTTTCCGATCCACCACAACCCACGATCCTGTGCTGTAGACACACTGCTGAGGTTAAAAAGATCTGATTGTAGCAGTTGATAAGTTCCTGCTGAATGCAGCACTCAGCGAAGCTGTTAGGGTTACTGCGCGAGCCAATGGTGATGTAAAATAAAGTCTGCCAGGTACTTAATGATATGAGTGGCGGTTCCAGGAAGAAATCTTATATCCCAGCCCCATTTCCTTTTTCGTGACAGGGAGGCATCAAGAGTGTGGTGTGGACAGATGTCTTCCAGACCCTCATCGTCTTCATCGGAATCGCTGCTGTACTTATCAAGGTATTCCACACGTTGTCACCATCAGTTAATGACTCTGTCAATAATTCAATCAATTAATCGGGCTGTTGATATGACTGTCAATAATTCAATCAATTAATCAGTCTGTTAATTAAAGCTAAATGGAGGCAAGGAAATGCAACAAATATCACAGTGTCTCGTTCTTAGTTTTCTCGTGTATTAATTCATCAACTGATTTTGCTGCCTTACCGCCATTTTGTGAAAATACATAATGTTCTGCTTTATCTTCCGGTTTTTTTTTCTGTGGGTGGAAAAGAC
This sequence comes from Conus canariensis, assembly GCA_033310375.1. NCBI lineage: Eukaryota > Metazoa > Mollusca > Gastropoda > Neogastropoda > Conidae > Conus > Conus canariensis. Next base: position 85,437,828 of record CM065716.1, on the reverse strand, counting down.
AAATTGCCACATTTTTGGGTCCTATAGGTTTCCACATATTCGGGCAATTGCACTTAATACTTGTATATTTCATAAGTTTTTGTGTGTGTTTGTCTCCTTGTATACAGCTCGCAGTTTAGGAGAATTTTTCACACAACTACAGTCCATCGATTCTTAAGGGTAGTTCCGCCCACCGTACAAGACCATGACGATGGTAAAAAGAAGTGAATATATCCACACCTAAAGGGAAAAAAATCAGAGAAAAGGTCTTGTCAGAACTGGCAGCATTTTCACATGCTCATTCAAATACAGATTGTCAGTTGTCCGACTTTCCGGCCTGAACGTTTGCCTGATACATCGAAAATTTGCTACGCCAAAACAACAGCGTTTTGTGTTCACTTCTTCAACTTTCCTAACTAGATATTGTCTTCTACATCTTCAAAAAATGACGTACCATGCAAGGAGAGATAACTTCCATCTCACTTTCTGGTCACCTGCGTTGGGACGCTAATCAAGAACGGCTAAGTCACTGATCTCTCCTTCCTTTTTGTTTGTTATTGTCAGTGTGAAGGTTATAAAGATCGAAAAGCGTTGCTTCTGTGTTGTCATCTGCTCGTGTCATTCGTTTGGTGGTCTTGTCACCAGACATAATTTTCTTTTGTTTAACAGAACCCACCACCGACTCCACCCCGCCATCCCCAAATTAAAAATCCACTTCCAGAAAGAAAACAAATGTAATGTCTGTGAGGATGTAAAAAATGATGATGATGATGATGAATAAAGCGCTTTAAAATCAACAAATAGATGAGCGGATGAAAATAAGTTTGAGAGGGTGTAGTTTATTGATGGTTTATTCGTCTAACCTTTCCTCGCTGTGTTTACCATCAGGGCATGATGCGAGTCGGTGGCTTGACTAAAGTGGTGGACATCGCTGCGGATGGCGGGAGGCTGATCTTTGACGAGTGAGCACAACATGTAATGTGTAGATACATTCCAGCTAGGATGGCGTGACACTGATCT
>CM065716.1:85421829-85434329 GCA_033310375.1 Conus canariensis | reverse complement strand
CGTGCTGTGCTGTGCCGTGTTGTGCTGTGCTGTGCTGTGACGTGCTGTGCTGTGCTGTGCTGTGCTGTGCCGTGCTGTACGCTGTGCTGTGTTGAACCTGTACGCTGTCCTGTGCTGTTCTGTACGGTGCTGTGTTGGGCTGTGCTGTGTTGTGTTGTGTTGTGCTTCTTCATGTTAGGATGGGTTGGCTTTTCAGTGTGGAATTGTACGGTAATGTGTCGGGGTATATTCTGCTGTACACTTGTCTCGTCACCGCAGATTGTGCTCACTAGGTACGCTGACGGCTGCGAACACAAGGAAGAATCAGGTTCTTTGATCGCGTTATGGTGCGCTGGGTTGAGTTACATTCAGCCGTGTTATGTGTAAGTGTGCGTATGTGATGGAAAAGAAATGTTTACTTGTTCTCCCATTTCTTTCTTCCTTTCTTTCTTTCTTTCTTTCTTCTTCTTCCTTCTCCTCCTCCTCCTCCTCCTCCTCCTCTTCTTCTTCTTCTTCTTCTTCTTCTTCTTCTTCTTCCTTCTTCTTCTCTTCTTCTTCTTCTTCTTCTTCTTTATGTAAACCATGTGCAGTTTTTGCCGCACAGGTAAACAGATATGGCAGAGCGTAGAAAGACTAGTCCGCACGCAGTGACGCCTCCCTGATGAAACTGAATAGGAACTGTTGTATTCTGTGGTGTTGTGTTCTGCTGTAAAACCTGTTCTGGCACCACAGTTGGTGACCTTTACCTTTGTGGCCGCACGTGCAACAAGAATCTGGTTTTCTGCTGTGCTGTGCTGTGCTGTGCTGTGCTGTTGTGTTGTGCTGTGCTGTGCTGTGCTGTGTTGTGCTCTGCTGCGTTGAACTGTATTCGGCTGTGCTGTGCTGTGTTGTGCTGTGCTGTGCTGTGCTGTGCTGTGCTTTGTTGAATTGTAGTACGCTTTGCCGTATTGTGCTGTGCTGTGTTGTGCTGCGTTGTTGTGTGCTGTGTTGTAGTGTGCTGTGTTGTGCTTTGTTGTGTTGTTTTTTTTAATTGTGTTGTGCTTTGTTGTGCTGTGTTGTGCTGTGCTGTGTTGTGTTATGTTCTGCGCAGTGCTGTGCTGTGCTGCATTGTGTGGTGCTGTGTTGTTCTGTGCTGTACTGTGTTATGCTGTGTCGCGATGTGCTGTGCTGTGCTATACTGGACTGGGTTGTGCTGCGCTGTGTTTTACTGAACTGCGCTCTACGTTGTGCTGTGCTGTGTTGTGCTGTGCTGTGCTGTGCTGTGTTGTGCTGTGATATGTTATGTTGTGCTGTGCTGTAATGTGCTGTGCTGTATTCTGCTGTGCTGTGTTGTGATGTGCTGTGCTGTGTTATGTTGTGCTGTGCTGTGCTGTGCTGTGCCGTGTTCTGCTGTGCTGTGCTGTGTTTCGCTGCGCTGTGTTGTGCTATACTTTGCTTGTGCTGTCCTGCATGGTGTCAAGCTGTGCTGTGCTGCGTTGTAACGTGCTCTGCTTAATTCTGTTGTGTTGCCTCATGTTGTATCATATTTTGCTACGTTGTGTGGTATTATTACACTACTATGCTGTGTCGTGCGAGACTGTGCTGAGCTTCGTAGTGTAGTGCTGTGTTGGGTTATGTTAGGGTGGGTTGGAATGGGTTAGGTTCGGTTGGGCTGGATTGTGCCATGCAATCTTTTTTCTTTTTTTTTTTGCGTTATTAAGTACGGCTGTAATCTTAATTTGTCACGAATGGCTGTGACCTGTACGTCTCTATTCTTAATACAAAAAAACTATTCTTCTATACAAACAAAAAAATAAAATGAAAAAAAGAAAGTTTCTCCACTGTGTAGGGTTGGACTGGGCCGCAGTGTCACATTGTGTTGTCTTACAGAGTGTTATGTCATGTTCTGGCGGACACATATTTACCGTCACCGTAGGGCGTGCAAGTATCGTTTTTGTGTTCCTGTACCAACAGGATCATGTTTTCTAGTCTGTTGTGTTGTGGTTCCAAGGCCTGACCATGTACCGTCGTGGTGAGTTGTATGTGTAGGTCAGGCGTGTGCCACAGTCTTGTCCATGAGACCTTCTCGCTAACTTTATATATTCATTGATTAATTTATCTATTTATTATTCATTTATTCCTTCATTTATTTATTTATTCATTTATTTATGTGCCTATTTTTCATTGATTGATTGATTGATTGATTCATTCATTCATTCGTTCATTCATTCATTCAATTTTCAATCTATCTATCTATCACTGCATGTACGCGACCTTTGACATTCGACATTCGACATCCGGTACCACCCTCCTGCAGGAGATGACGGGAAAGGTCTTAGCGATAATTTGTTGTTTTGTCCAGTTTTGTTCTCCTACTATCTTGTAATTGCCGGGGAAGAAGCCAGTGTCAACATTTGCCACGGAAATAAACATACAGACACACAGACACAGAAGCAGACACAGACAGACAGACAGACAGACAGACACACACACACACACACACACACACACACACACACACACACACCACACACACACACACACACACACACAAACAAACAAACACACACACAGGCGCGCGCGCACGCGCACACACACACACACACACACACACACACACACACACACACACACACACCACACAACACACACACACACCCTCTCTCTCTCTCTCGCACCACACACACACACACACACACACACACACACACACACACACACACACACACACACACACACACACTTGCGCACGCGCAGGCGCACGCTCACACACACACACACTCTCTCTCTTTGTCTCATTTTAGCAGAAGATGCATACACGTTCGGGCTTGAGAAAAACTCCAGTGATTCGGGACTGATTTCAGGTGTCGTCCTACTTTGTGCTGCACGTGCTGAGGGACTTGCCAGGAATGTCGGGACTGTACATGTCTGTGTTGTTCAGTGGAACGCTGAGGTAGTGTACTCTCTCTGTCTCTGTCTCTGTCTGTCTGTCTCTCTCTCTCTGTCTCTGTCTCTCTCTCTGTCTCTCTGCATATCTGTGAATGCACGTGCGTGCACGTGTGCGTGCGTGCGTGCGTGCGTGCGCGCGCGCGCGCGCGCGCGTGTGTGTGTGTGTGTTTGTGTGTGCGTGTAAATAGATGCATGCGTTCGTGTGTACGTTTTGAGATAGTCAGAGGGATAAGAGTAGATTGAAGGGGTGGGAGAGAGGTAGAGGTGGAGTGAAGACTGGAGTAACAGAGGAGCAAACTGAATGCATCTGTCAGCCTGACTGTCTGCAGGTCAAAACAGTTCTCGCCATACCTCGGAACCAACAAAGAAAATAGATAACATTGATGCAGTTGCAACATTCCATTAACGTACGTAACGTAAACAAGCTAAGAGTAGAGGGTTCCTCTCAATACACCTCTCACTCCCACTTCTTCCCCGCCTCAAAATTTCATAGCTTTCCAACTCTATGTCCAGAAGATTATGACATTCGTTAACTACAATATTATTACTGGCCTCCTGATGATGGCCACAGGATGCTCTTCAACACAGCGATCCAGTCAGTCAGTCAGTCATTCCCCTGACCGCTGGGGTCGTTGGGGGGACGTGATGAGGCAGCCGCCGTTTCTCTCCAGGCTCCTCTGTTTGTAGCTGTCGTGAGGAGATCTGGCATGGCCATTTTGGTCCAGTCCTTTATATTTTCGGACCAGCTCTTTCTCTGCCGTCCTCGTCTGCGCCCTCCTTCAACGGTACCTTGGAGGATGGTTTTGGAGAGGGTGTTGTGACGAATGACGTGGCCAAACCATGCCATCTTCCGTCGTTTGACGGTTGCCAGAAGTGGTTCGTGGGGCCCAACTAGGTTGGTGACCAGGTTCCGCACATAATCATTGGTCTTGCGTTCTTTGTAGGAGATGCGGCATGGAGGTCAGCACAGAGAAGTCAAAGGTCATGGTCAACACCACGACTAACAGCAGTGCCAACATAACCATGAATGGCGAGCCCCTGGAAGAAGTGACCAGCTTCCGGTACTTGGGACCAACCCTGTCGAAAGATGGCACCTGTACAGCAGAAATCCGAATCAGGATCAACTCTGCATCAGCAGCGATGGCCAGAGTGAACAGAGTGTGGAAGAACAACATCAAATTCCACACAAAATTCCGGCTCTACAAGTCACTAGTGGTCTCCATCCTGTTATATGGCTGCAAGACATGGACACTGATGGCCGAAACAGAAAGAAGAATCCAGGCGTTTGAGACCAGGTGCCTGAGGAAACTACTCCGCATCTCATACAAAGAACACAGCGATCCACGGAAACCTGAAATATTAGGTCACCGAAAGGTCTCCCATCTATTGAGATTCTGCGCTGCGGTTGAAGTGACCTAAACTTTGCAGCATTCCACCTTTGTGTCTTCTTGCTTGGAAACTTCGTGGAATTAATATTCTGGTTTTAACTTCCTGATAATGGTCTTAAGCTGTTTCACTGCACAGTCATCCGCAGAAAGCTGCCACTACTGCTACTACTACTAGATCACCGAGAGGACACTCACCTAGTGAGACCCTGCACTGCGGTTAAAGGGGTGCTCAGATCTGGGTTAACATTCTCAGGACACCGTTATCTCCACACCCACCCACACCCATCTCTCAGTCCTTAAAAAAGGAAACAAAACAACAGGAAAACGAAAAAAGAAAATCCATATTGTTGAGAATAATTGCGACAACAAGAACGTCACATCAAGTGTCACCTAATCTTGTTTTACTGATCACGTTACACCTGACTACGTTTCGTCTAGGCATATTTGACTTAATCTTCTTTCCCCAAAAACCGTTTGACCCAAACACGCTTTGTGTTTACATAATCACGTTTTCCCTACATATGTTTTACGTTATAATGTTTTACGTAAAACGTGAATTACGAAAACGTGTTTTACCTTAACACGTTATACCAAATCACGTGTCCTGCAGTTAGGTTCTGCATCTCTGCGTTTAGGTTATGCATTACTGCGTTTCACTTAGTCATTAATCTCGTTTTATTTTGTCACAGTTGACCTGAAGAATGCATCACAATTCACTTATCACGTGCTACTTAATCACGTTTTACTTAATCCTGTTTTACCTCATCAACGTTCATTTCATGAGGTTTATACCTCATTACTAAATACATGTTGCCCCATCAAGTGTGACCTTGTCACGTTTCATCTGAACACTAATCACGTTTTGGCCCAACATGCTCGGTCTAATCATTAATCACGTTCCCCCCTCGTCACGTTTTACCTAATCACGTTCGCATTCTGACTAACTGAAATGTTTTACTTCATCATGTTTTATTTCATGACGACTCACCCAACCACTGATCGTGTTTCACCTGGTGTTTTACCTAATCACCTATTACACTATGCTTTGTCACATTTTACCCCATCATGTTTTACCCAACACTGACATCGTTTCACCTCGTTGCGTTTTAACTGATCAAGTTAAAACGCAAAAGGGATTGCGATGGTTCCATTATGCAGCTAGTGAAGAGTTTTCATATTTGTAACATATTTCTTAGTTTCATGTTCCCAGTTTCTCCATCTTCAAACTCCCCCCCCCCACCCCCCACCCCCTCCTTAAGTCCAAATCTTTGCCAAGTCATTACTATGAAGACAGTACAGTTGTTGGCCTGCGCTTGTTTTTTCCCCCACTATTAGATTGTTCGTCTATGTATTTGTCTGACTTTATACAAGTTTAAAAGGCTGTGCCAGTCTTGAATAAAAGTTACTCTGTGTTAGGTTTTCTTATGGGAGCAAAAACTACCCCACTTGTTTACTGTTTATCGTTTACTGTTCCGTGCCTCATTTCATTTCCGATTTTATTTTGATTAAATTGAGGTTATTTGTATTTGTTTCTGTCCGTCTGTGTGTTTGTCTTTTGATCTCCCTTGCATCTTTGGGTGGATCCTCAAGCGTAGGCTCATAGATTTTCCCCTACATTTTATACTATTTGCATAATGTCTTTAGTTTTTCAGCAACTTTTTTCCTCCCCACACGTTCGTTTGGTTTCATTTACTACTCTTCGCTGGCTGCTTTGGGGTGCTATTGGATTCTTTTTTGCACACTTGGTGGTGAGAACACCACAGTATTGTGGACTGTGGTGTGTCTGTATTTGACGCCAGGAGCGCAGACACAACCATCCGTGTCTCCCTGATGAGTTCCGACCCAGCGGACGAAAGGCCTCGGAGCAGGCAATACAAATATATCTGCCTTCAAAAGGGATTGCGATGGTTCCCTTATGCAGCTAGTGAAGAGTTTTCATATTTGTAACATATTTTCTTAGTTTCATGTTCCCAGTTTCTCCATCTTCAAACTCCCCCCCCCCCCCCCCCCCCTTTTAAGTCCAAATCTTTGCCAAGTCATTACTATGAAAACAGTTTAGTTGTTGGCCTGCGCTTGTTCCCCCCCCCCCCCCCCCCCCCCCCCCCACTATTAGATTGTTCGTCTATGTATTTGTCTGACTTTATACAAGTTTAAAAGGCTGTGCCAGTCTTGAATAAAAGTTACTCTGTGTTGGGTTTTCTTATGGGAGCAAAAAATACCCCACTTGTTTATCGTTTACTGTTCCGTGCCTCATTCATTTCCGATTTTGATCAAGTTTTGCTTAATACTTCTGGATGACTTACTTGATATCTGAATCATGGAAGTGTTGATTGCATTCAACACACGGACTAACAGCAAGGAGAAGATGGAACTGCGGTCTAGTGGTTCCAGACTGAGTCCAGAGTAAACGCTGTATTGTTTTTCAGCACGTTGTCTTCAGGATTCAACGCTCTGGCAGCCAACACCGTGGAGGACGTGTTAGCCAGACCCTTGAAAGGAGTGAAAGACACCACGGTGACTGTGATAGCCAAGGTCACAGGTGTGTGTGTGTGTGTGTGTGTGTGTGTGTGTGTGATTCAAGATTAAATAGTTTAATGCCTTTGAAAACCGTAACAGGTTTTATGTGACACAAATAAATAGAGGAAAGATAAACGAAACCAAATAACGAAACACAAATATTCATGCTTGTTATTGTATCAAACTATCATTAAGTGATATCAAGTTGTCCTTGTCATGCATTTTACCTTATCGACACTTTTAAATAGCATACACATATTTTGAGATCTCGCTGATAAGTACGTCATTTGATATTAAGATAGATGGCAGGGCATTTTGTATATTGTATATGTCTCTGACGTGTTCTAAAATTTGCCTCCTTATATCGTTATATTTAGTACATTTATCTAAAAGATGAATTTCGTCTTCTACATCATTACATTCCAAACACAGTCTTCTTTCTCTTGGTGTCTTAGCATATCTACCTTTTTCTATTTAAGGTCGTGACAAGAAATCCTTAATTTACAAGATGCTTGTTTTTGATTGAAGCTTATGAAAGAGTTTGCTAAATATGGTTCCATTCTGTAATCTGTAGTAATATTGTTACAAAATTTTAGTTTTGATTCTGTGTCTGATTTTTTTTTCAAAATAATACATATTCATCTTTTAGTTCATTCTTGACCACATAACACAACTTGTGTGTGAGTGTGTGTGTGTGTGTGTGTGTGTGTGTGTGTGTGTGTGTGTGTGTGTGTGTGTGTGTGTGAGTGTGTGTGTGTGTGTGTGTGTGTTTGAGTGTGTGTTTGTGTGTGCATGTGTGTGTATGTGTGTATGTGTATGTGTGTATGCATGTCCGTGTGAATGTATGTGTTTGTTTATCTATTTATCTGTCGGTCTGTCTATGTATGTCTACGTAGAGAGAGAGAGAGAGAGAGAGAGAGAGAGAGAGAGAGAGAGAGAGAAAGAGAGAGAGAGGGGGGAGACAGACAGACAGACAAACAGACACAGAGACAGGCAGCAGAAAAAGACAGACAGACAGAGAAATAATTTAATTTCTATCAATTATTCGTTTATGCCTTTACCCTAAGAAATACTTCAATGACATTCACAAACTTAGTTTCAACAGTGTTGATCTCGCTCTTATTCAATTTGTGGGACAGTTGCCGATTTTGTGCATGGCAAGTAGCACCTGTGTGTTCACATGACAGTTTGGGGAAATTGTAAATGGGCACATGTGAAACTAGAACAACAAAGGCGTCCGTGTGCGTATGTCTGTCAGATCTGACATTTATTCCTCCTTCCCTTTGAATTGTGAAACTCAAAGAGTTTCTTTCGTTCTCCCTCATTTCAGATTCTCTTTCACAGTTTCAGTTTCCTTCAGGTTAGATCGTGCTTGTCGATCAAATGTTATTTGATATTGTTAATTGTTCTTGTCGATCAAATGTTATTTTATCCTGTTAACTTCGATGATGTTTTGCTGTATGTTTGATAGGACTTAGCCTTTACCACTTCTTAATGAGCACAGGAAAAGCAGAAAGAGAAGCAGCGAGTGAGTGAGCGAGAGAGAGAGAGAGAGAGAGAGAGAGAGAGAGAGAGAGAGAGAGAGAGAGAGAGAGAGAGAGAGAACTTGTAGCTCACAAAGATCCAGATTCTAAACATATATATCGATCTCTTTCAATGCATTGTTTCCAGTCTACATTATATTAGACTGAAGAGTGGCATTATTGATTGAAACATTTTACACACACGTGCATTTAAACATACAATGTATCTGCACACACATATACATACATACATACATACAGAGAGAGAGAGAGAGAGAGAGAGAGAGAGAGAGAGAGAGAGAGAGAGAGAGAGAGAGAGCCAGCCAGACAGCCAGACAGAGACAGAGAGAAACACAAAGAGAGAAAGAGTATTGATTTTTTTTTTTTTACAGTTGTGATTTGCGGATTTATCAGTATGGGTCTGGCTTATCTGATGAAGAACTTCTCAGGACCTGTTACACAGGTAAGAACCTTCTCATCTTGTCGAAAATTATGAACAGGTATCACTGACCTGTCAGGTCCTGTTCCTAAGGTATTTTATCTTTTTTTATGAAACATGATGAACGGATATCACTCATGTGATGAAGACTCAATTATCGATCCTGTTAGGCATTATTTGTCCACTTGCTTATTTGTTTTCGCGGAAGGTAATGCATCAGATTAATTTCTTTCAGAAACACTCAAACGCAGAGAGGATGCAACAAGTAACAATTGTTACCTGTTTTTTTTTTTGTCCAAACAATGTAACAAGTGTTATATTATTCGTCGAGACCGCTGTTTGCAAAATCTATTAATCCGTTTTTACTGGATATTATGAGATATAAAGATTTGTATCTTTCGTTGTTCATCGTTAATAAATTCTACCGTTTTTTGGTGTGCTTTAACTCTTCAGCAGGGTTAACACATTCAGTTATAGACTCTCCAACTTCATAATCAATAACGTACCTTGCATGATTCTTCCGGAGAAGATGTAACAGTATCACATGCTTTGTGAATAGTGTATAAAACAAAATGCAGCACTGTTAGAGTTTTTGGTGAAGACTGCTCTATTGTTGCATTTCGCGTCGTATCAGTACTGCATCCTGGTTCTCTTTCTCTCTCTCTCTATCTCTCTCTCTCTCTCTCTCTGTTTTTACAGCTGACGTCCAGCGTGATAGGGACCTTTGGGACCCCTGTACTGGGCGTGTTCTTCCTGGCTGCTGGTTTTCCCAGGTGTAACATATACGTGAGTAAATTTATAATCACGTCCTGTATTCTTACATGTGTGTGTGTGTGTGTGTGTGTGTGTGTGTGTGTGTGTGTGTTGCGAGTGTCTTTGTCGCTCTCTCTCTCTCTCTCTCTCTCTCTCTCTCTCTCTCTCTCTCTGCCTGCCTTCCATTTGTAAGACGTTCTACAATTTTTTTTGTAGTCGTCTGCATTCCATCAATCCCGAAAGGCAAGCAACATAGATATGGGGAGTTTGTGTTATACTCCCTGTTTGGCTAGTATACTTACCATGTCAGACCATAGCATTCAACGGCAAATCTTTAATAAATACGCTCCCGAGAGTGCCGGTAAAAGAGACAAATCTTTTAATAAATACGCTCCCACCAAGAGCCTCACACGGCAAAAATACTCAGGGTCTAGTGCAAGCCGGAACCAGCACAAAATGCGTGCTGAACCCGAGGCTCGGCAATATGGTGGGGGAACACGACCGGCGAGCGGTGCCGACGATCGCGAGTAACAAAGTCGCGGGAGTGCCGGTAAAAGAGACAAATCTTTTAATAAATACGCTCCCGAGAGTGCCGGTAAAAGAGACAAATCTTTTGATAAATACGCTCCCACCAAGAGCCTCACATTTGCAAGCCACAACTGAATCAAGTATAGAACAAAACACAGCAAAGTTAACACAAAGGCAAGTATAGGCGAGACAGAGCACAAGACTTATCTTGCTTTGACGGCAGGCCGAAGATGAATGACTTATAGGAAGTTGACACTGGCTTCTTCCGGGGCCGGAAGTGGGGTGACATCACGTGACTGTCTTATGACTGCATTGGCCACGGAAAAAATTCGGCCTGACAGAGCTGGCTAACTGCCGTTGAATGCTATGGTCTGACATGGTAAAGTATATGACGCCAAATATCACTTTGCTCAGTGTGTGTTCATTTGAAGGAAACTGATGAAGATGATTAGCTTGCTGTCTTGCTGTTGAGAATGCGGACCCAAAAGAGATCCTGTTTCTAGACATAGCTGAGCGATGTTGTTCTGCCGTTCCTTCACAGCAGTTCTGTTACTGGACCCCCGTTTAGCGCACAAAGTGTCGATATGTTATGAGATCTGCATCAGGTCAACCACCATATTCATCAATAAAAGAATCCAGCAATAAGAAGGGTACAGGACATAAAAAGAAACAGAACTGAAGGAAATAAGATAGGATTGGGGGAGGAGTGGGTTGGGGAGGGTGAGTGGTGGTGGTGGTGATGGTAGGAGGGGGAGGGGGGACTGGCGCACATATTCACCTTTGCATTCACGCTTTTGTAATACTCTCTCTCTCTCTCTCTCTCTCTCTCTCTCTCTCTCTCTCTCTCTCTCTCTCTCTCTCTCTGTGACCAATAGATACCCTATACATTTAATTTCAGTGGTCAAGTGTGTTCGTTACTGACTAAGAATAACACAAATGGAACAACACAGATTGCCTTACAAAGCCTACGCTATGCTTTTAGAGTTAGGTAACAGGGAAAAGAAAAACTGGACCTCTAATCTAAGACTAAAATTGTATGAATTCGGATTTGGTTTTGTGTGGGAAAACCAAAATGTTGGTGACGTAAATGGTTTTACTCGTGTGTTTCGGCAAAAATTGAATTATTGTAGTTGGCAGAGGTGGAACTCGCATGTTGAAGACAGCACCAGGAAACAGCCGCCGTGGCGAAGTGGTTAGCGTCGCGGTCTCCCGGCTGGGAAGTCGTGGTTTCGAATCCCATCAGAGTCATGTGGGTTTTTTCTGCCCCGACCGGCTCCTACCCAGAATTGAGTTTGCTGCGGACTCAGTTGGGAAGACTGGGACCACACAGTCGAGTTTCATCCACTTAATGGATGCGTTTCTGAGAGTATCGCTCAAATTCCCTGACCAACACTGCAGGTGCCTGTATCTCTCGGGCCTGGTTGACGCCGGGATATATTATGAAAGTAAGCGTAGAGTACAGCACTGTCATGTAGTCTCAGACCGAAATGGAAATCCGTAGCATCATCTTAATCATCCTCATTCTCATCGATCAGCATAAAAAAGTCTCACAGTCTGTGGCCCTTCATGCCCTGCTCTCATGGTGACCTCAGTTTCGATGTCCTCTCCACGTCTGTGGCCTTGGTTTGGTTCCGTCGGGGTCACCGGTATCGGCGAGTCCATGGGGGCTGTCTTTGGACGGACGTGGTGGCGCCCTCTGGAGGGAGAGCTCACTCACGCCGGCTCCGCGACTAAGCAATGATTGTCGTCAGTAGGAGGCTTAGTAGGTGGTGTCCTGCGTATGCTAGATCAGAACAGGCGCCACTGAACACCACCGAAGTGACTCGGCAGCAGTGCAGTGTCTCCGCCGGTGGGTTGCCTCTTGACGACTTGACATTGACTGCTCCCTGTGGATTGCCGGTGCCGGGGCTGCTGCGGGGCCGACCGGGCTGTGGCCGTGGACGGGGTGTCGGAATGAGCGTCGTGGGTGCACTGCCTCTGAGGTGGCGCAGAGGTTGGGACAGCAAAAAAAAAAAAAAAAAAAGCCAGCACCAGGTTTTCTATTTACAAACTGTTAAATCCTATGCATTGCATTCCTACCTATTTTTCAATGGTTATTCACAAACATTTGAGACATGCTGTGACAAAGTTTAGATTGAGTATTTCAGATATTTATGCACATTCTCAACGTTATAGAGTTGTAAGTGATCGTATGATTTTTTGTCCATTGTGTCATGAATCACCGGAAAATGTTCATTTTCTTCTTTCATGTCCAGAACTAAGTGATCTAAGACAACATTATATCCCTCCTAAATACTTTAGACATCTATCCCTGTTTAAATTAATCTTGTTAATGGCATCGACAAATGATAAAATAGTGAAACAGTTTGCTGTTTATTTGTACAGGGGTTTTAAACGGCGAAACTCAAAGTTAGCTTAAAGTTGTTTACATCATCTACTAGAAAC
>CM065716.1:85411829-85414329 GCA_033310375.1 Conus canariensis | reverse complement strand
GAACATCTGAAAGCATGGCGTCAAAGGGATCAACACTAAAGTCAGCAATATGTGTGAACAAATATGGTGAACCCAACATATAATCAATCACAGCACATCCACTACTAGTGCATCGACCAATACCTGCGTCTCTGCCAACTCTCCCATTGAATATAAACAGATTCTGTGATTTGCAAAAATCAGTTAGTCGATAACCATAGTTATTAGGTCGACGTACATCCTGTGAACATCTCTCAATAGGGATATCAAAATCTTCAATACACGAGTGAAAACCATCAGCAATAATGTCATTGATATTTGTATCAAGCTTCAGAAAATCAGGCAAACATTTAGTATAAGCATTAAAATCTCCCATAAGAAGTACATGGCAGTTAGAATCATAACGTGTAAGACTAGATTCCAAATCATCAAAACAGTTCACTGAACCATAAGCAGTTCCCTCTGGGGGAATATAAACTGAACCGACGAGCAGATCTTTATCATAACCTGTCAACAGTTTGTTGATTTTCAACCACAAAACACAGTCACTATCACCACTGGCTTCAAGTTCCAATACCTGAATAAAATCTTCATATATTTTTTTATAGGCAATGGCTATGCCACCGGATCTTTGATATGAAAGGTATTTTCGACTAAACAAAGCAATAGAGTAATCAAGATCACTAAAGCAGTCCACTAAATAGTCAGAGTCTTGTGCATCAGTTCTACTTTCGGTGAATGTTAATATGTCAAACTGGGAAATATAGTTCGTAAATTCTTTAAACTGCAAGCGACTTCTTAGTCCACAAACATTGAGGGACAGGAAAGATAAACTACATTTAGAACTAGAAAAACTTGAAGAACAATTCAAACTAGAAACACTGTCAAGGCTTGAATACTGATGTACATCACCACGTCCTCCAGCAGATCCCTATGGCTCACAGACAAGGAGGTGCTGCAGCCCAAGGAACTGGAAGTCCACATCGACGCCCAACTTGAAGAGGTCGTCAGGGCTGTCCACCATTACAACTTGCGCCCTCTCCTGACCAGGGATCTTCTTCAGCTCACACCGAAGTCTGCCATCAGGAGTCGTTGAAACCTTGTCCACTTTGCCCGACTTCTTCACCAGTTGAAGAAGCCTGCTACGAAGGACAGTCAGGTCGTCGTTCAGATAGACCCTCTTGTACTGTTCTTTCTTATGCAGCTCCTTCTTCTTCCTCATGACGTCGCCTTTCACACGTCTAGAAAGAAACTTCACAAGCACAGGCCTACACTTGCCGCTAATCTTCCTGCCGTTCCTATGAACAACAGAAATGTCCGACGCCTTCACTTCACATCCTGCCTCTTGGAACAGCGTCGCTACCTTTTGATCAAGGTTCTCCTCTTCTTCTTCAGGCAGATTGATGATCCGCACTGTTTCCCGCCTGGTGTACTGTTCCTGGCGATCCAGGGAGTAGTGCAGCTGCAGGTTTGATTTCTGCACTTGTTGCAGAATTTCCATGTTTTTTCTTGAAGACAGTGTCCATCACTCCAGTGATCACCCTCTCCAACCCCTTCACAAACAAACTTTCCATTTGTTTGGCAATCACTGGAACTAGGATTTCGGCGACGCGCATCGCAATAACGTCACTATCAACATTGACGTCATTCTGGTTCTGATTTTTTCCTTTCGGCGTTTTCTTGCTGCTGATCTTCTGCTGGCTGGGTTTCGTCGCATTCAGTCTGTGCAAAATGCTCTCCTGCACCTCGTCACACACTCCTGCTGTCGACTCCCTCACCAGCTTCTGCACTACACTGTCCAAACTAGATCTAGCAGCCTGCCACTGCACTGCAGAAGTAGAAGCCTCAGCCGACATTCTCGCACGGTTCGGTTCAAAACCAAAATATTAAAAAATAGAACACTCACTTGATCAAAAGTTTAAAAAGTGGCACAAACTGAAGTCCGGAATACTTAACTACTTAATGACTAAAGTTTCAAGTTTAAAGTAAAAGAAAAACTAACAGAAAAGAAGAAAAAACACAGAGCTCAAAATCTCAGCTGCCCATCAGAATGACCCGGAAGTGACACACACACACACACACACACAAGTACGGCTGTGGGATGGGATTTCCTTGTCTGAGTGGGAAAAAAATGTGGATGTTTGTGTGACTGACTGTAAGACTCGTAGTTATGGGAGCGGTTAGGCTTCTGTCCAGCTTAGCGGCTGTAACACGTGGAAAAAGCTGGGTGTGGTGATAATCCTGAAGAAATGTCTTGTGTGAAGACAATCCCACCCCCACTCCCCACCCCACCCCCCCAAAAGGCTCTAAATGAAGACAGTTCTCAAACAAAAGCCCTCTATTGTGAAAAGTCCAACATTTCTGTGTAACAAACCCGAAAATGTCCGCCGTTGTGACAGCCCTGGAAAAAAAAATCCTGGCCGGTGACAGTCTTTAATAATCCCATGAAGTGACAGTCTTTAATAATCCCATGAAGTGACAGTCTTTAATAATCCCATGAAGTGACAGTCTTTAATAATCC
>CM065716.1:85391829-85399329 GCA_033310375.1 Conus canariensis | reverse complement strand
TACGATGGACAGTATTTAGAGATTGTTAACCAGTACAAATATTTGGGTGTATTTTTTCAACAGATGTGTCATTTTCGTATGCGTTAAGGGACATGGCTGACAGAGCAAAGAAAGGTGTAATTGGTATTTTACGACTACTTTGGTCCCTCGGTAATCAATCTCCTCAACTGTTCTTCAAGCTTTTTGACTGTCAGATACAACCCATACTTACATACGGTTCAGCAGTATGGGGTCTCAGCGCTGATTATTCAATCATTGAACATGTACATTTATTTGCGATTAAGAGACTGTTAAACGTCAGTGTGAAGACACCAAATGTGCTTGTGTATGGTGAAACGGGGAGGTTTCCATTATCTATAAATATTTATGTTCGAAATATTAAATATTGGTTATCTCTAACAAAAATGTGTGAGGATCGCCTTCCTCGAAAATGTTATAACATGCTCTGTAATCTTCATTACAATAATAAGAATAACTGGGTAACTACTATTTGTTTCACTCTGTATCGCCATGGTTTCGGATTTGCGTGGGAACACCAAGGAGTTGGTAATGAGAACATTTTTCTGGCTGAATTTAGACAACGTTTGATTGACTGTTATGTCCAAGGCTGGAACAGTAAGATTAATACGAAAGAGCGCTATTCGTTTTATTCTTTATTGAAACAAAACCATTGCCTCAATGATTATTTACTTGTTATAAAAAGTAGTACCTTAAGAAAATATTTAACGCAAATGAGACTTGGTGTTTCACCGTTAAAGTGCCACGCAAATCGTTTTTGTGAAGCAACGCGTGACTGCTTTGACTGCCCGAACTGTCAAAATGCATTTGAATCTGAAATACATTTTATGTTCATTTGCCCAGTATATCAAACACTCAGAGAGCAGTATATACCGCGAAAATTCTACAGTCAACCCTCTATGTTCAGACTAGCGTTGCTGCTGTCAAGTCCTAGTCACTCATTCGCAGTCGTTTCTTATATAAATAAGGCACTTCAGCTGAGGTCGAGTTACCTTAAGTAATAGAATGTAATTGTTTGCTGTTGATCCACGTGTTTGAGTCACAAGATATTACGTGATTTATATTACCGTAAGCCACCCTCACGCTTTTCACCCTCTCCCTACTCCCCCTCCCCCTCCTTCGACTTTCCATGTCAGTGCTTCGTATTTTATTTAGACACACATGAAAAATTCTTTTGACTTCATCCCCGCCCCACTGTTCCCTTTGACATGGGCAGATGGCCCGGTTCATTAAATTATTTGTCTTGTCTTGTCTTGTCCCCCCCCCCCCCCCCCCCTCTCTCTCTCTCTCTCTCTCTCTCTCTCTCTCTCTCTCTCTTCCCATATCCTTGCTAGTTGTGCTCACCTTCTGTGTACCTCTGTGTGTGTGTGTGTGTGTGTGTGTGTGTGTGTGTGTGTGTGTGTGTGTGTGTGTGTGTGTGAACATTTTGTTTTTCTCTAGCTCTCGTTGTTGCTATCTTCTTCTTCTTCTTCTTCTTCTTCTTCTTCTTCTTCTTCTTCTTCTTCTTCTTCTTCTTCTTCTTTTTGTTTCTGTCTGTCACCAACTCGTTCTGATGATGAAGACAGTAAGTGTCGAAACGTCCTAACTTCTTTTCCACCTGTAAGTTGACATTTGACCTTTTTTGCTGTTTCACCTGTTGTGTCAACATGCTGCAGTCAACCTCCAAATCTTGTTGCAAGTATTATTATTATTATTATCATTATTATCATCATTATCATCATCATCATTATCATTATTATAACCTGCACTGTCTCCGTTCCAGCAGCCTCGTTTTCATTCTATATCCATTTTGCGCCTAATTTGAGGAGATAAGTGATTGTTCGTTCTTCGTTTTCATCGTCTTGAATGTTGTTTGTTTTGACTTAAGAAGACCAACGAGGAAACGTGTTGTGTTTGTCTCGTGGTTTGTTTCTTTCTTTCGTTCGGCAGCATAGTAATTTTTTCTTTTAAGTCTGTTTCATGTCTTAGCCTGTGGATAGCTAGGACTGGCTATCGGACTCAGGGACTACAGAGATGTCGTTATCGGAGTGTTTTTCACAGCACCTTATGCTCATTCTCAAAAATGATCGGCGCTTGTACCATGAAAAGTTCACCCACAATTTGGTTTCGTTTCTCTTGTTGGATACATTTTTTTTTTAGATAGGAATACCTTTCTGCTAACGGGATATAATTGCGAAACACAATTTACAAATAGGTACATTCCCTCTCCACATGGGATCAAACTGCATCTTCAGAGAGTCTTAAGTGCAGCAGACCTGGAAACACTATCAATCAGAACAACAAATTAATTGACTGGGAAACGTGAGACATTTCTGTCTTTTCATATAGGAATGTCACCGTCAGTGAATGATATGGCAGTATGTACTCAGCACTGTATAAAACAATGGAGGTATGTTTCTTTTAATTGTGTTACGTTGAAGACAACGCTGCACACTTTCACTAACATCGTATTCTGTGACTAACATTTCAAAAGCTCAAAAGAGCCGTCTGTCCAGGGGAGGACACCCTTGCCATTTTTTATGGCAGGAAGTCGAGGTAAGGTTTAAAAAAAAGCTGTCTTTATTTCAACGGTAGTTTCGAATTCACAGAGTAATGTACTTGACAGCAAGGCGCACAGACCTATCTGACAAAGTACTGAAATAAGGTTTTCACAGCTGATAGTGCTTACACTTTAAAGGACGAAGAAACAGGAACAGCTGCTAAATGGGCATTTACTCTTCTCCCCAATCATTGTTCATAACAATAAGGCGATGGATCCAAGAGCGATCAATCTTAACCACACATAAAACAGGTTCCCATATGATTTGTTTCATATGCCCTACAAGCAGTTCCAACACGTCAGTATAAGTTACGGAGTTCTGGACGTGTGGCAATCCAAAACAACACAAGTGCTGTTTTATCTATTTATTTATTTATTCATTTGTTTATTTATCTATCTATATATATATATATATATTCATCTTTTCACTTATTTATCTATTTGTTTGTTTGTTTGAGTATTTATTTTCTATCGAGAATGAGTGTTCTGTCAGTGGCAGGGGTTTAATGGCGGACCCTAGCTCATTCTCTCAGCAATGACATGATGGATGGTGGGCGTTGAAGAAAGAGGGGGGAGGGGGGGGGGGAGGGGAGGAGACGGAAAAGGAAGGGAACGGAGGGGAGGGAAAGGAAGGGAGAGTTGGTCACTGAAGGAAGTCGAATGTCTTTACTATCAACATCTTAGGACTCTTATTTAGCACAAAATAAGAGGCTCCAGCTACTAATTTCTACTAATTCTCCACTCTCTACCCAACGCCACCTCCACCCTACTCCTTTCCTTTTCTTCCGCGTCCTTTCCACTGGAATATATATATATATATATATATATATATATGTATATATATATATATATATATTGAATTATAAACAAAGCTTGCTCTTATGTCTTAGATTGAAAAAATAGGGGGAGATAAGCATTCATATCTGCAGTGGTAGATAATTCTGCCTAACTAACAGTATGTGCTTGAGTGGGTGAATGGGGAAAAATAAAATAAATGCTTCTCAAAATGAGCCTTCAGCAAGCTTATAGTCTCCAAGGGGGAGACAATCTTCAATAGGGAGGGAAACTCACTAACATATAACTCCTGGTCAGATACTGATATTTCGAAACCTGATTGTTTCTCCTCAGTGACCGCGGAAAGTGGTAATTTGACTCCTCTGCCTTTTTGGTTTTAAGAAGAATGCTATCCCAGAAAAGGCTGGTGTGCAATACCGTAGTATGTTTGTTGAGTTTTCAAAAAACCAACCAAAGGTTATTGTTTTGGTGGCTGGCTTGTTGCAAAGATAACAAAATGTTTCGCTCACTTTCTGTTGTTTCCTTCAATTGATCTCTCTCTCTCTCTCTCTCTCCTCTCTCTCTCTCTCTCTCTCTCTCTCTCTCTCTCCTCTCTCTCTCTCTCTTTCTCTCTCTCTCTCTCTCTCTCTCTCTCTCTCTCTCTCTCATTATAGATCTTGTGACTGTGCTTGAAAAAAAAAAGATTAGTTGTGGGAAAAACAAGTGCAGCATTGCAATTCTATCATCATTATCTGTCTATTTATCTATTTATCTCTCTATCTACCTCTCTCTCTATCTCTCTATCGATCTCTCTTTTTATCTATCTACCTACGTATCCATCTATCTATCTACCTAAGGAACAAGTCAGTGACACAGAATCCACATAGAGGCCGTCGCAACGATCATTGTGGCTGTTATTTTCCTGGAGGATGTAAGCAAGACCAGTACAAAACGGCAGTGGAGGCAACAGACCTGAGGGCTCCACTGAACAGCATAGACATGTACAGGCCCGACATCCCCGGCAAGTCCCTCAGCACGTGCAACACGAAGTAGGGCGCCACCTGCCAGAAAATCATAAAGCGGTCTGTGGTGAAACGTTTCTGTCAGAGTTAGATTCAGATTCTTAGTATAAAACAGAAGGCACTTTCTCCTCCTAACAGAACGTGTAAGTGAGAGAGAGAGAGAGAGAGAGAGAGAGAGAGAGAGAGAGAGAGAGAGAGAGAGAGAGAGAGAGAGAGACAGATAGATAGACAGACAGACAGACAGACAGAGACACAGAGAGAGTCCATCATTTTGTGTAATCGGGCGGGATGAAGGAGGGCGAGTATGGATGCTGGGACAGGAGGTGGGGGGAGAACGCTGGGGGAAGAAGGGAAAGGAAAGGCAGGGCAGGGAGGAGGTAGGATGTATGAGATTGCACCTGTTTTTACCCGGGAGTCTTTTGTATTCGCACTTGCTGCATTTTCGGATATGTCAGACGTTTCAGAACACTAGTCCTACTTCTCGCTATTTGGTCCGGTTGATGACATAACTAGTTTGGTTGGGAAATGAGTTCATCAAAGTGCTAACAAGTTTTTCTTCTTTTTCCTTTTTTTTTTCAATGTAATTCGTAGTTGATATTAGTTGTCCTTTCTTCAGGGGAGAATGAGAAAAGCAAGAGTTGAGAGAAAAAATGAAGAAATCTGTCTAAGAAAAGAAAAAAAGGGAAAAAAAAGAGATACAACCGTTACAAAATAAAGCAGAAATCCACACAAGAGAGAGAGAGAGAGGAGAGGAGAGAGAGAGAGAGAGAGAGAGAGAGAGAGAGAGAGAGAGAGAGAGAGAGAGAGAGAGAGCGTTCTAAAAACGGACAGTAACTCCATCATCACCTCTCCATCATCCATCAACCCGAAGCAACGTCAACCAAAAAAACAAACTAATATAACACCTCCGAGGACCTGATTCTTGTTTTGGATGTAGCCAGCCGCGTAGGGGTCACAGCCGATGGTGACGAAGTAGGCGTAGAGCAGGACCCCCATCAGACACAGGGTACCCCCGTACAGCAGGTTGAGCGGAATGTTCAACAGAAAACACCTGGTGAATCGGTCAACGGGAGACATGTATTAAACTTTTCAACAATAAGACTCTCTCTCTCTCTCTCTCTCTCTCTCTCTCTCTCTCTCTCTGTCTGACGGAGATTCGAACCCGGGACTCCAGGATCATCGGGACCACGTGTCCTGTGCTCAATCAAATGAGCTTTTACAGTTTTCGGTTCTGAAAGACAGGTTTTACGGGTAAACAATATGATGCTGATCTGCATGTTCGGAGTGACTTCATGGCAGCGCATGAAAGCATTTTTATCAAATAAAAGAAGGAAAAAAAAAGAAAAAGAAAAGAAAAGAGAGGGAGGAAAAAAGAAAGACGTCCCCGGCAAATTCGTCCATGTGTCCTCCCATCTCTTTACTGTAACCCAGTTACGACATCAGGTGCACTGTGTAAGGTAATAATTATATTCCTTCCCACGCTTACAGATATTTGTATCCATGATTCCGGTGCAAGGAATGTACTTTTCTATGACATTCTGTCATTGCAGATTCCTTCACCACTCACCTAGAAACATACCTGTCAATAAAGCATGAAGCATTTACGAGGGGTAGTGTTCTGCCTTAAAGTGTCTTTTGCTCTGTATGTTGTGGCAGGCGGGGGGGAGGAAGGGTATGGCGAGCTGAGTGTGGTGAGGTGCTTTTGCCCGCGTGTGTGCATGCATTCGTGAGCATATGCGTGCGTTCTTGCGTGCATGCGTGTGTGTGTGTGTGTGTGTGTATGTGTGTGTGTGTGTGTGTCTGTGTATATGTGTGTGTGTGCATCACGCGCGAGCACGGCCAATTCTTACCTCTTGGCCTGTGCAAGAGAGGGCAGGGAGCATATTCGCTGCACAGACGACTGGTTGAAAAGGGACACCATCCACATGAAGCACCCGCCTATTAGAGCGCTCCACACAGAATGACGGGCCTTAATGTCCACCCTGTTTGAAGGCAGAATGGGAGAACAAGTGTTCCTTTAAACTTCGGCCTCATGCAGAGAAGAAGAAGAAGAAGAAGAAGAAGAAGAAGAAGAAGAAGATTTCGTAATCAAACTTTAGTTACCATTTTGGTCTCATGTTAAAATGTATCGTTTAGGGCCGAGGCGTATTAATAATTTTTGTTTCTTTGTTCCTCAGACCAGATACCACACGTCGCAGCAGGAGATACTAATGAATCGTATTTCACTACCAGCAGATGTTGTCCTCCTCCTCCTCTGAGAGAGAGAGGGGGAGAGAGAGAGAGAGAGAGAGAGAGAGAGAGAGAGAGAGAGAGAGAGAGAGAGAGGGGAATGTGACACTGTGACAAAATCCACCACAAACCAGCCAAACATACATGTGATGAACAGAATTGAGATAATGGGCCACTCAGTCCAGTAATCACGTTGTGATCCCACCAGCGACTGACACTTCACCTCTTCAAGGAACAACAAGATCGCTGTTTGTATCAGCCAATCAGAATCCGGCACTACCACCAACAGAACGCTTTCATCCAATCACAGCTGAAGATACTGAAACTCTCCATGCATTTTCATAGTATCTTGTGAACAGACAGTATTGACTTTACTTTTCACAGTATTGACTTTACTTTCAATCTTGTGTTTTGCAAGAGAGGTCTCACACCGACTGTGGGGTGCTAACTTACACGTAATATTTAAAGATAAGTTCACACACACACACACACACACACACACACACACACACACACACACACACACACACACACACACAATCATATCACATCACATCACATCGCATCACATCACAAAACACTAAATTGATATAAAACATATCGTTTGATCATTCGCAACCAGCCTGTCTCTATAAATCATCATGCTGTACTCACTACTCACTCGTCAAACTCCAATCTCCCACCGTCTGATGCGATGCTCAACATCTGAGAGAATCCGCCAACCCGAAGGAAACCCTGAGGTATTAAAAAAAAGGTAGAGGAAGGGGGGGGAGGGGGGGGGTGTATGGACAGTGAAAATCATCTTCCAGAGTAACCGCTATCCTTAAGAGGACGCCACAATAAACCATCGCAGCATAAACAACAATTACACATCACAGTACACCCATAAGAAAACCACTATTGTCAAAACATCACATG
>CM065716.1:85371829-85386829 GCA_033310375.1 Conus canariensis | reverse complement strand
CAACATTGTTGGCTTTCATTCGCACTAATAACGTTGAGAACCCTGCCGAAAGACTTTGCGCAACATAGCTGCCTTGAATTTTTATTGAATGATACGAAGAACCCTGCCTTAAGCCTATATGCAGCATAGCTGGCTTCAATTCTCATTGATAACGTAGAGAACCCTCCTTAAAGCATATACACGATATAGCTGCCTTTACTTTTCATTCAGAATGTGAAGAACCCTGCCTAAAGCCTGGACACAACATAGCTACATAGCTGGTTTGAATTCTTATTGATAATGCGGAGAACCCTGCGTGATGCCTATACACAACATAGCCACATGACTTTCTTTGATTCTCACTGATAAGGTGGAGAACCCTGCGTACAGTCTATACACAACATAGCTGGCTTTAATTCTCATTGATAACGCGAAGAACCATGAATAAAGCCTATACACAAAATAGCTAAAAAGCCGGCTTTAATTCTCATTGATAACGCGAAGACCCATGAATAAAGCCTATACACAACATAGCTACATAGCTGGCTTTAATTCTTATTGACAATGCGGAGAATCCTGCCTTAAGCCTATACACAACATAGCTACATAGCTGGTTTTATTTCTTATTGAGAACACGGAGAACCCTGCCTAAAGTCTATACACAGCATAGCTACATAGCTGGTTTTATTTCTTATTGAGAACACGGAGAACCCTGCCTAAAGCCTATACACAACATAGCTACATAGCTGGTTTTATTTCTTATTGAGAACACGGAGAACCCTGCCTAAAGTCTATACACAGCATAGCTACATAGCTGGTTTTATTTCTTATTGAGAACACGGAGAACCCTGCCTAAAGCCTATACACAACATAACTACATAGCTGGTTTTATTTCTTATTGATAACGTAGACAACCATGCCTAAAACCTATCCACAAGACTGCCGGCTTTAATTCTCATTGATAACGTGAAGAACCATGACTGAAGCCTATACACAACATAGCTACATAGTTGGCTTTAAATCTCATTGATAATGCGGAGAACACTGCCTAAAGCCTATACACAACATAGCTACATAGCTGGCTTTAATTCTCATTGATAACGGAAAGAACCATGACTTAAGCCTATACACAACATAGCTATATAGCTGGCTTTAATTCTCATTGATAACGCGACGAATCATGACTTAAGCCTATACACAACATAGTTACATAGCTGGCTTTAATTCTCATTGATAACACGACGAAACATGACTAAAGCCTATACACAACATAGCTACGTAGCTGGCTTTAATTCTTATTGATAATGCGGAGAACCCGGCTTGCCATAAACCTATACACAACGTAGCTGGCTTTAATTCTCATTGATAACGCAGAGAACTTTGCCTAAAGCCTATACACAACGTAGCTGGCTTTAATTCTCATTGATAACGCAGAGAACTTTGCCTAAAGCCTATACACAACGTAGCTGGCTTTAATTCTCATTGATAACGCGGAGAACATTGCCTAAAGCCTATACACAATGTAGCTGGCTTTAATTCTCATTGATAACGCGGAGAACATTGCCTAAAGCCTATACACAATGTAGCTGGCTTTCATTCTCATTGATAACGCGGAGAACTTTGCCTAAAGCCTATACACAACACAGCTGCTGCTGCCTTAAGCCTATACACAAGGCAACTGGCTTTAATTCTCATTGATAACGCGGAGAACCCTGCCTAAAGCCAGGTGGACACGCATCGCAAGGCGACTTCGCCAATCACGTACCGTCTGCAGCATACCAATCAGGGTGATGAGGTTCTTGACCCCGTGAGACTGGTACCTGAGCTCCAGGTAGTGGTACACGCTAGTAAGACGCAGAGGGTACACCAGGGGCACGATGGTGATGTACCCAACGACGTACGCCAGGGAGATGCCCACGAAGATGAAGAACACCATGGTGCCCGTGTTGTAGGTGTCGGAGGGCGTGCCGATGAGAGAGATGGCGGACTGGAAGGTCACGAACAGAGACAAGCACACAGGTCCGAGGCCCATGCTGCGGTTCCCCACTAAAAAGGCTTCCTGCCACAGTTTGAGGACTGACCTGAGCGTTTGCGCATTGCTAGCGAAACTTCTTGTTCGTTTTCTTCTTCTTCTTCTTCTTCTTCTTCTTCTTCTTCTTCTTCTTCCTCCTCCTCCTCCTCCTCCTCCTCCCTCCTCCTCCTCCTCCTCCTCCTCCTCCTCCTCCTCCTTCTCCTCCTCCTCCTCCTCCTCCTCGTTCTTTTTTTGTCTTCTTCATCATCATCATCATCATCATCATCATCATCATCATCATCATCATCATCATCTATCATCTTCTTCTTCTTCTTCTTCTTCTTCTTCTTCTTCTTCTTCTTCTTCTTCTTCTTCTGCTGCTGCTGCTGCTGCTGCTGCTGCTGCTGTTGCTGCTGCTGCTCCTACTCCTCCTCCTCCTCTTCCTTTTTCTTCTTCTTCTTCTTTTTCTCCTTCTCCTCCTCCTCCTCCTCCTCTCTCCTCCTCCTCCTCCTCCTCCTCCTCCTCCTCCTCCTCTCTTCTTCTTCTTTCTTCTTTTTCCTCTCCTACATCTCCTCCACCTCCTCCTCCTCCTCCCTCCTCCTCCTCCTCCTCCTCATTCTGCTTCTTCTTCTTCTTCTTCTCTTCTTTCTTCCTCTTCTTCTTCTTCTTCTTCTTCTTCTTCTTCTTCTTCTTCTTCTTCTTCTTCTTCTTCTTCCTTTGCTTCATTTCTCCTTCTTCATTTTCTTAATTTCCTTTATGTTCCTGTTGTTATTGTTGTTGTTGTTGTTAATCTTCTTCTTCTTCTTCTTCCTTAGCCCCGTGAACATTCATTGCGATGTCGCAGTGAAGAAAATGTTCTTCAGCTTTGTCAGACTCTGTCGGTTGTGTGCCAAGGCCTGGGCCTCTGCATGTGTTTTCCCTGTCCATTCTGCACTGTTGCCATTGCCACTATGTCATTAATCATGCAGTCTCCTTAATTCAAGCATCCATCCAGTCATTGTGCTATGGCAGTGTTGCCATTGTAATCAATTACATTACGCATGCTATTGATCATTAAGCCAGCCATTCCTTATCCCAAACCTTTCTTGACACACTGTAATGAATCACGCGATCTCCTTAATCCATTTACCATTTATTTATTGTCCAAATACATGTTGAAAATCTGTAATTAATCACGTCATCTACTCAACTCATTCCATCCGTTCATTTATCACCCCAAGCTACAATCGTCATTCTCCAATAAATCACACAATCTCCTTAATCCATTCATGCATCTATTTATTGGCATAAGCTATGTTGCCACCCTATAATCAATCACGCAATTTCTTTAAATCATCCATCCATTCATTCATTGTCCCATGGCAGCGTTTCCACTTTGAATGAATGACGCCATCTCTGTAATTTAATTCAGCCACGTATTTATTGTTCCTTCCCAGTGTTGCCACCGTAATCAGCTAGAATCTCCTTAATTCAATCATCCATTCTTTAATCGTCTCAGGACAGTGTTACCATTGCATTCTGTACTTAATCCTCCAGGCCCCTAATTCGTCCATTAAAAAAGATTCCAATACCAATAGTTTCTAGAGAAGTCGTGCTGGACACTTGGACAATCAGGGAGCCTCCACACCTTCCCCGCCTGCTTATATACAGCAGGGTACCAGTCTGGAATCCAGTCCAATCTTTCATGTTGTCCGTTTAGCCTCTTCCTTAAGCTTAGCACAGCAGAAATAGTTTGAGCGTGCTTGGGTTAAAACAGAGATAGTAACTGAGGAGAAGTGTGTACACAGAATTCCAACACTACTCTTCGGAAGACAAGGCCAGTTTAGATGTTACTTTACACCAAAAAGCCTGTGAATTGTTTTGGGGGAAAGTGGACAATGGACTGTACAATTTTAAGTTTGGCGACAGCGAGTTCCAAATGGATGTACTTGAAAATGCTAGACTAGTTTTGAACATGTCGATCTGAGCACGTGGTAGAATATGATTGTTAGAACCATATTGACGCGAGGGCTTGGTAGGTAAATCTCTGTTGTATTGTCTGGCCAGATCATTGTGTACTCTTTACATAAACACAGCGCTGCTGAATCCAGTTGTGTTTGCAACGGCAGTATCTTTGATTTAGGCTACTTTTCGGAGGAGAGGAAGGCAGAATCTGGTAGAATGATTTTCGCTGCTCTTCTGTACATTTAATTTGTTAGTTTTGTTGTTGTTTTTGTTGCTGTTGTTTTTACGGTGACTCTGCCACAAAGTCCCAGGCTGCAGATGCTTAGTTCAAGTGAGAGAGACAATGAGCATAGAAAAAAAAATTGAATGTCGGCATCCATGTAAACCTTCAGCTGTTCAAGCATGAAAAGATGCAAGAGAGAGAGAGAGAGAGAGAGAGAGGAGGAGGAGAGAGAGAGAGAGAGAAGAGAGAGAGAGAGAGAGAGAGAGAGAGAGAGCGCGCAACATAAAATGACTAGATTTTGACCAGTCACAAAACAAAGCACGTCCAATGTTACAATCAGGCCTTCATGCATCGGCGAATCAAAGATACACCTTCACCTTCACGTATCCGGAGTCTTGAAGATCGTTGGGGCGCCACAGAAGACTTGGTAACCAGCTTGTCTCCATTCCTCCTGGTTCTCAGACGCTCTTAGGCAGTTGCTGAGTATGAGGCCAGTCACTTTCACTTAGAGCTTGGTCTGTTGACCGAGGATAGGCGCTATATAAATACCCAATATAATATAATAATAATAATATAATAATAATGTCCTTCCATCTCCTTCTCTGTCTTCCTCTCCTTCTGCCTCCTCGCACTGTTCCTTGTAAGAATAGTTTTGGCAAGTCATGTTGCTCTTTATACATGACCATACCACCTCATTTTCCTTCTCACACGCCACATGCCGATGAAGCAAAGCTGACGATCTATAAATGAGAGAGAGAGAGAGAGAAAGACAGACAGACAGAGACAGACAGACCAGACAGACAATAGACAGACGAACAAACAAACAACAGACACAAAGACGAACAGAGACAAACAGATAAACATACTTTAGTGTTCTGCCCCCCTCTGAACAGAGCGAAGAACACTCCGATACCAAGGGCCACTACCAGACACACCACAGTCACCACGTAGTCCGCCCAGTGAAGACGAGTTTCCTCCCCTGCCATGGCCTTTTCCCTCACAAACTGGAACTGAGTTCGAGGATATAAAACCAGTTCATGTCATCTGATTTCACACCAACACAAGTAGTGTACCTACAGATTGTAAACAACAAAAAACACATATAAATCAGAATGAACGGCGCATAGTGCTGTCAGTTGAGGGAAACATCATGGAGTGAACATTCTCTCTATGTGTGTGTGTGTGTGTGCGTGCGTGCGTGCGTGCGTGCGTATGTGCGTACGTGCGCGTGTGTGTATATGTGTGTGTAAGAGAGAGAGAGAGAGAGAGAGAGAGAGAGAGAGAGAGAGAGAGGAGGAATAATGTGTGTTCGTACGTGCCTGGATGCGTATGTTAGTGTGTATGTACACTTACATTGTGTGTGTGTGTGTGTGTGTGTGTGTGTGTGTGTGTGTGTGTGTGTGTGTGTGTGTGTGTGAGAGAGAGAGAGAAGACAGACAGACAGACAGACAGACAGACAGACAGACAGACAGAAACGAAGACAGACAGACAGACACGCAGAGAGAGAGAGAGAGAGAGAGAGAGAGAGAGACAGACAGACAGACAGACAGACAGACAGACAGACAGACAGACACGCAGACATACAGACAGACAGAAGACAGACAGACAGACAGACAGAATGGACGGAAAGTACTTGATGAAAAGACAAACGTAAGGAAGAGGAACGAGCACAAAGTAAACTGTGTTAACCGAGAACATGGAACGTGACTTGAATACGAGCCTAAGAGGCAGATTGACACCGTGAAAGTAAGGAGCGGAGCATAGAGATACCTACCTACATACCTTACCTACCTCCCTACCTACCTTCCTACCTACCTGCCTACCTAACTAACTAACAAACTGAATAGACACACACACACACACACACACACACACACACACACACACACACACACACACACACACATATATATATATATTTGTGTGTGTGTGTGTGTGTGTGTGTGTGTTGGTGTGTGTGTGGTGTGGTGTGTGTGTGTGTGTTAAGACAGACAGACAGAGATAGACAGACGGAGAGACAGAGACAGAGAAAGAGAGAAAAAAAAAAAAAGGAAAAAAAAAAAAGGGGGGGGGGAGCTGTTAGTATATTGGTGGGGGTGGGGAGTGACAAAATAATAACAACAGGATGGTGTGTTAGACTTTGCATCACTTGGTGATGACATTACTGTCATGACGCAAGTTTTCTTTTAGCCTCGACCTGATGATGTCACTCCACTTTTGACGTGATTACACAGTCTGTCGTCCTTGAAAAAGAGCAGCCGCTCGAAATATTGGATTATATTTGTTTACATTGCTTGCTTGCCTTTTTACTTCAATTGTGTCTCTGTATAGTTATGAGAAAAGGCACTGCATCGTTTTCGATCCAGCATGTAAGTACTTTTCAATCAGCTTTCTCCTGTGGACCGTAACACTGTTTTCTTCTCACCAACCGTTGATCTCCTCTGCATCCTTACCTGGATCCAGCGTTATGGCCCCACCATTCATAACAGCATCAAGGCTGTTGGAAAAGCTGTTCGTTACGACAGCCATGTCAAATTTCTGAATGAGTGCATCAATCGCAAAATAATACCTAAAGGAATGATGTTAAGGTTTGCAAAAGACGCCTTGCTCAATTCAGAATACCTTGTACACACCATCAACAACACCATCCGCACAGCTAATGTGAACATTCTGCACGATATTAGAAATACCTACCAAGAACTCCTATCATAAGTAGAGTCTGACTTCCAGCGGTCAATGTACGAAATTTTCCAAACTACAAACTACAGTGAATTTGAGCACATCTACAAAAAACAACAAACTCGTCGGTCAACACTTCAAAAGGAATATCTCAAAAGAAGAAAAAGAAACTCGAGAAGATATCACAGAATGTACAAGCACAGGACATAACAGTGACCAAACGCAAATGTAGAAGATTCAAACGCAGACAGACTCTAACCAACACTCATGATAACAGCTGGAACCCAGAATCGCCTCCAAACGGGGTAATACATTTGTCAAATCATGATCTGACACCAGCACAGAAGGAACTATTAGCCTTAGGACCCAAATTCTGTCCAACCCCTCGAACGCTGGACCACAACCAACTTAAAATAGACGTCAGGGAAGACTGCCGGAAAGTTAGACTCAGAGAGCTCTTTGCAGATGAAGAAGACAGTCCTGTACCCAAATTTTATAAGAAGACGGGATTCCAGCCACCCATCGGAAGAGACAGAGCTCTGGATACATACTGTGCCACCCTAGAAAACCTGACGGACACATACCGCAGTTCTGGACACCAGAGGGACAACCTGAGGCAAAATCTACGAGCAGCCCTACAACAGCTACGGCAGCTAGTCCTCAGCAGGAACATCAGAATCAGCAGAGCTGACAAAGGTGGTGCTGTTGTTGTCCAGGACACCGAAAACTACATCACTGAAGCCAAAAGACTACTAAACAACCAGTTGCATTACAAGCAGCTCCCAAATGATCCTACCATCCAAATAGCAGAGATTTCAAACGAGTTGGTAGAACATCTCCACAGCGACGGCCACATTGATGACAACACCAAGCAATGGGCGCTAGTGGAGTTAAAGGCATGCAGGACTCATCAGTTCTACCGCTTGCCAAAAATACACAAGGCTCTGCAGAATCCTCCAGGTCGCCCAGTCGTGTCGGGAGTAAATGGCCCAACTGAAAATCTCTCAAAACTGGTCGACTTCTGGCTTCAGGATATCGTAACCACCCTCCCAAGTCACGTCAAAGACACACCTCATATGTTAAAAACGCTACGTGACTGGAATACGGCTCATGGACCTTTTAACAGTGGCACCTTGCTCGTTACCATTGATGTTGTTGGCCTCTATACGAACATCCCATATGGAGACATGGAAACCACCATCAGGTACTTTTTACAGTCCCATCTGCAGACAAAGACACCTCCAACTGAGAGAGTCCTTGAAGTGGTGAGACACATTTTACAAAACAACGTGTTCCACTTTGAGGACATCATTTATAAACAAGAATTCGGGACAGCGATGGGAACCCCTATGGCCCCCACTGTGGCAAACATCTTCATGGGATGGTTAGAGGACAGCCTGCTCACTCAGAGCCCCATCATCGTCGACAGCTGCTTCTGGAAACGGTTCATAGATGACAGTTTTCTATTGTGGACCAAAACTCAGGAGGAATTTGATCAGTTCATTGAATTCATCAACACTTTCCATCCCACTGTCAAGTTCACCTATCAGTCATCACCTGTCTCCATCCCCTTCCTGGACATCAACATCATCCTCAGGGAAGGCTTCCTCCATACAGATCTTTTCTCAAAACCAACAGACGCCCACGCATACCTACATGCTTCCTCTTGTCATCCCAAGGTATGCAAAAACAACATACCATTCAGCCAGATGCTACGCGCTCGCAGGTTATGCTCGACGGATGAAGCCTTCACCCTTCGCTGCCAAGAGATCGCCAAGCACTTTCAACGTAGAGGGTACAGTACCTACACCATCCAGAAAGCCATTGAAAGAGTCAGCAGCATCCCACGTAATGAGACCCTCGAATACAGGCCCCAAACTCCCAAGAAGAGGGTCCCGCTCATCATCACTCACAACCCTGCCAACCCTCCTCTACGTCAGTGGCTGCAACAACAGCAACCAGCCTTACATGAAAGCAACAGGATGAAACAAGCCATGCCAGAGCTCACCATAGTAGGAGAAAGAAATTCAACTAGTCTACGAAACATCCTGATGCCTTCCATGCTTCCTCCACAAGAACCCTCCACTGACACCCCTGGAAGCCACAGATGTACCAGAAAACGCTGTGTCATCTGTAAGGAGCATGTAGTAGAGACACGTCAGTTCACCAGTGATGTTAGTGGCGAGACATTCACCATTCGCCATGAGATGTCCTGCAGCACAAGAAACATTGTGTACCTGCTCTACTGCACCAAATGCAAGGGAGCTCAATACGTAGGAGAAACACGCAACTCGCTCAAACAACGCTTTTACTTACATAGGTCACACATCCAGAACAATACAGGCACCCACGTCACACATCATTTCAACATGCACAACCACTCACTTCAAGACATGCGTTGTATGCCAATTGAAAAACAGTACATAGACAGTGACATTCTTAGAGACCTCAGGGAAAAATTCTGGATTCGCAAACTACAAACAAAGCACCCACAGGGCCTGAACACACATGACAACTATTAGTTACACGCACTGAGTTCCCTTGCATTTAATAGTGACTCAGTTGTTCCCTCTGGTACAACTTACAAAATGAAAACCTCAGAGAGAGAGAGAGAGAGAGAGAGAGAGAGAGACAGAGACAGAGACAGAGAGACAGAGAGACAGAGAGAGACAGAGACAGAGAGAGAGAGCAAGAGAGAGAAAAACAAAAGAAAAAAAAGGGGGGGGGGGGAGCTGTTAGTATATTGGTGGGGGTGGGGAGTGACAAAATAATAACAACAGGATGGTGTGTTAGACTTTGCATCACTTGGTGATGACATTACTGTCATGACGCAAGTTTTCTTTTAGCATCGACCTGATGATGTCACTCCACTTTTGACGTGACTACACAGTCTGTCGTCCTTGAAAAAGAGCAGCCGCTCGAAATATTGGATTATATTTGTTTACATTGCTTGTTTGCCTTTTTACTTCAATTCTCTCTCTCTCTCTCTCTCTCTCTCTCTCTCTCTCTCTCTCTCTCTCTCTCTCTCTTCTGTATATATATATATATATATATATATATATATATTATGTGTGTGTGTGTGTGTGTGTTGTGTGTTGTGTGTTGTGTGTGTGTGTGTGTGTGTGTATAAAACATAAATGCAATGTTGATTTAGTTACAAATATAAAACTCCATTAGCTAATGTGGATTGTAGTATGAAAAAGGAGCATGCATAAGAGTGCGTTTTTTTTTTTTTTTCTACAGGTGTATAATGGGCAGACATTGTTTCTGTCTGCGTCATGTAGTCAAAGACTGCGTAACAGCATCAACAGAGAGAGAGAGAGAGAGAGAGAGAGAGAGAGAGAGAGAGAGAGACAGAGAGAGAGAGAGACAGAGAGAGAGAGAGACAGAGAAGAGACAGAGACAGCGACAAAAGAAGAAAGAAGATGCGGATCTGGATCGGATCCGGACGGTGAATTCATTAAATACAGTAGTCTCCTATGATAAGGGTGTTGTAAAAAAAAATTTCAGGAAACATCAAAACAACATGAATCATAGATATCTAGCAGAATTGATTACTCACATATACTTGTCACACACTGACTTCAATCAGTGATAACCGACATACTACACTTCGGATCGTAAATGTCCTGTACGAGCAAACGGTCAACTGTTTTACATTGAATTTAGTTATGGATGACGAAAGCAGTTTAAGTTGAAAAAGTGAATAGCACCGACAGTATTCTGTGAGATTCAATTGCTTCCTGTGACCGCTCGAGGCAGCTCAGTATAATTATCATGAAGTGAACATTTGTTTAGTATTTTTTTTCCCTCTGATTTTTGTGAAGTATTTTCATAGAGAGATCCAGCAATACGACCATGTTTCCTGTAATGGTAATCATGACGAAAGAGACAGGAAATTTCAAATCTGAACTTTGTGAAAAATAAGCCTATATTTTGAACGTCTGCCATTTCAACTGAAAAATAAATCGGAATATATGACATATAATTGAAATGTCTGTTAAAAAAAAAAGAAAAAAAAAAGAAATCAGTCGCAATGTTGAATATAAAGTCATTTTTGCCATCAGCTTTCGGTTACTCTAACACGAAAAATCTGAACGAATTGAAATGTATTCCTTACAACCTTCTGTAACCAATATGTTGACCATTAATTTCGATGCCCAGTTCATTTGCTGCCTGAGATCCAATGTATCCACGATTCTGCATGATTTCTTTGGCTTCCTGAATTATCAATTTGATTTATTTTCAGCCATTAACAAACACACTTGCAGAAGTCAAAGGATTATAATGGTTATCTATTAGCATCATAGTAAGCGAAATTGTTGGGTATTTTCATACAAAGTCACCAAATACCTTCCCGACACATCTACGTCGACGATTGTACTATAAACTGCAGCATCATGAAGTCAACAAATTTCAACTTCATACTGTGCATAACAACCAAGCAAGGTAACTCTTGTATTCTAATTCTTTCATCGTGGTAACAAGAGCTACCCTACTTGTTTGTTGTTTATTGTTTACTGTTCCCTGCTGCAGTTATTCCCTTTCAAACAGTGCGATAATTTATAGAGTTCATTTCATGCTGTGCGATAAGTTGTACGTGATAATCAAACAATTTCGTAAACATTTCTAGACTTGACAAGTTTTGCTTTAATAACTAGTAATTCACGCTAAACCCTACTTGCAAGCAGAGAGAGAGAGAGAGAGAGAGAGAGAGAGGAGAGAGAGAGAGAGAGAGAGAGAGAGAGAGAGTTGTCAACTCACCGGTGACCACGTTTGGTAGCAAAGAGAGCCGTGCAGCGCAACAGAAAACACACGACAACGGAGAAACGACTTTCTCTTTTTTTTGTGAGCGTTATATCATGGAGGGGTAAAAGGCAGATACCCTGGTGGCTCGAGGAGTTATGAGGTAACAGGGGTGGGACGCAGGCGATGTCACTCACTTTACCATGTCACCAAAACCTCTGGTGTTCGCTCCGCCCAGTTCACTTCATATTTTGAAGCCTGTCCCAGTGCCCGAACTGTGTGTCTAAAGTACGTTACCAAAATGCGACATAAGAAAGGGAGAGTTAAAAGTACACACACCACACACACACACACACACACACACACACACACACACACACACACACACACACACACGCAAGCACACACACACACGCGCACACACACACACACACACACCACACACACACCACACACACACACACACAGAGAGAGAGAGAGAGAGAGAGAGAGAGAGAGAGAGAGAGAGACGCACCTCCCATCTAATTTCAGTCAACTAGTTTTATTTTCATAGCTCAAAACAACCACCTACAGCTTTTGTTTCAGGAATGTCACAACACAGGGCTCTTCTCAAGACTGTCACTACACAGCTTTTTTTTTTTTTTTTTTTTTTTTTTGCTTAGACCCTTACTAGATAGTTTTTTTTTTCAAGATTCTCACCATACAGGCTTTTTTTTTCAAAACTGTCACCACAGTGGGTTTTTTCAAGACAATCACCACGCAGGAGGGTTTTTTTTTTTTTCAAGACTATCATAGCAAAGAGTATTTTCTGGACTATCACTGCATCGTTTTTATTTTCAAGACTGTCACCACACTGAACTTTTCCAAGTCAGTCACCACAGAGGGCTTTTTTTTTTAAAAGACAGTCACCACACCGGGTTTTTTTTTAGACTGTCGCCATACAGGCTTTTTTAAAGACACTCACCACACAAGGCTTTTCCAAGACAGTCACCACACAGGGCTTTTTAAAGACAGATACCACACAGGGATTTTCCAAGACAGTCACCACACAGGGCTTTTTAAAGACAGACACCACACAGGGCTTTTTAAAGATAGTCACCACACAGGGCTTTTTAAAGACAGACATCACACAGGGCTTTTTTCAAGACAGTCATCTCACAGGGCTTTTTTCTTTATTAACGTCACCCAAAAGGGTTTTGTTTCAAGACAGTCACCACACAGGGTTTTTTTTAACGACAGTCACCATAAAGGGCTTTGTTTCAAGACAGTCTCCACAAAGGGCTTTTGCAAGACAGTCGCCGCACAAGCTTTTTTTTATGACAATCACCATATGGGGCGTTTCCAAGAAAGTCACCACAAAGGGTTTTTTCAGACCGTCACAAAGCAGGTTTTTTCAAGAGTCACTACACAGTGCTTTTCCAAGACAGTCACGACACAGGGTTTTTTTTTTTTTAAAGACAGTCAACACGCAGTTCTTTTTCAAGACAGTCACCACCCCAGTTCTTTTTCAAGACTGTCACTACACAGGGTTTCCCCCAGAGAGTCACCACACAGGGCTTTTCCAAACAGTCACCACACAGGGTTGTTTTTAAGACAGTCACCGCACATAGCTTTGTTTAAAGACAGAAAACAACGGAGCTTTTCCAAAAATAGTCACTACACATGGTTTAAAAAGAAAACAGTCACCACACACAGCTTTTTCACGACAGTCACCAAACAGGGCTTTAAAAGGCAGTCATTTCATAGGGCTTTTTCAAAACAGTCACCACACAGTTTTTTTTTTTTTTTTTCAAAGACAGTCACCGCGTAGGGCTTTTCCAAGACTGTCGCTACACAGGGCTTTTCCAAGACAGTCACCATCAACGGCTTTACCTCGGCAAGCACCACACAGGGATTTTTTAAGACAGTCAAGATACAGGACTTTTCTGAGACAGTCACCACACACGGCTTTTCCAAGACAGCCACCACACAGGGCTTTTTAAAGACAGTCACCACCTAGCGCTTTTCTAAGAAGTCACCACACATGGCTTTTTTTAAGACAGTCACCACACAGGGCTTTCCTAAGATGTCACAACACGGGGCTTTTTTTAAGACAGTCACCACACATGGCTTTTTAAAGACAGTCACCATACAAGGCTTTTTCAAGACAGTCACCACACATGGCTTTTTAAGAACGTCACAACACAGTGCGTACACGTAAAATCACAAATACACACACGCGCTTACTAATGCGCAAAGATACACACGCGCGCGCGCGCTCACACACACACACACACACACACACACACACACACACACACACACACACACACACACACACACACACTTTTTTTCACAGTTACACACTCACCCCCTAGCGCAGGTTTCCTACAACCATACTGTTCAATGCAGTATCAAGCGAGACCCAGCAGAGGTGTCTAGAGAAACCCAGATCAACCTTTCCCAACCTCCATTGAACCTACATTTAACGTCGGTCACAGTGTTCGCATCAGCAATTCCTGGGGTACGTTTAGAAAAGGCTATATGCCTCTTGTGGACCGCAGAACTCTTTACGATAAGCAGACTAAAACCCGAACTGCCTGTGACTGACACTGACAGATGACCATGTAGAGGAATTCAAAGGGGCAAATTATGTCCAGGAGCTGCAAAATGAAGTAAAAGAAAAAGAAGTGTATTAGATTAATTCATCTTCAAACATCATCCAGGACGAAGAGGACAGACAGAGTATTCAGTCACGGACACGACTCTTCATTTGACTGATGGATTCCAGAGGTAGCATTCATTACATACAGTTAATGATGGACTCTGCTGAGGATGTCCAAAAACAGAACATCAGTCTTTTGGCGGGTGTTCGGTCGTCGAGTGCCTTGCAGTGAAACAGTGTTTGTCAGATGCTACTCGTCTGTGTGGTGGAAGGGGTGTCTTTGTTTAATCTGAGTCATGGACACGGAATGGACAATCTGATGGTGGCACTTTAAGAAGGCTGTCTTGGATACGTTCTTCCCAATCCCAGAAGCGATCAACGACCTCATCAGACCTTAATCCGTCATAGCACTCACCTACCTTTCACCACGGATGCGTGTCTGGAAGAGCTGAATCAAGTTCTAAACAAACTCAAAACGCTTATCAAAGGAATCTGGGTGGAAATGTTTGGCATTAAATGCCACCCATGCATCAATGGCTAGTACAAAAAAGACATGGAGAGGGCAGAGGGCACTGTCTGCTACATTCAGACAGTGGGAGAAAGTTTGTGCTAACATCTTGATAGGAAACGCACTAAAAAGGCCTGGTTGTTGTACAGGACGTTGAAAACGCGGGCCTGGGAATAAACGTAGACAATGGAATTTTTTTTTTTTAAATGAGTGTCATCCGCTATGTCGCCGACAAACTGAAAGTTCTAAAAAAAGAAGTGGGGAAT
>CM065716.1:85361829-85364329 GCA_033310375.1 Conus canariensis | reverse complement strand
CGTTCCTGGTTACCACTAAAACTAAGCTGCGAGTCGCTCTTCGGCACCGTGGGGATGTTTTACAGGCCGGCAAATCTACAGAGACTGAAAGGAAATCCTCGCTCACCTGACTGACAACAAAATGCGGGTGAATAGCTGTCAGGCAAACAGGTAAACCGGTGAACAGGTAATTTTACGCCATCTTAGAACTGTCCCCACAATTTGGGACCGGACAAAAATGGTCCGTCACACTAATAATGAAAACGGTTTTTTTAAATTCTGGGTGAAAGATGATGTCAGATCCAGAAAAGATTAATTTTACACGCCACGGAAACCTCGCTCCAAAACGGGAAAGGATTTTATAAGTTCAAGGGCTTTCCGCATATGCTACAGCCATGTGATGGTGGGGAAGGGGAGGGGGGGGGGGGGGAGGGGTCAATTTACACACATTATTTCAAAAGTGTGGAGGAGGAGACATCATCCTCCCTACCCTCCTCCCAAACTTTCACAAGAATCTTAACATCGCCCACCCCAGTTCCCCACCTCCCGCTTTTAAAAGATCGTGGCGATCAATCCCCCCACCCCACCCCCTCCCCCGCTCCTTGCAAAATGTCTCGCGACGCCAGTGTGAATATGAACACTGTAACATTACGGTTACTATCATGTTACTGATACTATAAAGTTACTATTACTGTGACGTTACTGTTACTATGTAGTTGCTGTTACTGCGAAGTTAGTGTTAGAATGACAGAAAAACCTACCGGCCTCTCAAGAAAGACCCCACGAACAGGTATGCCACAATGCTCAAGTATCTGCTCAAACGTCTCAAGGAGGCGGACGGACTTTCCCTTGACTTTTACAGAAAACTGTACCCATCAACCACTGATGTCCCCAAGTTCTATGGCCTTCCTAAGGTGCACAAAAAAGACGTCCCTCTCCGTCCCATAGTCGCTTCCAGAGGTTCCCTCATGTATGAGACGGCGAGATTTGTGGCAGACATCCTGTCTCCTTTGGTTGGCACGACGGAGCACCACATCACCAACAGTGCGGACTTGGTTCAGAAACTGGCAGACTACACCCTTTCTCCTGACGAGTGCCTGGTATCATATGATGTTTCGGCATTGTTCACCAGCGTCCCCGTCGAAGAAAGCATCCACATCATCAAAGCAAGACTCCAGGCTGACGACACTCTGTCCCAGCGTACTACGCTTTCCGTGGACAGCATCTGCGAGCTCCTGGCTTGCTGCCTCAACACCACCTACTTCACGTTCCAAGGCAACTTCTACCAACAGACGGGAGGAGCGGCCATGGGATCTGTAGTCAGCCCCATTGTATTCAACCTCTTCGTGGAGGACTTCGAGGAGAAGGCCCTGGCGTCTTACCATTCTCCTCCACGCTACTGGGGCCGCTACATGGACGACACCATGACCATCCTCAAGCGGGAGTTGGTGGAAGACTTCACTAATCACTTGAACAGTCAACACCCTGCTATCAAGTACACTCATGAGGTGGAGGAGAACAACTCGATTGCCATGCTGGACACACTCATCACACGGACTGAGGACAGCCTCTCCTTCAGTGTGTACCGCAAACCTACCCACACCGACCAGTACCTGCAGTTTGAAAGCCACCAGCCGCTAGAACACAAACTCGGAGTGATACGCACCCTCACTCATCGGACCAACACCATCTGCTCTACTCAGGATGCCAAAGA
This sequence comes from Conus canariensis, assembly GCA_033310375.1. NCBI lineage: Eukaryota > Metazoa > Mollusca > Gastropoda > Neogastropoda > Conidae > Conus > Conus canariensis. Next base: position 85,362,636 of record CM065716.1, on the reverse strand, counting down.
CCAGGAAATGGAACACCTCAAACTAGTTATCACCGTGTCGGGCTACGAGAAGTGGGCGTGCAACATCCCTGCCAGCAAGAAGATCACATCGCATCCTACCATCAAGCAAAACCAAACCAGGCGTAAAGGACATGTCACCATCCTCTATGGCCGCGGTGTGACCGAAGCCTTGAGCAGGAGGATCAGGAAAACTGGCGTCTCCGTACATCCCAAACCCATCAACACCGTCCGTAGGCAGCTGGTCGCCCCCAAGGACAAAACTGACAAACTGAACAAGTCATGAGTCATCTACCAAATAGACTGTCGTGACTGTGAAGAGAACTATGTTGGGGAAACTGAAAGAAACCTTCGAAAACGCTTGACTGAACACAAAAGAGAATCATCACCAGCAGGCGCCCACCCACCTACACGCCCAACAGCATCAGTTTGAATATGACACCATCAGCATTCTCGACCGCGACAATAAATGGCTTCAGCATGGGGTGAAGGAGGCTATCCACATTGCCGTAACAACCCCACACTCAACCGGGACCGGGGCAGACACATCTTGCCACCTGTGTGCAACATCCTCATTGTTCAGGGTTCGACCTGTGGTCGTGTGCACTGAACTCCAGTTCACGCAGTAGCAACACCACCGCTAACGAAGACGGACGGACGTCTGCCGAAAACTCTAAGTGCTTATTTCCTAGCTGAGTGACCTGTCTAAATCCGGTAGACGTTATGTTGGAATGAAGTTACTGTTACTGTGAACTTACTAGAATATGAATACTTATATGTAATAAAAAGTAATCTATTTTAATCAGTGTA
>CM065716.1:85330882-85333382 GCA_033310375.1 Conus canariensis | reverse complement strand
TTTCGAATATTAGTCATCTGATTAAGACAAGACATTCTTAAGAGAATGCAAATGATATCATTGGAGCAGATCTGGCAATGTTGTTCATGATATATAGAATATTATCACGAATATAACCATGACCGATAAACTTCAGAGAGTCCAAAATAAAGCAGCTGGCATTGTTTAACCCCATCATAAAGGAATTATCTCCCACTTGTGATCGATTAGAAGCAAAATATATAAGAATAGACCACTAGCCACATAATAATAATAACAGTAATGGTGATGATGAAGCTATTAATGATACTGGTAATAATAATAATAATAATGATGATGATGATAATGGTGATGATGATGATGATAATAGTAATAATAATCATGATGAAAATAATAATGACAATAAAAATAATGATAATCATAATGATAATTATAATGATGATGATGTACAGCGAGAACTTTAACAGAATAGACTGATTATAAGCACCAGCTCTGTCGTCTGTCTGCCTGCCTTTCTGTCTGTCTGTCTGTTTCTCTCTGTCTCTCTCTCTCTCTCTCTCTCTCTCTCTCTCTCTCTCTCTTACGTACACACACGGGCGCACGCACGCACGCACACACGCACATACACCAACTTCTGCCACACTGAACACCAAGGACTTACACAAGCTGAATATTTCAGACAGCACTGGCTTGAAAAGCGGACATTTTTTTTCACGGCCAACAAAATCAGAAAGATTAGATCTCGAGCACAGAAATAGAGGCAGACTCCATCACAGATGTCAAAGCCATTTACACTGACCTATTAGAAAGGTCACGGCCAGAAACAAAACAGGAGCACATACACACAAAAAAAACTTACTCAGTTTGCCACTGGTATCGTGACGGTCCAGGCAGACCCCCGGAGGTCTTTGGATACACACAAAATATGTAGTCAGAACAAAACAAACAAAAACAAACAAACAAACAAACTAACAACTTTAGTTCATAAGTATATGTAGAGTGCCGCAATGACAGGGATAATGTTGTTGTCGTCTCCTTTGGAATCCCTCATGACTCCACAAGCTTAAATGCCAGACATGGTCATAAGCTTTTCTTTAAATCGATTAAACTGGGGAAGACATTACTTTGGTGTTGGAACATAACAACAGAATTACTTCAGTCGCCAAACGAAGGAACCAACAGATTTCAAAACAGACACAACGCGTTTCGACCTATTGAGTCTTATTCAGTCCGGACAAATAACATTCAAAACGATGTAAACAAAGGATTCATCTCTTCGATCTGGGTGAAAAACTAAAACAACGGAATGAAACTGAAGAAACTGGAGAACAGAAGACATAGATGATGATGATAATGATGATGATGATGATAATGATGATGACGGTGATGATGACGATGATGATGATGATGATGATGATGATTATAATGATCATGATGACAGTAACAATAACAATAATAATGAAAATAATGATAATCACAATAATAGAATAAAAAGTAGTTACAACAACACCGAGAACAACAACAACAACAATAATGATAATGATGTCATGGGATGGCAATGGGAAAGATGATAAGATAAGCTCTAAGAAATCTGTAGTTGTAGTACTACTACCACTAACAACGATAATGATGAAAATCATGATAATAAGAAGATTTAAGATATTGATAATAATCATGATACAGACAATATGAAAAAGATCCTAATATAAGATCTGAGAAACATATAGACGCACAACATTTTAGCTAATACAAAAGATATTAAGTTGATCATAAAGTATGAGCTATGATGCCATAAGATTCCTGCATGGTGTGCTCAGAATTGTCACTCTTTGACTGCCAAAGCGCCAGGACTTTGACATGATTCATATTATGTTTGGGATGGTTGAAGTGCAGACCGACTTGTTTGGATCGGTGAAGGCGGTGTTCATAAATGCGCGCATCAAGTATGCGGGGTGTCTTACCTTCATAGATCTTACAAAACAACTCACGGTGAATAGCATACACAATGTTGCAGCTCTGACAGTAGAGCGTACGTTTATACCAAACAAGTAGGGTAACATCTTGCTCCCACGATGAAACGATGAAAAGTCATAACTCAAAACGAATGCTACCTACGACACCAAATCGCCCAGTAGAATTGATTAAACACAGCACATGAAACAAACAAGAGTGTCTCCTTGTTTGTTTCTTGTTTCCTTGTTTGTTTTTGTGCTCTATGTTATCATTTCTCTGTGTGTTGTAAGCAGCATTCGTCTCTGGAGTTTTGAGCTTGTCGTGGGACCAAGAACTGTCCTACAAGTTTTTCTATTTACTGTTTACTGATTCCTGCCTCCTGTAAGAATTCCTTACCTACATTTCATTTTGAACAAACCTTTGAGGCGATGTAGAATGGTGTCTGATTTATCAAGAGGACAGATTTTGCAGTTGGGTTTGAACAGGGAAAGGTACCGGATGGCTAAGATGTGGTGATGTTGTTACCGTTTGGAGCGCACAGATAGGTCTTTGAGGCGTGTGGTGTTGG
>CM065716.1:85325882-85328382 GCA_033310375.1 Conus canariensis | reverse complement strand
AGAGAGAGAGAGAGAGAGAGAGAGAGAGAGAGAGAGAGAGAGAGAGAGATAGAGAGAGAGAGAACTCAGAACCCATAATGAAACTTTTATTCGATCAAGGATGGAATTTTTAGGCAGATCTTATTCTTCCAATCTGGCCTTAATAAGCTAAATCATGCAAAAAGATTTAAAGACAAGAAAATTAAAGGAAAAAAAAAAGAAAATGAAAAAAGGGGAGAAAAACAGTACGGGCACACAGGATTATGGCGTACATGATTCACACACACACGCGTTAGCATACACATATACGCAACCATAGGATGCAGACAACAACAACAACAAATTTAGTCGGGGGGGGGGGGGGGTGCCTGAGGCAGGGGAGGATGGGGGTGGGGGTGTGGTGTGGAGCAGCAGTTGGGAAAGGAAGAAAAAGGATGTTACATAAATGGTGACAATATGCCGATGTTTACTGTGTGTGATTGTTGCTTGAGGTCGCGACTAGACGATGATGATGATGATGATGATGATGATGATGGTGAAGGCATTGGCATAAAACACATTACGGTATTCTAAGAGAAGCAATGCTCCTCACTGAGTAAGGATAGTTAGTGGTATCATTTATTGACATCCGTATTGCGGCAACAACGTACATATCTCTAACTGCTGATGATATAAGTGATTGCTGTAAAATGCTTCTATGGGACGGTGTAATCTACGTCAAAGTGTGTGTGAAATATTTTCAAAGGTCTTTTTTGAACCTGTGCAGTGAAGAGCACAATTTTAGGTTAGGGGAAAGAGAGTTCCAAACGGATGGATCTAAAAATGCAAAACTAGTTTTGAACAGGTCGATCCGAATACGTGGTAGAATATAATTATTAGACCCATATCGACATGAGGCCTTAGTAAGTAAATCTCTGAGGTATTGTGGGGGCCAGATAATTGTGTACTTTATACACAAGTACAGCTTTGTTGAAATCTAGTTGTGTTTGAAGCGGCATTACATTTGATTTAGCCTGCTTTTCGGACGTTGATAAGGAAGAATGGCAGAATTATCTTTGCAGCTCTTCTGTACATTGAATCTAGTTTTCTATGATTATTGTTGCACAGTCCCATACTTACAGAGGCATAGGTGATGTGAGAAAGTGAGCCTGGTAAAACATTTTTCGCGCGTTTGTGTCTATGTAAGGCTTCAGTTGTTAAAGCACGAAGACACTGCGAGCCAGTTTATTAACGACAGATTCAATGTGTGACTGCCACTTCAGTTCCCCGCCCACTATCACTCCCATGACTCGGTGCTTATGCACTTGTTCTATGGCGTTGCTATCTAAAATCAAACTGAGACTTAGAGTTTTTGCTTTGTGTTTCTGTCTGCAAGTGATTGCCATGCTTTTTGTCTTCTTGGGATGAACTATCATGGAATTATAACTGCACCACTCCCAGATATCCTTTAAACCTTGCTGTAGAGCGTTTTGGACTGTCGTTAAGTCCATTGCGCTGGAATGAAGGGAAGTGACATCAGCAGAAAGGTCAAACAAAATACTCGGATGTGAAACTGGCAATGGGAGACCATTTACAAACAAACAGAATAGAAGCGGCCCAAGCACAGAACGTTTAGGCGCTCCAAATGTTGTCGTCTTTGTAGATGAGAAGCTACTATAGCTAAAGACAAATTGTGATTTATTGATCAGACAGGATTCAAAGAATGATATTGTGTTCTGATCTCGGAGACAGAAAGTTAATTTTTGAGTAGATTTTTTTGTGTTCGACAAGATCAAAAGCCTTTTATTAAATCCAGAAAGACAGCGCCTGTTATTTTGCTTTGATTCATTGCGGATAACTCTGTATCGCAGAGACGGACTAGGGCAGTTTGACAAAAGTGCTGATGACAAGCCCGACTGAAAGGAGTGGAGAAGTTTCTTTCTCTCAAGATATTGTATGAGATGTTTGTGGACACGTTTTTCAAGTAGCTTTGATACCAAAGAGAGGAGAGAAATTGGTCGAAAATTGTCTCTTGACTTGAACACTGGAATAATGTTTGCCCATTTAGGAGCAAGTTGGCTTGTTCTATACATAGCTGCATACGAGCTATAAATGTTAGAGGTTCAGCTACATAGGGAAGTGCAAGACAGACAGACAGAAGAGAGAGAGAGAGAGAGAGAGAGAGAGAGAGAGAGAGAGAGAGAGAGACAGACAGACAGACAGACAGACAGACAGACAGACACACATACACAGAGACAGAAAGATAGACAGACAGACAGACAGACAGACAGACAGAGACAGACAGAGACAGACAGACGGAGAAGCAGACATAGATTTAAACGTCCGCATCCAAACTAGGCTAAAAGGGTGCTTTCAAGATGAAACTGTTCGATGAAACTGACAACAAAGTTTGCAGTTGTCATAACTATCCGCAGTTCTGTTTATCATTAATTACCTCTCAACTCGAACTCCGCTTTTCGCAATGCACTACTCCATAATAATTCATCTGCTTATTTATTTGTAAACCATCACCAATGAGTCC
>CM065716.1:85313382-85320882 GCA_033310375.1 Conus canariensis | reverse complement strand
TGCCAAGGACATCCACGCTGTTGGTTCGGATGAGGAATTTGCACAGGCCCTCGATGCCAGGCGCCTGAAACTCAACCTGCCACGAGCAAACGAAACTGAAGATTGGGAGAAACCGGATGCAAAAATCGTCCAAAGACTCGATGCACTGATAGGGAAAAGCACCCTGGAACACAAACTAGCCACATATGAGGACATTGTGTATGCCACACGTAGAGACGCCTATGCAGCAAAACTACCCAAAGAGAAAACACCTCCAAAGAAATCCAGACGCCAAGAAGAGATGGACAAGATCAGGGTCCAAAAGAAAAACCTCAAGAAGCAAATGAAGACCGCACTGCCAGCTGAAAAACAAGGCTTGGAAAAACTCTGAAAAGACCTGAAAGCAAAACACAGCGCCCTCAGCAAAGCGGAATCTGCGAGGAAGAGGAAGAGCAAAAAGAAGAAGACAAAAGAGCGCTTCTTCAGAGACCCCTTCCAGTTTGCCAGAACACTGTTTGAGCAGCCAAAATCTGGGACCCTAAGTGTGGACAAAGGAGTTCTTGAGCAGCATCTGAGGAAAACATACTCTGACTCACAGAGCAAAGCACCACTCGACATTCAGGGTCTGGTGTGGCCAACCAACCCTGAGAAACAGTTCAATGACAAACTTCCAACGTTGGCGGAAATCAAGAAGGTGGTCGACAAAGCCAGAGCCAAATCATCACCAGGGCCAAACGGAATACCTTACCAGCTGTACAAGAAATGTCCCAAGGTGCTGGAGTGGCTGCACAGGCTCATGTGATCAGCTTGGAGAAGTGACATCAGCCAGTTCAGGCCAATATCACTACTGAATGTCGAAGGGAAAATCTTCTTCTCTGTCATGGCAGCAAGGCTGACCAAGTACCTCATGGAAAACAAGTACTTGGATGTGTCAGTCCAGAAAGGTGGCATCCCTGGCGTGGCTGGCTGTGTAGAACACGCCATAATGATCTGGGACGTAATCCAGAGAGCAAAAACAGAAAGGAGAGACCTGGACGTAGCGTGGCTTGATCTGGCAAACGCATATGGATCTGCACCCCATGAGATGATACAGTTGGCTCTTGAGATGTACCATGTGCCAAAGAACATCCGCGACATGCTCAAGAAGTACTTCAATGGCTTCTCAATGCGGTTCTCTACCAAGGAGTACACAACAGATTGGATCAACTTGGAAGTGGGCATAGCAATGGGCTGTGCAATTTCCCAATACTGTTCGTGTTGGCAATGGAAGTCATCTTGAAAGCAGCAACAAGCAACGCAAGACAAACAGACCTTGGCGATGGACACAAGATGCCCCCTCTCGAGGCCTTCATGGATGACATGGAGGCTGGACGACATAGTTGCCTCATCCAGAATGAAGTTCAAGCCAAAGAAATCACGGAGTCTATCACTAAGGAAAGGAAAAGTGGCCGAATCTGTGGTCTTCAGTGTTGCCAACCAGGCCATTCCAACAGTCACAGAAGAGCCAGTCAAGAGCCTTGGAAGATGGTATGATGATACGCTGAAAGACACACAAAGAGCAAAAGAAACCAAACAGATGTCGGAAAAGGCTTGGAGACCATTGACCAGTGTGGGCTCCCTGGCAAATAAAAGTTCTGGTGTCTGCAGTTCATGCTGATACCAAAGCTCCTATGGCCTCTGATGATATACGACATCTGTACCAGCATAGTGGAGGCAATGGAAGCCAAAATCAACAAGTTCACAAGGAAATGGCTTGGTGTCCCATCCTGTCTGACTGACATAGCGCTGCACTGTCGCCAAGCAAAGCTGAAACTACCACTGAAATCCATCCTGGAGGAATACAAAGCAGGGAAGATCAGATCAGACTTCAAAGCATGCTGGAGGACTCAGGAGACAAGGTGGTAGAAGCAATCAAGCCCCAGCTGAAGACAGGCAGAAATTGGAAAGTTCAAGAGGCGATGGATTCTGCAAAAGAAAGTCTCAAGATCAGAGAAATAACAGGACACACACAGACCAACAGACAAGGACTGGGGGTGACCAAAACTGAATGGTGGTCAAAGGCCAAAGGAAAAGCCAAAAGAGACATGATGATTCAGGAGATGAGAAAAGAAGAAGACCAAAAAAGACTCCAAAAAGCAGTCCAGCAGAGCCAGCAAGGGCAATGGACAACGTGGGAGAATGCACTCCAAAGAAGTCGCACTTGGAATGTCATTTGGCACATGACCCCTCTCAGGATCAGCTTCATTCTCAGATCTGCATATGACCTTCTGCCCTCAAATGCAAACCTGATGAAGTGGGGAAAAACAGACGATCCTGCATGCCCCCTCTGCCATGAACAACAAACAGTGGAGCATGTCCTAAGCTCATGTAAAGTAGCCCTGGCTCACGGAAGGTACACATGGAGGCACAACCAAGTGCTCCAAGAGATTGTACAAGTACTCTGGGCTAGTACCAACACCGCAAAAGGGCAAATCAGGACTCCAAAAGCACCCGCAACATTCTTCACGGCAGGAGGCAGCAAATCATGGCCAAGAACAACAGTGCCACTCGGAACATGCAGGCAGAGTCTGCTGGACGGGGCAGATGACTGGGAGTGCACTGCAGACCTCCCAGAATGGAAGATTCACACAGCAATCATCAGCAATAGTGGCATGAGACCAGACATAGTAGTCCACTCTCAGTCAACCAAGCAGCTGATCATGATCGAGCTAACGGTGCCATATGAGAACAGAATGGAGGCAGCTCAAATTACAAGACTGAAAAGTATGCTGATCTGGCAAACAGCCTGAGGAGAGAAGGCTATCAGGTCAAAGTCTCACTGCAGAAACTGGAGCTAGGGGGTTTGTAGGAACGTCTGCATACAGCCTCATGAAACAGCTCTCAGTTGCAGGGAGGGAAAAAACCAGCGCCCTGAAAGCAATGGCAGAAGCGGCAGAGAGGTGTTCAAGCTGGATCTGGTCAAGGAGGAACAAAAATGAACTTCATGAGGCTTAACTTTCCTACAAATATCAGGTGTCCCAGTGGCTCCGTGGTTAGAGTGCGAGTCATTAAGTGGAAAATGAGCATGTCCAGAGGGTCATGGGTTCGAATCCCAGCCATGGCTCGTCCCAAGATGGGAAAAAAGGGGCAGCAGAGGGACATCCGGAGTCATGAACCGGGTGTAGCCCAACCCCCCCTAGAGTGTCAGGAGATAAGGGCCGAAACACTTGCTTGAAGGAGGCTTCTCTTCTGAGGACTCTCTGCTGCCACGCTCTCCACGAGTTTCTTTCTACTGGCTGCCTTAATAGCGGGATGAAAAACGGTCATACACACAAAACTCCACTCCCTTTGTTGGGTAGATGGAATTAGTACTTGCCTGTCCACGTAGGGAGTGTCCGCAGGAGTATCAGCCTGCGTACGCAGAAGAAGAAGAAGAAGAATCCTCTTAATGGATGCGAACCCTGTTCACTTTTCCTGACCAATAGTGCAGGTGTCTGTATCTCTCGGGCCAGTTTAACGCCGAGAGATTTTTGTGAAAGTGAGCAGAGAATACAGGCCAGTCATGTAGTCTCAGATCGAGGCGGCACCCCATATCATCTTCATCGTCCTCATACTCAACGATCAGCATAAAAAAAATTTTAAAATCGAATTTTTTGGCCATTCATGCCCTGGGTACCTCAGTTTGATTTCTTTCTTCACGTCAGTGCTCTGGTTACTTCAGATCAAGATCGCCGATACCGAAAAGTCCATGGGGACTATCATCAGACTGGCGTGGTAGCACGCTTTTGAGGGACAATTTTGTTTCCGCTATTTCCACGACCAGAAAGTTATTGTCGTCATCGTCAGTCGGGAACTTACTACGTGGTGTCTCGCGCGTGCTGGATCACATAGGTATCACTGAACACCACCGAAAGGACTCGGCAGTTATCTTATCTGTGGATTTCCTCAGTACAACTTAATATTGTCTGCTTCCGATGGATTTCCGGTGATGGAGCAGCGGCGGGACGAGAAAGGGTATGGATGTGGACGGACCGGGATGTGGACGGACCGGGATGTGGACGGACCGGGATGTGGACGGACCGGGATGTGGACGGACCGGGATGTGGACGGACGTAACGCCGCTCAAGTGGCGGGGAAAGATGAGATAAAAAAAACCGAAACAAACAAACAAACAAACAAACAAACAAAGCCTAGCAAATAGTTCTGAGCGTACACATCTGCATATGCTTCACAAATTCTTTTCAATTTGACTTTTCTTATTAATTCCTTCCCTGCGCTCCGTACGTACAATGCATGTCCATCTTTTGCCCGGTACAGTCTTATGTGGAAGAACAGCGCAAATAAAAATATGTTCACTTTCACTGGACATTTCACAGAACTTGCTTCTTGGCCACTGAAGGCGACTGTAGTTATTTCGTTCACCGTTTTGTTGTCTGTGATTTATACTGACCGTGGATCAGCAGACGATCTCACTGACCTGAACTTCAGGAGGGGGGGGGGGGGGGACCTCAATCAATACGCGAGCCATATTAGTTAGATAACATGCCGTTCAGTTTGTTTGTGTGTTTTTTTGTTTTACGCATACCGTGATTTTTTTCCTTAAACTTTAGAGATTTCTATACCGTTGATTTCTCTTCTAGTTCTCCTACTTACAGAGTTTGCCGTGGCGACTTGTTTCTTTTCTGTTCTGTTCAACTTCACACAAGGAAAAAAGGATAACGAAGGGTATCTTCGGGGCACCTTCTTCTGTACAACACATAACTTTTATTTTCTCTTTGTCAGTTTTGACAGCTTTTCTTTCACTTTTTACTGCTGTCAGTTGCTTATCTTCATCAGCAGGAAGTGTAGAAGAAGAAAATTGTTGTCGCAAATTTGTTGTTTTTCTTTAAATCGTGTCAGCACACAGTGCCCTAAGTGGACTACAGCAAAAAACTAATTTGTTAAAAATTTAGAAATCAGGGCTTTCACTTTCAACACTTTGCACTTCGTTGAGACAGTTTTACAGTGAAGAAATTCGATGACTCGATAACGTCCGTATTCTGCAGCGTTAAAAGTCATTGTTCATTATTTTCTTTTATCGCCATTTTATGACAGCCGTGATTCATTCTAGAGACTTAGTCTGCATATTTGGTGGTTGACAAGTCTGCCGAGTTATACACGAACTAAAACTTATTCCTACCTGATTTTGAGGGTAAAGATAATACAGTGAATACAAGCCTTTGATGTGTGTAGCAGGCGTTTCAATCCCAGTTGTATTTGATGCACGCGACAGGTCTCGGCGACATACCTGAAGCTTTGGCCCATATTCTCTCTTTCCATCAAGTTTCGTTTAGAGTGGTTCAACATTTTGTATCCTTTTGTTTACCATATCTATTCTATCTATCTATCTTTTACATTATAATATACTAATATTGATACAGTAAAGATCATTCGCGCCAAAGAATACCCAACACATATCTTTTTAAATTTTCTCTTCTAATTACATGTTGCTTATCCAAATAACATCACATGATATCTTCTGGAAAGAGTTCCCTTTGTAATTACTCGTTCTTTTAGTTCTCTGTAAAGAAAAAAGTCAAAATATTTCAATTCACAGCCCATCTCTCCCCAGTGAGAAAGCACTAAACGAATGAGGCAAACGACAACCACCTACATGTAGCACCCAAAGTAACCCTACTGATGCCCTACTGCCCTTAATAAACACTTCTTCCACCAATTACCTCGTGTTGAGGAAGAACAGTAGTATGCTGACCGTCACTGACCATGCAAACAGCCCAGACCACCAGGATGACAATATTTGAGAAACACAGATCAGTCAGTGTAACCCAGAGCACTTGACCCATAGAAACAATACGTACAACCGGCGATCGCACGGACTAACAACACCAATACATGCACTAACAAACGATGAAAACTGAAGGTTCTCCTCAAAGACTGTGATGGAAGAGACAGCCACTGTCGCTGTCAGCCGCGACCATAATAGAACAAACCGGTGCTCAGCCCGCATCTGTACGGTCAGTTGAGGAAAACGCCCACGGCAGAATTCACAAACAGTTAAATGCGTGAGCCAGGGCATGCAGTTTGCCTTGCCTAACCACTGCATGCCTAGGCCATCGAGTACATGCTTTCACGCAGCTGGTCCCCATTTCCCTGAGGCAAAAACGCATCAAGGGTAACCTCTCGCTGAATGGGTCCACTGTTGTTCTTCAAAATGACTCATCTTTCGTGCGATTTAAGTTTCAAAATGGAGTGACTGAGGGCGGAAAATGAAGTAAAATTTAGAAAGAGACGGGGTTAGTTACCGCCAAGGACATAGACAAACATAGTACAGGACAAGACACAATGCATTTCGACCTCTTGGGTCTTCTTCAGGCAAAAAACAAACAACATTTAGGACAGTGAAAACGAAGAACGAGAAACCACGTATCTTCTCATATTCGCCGCACGACTAATATGGCCGCCGGACGGAAACGAGGCCACCCAGGAGGGGGTCATGGGAGAGGAAATAGTGAGCGGGGTAGGGGTGGAGAAGGGGAGGAAGGGGGGAAGGAGGGGGTGTGAAACAATGAGGTTTGTAGCTTGTTTTGTAGAACAGTACGATATATTAGTGATGGTAGTGATTATAACAGTGCTTAGTGGGGCGAAAAAAAGGGTAAATAAACAAAAATAATCAATCAATATAAAGAATAAAAACACGACTTTAATGGGTGGTGATGGTGATGATAGCAGTTATGTGTGAATATATCCATGAAACGCATTCGTAGATTCATCTTCACATCTCTGCAGACGTCTCAGTGTTTGACATTAATTTTAAAAGTCTTTGCTGCAGCTTTGACATTCCCCAGCACTTGCAACTGACAACTTTGTCTTTCACTGGACATGATTTTTAGCCCAACACCGCGCTGTCATGTAGATTGGGAAATATTTCAGCAGTGTAAAGAACGGTCACATTTAGCCTAGCATTTCTGACCGATTCAGAGTGGTGGCTACATACCCTGCATGCTTACAGTGTCAACGAACGACTGATCTTGTTTGTGAACCCACCTGTTTATGATCCTCTCCGTCATTTGAATGGCAAGGCCACGGACAGCTGCTGATTAATGTCATTCTTGTGAGAACAGCAGCTGTGAAATGGCTGGTAAAGCAGTTAGTCAATTTTAGCATTCTCTGCCGCATGTTTGTGTTGTTGTGTGTGTGTGTGTGTGTGTGTGTGTGTGTGTGTGTGTGTGTGTGTGTGTGGTGCGTGCGTGCGTGCGTGCGTATGTGTGTGTGCGTGAGTTTGGGCGTGCGTGCGTACGCGCGCGCGCGCGCGGTGTGTGTGTGTGGTGTATAAGTGAAATATCACCTACGGTTTTTTTTTTTTTTTTTTATTGACATTGCATATCTGCAAATTAAATGGTTAATTGTATTTTTGGGGGGAAAAAAACTCGCACACCTCTAACATACAACGTGGGACAAGAAGATTAAATACCATTTAGCATTTTTAACAAACATGGACAATAAGCAAAGATACCGTGCACATGCAAATAAATAAACAAATAG
>CM065716.1:85304266-85313282 GCA_033310375.1 Conus canariensis | reverse complement strand
CTCTCTCTCTCTCTCTCTCTCTCTCTCTCTTACACACACACATACACTCACGCACCTCTCACACACACACACACACACACACACACACACACACACACACACACACACACACACACACACACACACACACACACTCACGCACCTCTCTCTTTGTCTGTCTGTCTGTCTGTCTGTCTGTCTGTTTGTCTGTCTGTCTGTCTGTCTCTCTCTCTCTCTCTCTCTCTCTCTCTCTCTCTCTCTCTCTCTCTCTCTCTCTCTCTCTCTCTCTCTCCCCTGCCTCCTCCCCCGTCCAATCGCTAGCCCTCCCCCCTCCCCAGGCAGGTGACGCGATATTTGTTTTGTATCATAAGTCCAATGTCTTGAGCTGGAAGCGAAGGCGGTGTGGTTTCTTCATTTAGGCACAAGCAGGCCACTCGCCACAATTAGGAGTTGCACAAAGCCATATAATTATAAGCCACGTAAGCGTTCGGGGCGCTGTAAACCTCAGCCAAAACTTGATATTAAGGTAATGATAGGCTAAATACCCCCCCCCCCCTACACACACACACACACACACACACACACACACACACACACACACACACACATATATATATATATATATATATTCTCTGAGTTTCAGATAATGTCTTGGATGAGCAGCAGCGCACTGCATCAGCAGATAAGACGTCGGAAGACCAAGGCCAGGATTTAAACCACAGTGCCAAGGACATCCACGCTGTTGGTTCGGATGAGGAATTTGCACAGGCCCTCGATGCCAGGCGCCTGAAACTCAACCTGCCACGAGCAAACGAAACTGAAGATTGGGAGAAACTGGATGCAAAAATCGTCCAAAGACTCGATGCACTGATAGGGAAAAGCACCCTGGAACACAAACTAGCCACATATGAGGACATTGTGTATGCCACATGTAGAGACGCCTATGGAGCAAAACTACCCAAAGAGAAAACACCTCCAAAGAAATCCAGACGCCAAGAAAAGATGGACAAGATCAGGGTCCAAAAGAAAAACCTCAAGATGCAAATGAAGACCGCACTGCCAGCTGAAAAACAAGGCTTGGAAAAACTGTGGAAAGACCTGAAAGAAAAACACAGTGCCCTCAGCAAAGCGGAATCTGCGAGGAAGAGGAAGAGCAAAAAGAAGAAGACACAAGAGCGCTTCTTCAGAGACCCCTTCCAGTTTGCCAGAACACTGTTTGAGCAGCCAAAATCTGGGACCCTAAGTGTGGACAAAGGAGTTCTTGAGCAGCATCTGAGGAAAACATACTCTGACCCACAGAGCAAAGCACCACTCGACATTCAAGGTCTGGTGTGGCCAACCAACCCTGAGGAACAGTTCAATGGCAAGCCTCCAACGTTGGCGGAAATCAAGAAGGTGGTCGACAAAGCCAGAGCCAAATCATCACCAGGGCCAAACGGAATACCTTACCAGCTTTGCAAGAAATGTCCCAAGGTGCTGGAGTGGCTCCACAGGCTGCTGCGATCGGCTTGGAGAAACCAGAAGATCAGCGGCCAGTGGATGACGGCAGATGGTGTGTACATCCCCAAAGAGCAAAACTCAAGTGACATTAGCCAGTTCAGGCCAATATCACTACTGAACGTCGAAGGGAAAATCTTCTTCTCTGTCATGGCAGCAAGGCTGACCAAGTACCTGATGGAAAACAAGTACTTGGATGTGTCAGTCCAGAAAGGTGGCATCCCAGGCGTGGCGGGCTGTGTAGAACACGCCACAATGATCTGGGACGCAATCCAAAAAGCAAAAACAGAAAAGAGAGACCTGGACGTAGTGTGGCTTGATCTGGCAAACGCATATGGATCTGTGCCCCATGAGATGATACAGTTGGCTCTTGAGATGTACCATGTGCCAAAGAACATCCGCGACATGCTCAAGAAGTACTTCAATGGCTTCTCAATGCGGTTCTCTACCAAGGAGTACACAACAGACTGGATCAACTTGGAAGTGGGTATTGCAATGGGCTGTGCAATTTCCCCAATACTGTTCGTGCTGGCAATGGAACTCATCTTGAAAGCAGCAACAAACAACGCGAGACAAACAGACCTTGGCGATGGATACAAGATGCCTCCTCTCAAGGCCTTCATGGATGACACTACAGTGATTTCATCCAGAGAAGACGAGACACGTCATGTGCTGGAGAGGCTGGACGACATAGTTGCCTCATCCAGAATGAAGTTCAAGCCAAAGAAATCACGGAGTCTCTCATTGAGGAAAGGAAAAGTGGCCGGATCTGTGGTCTTCAGTGTTGCCAACCAGGCCATTCCAACAGTCACAGAAGAACCAGTCAAGAGCCTTGGAAGATGGTATGATGATACGCTGAAAGACACACAAAGAGAAAAAGAAACCAAGCAGATGGAGGAGGAAGGCTTGGAGACCATTGACCAGTGTGGGCTCCCTGGCAAATACAAGGTCTGGTGTCTGCAGTTCATGCTGATACCAAAGCTGCTATGGCCTCTGATGTTATACGACATCTGCACCAGCATAGTGGAGGCAATGGAAGCCAAAATCAACAAGTTCACAAGGAAATGGCTTGGTGTCCCACCCTGTCTGACTGACATAGCGCTGTACTGTCGCCAAGCAAAGCTGAAACTACCCCTGAAATCCATCCTGGAGGAATACAAAGCAGGGAAGATCAGACTTCAAAGCATGCTGGAGGACTCAGGAGACAAGGTGGTAGAAGCAAGTAAGCCCCAGCTGAAGACAGGCAGAAAATGGAAAGTTCAAGAGGCGATGGATTCTGCAAAAGAAAGTCTCAAGATCAGAGAAATAACAGGACACACACAGACCAACAGACAGGGACTGGGGGTGACCAAAACTGAATGGTGGTCAAAGGCCAAAGGAAAAGCCAAAAGAGACATGATGATTCAGGAGATGAGAAAAGAAGAAGACCAAAAAAGACTCCAAAAAGCAGTCCAGCAGAGCCAGCAAGGGCAATGGACAACGTGGGAGAATGCACTCCAAAGAAGTCTCACTTGGAATGACATTTGGCACATGGCCCCTCTCAGGATCAGCTTCATTCTCAGATCTGCATATGACCTTCTGCCCTCAAATGCAAACCTGGTGAAGTGGGGGAAAACAGACGATCCTGCATGCCCCCTCTGCCATGAAAAACAAACAGTGGAGCATGTCCTAAGCTCATGTAAAGTAGCCCTGGCTCAAGGAAGGTACACATGGAGGCACAACCAAGTGCTCAAAGAAATTGTACAAGTAGTCTGGGCTAGTACCAACACCACAAAAGGGAAAATCAGGACTCCAAAAGCACCCGCAACATTCTTCACGGCAGGAGGCAGCAAATCATGGCCAAGAACAACAGTGCCACTCGAAACATGCAGGCAGAGTCTGCTGGACGGGGCAGATGACTGGGAGTGCATTGCAGACCTCCCAGAATGGAAGAGTCACCCAGAGATCATCAGCAAGAGTGGCATGAGACCAGACATAGTAGTCCACTCTAAGTCAACCAAGCAGCTGATCATGATCGAGCTCACGGTGCCATATGAGAACAGAATGGAGGCAGCTCAAATCTACAAGACTGAAAAGTATGCTGATCTGGCAAACAGCCTGAGGAGAGAAGGCTATCAGGTCAAAGTCCTCACTGCAGAAATTGGAGCTAGGGGGTTTGTAGGAACGTCTGCATACAGCCTCATGAAACAGCTCTCAGTTGCAGGGAAGGAAAAAACCAGAGCCCTGAAAGCAATGGCAGAAGCGGCAGAGAGGTGTTCAAGCTGGATCTGGTCAAGGAGGAACAAAAGTGAACTTCATAAGGCTTAATTTCCCTACAAATATCAGGTGTCCCTGTGGCTCAGTGGTTAAAGCGCGAGTCATTAAGTGGAAAATGAGCATGTCCAGAAGGTCATGGGTTCGAATCCCAGCCATGGCTCGTCCCAAGATGGGAAAAAAAAGGGGCAGCAGAGGGACATCCGGAGTCATGAACCGGGTGTGGCCCAACCCCCCTAGAGTGTCAGGAGATAAGGGCCGAAACACTTGCTTGAAGGGGGCTTCTCTTCTGAGGACTCTCTGCTGCCACGCTCTCCACGAGTTTCTTTCTACTTGGAACATTCAAGATCTTTTTGGAAAACTAAGATGTCCATCTTTCAAATCTTTTTGCACTCAATTCAAAATCTTCGCACTCTGTGAAATGTGGTCTTGTAAAAAATGTGACATTGAACTTGCATTCCCTAACTATTCAGTTTTTTTCTGCCCACGCAAGAAACGAATGAAAGGAGGTGTCGTTGTTTGTGTTCAAAAGGATATTTCGTGTTATGTGGAAAGGTTACTGGAAACGGCTCAGGACTGTGTCATTCTGAAAGTAAGTCAGTCTCTTTTGCACTTGTCCATGGATATTCTTACATGTTTTGTTTATATTGCACCTGAACGTTCGGTTATATACAATGATGACAATATTGAAGGTTTTGACATTCTTGAGAGCTACATGACGCAAATAATGACTGCTTATCCTGATTTACCATGGCTGTTATGTGGAGATTTTAATGCTCGCACTTCCGGCCTTTCATATGTGGATATTGATAACAGTAACCGACATATTCAAATGTTTGATGACTTGAATGAATTGATAAATGATCAGTTTTTAACCAGTCGCAAGTCTAAAGATACAGCAGTAAATAATTTTGGTAGAAAATGGATAGAATTATGCAGAGAATTTGAACTGATCATTGTAAATGGAAGATCCAACAGTGACAAAGAAGGTGAGATCACATGTACAGCAAACAGAGGTAAAAGTATTGTGGATTATTTTATTTGCTCGTTTTCCTTATTTGAACTGATCACAGATATGTATGTTGCGAACAGATCTGAATCTGACCATTTTCCAATTGCTATCTCCATCCCTTTAAGATATGTTGAAGAGATTAGAGAAGAAGAAAGTATTGTCTTGGAGGAAATTTTATATGTTTGGAAAGAAAACTTAAGAGACAGCTTTTACTCTAAATTACGTGACAAGGTAGAGTCTGAATTTGAAGAATTTATTCTAGCATTGGATCAAAACATTGATGTAGCATGTCAGATTTATGTCTCTTTTCTTCAAAGTGCCGCAGGGAAAATGAAATTGACAAAGAAAAAAAAACTTAGTTTCTCCATTGCAGCCACCATGGTGGGATGCTGAATGTGAAGTTAGTAAACAAATGAAATATAGCGTACTGAACACTTTTAGATATACAAACTCACAACCGATTTTGGAAAATTATCTTAGTCTCAAGAAAAGTTTCAAGGATTTATGCAAAAGGAAACAGACTGAATATAATGAAAAACTTCTGAATGAGCTTAATGTTTCTTGTAGCAATAAAGATTCAAAGGCATTCTGGCAAAAACTGAAAAATCTTACCTCATCAAAGATGAATAGGTCAAATGAAATTCTACCACGCACATGGTTTGACTACTTTAAATCATTATTTCACTTAGAAATGTCTTCTTTTTGTTCAGAATTTAATGAGGCCGTTCAAGACATAGTAACTACGCATGACCCAAACAGTTGTGAGAATTGCATTGATTCTTGCATGAATGAGGAGATAAGTGAAAGTGAAGTTTTAAATGCCCTGAATAATATCAAAAGTGGCAAAGCACCAGGTCCGGATGGTCTATCTTCAGACTTTTTCCGTCATGCTACTGATATCCATGCCAAATTTTTGTTGCCTCTGTTTAACAAAGTTTTTACAACTGGGATTTACCCCGAATGTTGGTCTAAGGCGGTAATCTTTCCACTGCACAAGAAAGGTAGTACTGAACAAGTTGAGAATTACAGGGGCATATCACTGTTAAACATTATCGGTAAATTATATAGTACAATATTGAATGAAAGGTTAACAAAATTCTGCAGTCAAGCAGATTTGATCCCGGAAGCCCAGGCAGGTTTTCGTAAAGGTTACAGTACAATTGACAACATTTTTTCTCTGCAATCTCTCATACAAAAGTATCTCACAAGGAAAGGTGGCCGTTTCTATACTCTTTTTGTTGACTTTTCAAAGGCGTTTGACTGTGTTGATAGAATGAAGTTGTTGTATTTACTATTGCAAAGGGGTATCCATGGTAAACTATTCTTATCATTACAAAGCATGTACAAAAGTGTAAAAGCAGCTGTGAAAATTGGAACAAATATAACAGAGTATTTTGATTGTGTTTCTGGTGTTAGACAAGGATGCATTTTGAGTCCCATGTTATTTTCAATTTTTCTTTCAGAACTGGAACAAGAACTTAATAATTTTGGTACTAGAGGCATAGACGTGTTTGCTCATCCATTTGACATATTCGTACTAATGTATGCAGACGACATTGCTCTTGTCTCAGATTCAGTGGCATATTTACAGAAGAAGATAAATTGTTTAGAACATTATTGTAAAAAATGGGGTCTCATGGTCAATATGGACAAAACTAAAGTGACAGTATTCAAAAATGGTGGTTTTGTTAAAAATTGTGAGAAATGGTACTATACAGGAAAAGAGATAATTGTAGAATCTAGTTATAATTACTTAGGAGTTATTTTTGGTTCAACTCTTAACTGGTCAAAATGTGTTGAAAATTTATCAGGAAAAGCATTGAGAGCTGTTGCAGGGATTAAAAGACTATACTTTAGACTACAATGTATTCCTGCCTCTACAGTTTTTAATATCTTTGATGCAAAAGTTAAACCCTTTCTCTTGTATGGATCTGAAGTCTGGGGCTATCAGCAGTATGATGATGTTGAAAGGGTCCAGGTCAAGATCTGCAAAATGATCCAAGGGGTTGGTAGGGATATAAAGAATGATATAGCTCTGGGTGAATGTGGTAGATTTCCGATTTACATTGATGCTTTCATTCGATTAATTAAGTATTGGATCAAATTGATTGACATGCCTCACCATAGGTACCCAAAACAATGTTATATGATGCTACATGCTCATGATACTTCAGGCAGGACGAACTGGGCAACACACATTCGAAAACTTTTATGTACCCATGGTTTTGGGTATGTTTGGGCAATGCAGAATTGTGGAGATATTTTGTCATTCCTAAATACATTTAAGATGCGATTACATGATATTCACAATTAGAAATGGCACAATTCCCTCACAAATCAGCCTGAAAATTTAGACTACCATCCAAACATATGCAGTGCAAGTTACGTAGATGAAATGAAATCAAGTGAACTTCGTAGAGTTGTTTGTTTGCTACAAACAAACAAATTACCTTTAAACTGGGTGTCTCGTTATGGGAACCCAATGTCCAGCCCTCTCTGTTTGCAATGTGATGGTCAGCATATTGAAGATATTTTTCATTTTGTGTTTGTATGCCCGAAATACTCCACCCTTCGCAGAAAGTTCATTCCTTTGTATTATTATAGATTTCCGACAATTGTCAAACTTCGACTACTTTGTACGACCACCAGTGGAAACCTTATCTACAAAATTGGGTTATATCTTACTAAATATCTACACTTAAGAAATAGCAATGTTCACCTCTCATCTATTAAGTAATTTTGATAAAAATATTCTGTTGTTCATATGGGCCAAAAGGCCTGCAAAAACTGAATAAAATTATTGTTATTGTTGTTATTGTTATTACACACACACACACTCACTCACTCACTCACTCACTCACTCACACGCTCACATAATTATTCTCTCTGTCTGTCTGTCTATCTCTCTCTCTCTCTTCCTCTCTCTCTCTCTGTCTGTCTGTCTGTCTGTCTGCCTGTCTATCTATCTGTCTGTCTATCTGTTTCTCTCTGTCTCTGTCTCGCTGTCGCGCGCGCGCGCACCACACACACACACACACACACACACACACACACACACACACACACACACACACACACACAGAAGCGCGTGCGCGCGCGCTATTAATACATTTTTCTGGATACTTTCACTTTGAAAGAAATTCTAGTCATAATCAGGCTAGGCAAAAGGTGCCGAAAATAGAAAATAATCAAATAAATCTTTGGCTGTTCCAAGTAACATGCATGTAAATAACTGGTACAAAAGGCATTTGGGAATCAAGTTTCATGGTTACAGAAAAAAATAAACAATAATTTTTAAAGATCATCAAACATAGTCCTAGTTTTTAGAAAATGTAAAACCACTGAAGAAGAAAATTACTTGAAAGTTTGCCGAAATACGATATCATTTATAGGTTATGGTTGAATACTTTCAAAATTGAATTGAGAAGGAACTTTAAATGTTTTGGTTACCGCATATTTGTGAACAAACACACGATTTTGAGTAACTAGCTCTTAGAAGCATCTCGTCCTATTTTGAAGACACACCATGATCTACTAGCTGTCCAGGGCAGTATTCCAGTAAAATTACCATGTCTTTGATGCCCAACCCGTTCACTTTATTCCTGTAATTTTTGTTCGTTTCCCATCCAATCATTCTGCTTACTGTGTTAACCCGATAATGTTAAAATCGCTGACAAGCAGCGTGTGAAAAGACGCCGAAAGGAAAGCAGATTTCTTGGGACAAACACTTGAATCAAACAATTAAAAGCAAACAGGTTTTATGAGTGTACGCGCTGTGCTTATAACATTGCCAAATTGTCAACAGCCTTAAATAACAGAACATGCTGTGGTGCTGGATTTAAGCAGTCGTGGGTGGTGGACCCTCAAGTGGCTAATCAACATCGGGTATATCACCATCAAGTAGACGTGGTACTGGCGACATTCTAAATAGACTGTCAACATCAATTAGCATGTCTCATTAGAAGTAGCCATTCACAATTAAAGGGTGCAGCAGCCGGTCACAGTTGGTGGTAGCCAGTCACAAAGTATGTAGCCAGCTATCGTGGATGGCTACTTAAAAACTTGATATTGACCATCACAATAGTGACGTTGTCCTGTACCTTGACCTTTAGGATCATGATCTCGATGCTGACCATCACAGTAACGAAGTTGACCTGTGTACCTGGAGCTTTAGGATCATGACTTAGATACTGACCCCTACAGTAACGAAGTTGACCTGTGTAACAAGGCCTTTAGGATCATGACTTTGATACTGACCTCACAGTAACGAAGTTA
>CM065716.1:85296766-85299266 GCA_033310375.1 Conus canariensis | reverse complement strand
TTATCAGACATTATCTCTTCACAATTGTAAGTAGAGTGTGTTTTCAAATTCACCCCAAACAGCTTTATCATAATTATATTTTCGGATCTTATCTTTAGCGCAGTTTTGAACGGATTGTTTACCTTAATGGTAGTAATTATTGGTAAATGATCACTACCAAGAGGATCTTTGAAGGTAGACCACTCACAGCTTGGAGCTATGGCAGGAGATATAAGTGTTAAATCAATTGCTGTTGCTCGATGGTGTGAAATATCAGGTATTCTTGTTACACTGCCATCATTTAACAGACTCAATGAAGAGTCCTACTACATTTCCAACAAAACGATTGTGTGTCACCATTTCGCATTCATTATCCAAAAACGGGGCGTGTGAGTTAAAATCATCTGCTATTAACCATTTTTCAAGCTGGTCCGGTATAGCGCGAATCCATTCTGTGTTTTCATTGTCAGGACCTTATGGCAAATGAAATAATGGAAACAAGTTTCATGTAAGTAATTCGTTGAGTTTCAGTTTTGCTGCACATGCATTAATGGTTTTAACATTCTTTGAAATGGGTGGCTCTATTTCAAAATATTCAACCTTTTCTTGAATATATAGTGCAGTACTAACCCTCCTTGTTTCGTTGTTAGTTTGTAATATTGGAGGGTAATAGAAGTTTTGTAATTTTGGAATTTTTTGTTCAGTTGCATTTAAAGACTGTAATATTAACACTTGATACAAATGATCTGAGAGATGTTGAATCAGTTCTTGAATATTTATTGATATTGATCTGCAGTTCCATTGCAATATTTTCAATTCGAATGTTTCGTCATGCTTTTTGAAGAATGAAAAACGTATTGTCCTAAATAGACAAAAATAAATAAAATAAACAGCAACTTTTTAATAATATTAAAAATAGCAAATAACAAAGATAACAAACTGCGTCAATTAGCCAACCAGTATAATGGTATTCGCAGTAATAAAGAATTAATTTATGGGATTGATGTTCTTATGACAATGAGGTTAATTACAAAATGATGAGATCACAAGATGGCACCTTGTTCAAAACAAAACTAACTAAAAAATATGTGTGTGTGAGTGTGTGTGTGTGTGTGTGTGTGTGTGTGTGTGTGTGTGTGTGTGTGCGTGCGTGCGTGCGTGCGTGCGTGCGTGTGTGTGTGTGTGTGTGTGTGTGTGTGTGTGTGTGTGTGTGTGTGGTGTGTGTGAAAACTTTCTCTCAAATGTACGTTCACAATCTTCCAAGTAAAGAACAAAGCTCCGATAGCTTCTATCCGTCCAGCTCTACTGCACCACAGCTTCACTCCTCTTCCCCCTGCTCCAATGCTACGTCCCCTCCTAAACTTTACCTTCTCCTCTTCCTCTCATAATCTGCCCACCTCGCTCAAGCACACACACACACACACACACACGCGCGCGCGCGCGCGCCGCACACACACACACACACACACGCACAGAATACACGCACACACACACTCACTCACTCACACACACACACACACACACACACACATACACACACACACACACACACACACACACACACACACACACACACACACACACAAAGAGAGAGAGAGAGGAGAGAGAGAGAGTACACACACACACACATACTCACTCACTCTCACACACACACACACACACACACACACACACACACACACACACACGACACACAACACACACACACACACACACACACACACACACACCACACGCACGCACGCACGCACGCACGCACGCACCACACACACACACACACACACACACACACACACACCACACACAAGCTTTTCTTATGTCAATAAAGGTGGCAAGTACATTTTTTCTTCTGGCGAACTGTTGTTTAACTTGTGTTGAAATTTGAACAAGATGGTCTATTGTTGATCTACCTTTTCTGAAGCCAGCCTGATTTATGGGTATTGTACCATTCTTTTCACAATGATGTACTAGTCTTTTTTAAAATTATTCTTTCCATGAGTTTCCCGACGTGCGAAGTCAGAGCAATTGGCCTGTAACTGTTTTTATCAGTCTTTGGTTTCCCTTGTTTGGGAACAGGAACAATAATTGATTGTTTCCATAAGGATGGCATGACGCCTTCTGCCCAGCACTGTTGAATAAATTTATGTAGAAAGATTGTAAGATTTTTTGGTAAGTGTCTTATTATTTCATTGGAAATTGCATCAGGTCCTACTGAAGTTTTATTTGTACTAAGAGACGCAATTACATCATTTATTTCATATATTTATTTGTTTCCTCAATTGTAATGGGAGCATTCAAATAATGATTGCTTTCGTAACTGTTCTCAACTCTTCTGTCATTCTTTTCACTAACATCCACACTGTGTCTGTATGCTCTCTCTTTTTTGAGACAGACTTTCCATATTACCATGTTTTGCAAACATTTCTGTAAAAGCTTCGGCCTTATCGTATGTCGAAGGAAACTCATTGTTTTCCAGTTTATTAGGATACTGAGGTAGAATTATTCCAGTTTTCATCTCTTT
>CM065716.1:85272154-85287015 GCA_033310375.1 Conus canariensis | reverse complement strand
GTGGTGTGGTGTGTGTTGTGGGGTGTGTGTTGTGTTTTGGTGTGTGTGGGGGCGGGGGGTGTTGTAGCTGCACGACGTGTGTGTACGTGTGTGTGTGTGTGTGTGTGTGTGTGTGTGTGTGTGTGTGTGTGTGTGTGTGAGGCAGGGTGGATCCAAGGGCACGTCATTCTTACTGGAGCACAATCATTGGGGGCTGTGTTTTTTGGAACTGCAATTTGTTCAACCAGTCTTCATTGCAACGCATCAGTTCTCTTCCCTCCATCGGTCAGGCCAAATGGTAGGACCCGAGTTATAACACTGATGAATTTACTATGTAACTGATTGAGTGACTAATTAACTGATTGGCTGATCAATTGATTGAGTGATTGTTAGAGGACTTGATTTATTGGCTGATTTCCTGATTTGATCATGAGTGAGTGACTGACTGATTGCCTGACCGATTGACTGATTGATTGATTCTAGATTTCATGAACATTGTGTGACAACGCTGCTAAGTTACAGCCTGTGTCTTTCAAAAGAATTACTTTAATATAAAAGTGTTCATTTTTATTGAAACAAGCTCACAATTACTGAAGTGCATATTCGAATGGCAGCAAAGATAAACGAGAGAGAGAGAGAGAGAGAGAGAGAGAGAGAGAGAGAGAGAGAGAGAGAGAGAGAGAGATACATAGATAGATGGATACAAATCCCATCCCTCATTACGTCTTGTAGGTGACGTCGATCTTTTCATGATAAGTTATTGTCCAGTTTTTGCACTGCTAGATAGATCTTTACATGCAAAAACAAAACTCAAATATGAAGTACGAAGTGTTTCCAGATACTTTGTAGGCATTGACCACTGGCGTTGCAACTGTACCTTACACCCCTCTTTTCCTCCCAGCCAAGTATCCGCCTTTACGAAATACAGTAACATTGCTTTTATCCGTATTGATTTTCAAATAAAGGAAATCAGCAGGCCTTTGCAAATTATTAAACTGATTCTGTAATCCTATACCAGTTTCTGTTAACATGATATCATCTGCCGACAACAGAAAAAAAAAGTTTAAAAGCATCACAAAGAGTAGCAGAGCATAGTACTACTACTGAACGCTAGGGCAACACTGCCCAAGTAGTGAACAGCCAGTTCCCTATGAAAACAGACAACAGCACAGGACTGCATGCATCACCCTGCTTTACACCAAACGCGCAGTCAATAAAGCCTGTAAGTCTGGGATCGCATTGTTCCCTGAATTCAAATGTTATACATATCTCCTATACACTTATATAGCTTGCATTTTTCTTTAGTGAAATAGGGCGGAATAACTTTTGGTTGAAGGAGTCGAACGCTTTTACAAAATCTATAAAGGCAACATACAATATACTTTCGTAGCAGAGAGAGAGAGAGAGAGAGAGAGAGAGAGAGAGAGAGAGAGAGAGAGAGAGAGAGAGAGAGAGAGAGAGAGTTTGTATGGTCGCAAACACAGATTTTCACGGTATTGCACGTGTGTTAATACCAGAACAAAAGGTCGTTGTGCTGTTAGAGCTTCTGTATTCGCGTCTGCTTTGCTAAACTGAACATAAAATGTGCTTTGTATGTATTCATTATGTCGTACTCGTCTGTAGATATCTGTTCAGCTCTTTTTTCTTTCTTTCTTTCTTCCTTCCTTCCTTTCCTTCTTTCTTCTTTATTTATCTACCTATTCATGTATCTATACTTCTGATCTTCCTGCCTGTCTGTGCATACCTGTTTGCCTGTCCGCCTGTTCCTTCGTTCTTTCTGTACATCATGTCTATTAAGATCCATTCATTTAGAGTCAAAACACGTTCTTTTGCAGCTGCTTCCTGTGGAATATGGCTCTGCAGGTGATCTATGGCAGTGCGATGTGCATGATGGGAGTGTTGATGTACACCTATTTCGTCACCATAGGCTGTGATCCCTCCGCTGCTGGCTATGTGACCAACAAAAATCAGGTTCTCCGCTGTGTTGGGCTGTGACGTAATATGACGGAAGTCTAAAGATGTTTTGGATTGGCCCGCGAGGAAAGTTCTTTTTTTTTTTTGTTGTTACGGATGGAAGTGCGTGTGTGTGGAAGTCTGACTCAGAATTATGGATGCATGCACGACTTTTTCTAATTCACATACACACGCCCACTCATCCGAACATGGACAGCCAGGCAACAAAATAACACTTCTTTTTTTATGCCTCCCGAGCCATCAAGCAAAACACAAAATAAACACACAATTAAACGTAGGTTGGTACACCCAACATCAGGTGTACACACACAACAAGTCAATACAATTATAGTTATCAAAACTGCCGGGTCCAACGATGATGACGACGGCGGCAGCGACGAGTCAAGTCTGACAACAGAGTCTCTGTGGCTCACAATGAAGAAAGAAGGAAGAGAAAAACTAACACGTTCGTGGCGTCTCTGTCAGCAACACGGTGACAGTCTCAACTACGAGCTGTGGCTCAAACACCTAAGAGCTGTGGCTCAACACCAACCAAGAGCTGTGGCACACACACCACCTGTGGCTCAACACCAAGAGCTGTGGCACACACACCACACACACAGCGACGGCCTCAGACGCAGGTCGCTGGCACAAAAGGGGCGACGTCCTGGCTCACCAGCAGCGACGTCTCCAACCCACTGGCCCAACAGTGGTCGGTCACGGGCGCAGTGGCAGGTAGGGCAATTGTCGGCGCTCAGGCCGGCCTCTCAACACGAGCAGCAAACAGGTGGAGAACGGGGCGTCAACACAGCTATGGCCCCGGCCCTAACCCGGTAGCAGCCAGTCCCCGTCAGTCCAGGGAACACTATCAACCTGGGGGCAACTGATTAACTACCTTGATTATCATGGCCACTATTCATTGCAATCACAACTATCTTCATATTCATTAGCCACATTATATTTCACTAGAACGTGAGCCATACATCAGCATATTCGTTCACATTCATTAGCCACATCATATTTCACTAGAACTTGAGCCATACATCAGCATATTCGTTCATCATTACAATATTCTTTTTTCCGGAATCATAACATTACAACATTCCATTTTCTGGAATCATTACACTACAACATTCCCTTTTCCGGAATCATAACATTGCACAGGAAAGGATTTCCATATAAACCTTTCAGACTCTGGTTTTCCAAATTGGGGAAAGGATTTCCATCTGGATCCCCTTCAATAAACCATGAATACAATTCATTACACAGATTAATTGATTATTTTTTCAAACTATCAATGTCTTTCGTTAATTCACGAAATGTTCATTTCTTTTGTTGTAACACAAGAACACTCACTTCACTTCAGTTCATCAGGAAATGCGTGGGAAAGATTTCCACCACACTTTTGTTTAACACCACATATATTGATACCCATGTAAACACATCACACATCAGAATGAAAAACAAAAGTCTATGTCGCTCACTCTGGGAGCTTATTATCCATAGCATCAAAACTCTCCATCTTCTTGCAAACCATATTAGAATAGACACTTTTTCTTCATCATGAAGCTCAAAGCCAGTTAAGTTACAAAATAAACAAAATCTTTTTTCTTTTTTTCTGAAGACCACTTCTTATAACACTCACTTCATCTGTTCACATTTTCCGAAACAATTTCGTTTTGTTACCCTTTCAAGTCATAGGATAACAGAACAATAATACTTTCTTTTTTTTTAAATAAAACCTTCACAAGAGCGCTGAGGAAGTTTCAGTCGCTCCTAAACGGGAATACAGTTTTAGTTTGTTAATAAATAAACATTCAATGATAAATACCTGACTGCTACTTCGGCCCTCTGTGACTTGTATTGCCGGAATCACTGCAGAGACTGCCTAACCGGTGCAACTCACCCGGCTTATAGCAATGCGCCGGTGAGTAGCAGTCAGCTAAATTTTGCAACCGGCTTCCGGACAACTACCTTCCGGTAAGCACGGTCGCACATGAACTTTGTGACCGGATGAAAAACGGTCCGTCACATTTTTTTTTTTTTTT
The DNA here is from genome assembly GCA_033310375.1 of Conus canariensis. NCBI lineage: Eukaryota > Metazoa > Mollusca > Gastropoda > Neogastropoda > Conidae > Conus > Conus canariensis. The sequence continues at coordinate 85,283,035 of CM065716.1, read as the reverse complement.
TTTTTAGAGAATTTGAAAAACGAGAGAGAGAAGATAAAACGAATTTAATTCTGCTATGCTGTGTCCCACATACGCGGATTTAAGAATACAATGTATACCTGAAGAGTACATTTGTGTAAAACCCGTTTATATGTGGGTGCAGATTGTTTTCTGGAGTCAGAAAAGAAAAACGTTGTTAAATATTAGTAAAGTTTTGAAATCAAACAAACCTGTGGTTTTTCCATTTAGATTCTTTTTGTTCTGTTGATTCAGCTATTATGGTTACAGCTAACAGCACTTGGTTCAGTGCTACTTGCACTGTATAATAATTATGTAATGTTTATAGTTAATTTACCCTTCCCCGTGACTTCCAAAGGACTACAGGATAATTAGACTTTGGCCAGATTTCTGCAGTGTGATCTGATGACGTAGTGTCTTATGTTGTTTTGTTGTATTTTGCTGTGTTGTGTGTTGTGGTATGCTGTGGTGTGGAGTGACGTGGTGATCCTTACCTTCCTTGTGCGCAGGCATAGTTTAGAATCAGGGTCTATTGTGTTCTAACAAGTAGTGTCGTGCCGTGCTGTATTGTGTTGCGTTGCGTTGTGTTGTATGTGATGCCAAGACCCAGGCTTGGCTGTCTGAAAAGAAGGAACAGGAATGTACTGCACGTGGCTTGTGCCACTTACAGGGTTTGGAAGATAGATTACGAAAGTGGGGAGGCAAACAATCAGATAAACAGACGACGCACAGATAAAGAATCAAACAAGAAACGACACCTCACTACGCCCAAACCTACCAAATGTACTCCCTGTTCTTTTTTTCCGGATGTCTTAAATCGTTTTAACATTTTATTTTCATTTGCTGAATGATCACGCACTAGTCACTTGATTACCGGCCCTCATTTAATTAAATAACAAACTTTGCGATATTGTTAGAAGTGTTTAAAATTTGTTTGAGTTTGGTATTTTTGACTAGTCAATGTGAATAACACGACTGGTGTTTCATCATGACCATTGTCAACTGTGAAAAAGAACACAGACTGGTTTGCAGGTGACGCCCTACTTCGTGTAACATTTTATTTTCATTTGCTGAATGATCACGCACTAGTCACTTGACTACCGGCCCTCAATTAAATAACAAACTTTGCGATATTGTTAGAAGTGTTTAAAATTTGTTTGAGTTTGGTATTTTTGACTAGTAAATGTGAATAACACGACTGGTGTTTCATCATGACCATTGTCAACTGTGAAAAAGAACACAGGTTGGTTTGCAGGTAACGCCCTACTTCGTGTTGCACGTGTTGAAAGACTTGCCAGGAATGTCGGGACTGTACATGTCCGTGCTGTTCAGTGGATCCCTCAGGTTTGTACGCACTCTCATGGTGTGTGTGTGTGTGTGTGTGTGTGTGTGTGTGTGTGTGTGTGTGTGTGTGTGTGTGTGTGTGTGCGTGCGTGCGTGCGTGTTTGAGTCACACATGACTTAACTGCTCCGCCTGTCAAATGTCAACGATCTTCAAGTCATATCTCCCGTACCAATAGACGAAAAGCGTGCACACACACGATAGCTAAAACGGTAGGCTGCTACAAACACAAGTTAATGATATCATGTGCCAGTATAATTAAATGATGCTTGCTGACGATGAAAAGAAACTGACCTGATGGTTCCGGACAGGATCTAGAGTAAACTCTCAGTTGGGTTTTTTTTTCCAGCTCGTTCTCTTCAGGACTCAACGCTCTGGCAGCCAACACCGTGGAGGACGTGTTAGCCAGACCTTTGAAAGGAGTGGAAGACACCACGGTGACTGTGATAGCCAAGATCACAGGTGTGTGTGTGTGTGTGTGTGTGTGTGTGTGTGTGTGTGTGTGTGTGTGTGTGTGTGTGTGCGTGCGTGCGTGCGTGCGTGCGTGCGTGTGTGTGTGTGTGTGTGTGTGAACATAATGTACAGAGAGAGGCGGAGGTGGGCAGAGACTGATGAAAGAATTCTGGTGTCGATTTTGTTTACAGAAAATTAATAAAGAAAATCTTCCTAGACAATGTCAGCCACTTAAGTACCTACAGTAACTTCCAGAAAGACAAGACAAGACTGAATTCTTCATGAATGAGAATGACAGATAAACACAGCAGTGCTGTCATTTGACTGCAGACCTCGACAAGAGAAAGTTCATCCCCTATCACCATCCACCCCCTTTACCAACCCCCGTCTCTTCCCCCCCACCCCTTCCCCCAAACGAAAGTCCAACGAACAGCCACTAAAAAATTACACCAGGAAATGCTTAATGTGATGCAACATGCTAAGATAGGGGGGGGGGGGGGGGGGGAGAGAGAGAGAGAGAGAGAGAGAGAGAGAGAGAGAGAGAGACAGACAGACAGACAGACAGACAGAGAGCAGTTGCCAAGAAATTACACCAGAAAATGCTTGAACAGGTGCAGCGTGTTTAAGTACGTGGAGAGAGAGGGGGTTACAGTTATTGCATTAACAGACAGCAATAAAGACATGTAGTTGAAAGAAAAAGAACTCATACACGAATTTCACCAATATTTCACATCTACATACACACACAAGAGTGGAAACATTCCTCCCCCTAGCACACATACACACATATCTTGAACACGGATCGTGCATACTCACGCATGTATATCCGCACGCACGTGTGCGCGGGCGCGCGCGCGCACACACACACGTCCGCGCATCACTCTAATCATTTTATTTTCGACTATCAAGCCATGAAAAAATACAGAATAAGTGCTGAATATGGATTCATGTATCGTCACAAAAGTTTAACTCAACGGAGTGTTTGTGATAGTCTTTCTCTGAAAATCACTGGCTTCTGCTATATATTTTGCAAATGATATGGTAATGTTTTCGTTACAACTGGATAGAATTGCGATGAGATCTTTTCTCTGTGCAGCTGGCCCACTGAACATTTTGCCACTCCTTCGAATATGTGCGTAAGCAGAGCAATCAAAAACAAAACGTACTTCGGCTTCATTGTTGTTTTTCTCTACACACATGGGCCATGCTATATTATCTGATGCTTCGAACCATTTTTTGTTTGCGTTGAGGCCCAGTGTTCTAGTTTGGAATTTTGTTAAGATACATCTATGCCATTTATGTGTAACAATTATAAAATATTTTTCCATTTCTAAATGAGAGATATCATTCGTATTTGACATTTCCATCCATGCTGGAATGCCGGTTTTGTCTGTAAGAACAAATTAAACGATCCTTGAATTCAGCAATACACTGTGTAGTATTGCCTCCTCTCTGAAAAAGCCAAATGATACCAAAGCCTTTTTCTGTCAGTATTTTCTTTACATAAGAAACCCAATCAAATGTTCCTGAATCATGTTGTAGCGAGAGAGAGAGAGAGAGAGAGAGAGAGAGAGAGAGAGAGAGAGAGAGAGAGAGAGAGAGAGAGAGAGAACAGCTGCCAAGAAATTGCATCAAAAAATGCTTGAAGAGATGCAGCGTGCTTTCGTAAGTGGAGGGACAGAGAGAGAAAGAGGGGGGGGAGATAGAGAGAGGGGGATGAGCGAGAGAGAGAGAGAGAGAGAGAGAGAGAGAGAGAAGAGAGAGAGAGAGAGAGAGAGAGAGAGCAGGGCCGGACGTGGTAATCGTAAAGAGGCAAACAGATTGAAAAAATTGACACTGGGTGTACAAATGGCCGCCGGGGCTTCTTTCAAGTTCCAGACCCAGAGCGCTTGGGATGTAGGCCAGGGGTGGAGGTTGAGAGGGGGTAGAGGATGGCGCCAACACTTCCGAACTGCTGAAGCATTTTGATTTACGGAAATGCACAGAGGCCCTGTTCTGTAAGATATAAATTCAACGCTGAAAAATGAATACATCGGTTCCGGTGTCGCGTGAAATCTGGGAAAGTGATATCTGGGAAGGCTTCCCAGATATCACAGATTTTTGGGGGGAACGCGTTCCCAAATGTAGTGTGATATTTTGGAAGGCCCGTGATGTCTGCGAACGTGGTCTTTCAGAGTTCAGAAGGGCAGAAAGAAGACGACAAAAGAATGGATTTTCGAGATAAGGTAGGAAACAATTTATTTAGGTGCAATTGAGATCTTTGGCCTTCTTGTCACTTTTTTTTTCCATTAATTTCTTGGCATGATTTTCACAAAGTTACCAGATTTCACGATTGGAAGTTCAGGAAATCTGGGAACGCGTTCCCAGATATCACGGTTCCCAGAAATTATACGACACCGGAACCAAGGTAACCCCGCTACTGTAAGCTTGGCCCTGGAGGAAAAAGAGAGAGAGAGAGAGAGAGAGAGAGAGAGAGAGAGTACGCACCGTTAAAAGTATTCTATTTTACAGTTGTATGTTACGGATGTATCAGCATCGGTCTGGCTTACCTGATGAAGAACCTGTCAGGACCTGTTACACAGGTAGGAACTTGCTTCTTTCGTTTGAAATGAAGAACACGTATCACTGATCTGATTTTTTAAAAAAAACTGTCAGAATCTGTTGGACAGGTAGGGTCTTTCTTCTTTCGTCGAAATTAATGGACAGGTATTATTGATCTGATGCCGAACATGTGCAGGACCTGTAGGTACCCGATTAAGAACCTGACAGAACCTGTTACACAGTTAGCAGCCTTCTTTCATTGAAATTGATGAATAGGTAGCATCAACCGATACCAGACACGTCAACCTACTTTCATTTATTTAACTATAGAGTTGGGTGGGTTTTATTTACCACTATTCAAAACAACAATTTTCGAAAATTAGTTTGAAGTTATTGATAAAGCACCTCAAAAACAAACAAAAAAAACCGTAGGCAAATGAATCACAAGACAAAACACGACGCGTTTTGACCTCTCAGGTCTTCTTCAGGCAAGATACACAACACTCAGGACAATGAAAATGAACGAGCAATCACTTATCTCCATCCAATTCGGCGCAGGATAGGCGTTGAATCATTACGTTACCTGTGTAAGTGTATAACAGATGCTGGGCATGTTCTGCATCAGATCAATGATACCTAGATCTAACAATTTTGAATCAGTCTCTAACACACCATGTTTCCACCAATACCAACAACCTTTCAATCTCCATTCCTCTCCATATTTTGTATGCGTTCATATGTACGTGTGTATGCATGTATGCGTGTGTGTGTGTGCGCTGTGTGTATGTGTACATGTGTGCGTGCGCGCACGTGTTTGTGTGTGTGTGTGTGTATGCATGTGCGCGCTCACGTGTGTGTGTGTGTGTGTGTGTGTGTGTGTGCGCGCGCGCGCGCGCGCGTGCGCGTGCGTGCGTGCGTGTGGCGTGTGTGGGTGTGTATGCGTGCGTGCGTGCGTGCGTGCGTGCGTGCGTGTGTGTGTGTGTGTGTGTGTGTGTGTGTGTGTGTGTGTGTATGCGTGTGTGTGTGAGTGTGTGCGCGCGTGCGTACGTGCGTGTGAGTGTGTGTGTGTGTGCGCGCGCGCGCGCGCGCGCGCGCGCGCGCGCGTGTGTGTGTGTGTGTGTGTGTGTGTGTGTGTGTGTGCTGGGGGAGCGTGTGTGTGACAAGAACAAGAACAAAGGCTCACTGGCATGCAGCTGCAGGTTATTGACATCAATATTAATGATTTACTAGCACCGCATAATCATATAATGAGTATTGCAAATGCCTCATTAATAGCCTCACACTCTACCGGAGCAAACACTGCCCATGAGGCTGGAAACAGCCTGGAACAAAACGAGCTTGTTCATCGTCTTTCAGGTGTATACTAAAGATTCTATCGAACTCCTTGGAATTTTATGAAAATGTATGCAAAAACGTGTGGTGTTCAGATACGAGTTTACATAGACTTTTCATCAGAAAGTGCGTTTTACATTCTGTTATTCTGCAAACAATCTCCCATGGTGTTTCTCGATACCGACCTGTTGTAACTTTGAAATAATGTGTGCTGGTCTTGAGTTCACTTAGAGCATGTCTACCTTTTTTTATATTTTGAGGCTGGAGAAGGTATGCGAGTGATGATAGTGTTTTACTAGTAATATTATCTGTCGCTGTTGATGTCTCTCTGTCTTTTTTTCTATGTCCGTCCGTCGTCCGTCATTCTGTCTGTCTATCTGTCTGTCTGTCTGTCTGTCTGTCTGTCTGTCTGTCTGTCTGTCTCTCTCTCTCTCTCTCTCTCTCTCTCTCTCTTCGTGTGTGCGTGCGTGCGTGCATGCGTGCTTGCGTGTATGTGTGTGTATGTGTGTGTGTGTGTTCGTGTGTGTCTGTGTCTGCGTGTGTCTGTTTGTGTGTGTGCACACAAATGCGTGCATAAAAAGCTTATTTGTTAACACGTAAATCTTACACGCAGGCATATATCTAAAATGAACATAATTATGAACAGATTCAGTAAGAACGAAGAAGCAATGTGCAGTTAGCATTAGCTCTCTCTCTCTCTCTCTCTCTCTCTCTCCTCTCTCTCTCCTCTCCTTTTCTCTCTCTCTCTCTCTTGTTGCCTGTTTGTCCTATAGCTGTTAAAACATGTCTTGATACTTTTGGTTTTTCAGATGTTTGGATCAATGGAGGGGTTGGGAATGAAACTATTTTTCTTACAGAATGAAAGCAGAGAATGATCGATTGTTACATGCAAGACTGGCATTCAAAACTTTCTCAAAGTGAACGTTTTAGCACATATATGTCTTTCAAATCATCCTTCCAATTAGAAAATTACTTGTCAGCTATCACTATTAGTAAATTTCGTTATGCTTTAACTAGATTAAGACTTGGAATGTGTGATCTGAATATAAATAACAGATATAATGAAAAATCAAAGAAATGCCCGTTTTGTAATAGGATAGAAAGTGAACTTCATTTTTTGTTAGAATGTCAAACGTATACATTCCTAAGAGAAAAATATTTGTCAAAGTATTACCAACATACATTCATTAATGGAGAATGCTTAGCTCGAATGTTACAATCTGAAGACGTCATGCTCTTAAGAAATTTGGCAATGTATGTATTTTATGCATTTAAGACTAGATATACGCATTTAAATAAGAAGTAAAGCTGCACTCTTGTAATTGAATTGCTGTCTTAAGGTTTTTTTGTCTGCTTAATTTCACATGCCAATGTAACTCACTTGACTTTAGTTTGATTTTGATGTGGGATGTTATACTTATTTTTTGCGTGTTGTCCTTATGTTATTTGCTTTGATTCACTCATGTTAACGTGTATCCATTGTATACAGGCCGATGGCCTTACAATTAAAGTTTCCGAGTTCCGAGTTCTGAGTTCTTGTTGCCTGTTTGTCCTGTGATATTTTGTACTCCTTGCAGATGGCTGTCAATGTAGTAGGCGCTTTTGGGAGTGCCGTGCAGGGTGTCTTCTTCCTGGCTGCTGGTTTTCCCAGGTGTAACATCTATGTGGGTAAATTTCGCGTCATGGCATGTCAGTTTGCCTGTCTTTATGTTTCTTTCTGTCGTTTGGTTCGTCGGTGTCTTTGTGGCTGAATGCGTCTCTTTCTGTACACATATTTTTTCCCTCTTACCTCTGTTTCCGTGTGCGTGCACGCGCGCGCGCCTCTCTCTCTCTCTCTCTCTCTCCTCTCTCTCTCTCTCTCTCTCTCTCTCTCTCTCTGCTCTCTCTTCTCTGTCTCTCTGTCTCTCTGTCTCTTCTCTTCTCTGTCTCTCTCTCTCTCTCTCTCTCTCTCTCTCTCTCTCTTTGCTTCATCCCCACTCCTACTCTGTCTACCATCCCTTTTCTCCTCCCTCTACCTACCATTCTTTCCGCCCCCCCCCCCTCCCCCTCCTCTGACCTCTCTCTCTGTAGTTTTGTTTGTTTGTTTATTTGTAAGTTTCCTTCTGTTTCACCCCCCCCCCCCCCATGTCATTTTTACTTTTTATGAATAGTTTGCTTATCATTGTAGAATTAGATTACAATGTTGCTATGTTAAATTGTCAGTATGAATGATATGTGCCGAAATAATGTATGCATGACAAGGATTGTAAGACTAGGCTTTGGCCTAAAATCTTCATCCTTGCATATTAAAAATCAATCAATCAATCTCTGTCTCTGTCTCTGTCTCTGTCTCTGTCTCTCCTCTCTCTCTCTCTCTCTCTCTCTCTCTCTCTCTCTCTCTCTCTCTCTCTCTCTCTCTCTCTCTGGCCACTAGATTTCCCGTGTATGATTTATGTGTAATAATACGTGGTTTCGTGCCACGTGTTTGTGCTTTTATGATTGTTTCTATGATGTTCTCTCTTTTTTGTTCTCGTGTGCCTATGTGTGTGTGTGTGTGTATATCTGTTTCAGTATTATTATGTTCTCTCTCTCTCTCTCTCTCTCTCTCTCTCTCTCTGTTTGTGTGTGTGTGTGTGTGTGTGTGTGTGTGTGTGTGTGTGTGTGTGTGTGTGTTTCAAAGTGCAATAGTCCTTTTTTTCTTTAGTTCCTACCTTGCGTTTAATCTGTTGAAACACGTTCATCGCATCATGCCCTCAAGGTCCCAGTCGCGGGTCTAAAGGTGAACAATGAAATTTGGACGTTGAATCTGGAATCACGTTCCAGGGTGCTGGAGGAGGAATGGTGGTGGGCGGTGCCCTCAGTCTCATGATGGTCATTGGGTCAACACTGTACGGCGCCCCATCCCCTCCCTGCCGTCCGGTCCTGTGGACCGCTGTGACGTCACGAACATCTCCTATACACCGCCCGCTGTGTGGAACGTGACCTCTGCGGCTTTAGGGGAGGGGGACTGTACCTCCACCACTGCTGTTGAAGACCACAGGTGTGTGTGCGTGTGTGTGTGTGTGTGTGTGTGTGTGTGTGTGTGTGTGTGTGTGCGTACGTGCGTGCGTGCGTGCGTGTGTGTGCGTGCGTGCATGTGTGCGTGCGTGCGTGCGTGTGTGCGTGCGTGTTTGTGTGTGTGTGTGTGTGTGTGTGTGTGTGTGTGTGTGTGTGGTGTGTGTGAGTGTGTGTGTGTGTGTGTGTGTGTGTGTGTGAGTGTGTGTGTGTGTGTGTGTGTGTGTGTGTGTGTGTGTGTGTGTGTGTGTGTGTGTCTGTTTGTACGTGCATGTGTGGGCATATGCGTGTGAGTGCGCGCGTTTGTGTGAATGTGTGTGTGTGTGTGTGTGTGTGTGTGTGTGTGTGTGTGTGTGTGTGTGTGTGTGTGTGTATGTAGGTGTGTATGTATGTATGCATCTTTGATATATGTATGCATGTATGTATATATGTATATATACTCAGAGGCATAAAAAACGCGAAAAATAGAGACAGTGCACGGTTGTTCACATTGTGAACAGGACGTAAGCAATGTCGTTGGCACGTGCAACATTAGCAGTACGTGGTGTCTTGGCCGGTTGTAACCTCGTAACAGTGGGTGAATGTTGCCGGGTCAGCGTTTTTGGCACGAGGAGTGCATTTGCCATGTGGACTACCTACGCCACGTGCATCAATGTGAACTGCAACTCAATGTGACCCCGATTGTGGGGCTATAAATTTCCAAACCCCAAAAAGTTCAAATTATCCCTTCCAGCGGCGCCAACATAATGCCGAAACTTTCTCGTCAAGATTGTTGCATAGCAATGGGGCAACTGCAGGCCGGGGTTCCAATGAGGCAGGTCGCTATCGCATTCGGAGTCCACATTTCCACCGTCTATCGCCTTCTGGACCGCTTTCAAGCAAGAAACACCACTGATGACAGACCGAGGAGTGGCAGACCGAGGGTCACCACAGCAGCCCAAGACCGCCATCTTCTGCGTCAGCATCGACGGGAGCCTTACCAAACCACTGCCAACACAGCCAGGAACACCGTCGGCAACCATGGCAGGCCAATCAGCAGTAGGACCGTGCGTCGCCGACTGAACACAGTTGGTCTCCAATGCAGGCGTCCAGCCCGGCGACCTATCCTGACACTCCAGCATCGCCAGAACCGTCTGCAGTGGGCACAGATCCACGTGCATTGGCGCCATCGGGACTGGGGCCGAGACCTCTTTAGTGATGAAAGCCGGTTCTGCGTCGACCCAGGCGATGGCCGCATCCAGATCTGGAGAAAAGCGGGGGAACGCTTCACGGATGCCAACATCACCAAAAGGGACCCATGGGGTGGTGAAAGCATCATGATCTGGGGGTCTATTGGCATGAATCGCCGTATTGGGCCAGTCATCTTCCAGAATGTGGGTCCAGGACGTGGTAACGGGGTCACTGCTGTTCATTACATCGACCAAGTTCTGAGGCCCCACATCCTGCCGCATTTCCAGCGGCATCCACAGAACCTGTTTCAGCAGGACAACGCAAGGCCGCACACTGCCCGTGCTACGCAGAACTTCCTGAGGCAGAACAACATCAATCTGCTGCCTCACCCAGCCCGTTCTCCCGACCTTAACCCAATAGAGCATTTCTGGGATGCCCTTCAGAGGCAGTTGAACCAGCTCAACCCCAGACCCCAGACAGCAGCTCAGCTTGCTGTTGCTGTGGGCCAGGTGTGGTGGCAAGTCCCCCAGAGGCAGACCAACACTCTGGTGCGCTCGATGTACCGCAGGTGCACAGCTGTGATCAATGCTCGAGGTGGTCACACCAGATACTGACATTCTGCTGTTAACACAGGGTCAAGGTCAAGTTCATGTGACCTTATTTTCTACCAGAATGAACTTTGAAAGGACACTTTTGCGGTGTTTGATTGCTTTTTCTCACTTTCTATTACCAGTTCAAAGGAATCGTTGGCCAAATTACATCAAAATTTCTATACAGTTTGGTTTCGCGTTTTTTTTATGCCTCTGAGTATATGTATGTATGTATATATGTACGTGTGTGTGTGCGCGTGTAAATGTGTGTGAGTGTGTGTGTGTGTGTGTGTGTGTGTGCGTGCGTGCGTGCGCGCGCGCGCGCGCGCGCGCGCGCGCGCGCGTGTGTGTGTGTGTGTGTGTGTGTGTTATGTATGTGCATGTGCGTGCATATGCGCGTGCGCGCGCGTTTTTTTTATGTAT